>OY101441.1:61172353-62387353 GCA_956483585.1 Gymnocheta viridis | reverse complement strand
AGAAAATGTATATCAATAATTTTTGACCATATTTTAAATTCATTTATATTTAAGTTTTTTAATGGCATACCAATTTTCTTTCCAAAATTTGAGTTGTTTTACTAAGTTGGGCCAGCGAATGGCTGTCCCAAATGTCTAAATTTATAATAAAAGCAAAAACTTTTCATCTTATAAAATATAATTCACGAATTCTTAGCACATCCTGGGCAAAGTTTTTTCAAAAATTATTTTTGAAATTAATGATCTTTCGCCACTGCCATATGTAGGTTTCATGTCCGAAATAGAAAAACTTAGCGCCTAGCATGTCCTCAATACATCGCGTTGCACTCTATAAAAACTTAATTTGTTTTTACAAAATTTAAAAATATTGAAGGCATTATTTAAGAAAAATTTTAAAATTTTTTTGTTAAATATCAAAGTGTTGAATACCACCTAAAGGATAAGATGTTTCAGCAGCGCTCTCAGTTCTAAGGATTTTTCTCCAAAAGTGGATTTTCTTTTGAGATTGGGGATACAAATTTTTGAAAAATCCCCCGGGCACTTTTTGGGGAGAAACACTTTTTTCGCTGGAGATTTTTGAGGATAATATATTATAATAAATAATGTTATTTAGTTTTTTTTGTATTCAAATTCATGTATTGACAAATCATATTTTTCTCCATGATGGTAGTAAAACTGGAAAAATCTTAATATATAAAAATTTATGTGTGACAAGTCTGAAACTTTGTGTTATTAATTGTTGTGAAAGTGAACTATGACCCAAACGTAACGCTTTTGTTGAACAACTCTGCTACAATGAATACAACAAAAACCAAAATTGGCAACAGAATGCAGTCGGTATGTGTTATTAGAAGCTCTTCTTAGAATAAATACAAAATTTTCAAATAATTCGGCTTGTTGTGCCGAATTTCCATCTTCTCAAATTCTAACACTTTTTAATATAAGTAACATGTACAATAAAATTGCATTGGCTGATGAATCAAAAGATTTTTTTGAAGTTTTTGGAATGATAAACATTAATAATTAGCTTTTTAGAGCTCGAAGAACAAACTACTTTTAATAATATTACACAAATGGATTTAATTATATTTCCTTTGATATAATATTATTTCATTTTAAAGGATATGTTGGATGATATTATAATCATTATTACGATCTCTAGAGTCCTATTTGTTATAACAATTTAAACGCTTAAGTTCCAATTTATAAATTAACAAATAACAAAAAGCTTGATTATATTCAACATTTTGTAAATTTTGTTAAGAAAAAAATTTTTTTGTTAAAACTTTTTTTACAAATAAGTGTTAAATATTCCAGAAGAATCTATCATTGTTAATGCGAAATATTGAATTTGATAAAGCTTTCTGTTATAAATAGGGCCTTAAGCTTTAAAAGTCTTGTTACATATCGGTGGCAAATTTGGGGAATGAAAAATTGGAAATTGGGGTTAAGGTACAAAATAAATCTGGGAACCCTGTATTTTAGAGTATTTTAAGAAATTGAATTAAAATAGAGCGCATACTAAAAAAATTTTAATAAACAAATCAAAATAAAGTCGAGGAGGAAAATTAAAAACTTTTTTTGAAATAAAATATCTCTTAAACTAGAAGAGTTACAAAAACGCTTGAAGTAAAATTTTATTAACTTGTATAAACAATTTTTAAGATCTGTTAGTATTTAAAAATAAATTACAAACCGCATAAATTTTTTCATACACAAGGTAGTAAATTTTCGTTTCCTTTAGTTTTGTCCCGGGCTTCGCTATAGAATTCCCAAGACATGACTCGAAAAGGCTGACTTTTGCTTGTATAATAATTTTAGTTTTTAGATAAATCCATTCAGTATTTTAAAAGCGCCATACTTGCCGGAACTATGAATCCTAGTAACAAAATCGACAGTACACAATTTGAGGTCCTTAATTAATGTAGTGCTCTAGACATGGTCTAACAATTTCCACTTTGTATGATAATCTCAAGCTTTTTTTCCAATCCCAAGTATTTTGTATCCAACTATTCACACTGCCTAAAGAGTTACTGTAGAGATATTTCTTAGTACTCACTATTAAAGATATATAATATATTTACTGGAATATTTAAATGGTTAACCAATTAATACCTTATCAACCATTCGATTAATTTAAAATCGGATATTCCCAATTAACGCTTAGGTAAGTTAATTTGGGTCGTTTAACCGATTAACTGATTTATTTATCGTATTTGAAGTTACTTTTTATGTGTTTAAGATAATCTAACAAAGCTATTCGAAACTATTAGAAGTTTTAAGAATTTGAAAAAATCAAAACAGGACTCGGAAACCATAATGGAAGGTTTTAAATGTTTAGCGAAATTCACTTTTATTGAATTCTTTCGATTTCTCCAACATCTTCGATAAGTAAAAGAATTTTTTCGTTTAAACTAAAGAAACAAATCGTTTAAGCCCTTATTATATCCGAACCAAATTATTTGCTTGAAATATTATTTTAAAAACCTGTTAACTTATCAAAAGATCTCACTTAATTGTTTTATTTCTTTTAATAAATATTTATTAAAACTTTTTCTGTCTGATTTATTTCAAGAATTGTTCTTTTCGAGTTAATGTTTTTTACTACTAATAAAATCTTAATATAGAAAATAATTTATAATAATTTTATTTATTGAAATAAATTACTTTGTTGAAAATTCTTATTATTTGTTAAGCCGAGTAATCAAAAATTAAACATTTATTAGCCGATTAAACCAAAACCTCGGCTAATTAATCGATCGATTAAATGATGAGAAATGACGCCCACTTTTTCAGTCTCAACTCTTTCTAATTTAACTGGAAACATTAGAAAAATAACTACTGCTTCGAAATTAAAATTAAAAAAATTAAATACGGGAGGTGTTACTACCATTAATCCGTTTTCAACAATTTAAATGAAAACTGCAGGCTGCAACTCAAAAATTATAAGAACCTTGCTAATGTAGTTTTTTATATAAGTATATACTACATTTTATATGCACTTTGTATGAAAACTGACACGCCTACTTTTTCTGTTGTAGCTTTTAAATTTGAAATTAACGGATTTAGACCGTGAACTCTAGCATTTCAATCAAATTATATATATGTATCTACATTATTCTTTCAATTGAGCTTGACGTCACTTTTTTATAAAAAAAACATCCAAATTTATTCTTTCTCAATTCTATATTACCCTTTGGGTGGCTTCTTCAAGCTCAATATCAATATATTAAGAAAAGGTCGAAAAATTATATATTTAAAAACCAAATTAATATCGTTTGAAATAAACAATTTCGTAACTTTTAAAAAAAATTCGCAAAAATCTTATTCTAAAACTTTTAAAACACTCTACCAGATTATTAAACCATTCTCCATTTCCAAGAAATAAAATGAGAACACAACAGTAAACTTTATGTTTATAAAAAAAATAACAAAAATTTAACGCCAACTAAAAGTTTTGCTGTACTTGAGTTTGTTTTTTAAATATTCACGCGCAGGCAATTTTACCACGCGCTTTGTTCTGGTGTTGCTTTCTGGTTTTGTTTGTACTGGAATCAGTTAAACTGCGGGTACAAGCACGTACATACTTGCCGAGAAGCATTTCATATCTACTAAATAAGGAGTGTTTTCTTTAGTTAAATTGTGTTAAATTTATTCAGTCGCTCGTTTGTTTTTTTTTTTTCTAATAATAATAATAACAATAGTAATGTATTCTTTTCATTTTACTTTCTTTCTTCAAACGATTACCAACCAATTGAATACTAAAAACAACTACTACTACGACTACGATAAATAAAACAATAAAAGGTATCATGGATGCGTCGAAAAGGCGACGAACTGGCACTTATTACATTCGGTCGTCATACATATAGCGGTGATTCCAGATACTCGCTAGAGTTTGAAGAACCAAATGATTGGAAACTTTTAATCCAATATGCCAACGAACGTGACGAGGGCCCTTATGAGTGTCAAGTTTCATCACATCCGCCTTTAGTGTTGTTAGTCTACTTAACTGTAATTGGTAAGTTTCCTTACACTTATACATACGCACTCGTACTTGCATCTACACAAACACACATATTCACTTGTCTTCAAGTCTTTAACGGAAATATGTACACACATACAAACGACATACATTCAAATGAAAACTACTCTATCAAATCAAAATATTTACTGTACTTGAACGGTCTTTAAGTCTTCAAATACTAGTACACACACACACACACACACTTTTGCATGTGTTTTAGTATTTGTCATTTCATACATTCATTCTCAACGCACCACACCCACTTTTGATTCTGTGCAAAATCGTCATATTGTCGTCATCATTACACAGCCTGCAATTTATTTCAGCTTAAAGCGGAAATAAAAATAGCACCACCAATATATTGTCTTTACTTTAAGATTATATGGTACGTGTATTGCAATGATGGATAAAGCACACTTGAAGTTACGAGAGCAGGTAGAATAATTATTCTTGCACCGTTCACAGGATTAGATCAAACGATATGTTATTTTTAATAAATTATAAAAAAAAATTTTCCTGATTACGTGAACACGGTTACACAGTTATTTTAAGTATTTACCTTATAAGTCTAACATTTATTGCTTCAGGTCCATAAATTTGTTTATTTCCAGCAAAAACTAATATCGTAATAACTTTAAAAAAATAAGTAAGTAAATACCCATATGTTATTTTTTTAAATTCTATAGGAACTTCAGTTAATTGTGAGCTAAACAATTGTCTGCTGAAGCAAGTCTCTTTTTCTAAAGTTCCTGGAAAAATTATGTCAACTAACATACCTTGCGCCGCAAAATCAACAATTTTAAGTAGTGCAATTTTGAATTGCAAAAACTATTTACTGTTAATGAAGCTGTTTACTAATTTCAAAGCTCAGTTCGAATAAAATATCATATGCACGAGGTTTGTTCAAAAGAAAATGTGAATTTTGCATTATCGCGGGCTGTGTTTATTCGATTATCGAAGATTTTTTTTCTCTGGAAATGTTGGCATTCGGAGGGTCCACTTTATTTAAAAAAAGTGTTTATGAGTGGTACAAGCGCTTTACAGAATGCTGAGAAGATGTTGATGACACTGAGCGTCCTGGAGTTGCAACCATGTTAACAAATGAAGAAAACATTGAAACAGTGAAAAAAATTGTTTTTGAAAATCCTCGAATCACTAATAGGGAAGTTGCAGAGGATGTTGACATAATGATGTTGCAATTTTTTCGAATGTTTTGCTGCCATACGTTTCATGGCAGCGAAGTTTGTTTGAAAATTGCTAAATTAGTATCGCTCTGGGTTTGCTCAAAAGGTCATAACTGGTGACGAAACGTGGGTATATGGTTATGACGTCGAAACCAAGGCCCAATCGTCCCAATGGAAGTGGCCAGATGAGCCAAGACCGAAATCGAAGAACACACATACGTGACTAATATTTCAGTTGTCAACAACAAACTACTTATCGAAATGGCCTGATAATGTCAATATATAACCAACACATGTGTACCAACACATCCCGCGAAAATTCAAAATTCACATTTCTTTTGAACAAACCTCATACATGTCGTAAAATAAACTAGTTTATTTCTTTTAACTATTTTTTTAAATAATTTTGAGCTCTCTAATGGAGCTCCTAAGTTCAAGTTAATAATGCTTTATAATATAAACTCTTATTCTACTTACTTATATACTGCTTGTTAGAAGTTCTAGACTACTTAGAATGAGTGCATTAAGAACTCCTCACTCAAAATAATAATAATATGAAGTTATCAAAAAATGTCTTAAATTAAAAAAAATAAATGGTTGCAATCAGATTTGAACTTGAGCCAAGCAATTCTTTTCAATTTAAGCCCAAACAATTCAACTAATTACATAAGAAAATTAATTAATTAACAAATTAATTTGTAATTGTTGTCTTAGAATTTTATTCTATTGCTTGAAAAATTTAAATTATGATTGATGTTAATTTTATCAGTCAGATGTGTAAATAATTTTTGTTTTATATTTTTTTGTTAATTTCATAGCTGTTTTAAATAAAAATTTAAAATAAAAATCAGTTAGACGGCATTTAGACGTTGAGTTTTTCTTGTCATGACTTGTTAATTTATAGCTTAACGTGCTAGAGAAGCAAACGGGATAAGAAAAAGATTTCGATTTATGTTTTTTATGTTTGTTTTTGATATTTTTTTACTCCAACTTCAAATTTTTGTTTTTGTACACTTTTTTACATGATTGTATGATTGAATTTTCATGAATTTTTATATCTCTCGCGCTATAAATAATTTTTCCAAGTTTTTTTTTAGCCTTTTACAGGTTCATCAACTTATAAAAGTTTTAGATTTTATTTTCAATTTCAAAAATTTTTTGGCAAATTTCGGTCATATACGCGATAAACATGATTTTTCCATATATTGACCTTTCATGCGTTCAGTGATTTTGATCAAAGAGATTGTCTTCAGAATTATTTTTTGATTTACAAATACGTATTTAACCATTATTCTTGGTTTCTGGTTTTTATTTAACAATTCTAATTTTTCAATTTCAATTGTTGTTTTTCTTTGAAATGTTAACTTCTTTGTAATTTTATTAATTGACGTCCGCTGAATTTGGAAATTTTTTGTAAAACATTGTGTCTATTTTTTGGAGTATCGAAATGTATCCTCGCCGTCGTTCACTCTTGTATATGTACATATATACGTTTTAGATTTTCCTGTTTTCTATTTATACATGTTAAAGAGACTAAAAAACAATTTGCTTCACATATTCAAGTGTGATCAAAGGCAGAACATTTTTAGTATTTTTTTATGACTATGAAAAGTAAATAAAATAAAAAAATCTAGTTTGTTGTAAATGTCATAAATGATTGTTGACGTATGTCCTCATCTTAAATCATAGAGCGCATCATGTGTACTATCAACGCACATTCAATCAGGTATCATCATTAGAAAAGATGAATATTCCTTAAGTATAATATTAAATGTCAAATTTAGTACACGTGTGCACCTACTGTACATGCATGAGCTGCTACAATAAATTTGTCTTATTACATTTTTAAGAAGTTTCCGTCATGCAGACAAACATTTTTGGAATATTTTTGTATGCTCTTCTACCAACAAAATTATCCTTGTCGTAATTGTATGGAATTGCTGCTAACTTTTTGAATAAGCTTTCTATACCATCTAGTGATGAAAGCAGAAATTAACCAAAAACCCCTACATGTCTCGAAAAAATTCCCCTTTTTACCTATAGACAAACAAAAAGTTCCCAATATTTTACCTACTATAAAAATTCATTGATTTTATGAAAAAATAACATTTTATTAAGAGTTTTAAAATTTTTTACATTTATATCACCAGACAAAAAATTAAATAATAAAAAAAAGCATAAATTTTAATTTTAAGAACCTCCAATATCTGCTTTTGTGCCATCATAGTTCTCAAACGACTGTATTAATTACATTTCTTAAAAAATTATTTAATTTTCAAGGGAAGTCTTTGGATTAACTTAAGAGCTGTTGCAACATTTTTTATAATTTTTAGCATTCATTGCTAGTATAGACATTTTTAAAATAAGTATGTGGAGATCTTAGAAGGTAATCAAAATCTTAATTCTGAATTCTTAATAAAATTTCATCCATGAAAGTTATTTTTTTTTTGTTTCTAAGACCGCAATATAAAAGGAAGAAAAACAAAGTTTTGAAAATTCCCTACATTTTCCTTAAAATGAAAAATCTGTCCTTTTTTCCCATCCCTTGAAATTTTCCAATGAATTTCCTACGAAAAGGAAAATTTTTCCTTATTCCTTTGGAATATTGTCTTATGTCCAATTTTTTCTGACTAAAAACGTTACGAACATTAGCCAAAAAATAATAATCACTTTGGATTAAAAACTACTAACAACCAATTTGTTCGAAAAATAATCACTTTAAATAAAAAGGGAAAACGTTTATTTTGATGCCTCTTTCATGCATGAGTGATAAAATGCGGAAAGTTTTTTTGTATTGACTTATGAAGATATATATTCTGGATAAAGTCCATGAATACTTAATACATATATCCGTATTTATTAAATAAGGACGTAACTCAAAAACCTGTTTTTTAATTCATAATGCAGAATTGTATCTCGTTCGATTCTTTCTTTGTAGGAGAGAATATTTTCTAATTTTCCTTTGCGGTGTTTATTTTAAAGACTTTTGACCTGGGTACGTATGTTTTATGACCTTTTGAATGAAAATTTTTAATAAAATTTTGAGAATTTACTGCTTGTGCAAATTTTTGTTTGAAAGATCATTAAATATCAAAATTCAAATTAAAATGTTGTACACTCACGATCGTGCATACCGTGATTGGAAAAAGACTCACTTGCGTGGCATTATTTTATTTGTCGGACCTATAAATGGCTTTGCTTTATAAAACCTTAATTTATTATTTTTTCTCCATTAAATATTATTTTTACTAACAATAATAATAATAAAAAATTGAAGATGTAATGATGCAAAGCTATTTATCGGGCAGACGAAATCCTACTTTTAACTAACGCCAAGTTGTCATAATGGCTGTAAATCTGATTATTTATATCAGACATTTAAATTTTAAACATGTTTGTATGTTTATTTAAAAAATAATTGCAATTAAAACTAAACATTTTTTTGCGAGTTTAAAAATTTTCTTTCCAAATAACTTAGAATTTTATTATTTTTCTCAAACAGAAATTTGAAGCCCCTTTTAACGCATCTCCTTTAAAATTTTTTACTTCAGATTTATTTTTTTTTCAAGTAATCCAATTTAAAGCTATTTTAATATAAATTTTAATTATTATCATTAAATATTTAATTGAGAACTTAGCAATAATTGAATTACAAAAAATTTTACTAAAAACGAAAAAAATCCAATTAAACTTTTAATTATGCTAGTTATGTTAAATGTTAAATAATTAAAAAAAACTTTTAATTGGTAATACTAAAATTATTGTTAAAATATACAATAGGTTGTGCATTGAACAATTGTATTTATAATATTTTGTATCAATAATTATCAGTTCATTTATAGGGTTGACGGTCTCAAAGTACATGGCCGCTACCTTAATCATTTATGTTCTTGTCCTCGTATTTCTTGAATTGTATTTCCATTATAATCTGACATATTATTGTTGAACTTAATTTACTTAACTGCTGCATAAATAGCAATTCTTGCAATCTGGTACCTGTTTGAAAGTTTCATACGCACAAATTCCTTGATATGTCGGCATGGCACTGGCTGAATGACTGGCTGCTTATTCTAAACATACTAC
The DNA here is from genome assembly GCA_956483585.1 of Gymnocheta viridis. Lineage (NCBI taxonomy): Eukaryota > Metazoa > Arthropoda > Insecta > Diptera > Tachinidae > Gymnocheta > Gymnocheta viridis. Next base: position 62,378,059 of record OY101441.1, on the reverse strand, counting down.
ATGTGCATGATAAGGTGTTGAAAATGTTGGCATAGCATTGGATCACGACGATAGCAGCTTTCTGTAGATTTAATAAAAAAAAATCTGAGTGTTCTTTAAGATGGCATTTGTTATTTCATCACAATATGTATTAAAATGTATTAAATTATTCGAGACATTCTCCCAAATAATGTCAAAAAATTCTTATTTGTTGGGGGTACGAGTTAATCTGAATGTTGGATTTCATTATTTAGTTATAAGTTATAACATAAAACTAACAATTAAAAGTTCATCGTCAAGCTTTTAAATTCATGTTCTTTGAAAATATATGGTTTTGCCACAGAAATTTGTCATCGTTTTCTTCAACACTGTATTAATTACCCAAATTTTCTTGCTGATGTTACTGGCGGCTCCATGCTTTCAATTTTGTTTTCTTAACGACAACAAGTTGCTGTAAGTCAATATAAATTTAATATTTCTATAAAAAAAAGTTTAAATTTCTATTTAAACCTGACTTTTATTCTGACTGATATTTCAATGACTTTCACTTACGTTGATATTGATAAATTAGGAATTTTTTGCATGACGCTAAGACTGCACTAAGCTTTTAAAGACTCACCAATGAGTTTGTCGAAGACCAATATTTATATAAATTTATCATTTTATACACGAGTACCCATTACATCGGAACTGTACGTAAAACGTGTAATGTCTGTAAATAAATATTTTTAAAATGTAATTTTTTTTGGCGAAAATCAGCAGCATCCTGATAGAACTGGAGGCAAACAATTCCTTTTAACTTAAACCTAAAACCGTTCAATTATAATTTTTCAAAAGGTTTGAATTAGTTTTACATTTCTCTGTTGATAAAAGAAAATTAAATAAGACCACCAACTCTTATAATGAATTTTATGTGCAACGTTACGCAAGTGTTCAGCAATTATTCTGCGGTGCTTAAGTAAAAGGTAGTAAAGGACAAAAAGTGAAAAAGTGAAAGATTTAAATCTAAGTTTCAGATATTTCTAAAATCTAAATTAAGCATATTAACATTTTCTAATAATTAATCAGACTAGTCCCGTTAACTATTTTTTACAGTACAGGCACATAACTGAACTACGTAGATAGAGACTAGCAAGGATATTTCTTCCTTTTCAAACTTGACTTCATAGATGTGTAATTGGAGACCCCAAAAAAAAAATTTTATAAAAAATCATTTACTGGGGACATTTCTAGTTCAGTTCGCCAGCTCCTCAATTATTAAATGATTAAAAATATAATGCATAACATCATATAACCACATTCAAGTTTTATCTTAAGCCAAAAATATATCCAATTTGGTATATGCTATCATATTAAAAGTTTGTAATCTTTGCAAAATAATATTATCGATATTAAAATTTAAGTGAAGCTTACTGCCTTTCTTCTAAGCACAGCAGTATAGCTGTTAAACGATTTAGATAGCTTCAATTAGAAACATCTATTTAACCAGAAAAATTACAGAAATAAAAATAGAGAGATATAGCTATTTTCCCAATAACAAAAAAATATGTTTATTATAGATATGTTTAATAAGTGTTCTTCGACATTCGGCATTTTCCCAATTTCTTTCAGAAGCTTCCAAAAACTACTTTAACATCCCGTTGCTAAGCCACTCACAATTTCCTAATTTGCAACTCAACTTGCCAGAGATTTTAAAAGACTCGTAATTTTTGGACTCTTGAAGCAAGTTGGTGGCAAAAATATGAAGATTTTGGAAAAAAATTTATTAATTTTTATATACACAGGGTTTCCCAATAAGATGTTTCATTTTCAATATTCAACCATTCCGCAAGTAAATATAAGGCTATTAATAAAAATGTAAAGAAATTGGAACGCATTGAATTTATTACACTTCATTATTAAAATGGTCACAGTTCGCAAGAACTAAAGCAATTTTTGGTCGTTGTAAAGCATCTCCTCGGCCAGCAATTGTGAAAATGGTGGAAAAATGTCAGCTGCTGGTGCAAATTAGTGATGTAAAGAATCGAAGCTGTGCACATCACTTAAAAACAACCAATAATATTGCTGTTGTAGCACATCGTGTAGGGGAATCCCCCAGGTTTGTCCATTGCTAGTCCTTCTGTGGAATTGGGCATTCCACTAACGATATTACACCGTATTTAACATAAAGACTTAAGTCTCAAAGCTTTTAAAGCTTAGCAAGCTCACAAAAACTCTTGCCCACGTACTATCAAAAACGTTGAGTCCTGTCCGTGTGACTTCTCGAAGATTCAATCACAATTGGCCACCGGGATCTTGTAATGAATTACTTTTATACTATTTTCTTTAGGTACATGCCAACGGCTCGCCGACGGAATTCGTGAAATTGTCGAGGACATACAGCCGCGAATTTGCGAATTGGTGATAGAAAATTTCACGAAAATAATGTAGCCGTGTAAACGTAATCGCGGTAATCATTTACAGTTAAATAAGAATACGATGATACGCTTAACAACGCTCGATTTTTTATTTATCAAACTGAAATCTCTTATTGGAAGACCCAACGTGCTTGAAAATAAATGTAATTTGTTCTTCAAATGTACACAGAGAAGACAACTAATGTTATTTTAAAAAATCAATATCATTCTAAAAGTAATAATTATAATTAGCACCCACTTTTCCTTAGAAATGTGCAAATATTAAGTTCTTGACACTCAGATTTATTAAATTTGCAAAGAAGCTTTCGTTTGACTCTGTAAACATTCAAGCAACTTGCAACACATACTACTATTTTTTCCGAAATTTTCAATGTTAGAGCGTACACTCTACTTGTAAGTGATTAGTTGCATGTACCAAAGGGGTCTACGTATAATTAATATGTCTTAACTTTACTAATAAAGGATTGTATACTTTTGGGATGATGTATTTATTGTGTACATGTTCTTATGTACGTATGTATGTGCGTATACATAGTATTTAACTGGTGCCTAAATGAAAGAACGCCCAATAAGCCTTCACACACGAGAACAATTGTTCTGGCATAACATTGCAGCTTGTTGGTAAGCGAGGCGAAGAGAATGTTTTTTTGTTGGCGTAAAGTTTCAACCGGCTGCAACACCGCATTAGCAGCACACAAAACCAAGACACACAATGCACATATAGCTGTGTACACGCATTAATTTAATGACAGATGAATAATCGTACCGTGTGTTATGAACAGAACAAAAATTGTGCGCTGAAAGAATTGTTCTCGCATGTTAAGGATCAATAAAATGGGTCCTATAAAAATAAATAAATACTAACAAAATTTAATAACTTAGGAGTTACACGATCAAGTTTTGTCACACTTTTTTACTAACACACTCATACTTTTAAAACTTTATACGAACCAATGAGTATTTAACTAGGTGGCAGTATTAGGAAAACAATTATTTGTGTATAAATTTTAAACATTACCAAAATTTTTAAAGTATGCCCAAGAATGTTTAAATAAATTTGAAGATTTAAAAAATATGTGCTCACAGCTTTGCTTTCGCATGCCTGAGTTAGAACTCAAAATACTCTTAAACGTAAAGGGGAACGTAAAAATTATCAGCGCAAAATGTTGCTTCTTTACCAAAAAGAAACAAGAGAGTATAAATGCGAAGTGGTGGCAGCTCTTCAGGATTCCTGTAAACGTAAGACGAGCTTGCAAAGAGAACGATAGTTACACTGTCTGCAAAATCACATAGCAAGCGAAGTTAGTTTAGTTTTAATTAATGTAAAGTGCTTTTAAATAAATGTTTTTTGTTTATTTTGATTTGTTGATTTCCAGCGCCGTCGCAACGATATAAATTTATTGTGGGCCCAAGAAGAATTACATAATCACAACATGGAGTTGCTATCCCGTAAAATATTTTTTGTATAATATCCAAAAAGTTTTCTTTTTTATTGAAATGAAAATTTTGGCTTAAGTTCAAATCTGAGTTTACCCATATCTTCTTAATTTAAGAAATTATATTTAGATAAATTCATTATATTTTTATTAAGAGAGTACTATTTTATTTGAAACAATTTATTCATCAGACTAGCAGAACGGATCAGTACTGATTTCGAGGTCGCTACACCATCTCATCAGGGTTCTTTGTTCGATTTTGCCACTTTTGACGGTGGATACTAGTGTTCAGGAATATCAACTATTTAACCGTTTTATTTAACGAATTAGAATACGAAAAGTGCAACTTATTCATTTCTTACAAGTTAAATCAATTTCAGTTAGTACGAAATCCCATCTCTGATTTTTAATTATTCCAAATATAGTACTCTCTTAATAAAAATATAATGAATTTATCTAAATATAATTTCTTAAATTAAGAAGATATGGGTAAACTCAGATTTGAACTTAAGCCAAAAATTTTCATTTCAATATAAACCTTAAACAGTTCAACAATTACGAATAAATATTAGTTTTCTTTTTTTATTTAAAAGACAAAAAACATTTTTCAATTACCTGCCAATCATTTTTATTTTGTTTGTTATCAGAAAGATATAAAGGGGATGCTTAAAAGGATATACTTGTATTTATTGTTGTCAAGCACTTAAAAAAACATGTTTCTGCAAGTTGTTGTTTTTATAATTAAAACTATACGTGTTTAACGTATATCTGCATCCTAATCATGTAATTTTTTAATTCTTGTACAAATCCGTTAATTTGGATAATAAGTAATACACTTTAAATATGTTAAATAAGGAATGTTTTATTAACTTATATTTTTCCAATTACTAAATATTTTACAACAGCTGTTATTCCTTTTTGTGTCCGATCTCAAATCCCATTTCAATGCTGATGTTGATCTTCTTGACAGCGTTGTTCAGTTCGCTGCTTATGCAGGTCGCCACAATTCTTATTAATATGGTGATATACCACAGATCCATACGAGAAATGCTGATTCTTAACAGCTTCGATAAACCTTCAATGTTTTGCTCTTCCAAGTTCTCGCAAAGGGTCTTAACTAATTTATACTCTCCGGAATCTTTGAATGCTGGTTATAGATTAACATACTTTTCTAAAAAATGCTCACAATTTAGAATATCTACACTAAGATTACACAAGGCACCCCTATAGAAATATTCCTTAGCACAGCGTTTAAACAATGAAGATTCTAACGAAGAAGTGATCGCATACTGAGCTCCTTCAAGCATACGCTTATTTGAGGAAACTTCAAATACTTCAGCAATAATCTGATGATGTTTGGAAACTGTTGTAAAGCGACCCATAACAGTGTAGATATCTCTTGATTTTAATAAGCATGATACTGCTGTATCTATATCGACTTTCTTATAGCAATTTGACGCATCTACAAAATTAGTTTACATTTACTTATTCAGAAATTTAACTAATTTAAAAACTCACTTTTTAATACATACATATATTTATAATTTATAAAATATAACAAAATTTCTCAGATTTTACAACAAATGTAAATAACTTTTTGACATTCGAAATGAAAACATAAGCAAAGCAAAAGAAGTCAGCTGCCGCAATGTGCCACCTGGTTAAATACGCCTTGATACGAACTTGCTTTTGAAATTCTCTTCCCATCGAGTATTTAAATTTACTGTCAAGATTAACATTTTTTTGTTTGTTTTTTTTTTTACAAATATTCTGCCGCAATTCAAAACTATAAATTAAAATCAAATCAAATCAAATATTTTTGTGAATAAATTTAATAAGTGTAATAATGTTGTGCGATGTATAGAGCAACCATTTGAAAGTGTTTTCTTGATGATGACATCTAGAAAATTTTAATTGCGTTTTTTTGTAAATTAAAACAAAATACTTTAATCCCCGGCGTTTTTAACCAGTTGACAGCATTACAGCTGCTGACTATTCGTTGCAAATGCCAAAATACATACAAAATACTTTTACTTTTTTTCTATAATTGTTTTCTTTGCTTTAGGCAGATGTTTTTGACATACGCAATGAAACTACACAAACAAAAATGCCTGTTGTTCTTGTATTGTTGTAATTGTTTTCCTAATGCTGTCACCTAGTTAAATACAGCTTGATTAATCCCAAAACTGAAAATGAAAAAATTCCCACTTTTCGGGAAATATTTCATAATGAAATAATTCATGTGAAATATAACCCAAAACATAATGACAGAAGTTTAGTATTTATTATGAGATATACAAAAATATGCATAAAATATTTTAGACACGGTCAGTGTTTGAAATGCACCTCAAAATTCGCTCTCGTTATGAATGCACGCGTTAATTTAAAAATACGTTTTTTTCAATTGTTACTTAATTTGAACTAAAAACGTGCATTTGTTTAACAACAAGTATTGCGAAAACAGTTCTAACATGTTACATACAAAATACTATAAGTGTATTTACAAAATGAGTACTACTGTTATTGTAATATTTCGCTCTCACTAACTCACTTTACTGAACAAACCAAATAATTTTACTTGTTTTCTTGCGTCCAAGACAACATTCCACTGTTTGCATTTGAGAAAATAATATTTGTACAACAAGTGTAAATAAGAAACTAATGTTACAATAAGTAAAGTTATAAAGTTGATGTGGGAAAGTGCATAAGTTTTAAAGCCATTTGTCGAACCGATAAATGGCTTTGTATTATAAAACCTTTATTTATTATTTTTATCCATTAAATGTTTTTATTATTAATAATAATAACCTTTAACTAAATGCAATTTATAATGGCCATTATTACAACTTACCTTTAGTTAATCTAATAAATACAAACAATAACATACATACATATGTATGAAATAATTTATTTTTGTATTTTTTGTGATTAATACAGTAATTTTGCTTTAGCTGCACAATCAACTTTACACAATTTTTTGTGCAGATAAGTTAAAAATGCTGTTATCTTAAATGTATTTTTGTATATACATACATACATACATACATACATACATACAAACAAAATACATATGTATATAAATTGTAATGACTTGCAATTTGTGTGACTTGTAGGTATGCGATATTTTTTAATTAGAAATGGCATAAGTTGGATGTTTACATACATACATATGTATGTACATATATAAAAAGTGGCCACCAATATTTTTTAATGTGTTCAGCTAACTTTGATTTTTTATAATAAAATATTTTAAAACCGCCAATAAATATGGTTAATACCTATACAGGTACACAAAAGGCACTTAAGGCTTAGGAAGAATTATTTCAGAAAATATGTATTTTTGGGCAGTTAAGTAAAAATTCAGCTAACGTTGATTTTTTGTATGAAAAAAATTATTTTCAAATGCCAAAAATTTTGGGCAGTTATCTTAAATGTGCAGGTACAAAGAGGCTCGTAAAAAAGGAATTTGTGTGGAATTTCGAATAGTGACTGAAATTATTAATTTTGTACATTTAAGTAGAAAGTGCTCTTAAACAAAAGCATATAAATCAAAACTACTGTATAACGTCTTTTATTGAAAACCTCTTGCATTTACATGTGTATGTATTGATGTATATATGTATGCTTATTTCTACTTTTGCTTATTTAAAAGAATACGCACAAACATACACACACACTTCCCAAATGAAAGCATGAATGAACTACGTATCTACGATACTATAACGCATATTTGTTACTCTCTTCTTCTCTTTACTACAACGCACTCAATCCGTATAAGAAGACACAAATAACAACTAACACAACAAGCGCTAATTTACGTACAACTACGCACAAGAAGCAATTGGGGTGTTCACACTGTGGTCATATCAGTCATATTGTCATAATGTCTTATTATTTTACAATGGTTTAAAAAAGTTGTTGTTGTGCTTCAAGCAAAAAAGTCATAAAATAATAAGACTTTTTAAGGTATGTTTTTGGTTTGTCATAAAATAACAGTAGAAATCTTAGTCGAGCAGCTGTAACTCCTTATTCGAGCCGGCAATAATATTAACAAGCCGCCGCTACAAATAACACAAAATGAAAACAAGGCAAATTCATTACCAGGAGGCGAATTAATTATAAGGTGGTTGCAGTGGCGAATTCACGTGAATTTATACATTAACTGTCCTGTCAAATTTGTTACATATTTTCCATGGTGTAATAATATAAGGTGCTCTTATCAAACAACAATAAAAAACAACATGCATTTTGTTTTTGTAAAATTATCACAATATTGTCAAAAAAAGCTGTATACAAAACATAACAAAATGTGGTTTGTATGTATTTAGTGGTTATGAAAAAACAAAAAGCATAACGTAAACAAAAATATTCATAATGGCGGCCAAAAATGTAAACAACTTTTGACAAGACCGTGAAACTTACCATTTTTTTGCAGATTATTTAACGGTCAAAACACAACCCTACAAAAGACCATATTCCTTGTTGCGCACACCTGATATTATTACACCATGATATTTTCCGGCGCCATTTTAATGTAATTTTCGTGCAAAAGGCAAATTTATTACGACTACAATAAATCAACAACAAAGCGAACAACAGGCATTTTGTTTGTGTAAACGGTGAATTCATTATATACGCTGTCAAAATTCTCCATGCATAAAAAATTACATTAAAATGGCGCCGGAAAATATTTAACAAATTTGAAAGGGCAGGTAATGTATAAATTCACGTGAGTTCGCCACTGCAACCACCTTATAATTAATTCGCCTTGAATGAAAATTATGCGTTTGTGTAAGCTATCTGCCTGGCAGCTTATGGATGTTTTTCTACTTGCCGCCGTAAGAAAAAATATTTCGGCTCATTAGTTTGTTCTTCCTCCTCTTCATCACCTTGAAACGGGTGCATTTAAATTTGAATACATACATACATGAATTTTTTTGTTCATATTTACTTGAGGTAGCCATTATCACGTTTAACATGTAATTTTCGCACAAACCAGCTATTATTTTACTTTTTTCACTTGATTTCGGCATTTTGATATGAAATTGTATATTTAAATGTTTTTTTTTTGTATCAGCTGGCACAAGTATGACATAGCACACTAAATTATGACGGGGTTGTTCACACTTGTCATATTTTGGTGTGCTATTATTTTATGACATATGACTTATGACTACAGTGTGAATACCCCAAATGATTTTAAAAACTTGTATCAATTGGATGGAACAATGCACGTCTTTAATTTGAACGAGTTTTCTCTTATGATGAAACATGGTGGCGCAGAATGAGCTATATGGTTTGAATTATTTAAAAAATTGTTTAACTATTATTTTTCCAGCATTTTGTGAAGAAGACATGCGGAATTTAAAATGAATAACTACGCAGTCGAACAACGTACCAAAACAATTGAATTTTATTTCAAATTTCAATATTCAAACCACCAAGCCATTGTGTTTATACATCCATTTTAATGTGCGAGTTATGCCCACAGATCACAGAGCCATAATTTCATACAACGAGTGACCATATATATAATTTGGCACACATATTTAACTTGACAAAACATAACGAAATTTAAAATTTAAAAAGTTTTAAAGCAAGGATTCGTGTCTTTCCTATATATCCTATATTCAAAAATGTCGTAAAAGTTAGAAAAAAAATTCGATCATAAAATTTTGTATATTCATTGGGTGTGACATCATAAATGATTTTGTTAAAGTTTATCCCAATCATATCAAAGACACGCTAAGCTCAACAGTATCTTTTTCCAAAATATAAAAAAGTGAAGAAAACTAAATTTCACAAAACAATTATATTAAGCTAAATTCGGTGCAAGGACGGACATGCCTAACTCCCATATTTCATTAAAGTTAAAAATGGTGTAAAAGTTACAAAAATTATTAGAATTCGTTAAAAAATGGTGTAATAAATAAGTGCGACAACTTTTAGTCAATTTTTTGTAAGAATATTTCCCCCTGTCATATATCCCTAAAAGTAAATATTCATAGCAGTAACACTTCTATCCAGTATTTCTTACGAATTTTAAAAACTTGTATTATATTACGAAATATATGCCTGTACTTAGCTCATTTACAATGTAGTGGTATTGAAAATGAAAAATTCAATCTTAGCTCTGATGAAAATCGTATCACTATCGTTTTTTAATTCTGTTCAACTTAAACTTCTGCCTGTATAAACAAACTACTTTTATGACAACAAATTAACACTGTTTATTTATAATTTTTTTTTGTATAAAAACTGCTTGCTGCAAAATTGTGCATTCCTAAGCACATACAGTGATTACATAATATTTCGATAAGCATAAAGTAAGCAAATTATGCATCGTTGAGTTTGTTGATGGCAATTATTTACCAATCAGCTATATTTATTTTATTTTATTAATTGATGTTTTACAAATAAAAATTATAAATCAAATAATAATTGGTGCTTTTTCTGGAAATTGCTAGAAGTTTAGTATTTTAAAGTAAAGTAAGAAAACAAAAACAATTGGTTGATTATTGAGTTTTTGTTACAACTTTGATATTGTTTAAACTTTTCATTTGCTTTAATGAAAGTTTAATATAATATCTCCAGTTGTTCTAAGAAATATTTGGGTAAAGTTCCCTGATGATCTGCATTAGCAAAAGTGAAATGCGCATAGGAACTAGCTATACCCCTCAATAATCAATTTCAATTGTTTATTAATACAGGTCTGTTTAATAATCCAGCTGATTTTTTTAAGCGTTTTGTTTTTGAATGGTCGAAAATTGTTAAACTGTCAAACTGTTTTGTGTTGAAATCAGTGATGGAAAATTAAATTTATCTTCGGTACAAAAAAATATTTTAAATAGTATTTTATTGATCTGTTTTACTCCTCCGGTTCATTTAGTACTTTCAAACTAATTTGTCTTCTACGTGTTCAACAATCGCTTTCCAGTATATCTCAACATATATAACATAGTGAAAGTATTTTAAAGGAGTACAACGTCTTAAGTTTGTCTTTAAAAATGTTTTTACAGGTCTCGCTACCTATCCAGATAATAAACAATTTCGATCTCAAATTAAGAACGATTTGCAATTGAAATAATTTCCAAATAAAATTAAAAAAGAGCCAACCCAAAAAAATAAATAACAACTAAAATGCAAAATGAAATAATTTGTAAATTAAATGATTCTTAATACAATAATTCCAAAAGAAATTAAATATCTCCCATTGAAAGAAGTCCTAACAAAAGTGAAATTAATTAAGTCTATATATGTAATTGAACTTAAATTGTTCCATAATAGTTAAATTTCTCATACTTTTAAATAATAAATCATTGGATTAATAAATTACGACACTCTAAAGACGATCTAATATAACGGATGGTTCAAGTACAAGTTTCTTTTTCATTGATATGTTACTTTAACACTTATAGGGTTTTTCTGTCCGAAATATCGACTCTCGGTCAGTATCACAAAAACGAGGACCAAAATTAGTCGCTTTACGCATGGACAACGTTTTAAAATATTGTAACCTTATTAGCGCACAAATAACAAAGTTTTACTTGAAATTTATTTTTAGTTTGAGAAACACTACAATTTAGGAAAATACGGTTTTTTAAATATTCGCAGACTTGAAGAAGATCAATGTAGTTTAACATGAAGGTTAGCACAAAACATTTACTCTCAAGTGAACGTCAAGTTGATTTAAAATTTTTATCCCAAACCTTTATTTTGGTGTGAAAAGGAATTAAGAATAACGTTTGGTATCAACTAAAACCATTGTGTTTGTTACGAAAATATAACAAAAACGCAAGAACAAATACAATTCATTATAAGTTTTTAGCTAATAAAGAAAAGATTACAAAGATTTCAATTTAGTACTGAGGAGGTCAAAAAAGTGCTATTTAAAATATATTTTGTACCGAAGAAAAAAATTAAATTTTCCATCACTAACATATAAAATACAATTTTATACACTAACAAAATGCCTGTTGTTTTCTTATGGTTTTATTTTTTGTGCAATTGTAAACAGACCTATATTAATCGATCACAATACACAGTATCTACAATAGGAAAACTATAAATATATATTAAACTATAAAAATCTAACTCGCAAAAAAATATTCGTATCAGGAAAATGGCAAAAATTATCTAAAACTTTTCGTTAAAACTGTAGAAAATATAACAACAAAGAAAAAGAATCCCTTTTGGCGAAAATGCTGGAAATTTATGAAAAAAATCAGCAACAAGAACTAAATCGGTCAGCATTTAAGAACGTTGCAAGCCGCACAGAGTTTTTCGCACAAGACGTCAATTTTTGGTCCCTGCTTCATCTGCAAACTTTTTAAGTATGATTCTGAAAATTTGTTTCCTCCTCTATAGTCATTTTAATTTTCACTTAATCCAATAGGTACTTTAGAAGATCCAATTATTTAATATAAATTTTTTTTAATTTTACGCAACTGTGCATCGTAGATAAAGACATTTGAATCTGTTGTAATTTTCTACACTAAAAGTGAGAAGTCTCTCATTATTAATCATTACTTTTATGTGAGGTACCACTCCCAGCTATACCAGCGCATAATCGAAATCAATGTGTTTAACTAAATATGTAATACAATAGATTTGAAAAAAATTCCGATCAGAAATTTAAAATCTAAATTTTACCAACATCCAAAAAAACAACTAATAATTAGTTATTACTTTATATTGGAGATATACAGCTCCTGAACGGAAAATTGACATCATTAAGTTGGCTGATACAATAACTTTTCAATGACTTCTCGTCCAAATTCGATGACCGATAACAAGTCTGCAATATTTCCCAATGTTGACTCATTTTGCTCCGCGGTGGTATAACACTGCCTGGTAGTCAACTTTTCTTGAAGACAAAATCTTTGACAGTGAATATAATATATGATTTAAAAAGGTACCTGTTTTTGGACAACCCGGTGTAACCTCCTCTTCTGCTGTAATCATTTAAAAAAATACAAAATCGCATCAAAATGGTACAAAAATTTTTTGGAGTGGCGCAGTCAAAGCTGAGCAAACACGATCAATCATTATGCATTAAGCATTGTGATAGTGTTTGGGAATAGTGTGCAAAATGTCATTTTTTAATTTTTCATTCAGCATTACAGGTGTAACACATGCACTCAAACTCATACTCACAATGTTTATTGTTCTCGCATACGTATACTTACTAATTAATTGTGGGGTAATAATGATCATACGCAAGAGCGCACAGAGGAGTATTTGTGCCAAAAAGCTGACCAAAAATGAAAAAATTAATTTTAAAATATCTTTAAAACTAAGTATGCAGATTAATACAAAACGAAATTTGACATCATATTGTAAATTTTCAAGACTTTATGTTGCAATTCGTAGTTCCGAGACACTGCGGAATTCAGAAAAGTGTAGAAAATTACATGCGTTTTTAATGTTTTTTTCGGTTTCAAGATGTTTTTATGATATTTTTTTGTGGCTAAACGAATGAAGTAATTGATTGTTTTCCACTGAAAGATGCGTTCAAAAGCTATTTTGGTATTTAAAAAATAAATTATCTTGAATATTAATGTTGAAACAATTCGTTTAAAAATTAAAAAAAATTATATATACACTTTTTTGCAAAAAAAAATAGAAAAAGGTTCTTAAAAGTGAACGTAGCAAATATATAAATTATGTTTTATACCACAACCAAATTTAAAATCCCTATTTTTAGACCCTAAAAGTGTTTGCGCCATTATTTTTAACAATTTTTTTTAAATTTCAAATTTAATTATAATTATTTTTTTGTTTGCTCATCAGGCATTTCTTCAAATACTTTTTTGACATCATAATCTTTTGTGTCTGCTGAATTATTGATTTTAAACTATACTAACGTCACTTTTGAAATTTCACAAAATTAATTTGCAAAATGCTTATTATGCTTAAAAGTTATAAGGGAGTGTCCCACAGCCCCATAAGACAGTTTTCCTTTATCTACGCCCTATACAACATTATTTGTTAGAAAAATATTTGTATATATCTAAGTAAAGTAAATTTTAAAAGCATTAATTACAAAAATTAGATTACAAAAAGAAAATATCGGCACATAAAAAATGCATGGGTCACTTGGGTACCAGACTACTCACTTACGCATCAGAACATACGTATAAAAGTACACATCCATACATGGGAAAGAGGGATGTTGTCAAAACATCCAAAAATCTGCCACTAGAGTTTTATATCAAACTACATCTAAAACTATAAAAAAAACTCAATCTTTCAATTAAAAAAAACGTTTAATAAGTTTGGCCACCTGTCTGGCTGAAATACTCCTCTGTTGAGCAGGAAAATTTTTTTTCTTGAAATGTATTTAATAAATTAATTATTAAATTTATTATTCGAGACAGGTATCGATATTTTGTTTAAAATCTTTTTTTTTTTTTTGTTGAGCGTTTTTAGCTAGTCTATATACATGCATTTCATTGGTGCTAATGCCAAATCATCAGTAGACTTTAAACCAAAATTTTAAAAATTGTATAAAGTAAAAGGTTTGAAACTTTGCATTAGCACCAATTAAATGCACGTAAACCCCCTCAAAAAACAAAACATTTTGAAAATAATATTTAAAACGTTTTTAATAGTGTTTTACATGCCTCCCAATTAGCAGTAGTACAGAAAAAATACTACACTATAAATAAAATTTTACAAATTTTGTAAACAATGAAATTGCTGTTATCGTTATTGTTTATTTAATTGTGCTCAAAGTATATTTATTGAAGCACACACAATTCGGCACCTGATAAGAAACTTATTTCAGCTGGATTGTCAAACTTTGTTCTCATAATGTTTATATACAAAAATTTATTTTCAAATTAAAATTTTTAAGCATTGCGAAAATACTAAAACAGAAAGAAAAAAAACCAAAGGTTCCGATTTCGTACAGAATTCGTAACGTCTGATCAACAAAATCTTCCGAATTCGGAACCGAAATATTACCGTCAATGTAACGATTTTTATATGAAAGGGTTGATATGAGTACGCAATGATATGACAAAATGACAACGATAAGTAGGCACAAAATCGCAACAAAAAATAGGTACGAAATCGCATCGATAAAAATGTTAAATAAAAATTATTTTCCATCATTTTATTTATTATTTTCAATATTTATGTATATTAGCTATAATTTTATTTAATATATAAAACCAAACTTATTCTAAGCTATTTATGTTTTTTTTGGCAACCACTTGTTCTAACAAATCTTGTATACCTATTAATTTGAAAGTTACAAGTTAACACAACTTTCACCATGAATTAAAAGTTTTGTTATCTTACCTGGTTCCTGTTGTTGAATAGATTGAGTAGATGTGCCTTCTGTGGATACCCCCGTATAAGCCAGAACTTCGTTTTCTGAATAGAGATTAGATTAGCTAATATTATATTTGCTATTCAAGACAATACTTTACCGTAATCAATTCGGTTTAAATTGTCCATCTTGTATGCTTGGAAATAGATTCGAAATAATAATGCAAGTATTTACAATCAATGTTTGAAAATTTGATTTTTTTTACTTACATTTAAATCAAGGTTTTATACAAATATTTGTTTAAGTTTTATTTGCACAAATAAATAAATGTATCCGAAAGATATTTTAAATTGCCTCGATATCTTCTTTCAAAGATTTTCAAAAATGTTTGTTTGTTGAGGGTTTTTTAGCTGTTTTTTTTAAACCCTCAACAAACAAAAGTTTTTGAGTATCCGAAAGATTTTAGAAAAAGTCAATAGCTTTGGTTTGGTGGGATAGTTTAAATAATTTTCTTTGTTTGTGTGGGAATTCCCTGCAGAAGGTGCAACTAGTATCAAACTAGTATTTTACTAGTACGAAAGTTACCAGTAATAGTTCTCAACTGTAAACTTTCCTATACTATGTTAATGCTCAAATTAACATTGGGTGTGTCAAGAAAATTGGACCCGATTGGGTGCTTAACTGTTAGTATTGTACGAGTTCTTTTCTATATAAAAAGTCCATAGAATTGTTGATTTTATTAAATTCGCTAACTCTTTGTCTACACACGCAACTCTTGTTTCAGCAATTCTGAGTTTGTAAAAGGAAATGGAAAATATATAGAAATTTGTAGAGAGCTTCATGTAAACGGAAATTCTTTTTCGTTTTGATATTCGTTCTTTTCAATCTGAAATTTCTTGCTTGAAAATATGTATATAAAAAAAGTAAAAGCTTCAGTAAAATTTCAAAACATCTGTGAACAAAAATGCAATTCACAAAGAAGAATTAAAGTGAATTGCTGAAGCAAAAATTGCCTGTCTAGCCTGAGACTAATAAAAGGATTAATTTTTAAATGATGGTTTTTATTATTTAATTTAAAATTAACTTAAATCGATTTTTTTGTAATTTAATTAAAACCGCATTTTTCCGAGGCTGCTTAGACCTTCAACAATTGCAACAATTAAAAAAATAAAATCGCAATTCGCATTTAAACATCATCCAAAAAGTGATATGAAATGTATCATTAATTATATGAGTCAAATCAATCTACAAATAAATTATTTGAAGTACTAGTAATTTCCTATATAAACTCTATCACCTTTTGCACTACTTCTTTTTGTACTAGTAATTGTACCAGTACCTTTTAGACAATTAACAGTAAATCTCCTGCAGGGTTATTTGCTTGTTTGCTTATTTAATTCTCTTTTAAATATGTTGTGTATGTGTGCATTCATAAACAATTTTTCTTTTAATTTCGTTTATCTTGCTTTGTTTATGAAAATTAATTAATAGCTTTGTTTATTTACTTTTCCATCAGAAACTATCAACAAGAGATTAAAGAAAAATTTGTAAAGTTGCTCTCAAAAACAATATAATAAATGAACACTTTACCATTCATAGCATAAAGTACACTCAAATATCTAGCTTCTCAAGTGTACCTCGGTACTCTGTTTTTTTAACACAAGCAATAACCGCGCCATTTCGGCTTGTCCGCAGAAACACCCAGGGTCCAGGCAGGAATCGAACTTCCGACCCCTAGACTAATAGTCTGGTACGCTATCCACTAGTCAAACTAGTTGATTTGTAAAAATTATTAATTTTAAATCTAAAATACATTAGTTTACAGAAATCACCAACATTTACTGCAACATCCTCTGACCCTGATGTACTATATCCTTAATTCAATTGCTTTGGACATCTTATTTTGGTCTTGTTGATCCTAAGTTAAATTAAAATTGGTTTTCTATCGTACTTACAATTTCGGTAAATATTTTTTGTATCTCAATTTGTTGCTATCCTTTGACGCTCTCTCCTTGAAAACTTTTAGAATTAATAAACAAACACTTTCTATTAACAATTGTTACAAATTCTTAACAATTTTATTTAAACGAACAGACCTATTACTGCTTTATGTTTCTGTTTACTGTTTTCGACATTCACGCAAAAATGCTTGTTGTTTTTGTTGTTGTAGAATCAAACGTACTTGTATAAATATACTTTGATTGTGCTCTTGCTTCCTGCTGCTGTCGAAGGGCAAATTTAATTTTATATTTTTAAAATTTAATTTCTTTTTTGCAATTTTCTGTATTGTCTTGGCAAAATCATTTCGACAATTGCAAAGAAACAATTTTGTACATAACTGCAATAAAAATGCATAGAACAGTTTTAAAATTGTAAAAGGAATCAAAAAGGTGTATTGCAAATATTTAGAAAATTTTTAAAAATGGTTTGAAAGTCATCAACAATATATAGAGGGTAAAAATCTCTAGAAATACGTTTATCAAAACATTGATTCAAGCTAGGAGAGAAGTGGAAAATCGTGAAAGAGTAATAAAATTACTTGTCAGTACAAATGGGCGAAAGTAAGAAAAAATTAAGCTTGTCGCGGAAATGACAGAAACTTACAAAAGTCGAATTTTTAGTCGTATTTCAAAAAGTTTTCAACAGATGCAAGAAACTAGTCACACATACATATGTATGTTCTTTCAAGTTAATAACCAAGTGGTGTTTTAACACTCGGTTGTAATATAACTTGAATTTCAAATTTGTTCGATAATACAAATTAAATTAAATTATAATGAAAGAATTCTAGATATATTGTCGAATTCATAAAAATTAATTAATATTTATACGTAATTGTTGAACTGCTTTAAGGTATATATTGAAATGAAATTTTTATGGCTTGATTTCTAATCTGAGTTTACCCATATCTTCTTAATTTAAGAAATTATTTTTGGATAAATTCATTATTTTATTAAGAGAGTACTTTTTATTTGAAACAATTTATTCATCAGACTAGCAGAATGGATCAGTACTGATTTCGAGGTCGATTTTACCACTTTTGACGGTGGATACTAGTGACTAGGAATATCAACTATTTAACCGTATTATTTGACGAATTAGAATACGAAAAGTGCAACTTATTCATTTCATACAAGTTAAATAAATTTCGGTTAGTACGAAATTCCATCTATGATTTTTAATTATTCCTAATACTCCATACTCTCTCGCTTTTTCCAAAGCCATTGGCTTTGAGATCAAGCAGTTTTCCATTTTTGTTTACTATATTTTTGTCTTGTAGTTGACTGTCTTAGTATTCAACCACCTGTGACAATGTCAACATGATGGTGCACTTTTCATGTTCTAATTCGTTAAATAATACGGTTAAATAGTTGATATTTCTAGTCACTAGTATCCACCGTCAAAAGTGGTAAAATCGAACAAAAAAGAACGCTGATGAGATGGTGTAGCGACCTCGAAATCAGTACTGATCTGTTCTGCTAGTCTGATGAATAAATTGTTTCAAATAAAAAGTACTCTCTTAATAAAATAATGAATTTATCCAAAAATAATATCTTAAATTAAGAAGATATGGGTAAACTCAGATTTGAACTCAAGCCATAAAAATTTCATTTCAATATACTATTCATAAAAATTTAAGTTACAAATTTTATAACATGACCTCAAAGCCAATATGGAGTTATGGAACTCAGCTAAAACAAAAGAAGGTATCTGAATGATTACAGACCGCAATCTATTTAAGTATATTCCTTAACGTGTTTCATTTTAGATATTTCCTTGCATTTGAAGTCTTCTACAGCAATAATTTAATATTCTTTAATTACATGATTTAAAATTCAAAATATAAAAGAAAGACTTGCAAAGAAGAAGTTTATAAATAAAATGCATATTCAAACATTTTCCTTATGCAATTTAAATTAACACTTACAGTATTTACATTTAACCTTTTCTAAAATAAAAGAAAAAAACTTTTTACACAATTTTGTATTCCTTTGCAAAATTGTTCATTGCGAATATTTCAGTCATGTCTATGACTACAGAAATATAAAGAGTTTTCTAATAAAAGTGAGTTATCCATGCAGAATGTTTTTTATGGCGTTTGCTGTGTGTTACTCAGTGTCATCCAAGTCTATACCGAACAATTTTGTCCCAAATAAGGTGGTTATAATTGATATCTAGCGTGCATCGTTAACGGTGGTGCCTTCAGCATTGTCTCGGATTCCTCTGTACACTTTAACGTACAGCAAAGATATTTTCTATTGATTTGGCATGCATTTGATCTACGGATGTTGGCTAAATATATAATGAACTGAATATGAATAGCGAGACGTATCTGCCATAAAACCAGAGCAACTTTTCATTAACGAAAACACATTTTCATAATAAAATTGTATTGTATATATAGATATGGCAGATATCACAACATGACCACCAAAGAATAATAAAATTGACTGGCTCTTATTTGAAAACCCTTTAGTTTTTGTTGAGTATTTGCCACAAATTCTAAATTTGGTCATCAAATATCATACAAACTTTATACAAGCATGATAATTTTTTATGAATCTTTTTCACTGTGTGGGTGTGTGTGTATGTGTGTGTGTATACATACATATGTACATACTTATGCACACAAAATATTACTAGAGACAATATTATTGCAAAGCCAAGAAAAACATGAAATAAAGATAAAGAAAAACACTTCATTTCCAAAATACTCATAGTTCACATGCACAACAATTTTATTTAATCTGTTGGTAAAATAGAAAATTTCAATCTCAACAAAATTCATTCATTTTAAATTGTTACTTTGTATATTTCGTTAACATCTACGTACATAGATATGTATGTATGTACGTAAGTGTTTATGCTCAATTCATTGATGTACGTATGTGTATACAATCAAATGTATACAACCCGAGAGATGACTCTACATCAGGGATGCAAAATGAAATTTTCAAATTGTATTAAGTTTTAAGAAGAAGTGTACTTTTTTTCAGTGATTGTACTTTTTATTTTTTAAATATTTTTTATTAAAAATTTATTTGTACATACATACATATACGAGTATCATTGAAATTAATTTGTACTAAGTACTCATATATTATTACAATTAAATTTAATTATTAATTCTAAAAGGTACACAAAAGACTATCAGTTGTTGAGATCTGAATATAAAATTATACTTTATGATATACTTCTTGCTAACAAACTCTTAGTGAAATCTAAATTGTAGCGGCACGAATTAAATGACTTCAGCAAATCCTTTGTTTGGATTGAATAGAGACAGTCGAAACTAACAACCTGTTCCTCTCTTTTGTTTTATTAACATTTCTAACGAAAATAAATCTTTCCACATTTGCAGAAGAATTAAGATCTATAATATTCCTCCAGCAATTCTTGAAATATCAGTAAACATCGGTTCATTTAGTTCATTTTTCATATCTGATACCTTCGTCCAAAACAAGGCGTATTTAAACAGGTGTTCTATATTTTTCCACAAATTAGGGGCTCGTATGTCAAAAGGTTGAGATATCAGTTGTTATTGTAATGTTGTACCTGTTGTAGAATCGCCACCATCTGTATAATTCCGGCTTGGGTATAAAACTATTCATCACGAATGGTTAACATGGAGTTCCCATATAAAAAATGGGATAATGATTTGAAATACTTTCGTGCGATGAAATAAAACCAGGCAAGTTATGAAATATTGCTAAATTAATCATGGGGGTGCTATTGTACTTTTTACTTTTAAATAGTGCCAAAAAATGTACAATTGTACCAACTTTTGCATCCCTGCTCTATATACATATTTGTTTGAACCAGACAAGTGGCATATCGACCGAGGAGAACCTCAACCTAAACGGCTCTGTATTTACAAAAGGTCTAGTAATTTTGTCAGATATCGAAGCAGTTTTAGAAAAAAAATTTTATATATATACATACATATACAAATATAGGAGCATTTTTAAATTTAAAAATGGAAATTGGTTTTTTCACAACGCTATAATTATTATGAAGATTGAGATACTATAATTAAGCAATATAATAGTTGTGTTTATTTACTTTACTAGTAAAAATTAGCAACGAGATAGTAACTAGAAATTTTCCAAAATTACTCTCAAAAATGTGTAAAAGTAAATGAACACTTTACTAGAAAAAATTTGCAAGTTAAAGTAGTGTTGTAATTTATAGGAATATATGAGTACTCAATAACTACCCCTATATTTTTGGAAAAATTATACATATATGTAAATTATTATAAAAATAATTTGATTATGGTCACTTATATTGAGCATTGTCGTGACTGGCGTTTTTCGAGAATAATGTAAAGTTTAGCAATTCTATTTAATCTAGTACTAGGCGTAGTGAAAATACGCTAAACGCGATAAGGGTGATTAGCTACTTCTGAATAAAATGAATGAATAAAATATCTATTTTTAATTAGTTTATACGTTATAACAGCCTGCCTACACATATCATTTTTATTTCAAATATCGGAAATAACGAAAAATGGGTTAAATATATTTTTTAAAGGAAGCAAATATAAGAAATTTTCATTGTAATAAAAAGCTTATCCAAAATAAAATATCATGTTGCTGCAAGCATTAAACCCCAAAAGCAGTAAAAAGTAAATTAATAAATTATGTGTTAATTTAAATTTATTTGCAAATATGTATCTGAACTAATTGAATTATTTGCCTGCTTAGTGTAAATTACCGAGTAGCTAGGTACTTATAATATTTACAACACTAAAAATAACAGCTGGTCTGTGAAAATCAAATTATTTGCCGGAACATCCTTCCTTTGCCACTGATGTACCAGATACTGTGTTGCTTAGTTCAATTCCATTAGACATCTTATTTTGCTTCTGCTGTTCCTAAGTTACACAAAAATAAATTTGTTATCTTTTTAATACTTTTTGTCGTTTTAAAAGTTTACATTTACTTACAATTTCTTAAATTTTTCAAAAAAAAATTTATTTTCAACTTAATCTAGAAATATTGTTTTGTAAACACAAACACAAAGTCGAGTCGCTCGAGTCGAACTTTCTCTCGTTGAACATTTTTTGGGTAATGACAGTGACTCGATAGACAACTCGAATGAAAACGTTAATGTTTTCATATAAAAATCGATTTCTGTGCTACGAATGTATCGTTAACACTGATAATGAAATGTCAACACCAGTCACTTGTGGTTTTAATTTCACAACAAAATTTTTGAGTTTGATTTTATTTTGGTAAATCCTTTATAAATTTGTTATTTTTTCAACTAATAAGACCTAAAATGTTCATGAAATAAAAACTAAATTTTTGTTTACAGTTTTGTCCCGACGTTTCGTCGATTATTTGTCGACTTCTTCTGGGGATTCGTCTATTTAATAAAAAAAACAACACATTATTACAAAATTCATTAATAAATTACATTAAAACTTAAAAATTTTGATATTATTACATTAAAAAATTATAAATAATTTTACATTTAACATGTAATATACAACAAAAAACACGAATTTAACAATAAAAACACATCCTAACTTAATATCACAGATTAATTAATGGCTACTTTATAGCTTGAGTTTATGTTTTCTGTGTCCTCTTTCAAGTTTATGGTTTTACTTATTTGTTGTTGTATGTATAAGCTTTCCTTCGTGTATCTCTTCCTTTTTATTCTCTCAGTGTTAAGTATTTTTATTTTTTTTAAATCAGCTGTGTGCTGAAATTCTGTCATATTTTGTGACAACCCTGTTGCATTATTCTGTTTTGCTATATCCATTCGATGTTCTGCCATTCTTGTTCCTACTGCTCTCTTTGTTGTGCCAATGTATATCTAATCACATGTTTGCTCTCCTTTTCCCTTACACTTGATTTCATAAATAACATTCTTAAGAAAACAGGCAAAATTTGTCGACAGCTAAGAGTAGCGGAGAAAAATGCGGCAACACCTACAGGAAAAGCAAATTCTTAAAAAAAATTACTGATGCTGCTGAGATGCAGGATGATGCAGCAAAGGTTGGCTAACGCTGCTGAAACAATCGCAGTAGAGTGGCTTTCATCCGCTTAAGTTTACTTTCTTAAATAACAAATAAATTGATTTTTTTAATTTCAGGAGATATGGGAGGTATACAAATTCTTGCCCGATATTTTTCAAACCTATATTATTTCCCATTTTGGTTCATCCGCTAACGAAGCACTATGTACCGGTGCGATTTGGAAGGAAGGCTTCCTTCCCATCTAAAGAGCACTTCGTTCTGAGTTTCGGCAGATGTGCAAAAAAGCACTCAGATTCAGAAGGAATTCGTTCAGTGGTTGACACAGTAGCTGGTATAAAATATTTGACATATTCAAAAAAATCGGTTCTATTTTTCTATACAAAACCGTTTCAAATAACTGGTTTTTAGTTTTTCATGTTAATTTAAGAATGAAAGTATAGATTATTTCTTATCATTAAAACAAACAAAAAACTTGTAAAAAGATGCACTTTAATTTTTTTTAATTAATTATGCTCGAGCATAAAATAAATTTACATATTTAACAGATTATTGTGTTTACAATTTACACAGAATTTCACATCAAAGGAAATAATGTGTATTAGTATATTTTATATACATGTATCATCTCCATTCAGAAGCTCAGCTGATAAAATTCGCCGTGTTCCATATGCAAAAAAACATACATAATAAATTTTTAAGTACATCCATTATACAATAAACAATGTAAACCTTTTAAAGCTGCTGATCGCTTATGATAACTGCATTTCCTGAATGTCAAACTCAATACGAAAAAACGTAAACAAAATTTTTTATGTATAGAATTTGTTTGACAGCCAGAAAATATAAATGTTGTTGTTGTACTAAAGGGCATACCTTGCTTATTATATAATGAGTACACTGTTTGATAATCACAAAGATAGCAAATTGGTTTGAATGCTCTGCTGCATGTACTCATTAACTGCCTGTTTCCCGATATCGAAAGAAAATTTTCTATCGTATAATTGCATTTGAAACAAAATCAAAATTTTAAAAGTTTTTTTTGTTTCAAATGTAAGAAATGTTTCTTTCGATAGCGACAAACAGGCAGTAAATTGCCTTATTAATATGACATTTAACATAAAATGAAAATAATAAAAAATAAAAATGCGGCTTAGTTGCAATTTCTTCTGTATGATCCAACAGTTTACTTAAAGACCGCCAATATGGGTTGCCATACATGGGATTCGTTTGCATTGCTGTCTGAGATATGTTGTCATTCCATTTACCATTTTGGAGAAAGTAAGATGGTGTTCCTACATATTTCCGAGACGTTAGATAGAGTAAGGCATGTCATTACTTTAATCCCTTTGGTGTCGCTGATTATTTGTCTTGATTTACATCGAGATTTCGTAAGAATCGCACTGTACGAGATGTTATAGAGGGTCTCATCAAACGAGTTCAATATTTATTCAAGAATACCGCAACGCACCGTTCTTTATTCCATCCTATATTCTAAATCACCTTCTAAGAGAAAATTCAAATCCTATATATTCTATAGATAATAGCGATTTTTCCCATTCTTATTCATTCAGTAATAGACCAAGCCGGTAGCAATAGACTACCGGTGTAGTACTCGTCATTGTAATCCTCTTGTTATTAAGTTTTTTCTAATTATACTATGGTTGATCTTTTCATGATATTATGCCGTCAATATAATTATTTGTCTGAACTTGTTGATTTTTCTATAAACTCAAATATTATAAAATACAAAATCATTGTTTTTGTTAATTCATAACTTATAAACTTTTATTATAATTCAAGTAATTTAATATAATTTTAGTATCTTATTATTAGTCTGTAATAAAGACGGGCATTTGTTTAACAACAAGTATTGCGAAAAGAGTTATATCATATTACATACCACATACTACAAGTATAAATGAGAAAATGGATGCTACTGTTGTTCTAATGCTTTGCTCTCACTAAGACGGTTTTCCACTGTCAAAGTTTACTTTGCAAAGTTTTAATTCAGCTGGCAGAAAGATAGAGAGACGAATATTTTCTTATTCTGTCTCTCTCCCAGCTGAATTAAACTTTGCAAAGTAGACTTTAACTGTGGAAAGACGTCTTAGTGAGAGCAAAGTATTACAACAACTGTAGCACCCATTTTCACGGCTTTTCCACTATCAAAGTTTACTTCGCAAAGTTTTAATTCGGCTGGGAGAAAGACAGAGAGACGAATATTTTCTAATTCTGTCTATGTAGCCCTGGTTCGCACACTTCAACTTTTACTGCTCAACTCGTAATTTAGCTGTAAGAAAGACGGAGAAGAAAATACAAATATCTATTTTTTTCTTACAGCTGAATTACGAGTTGAGCAGCAAAAGTTGAAGTGTGTGAACCGGGGCTTACAATGAATAAAGAATAAATTACATACATACGTATGTATGAAATAATTTATTTTTGAATTGTTTGTTATTAATCAAAACAACTTATATCCTTAACTATAGTCTTTGATTGAAAACCCCTTGCATTTACATATGTATGTATGTACGTATGCTTGTTTAAAAGAATGTGCACAACCATACACACACACACCCCAAATAAAAGTCCGAACCCAGCTAGTATTTTCGATCGTAGAGGAATTTTTTACGATAGGAACGGGCGATTAAATTAATCGTACGCGATGTTGTGTTCCGAGCGCGCAAATTCAGTACAGTGGGAGAAACTGTGTCAAAACGGCGACTCTTTCATATGAGTCTTCTACGATGCGCCTAATAGAATCGTGTAAGACTCTTTTATTCTTTCTTCAACCGAGCCTTGAATAAATCGCCACAATGAGTCTTCTACGATGCGCTGAGAAGGATCGTGTAGGACTCTTTTAAATAAAAAGTATTTTTTTGTATTTTTATTTTTTTAATAATAAATATGTATTTTAATATAAAAATAACTTTAATTCAAAAAACACTTAAATTTAAAAGAAAACACTTTAATCAAACGAACACTTTTTGTTGTCACTCTCCACGTCTAAATATCGTCAGAATGAGTAAACGGCGATTTCAAAGTAACATAAACAACAAAAAGACTCACAAAAATACAATTTACATAAGTAATACACGATTGCGGTGAAATTACAATCGTTCAATAGTCGTCAGAATACTTAAACGACAATTGTGGAATAACATAAAAAACAGTCGTTCAACAATCATCATGGTCGTAAAAGCATCATTTGGGAGAGTAAAAAGTAATTTTACTCCACCAATCGTCTGGAGGATTAAAAAAAGAGTGGTGAAATGATCGCGCTCGTCAAATAATCTTTCAAATGCTACCAGTATGATGTTTGATGGACGAATCACATCTTTCAATTCCGTAAAGCAGCATGCAAGTGCGTTGGTTTTTTAAGACTGTGTAAGAGTTACTTCACACCATCTGAACTCCTTACTATTCAGTTGTAGTGAATTTCGTTAGCATTATGTGAAAATGACGAGAAGTACCCGCCCTCTCGGGGCATAGAGTGATGATCATTTGTTTAATATAAGGATCATTTGGATCCCAGAGCATAGCAACAGAATTTAATACAAATCAAAAGAAATGCTGCAGATATACAAATCTATCGCTAAAGCTATACGTATTTAGTAATTTTTCAGTTACATTAGTCAATGCCTTTCGATTGTCTCTTATAAATATGTATATGAATAAATAAACAAAATAAATCAAATATGTAGCCATTAAGGTTCAAAAGACACAGTACTGTGACAGATAGATATAAAAACGGAGACAAATTATGGAACTCTCGAAATTAAAGTGAGAAAAATATAATATTACATTTTTAAACTCTCCTCTAAAACTCTAGAAAATCCCAACAAAAACTAATAATACAAAATACAAAAGAAAATAAAAAATATTATTTGCTAAATGCCCCAAGTATATAAAAACACTTTTCTAAATAACTTAAAGTCTTTCGTTTTTCGTTTTAAAGATTTTTACGTGTAACTTAAAGAGAATATGTTTCGTTCATGAACACATCATATCCACTTCTATATGCCATTTGTCGTCTTCAGGCAACAAAATTATATAAACATGAGTGTGCACACACCATCTATAAGCACATATTCAGTAAAAGTTAACGAGCAGAAATAACAAATACAATAATATTAACACACATACACTTATACCACCAGCAGAATGAAACACATCATCCAAACAGTCCTTCAATGCAACATTTATTTCTTTAATACAAAACGTTTATTACAAAAAAAGGAAAAATATAATCATACATTTATATCATATACTTTTAGCATTGAGTGTGTCTAACTAATAAGGAATGTGTCCCGAAGTGAAAATATGAATTTTAAACTGCCGGAAAAATACAATAAAAATAATGCTAATAAGACATTTACTATACATGTATTTAACATCTATCAGATTTATGAATTTAAATCTTTGTAATTTTATTTTATTATTGCAAATAAGTACAGTGGAGTTCGGTTATAACAAACTCCATGGGTACGGACTGTATTGTTCGTTATTAAACAAAATTTATAACCGCAATTTTGTTATGTTCGTTAACGCGTATATATTTACGGTCAATTTTATATTGTGCAGTGGAAAAAGTGCAATCGTGGGCGTGTCTGGGGGTCGTGTGTTCGTATGTTTCTGCAGACAATCCAAAGAAGCTTCGCATTTTGTGTTTGTTTAAAAAAAATTCTTCATAAGCGAAAATTAACAATAACAGAAGTTCGTTATAAACTTAAAAATATTAAGCCATTACTGCAGAAATTTTGTTTTACTAATAAATATAATTGTTATGCTAAGTAATTGATATTAAGGATCATAATTGATATTAAGAAGGCGAATGTTTATGTCATCATGACTTTCAGGCTCGTTTTTAACTTAAAACTTTTGTTAAAAATCAAAAATTCTTACCCAAATAAAATTTTTTTGTCTGTTCAATATTATAAAATATACAACTTACTTGTGTTCGTTTTATCGAACGTTATGCTGTGAACAGACGACACACAGTGCTTTGATGTAGAAGAAAAGGTTTCTATCACCAAGATATGAAAATACTTACAGTTTAGAAAAAAATCGTGTAAGGATACGTGTACATCCCATACATACTTTTAAAAAAAATATGATTTCAACTAACGTAAGCGTCTGAAAGCAGCGTAAATTTTCTAAAAATCTGTTAATATGTCTTTTAATTCATTTAAAAAATTTATTGAAATCGCAGCAAGAATACGGGTACTCCTCATATATCCTTTTCTGAAAAATTAGGATTTAACATAAAAAAAATTTCAAAAGCAGCCAAAACTTTCTAAAAATCTTCTAATATGCCTTTTAGTTTATGTACAAAATGTTATTGAAATCGCAGCAAGGATACGGGTACCCCCATAAATTCTTTTTTGAAAAATTAGGTTTTTAGAAATGGCTGCAAAAACATGGTACCTCCTTAATAGGATTTCAATTAAAATTATTGTAACTGAAGAAATATAATTAATCTCCGATTCTTCTAATCGGGAAGGTACGTTAAATCCAGTATTATTTTTTCCTTCTTTTTATCAACATTTTTGATAATGTAAAGTAAAAATTGTAAGAATTAATATACGATAAACATAAACTTTACAAATTTAATATGTACGTTCCAGTCAAAGTAAATATATTTATGTATATTTTCTCTTAGTGATATATATGTATATATATATATTTTTTTTTTCAATTCACCACTACACAATATGTAATTTTATCCGAAATATTGGCCAAAAATAGTTTTTGCACTAACAATAATAATGTTTTTGTTTTTCCTTGATGAAAAGTGTTAAGAAAATAACTCTTAATAAATTTTTTTATTTTTCGTTTCGGTGTTTTCGGTTTTTGATTTGTATTATTTTGCTTTTACACAGTCTCAGCTTGAAATGTAGTGAAGTTTTTAATGTTTGGATTTGTGAAAAGAATAAACATATTTATTTTATTTATTTATTTAAAACTTTAGTAAAATAACATAATTATGGGAGCTAAATACGAAAGAGGAGTAATAGCTGCGTTGGCCTTCAATTCCGATTTTGGATCAAGTTAGATTCTTAAATTATTTTCAAACAAAAACTTGCAAATACGATTAATATTGTCGTCAGATGTGTTTTTCAGCAAATTCGTAGGTATGTTAGGTCCAAATATTCGGTATCTAGAAGAATAATAGGCGGGGCTGTGTATGCTGTGACCAATTCTGAGACTTGTTGTGATGATGGTGTTCAGCTTTGGACAGGAGTTAGGGTAGGAGTATAATGGTTTGGTTCCACAACGATTGGTGTTTTCGCAATTATGCTGATATTCATCCCATTTTGTTTTTCGGCCTTTCTCCAAATAGGCGTGAACAGCGTTAATAATATCTCTAAATTTCCATGTGGCGGAATTAATTAGTGGTCTATTTTTAGCTTCGTATGCAGTAACATCAGCATGTTCATTTCCTGAAATACCAACGTGTGATGAAACCCACATTAATTTTATTTTGTTTTGATTCACAATGAGAGCAAGCATTACGAATGCTTAAAGGTGAATCACGTTTTGTGTTCTGAGTAGCGAGAACAGTAGAGAGGCTGTCGGTGCAAATTATATATTTTGCATCACCTTTTTTGCAATTTGGGTCGCAATAAAAATTGCCAGTTCTTCCACTGTGAAATTGGAACAGTGGTTGTCGATATGGCCGCAGTTAGTAACCAGTTGAGGCAGGAAGTTCGATCTTCGATAGAAGGTGTGCCGGCTTCGGCAAGTAGGTTAATCGTTGGACTAGTGCGAAAGCTCCAATATTGTAGCGTATAGCTGCATGATAGAGTGATTTGATTAGTTTTATGTGAGACGGAGCACATTATGGAAAACCATTTATTTTGGAGAGAATAATAGATCGAGTGATGTTTAACATGGTTGAAATGTGTATGTTAAAGTTTTTAGACGTTAAGTATTTTATAATATTTAGCCTGGTGTTAAGATTTTTTCTAAGTTGCATGCAGTGTTCCTTGAATGTGAACTTTTTGGTAAATACAATTCCTAGAATACGGAAATAATCAACTTGTTTAATCTTCATATTTTTGTATTCTATATCGAAGCGGTCACAGTTGTGTTTCCGACAAATGTGTAATAAAGAAAATTTTTCTATTGCCAATTTTGCACCTGATACTTGGCACCACCTTCTTTTGCTCTTTCATTATCTTTGACTTTGGTGAATATAATAGCATCGTCTACGTACATAGCGTGTTCTATATTTTTATAGCTGGAAATAATTTTACTAAAATTTATTTAAAGAATACACTTTCAATAAACGCATCATTAAAAGTGTATTCTCGTCCCAATTAAAAATCCAAATTTCCTCTACTGATGTCGAACGCGTTCTTTCCATATATTCAACTGTGCTTTTTGACAACTGAAGGTCATTTCCTTTGGAAAATACATAATCGTGCAATAAAATTAAATTTTAATTTAAATAAAGTTTTATTAATTTATTATTTTTTTATTTTATTTTATAAATTTTGTGGGTTTTTGGTGCCGTTTTAAAAATAAATAATTTAGATTTGAAGTGTATTTAAAAAAAATTATAAACAATTTGTATTAAAATATTTCGATACAAGTTATTGAAGAATAAAAGGAAATATTAGGTTCAATCAATAACGCTTTATCATAGATGATATCGCTTTGTTATCATTATAATATTGTTTATTTATTGTATAACAATCAAATGAAATTGTCAAAGGTATGTATGTACTACATTGTTTTGATTATTTGAAACGCGCAGGCATTGACCACCAATCCCCAGAATAATAGGTCAGTGCACCATGCACCAGTGTATGAAGGAGATGATTTTGAGTAGCTTGAACAAACAAGAAACTAGTCTGATATGTTACATTAATTCAATTCTTTGCATTTCCCCAACGTCTGTGATTATAAAGATTGCTCTTAAAATCTGGATTTAGAAAATCCAAAATAAAACAGTGTTGTTTATGCTTAAGAATTTTATATTATATTTGTGATGCTATTTTAGACGTTCATTCTAACATATTCAAGTTAATTAAGTTTGCTCTTTCTATGAACTAATATTAAGGTCGTTCACAATAGCATCTTAAAATATATCTTAAAATTGCGACGTTTAAATTTTAATATTTAACAATGAGTTGGAAAGTTTGTTCTTTTCTTTTTTTGTGTGCAAATGAAATTTAATAACAAGTGGCAAATTAGGGAATCTAACAAGCATATCATTTTTAATTCGACAATATTGTGACTAATAAAAGGAACAGGGGGCAAATTACTATACAAATTCAAAAAATTCTGTATGGAATTTCGTTCGATACCAAATGCCCTAATTTGCCCCAGAATAATTGTATAAACACTAAGACGGTTTTTACACAATCAAAGTTTACTTTGCAAAGTTTAATTCAACTGGTAGACAGTCAGAAAAAGAAATTATTCGTCTCTCTGTCTCTCTCCTAACTGAATTAAAACTTTACGAAGTAAACTTTGACTGTGTAAAAGCCGTCTAACTTACTCGCTAACTAACATCTGAAGCTCATCAAATGTTGATTGGAAGTCGCTAAGACTGTAAAATGGGCAAACAAAACTTTGATAAAAATTCGCGTAAAATTGGTTAATTACAAAAAGCTTTGAAATTAATTAAAAACATTACTAAAACGAGTACCAAAAATTCGAAAAAATTTAGGATAATAGCACAAGTTCGCAAACAGTTGTTAGCAGCGGAAAGATAGCAGAGTCGAATATTGGTTAAAATAAAAAATAAAAATTTAGCAAAATATTGAACACATACATGAATACAATTTTTTCGAAAATTTTTACCTTTTTGACGATGGAAGTTCTTTTTCTCAGTGAAATTTTCTTCAAGAAAGTGTCACAAAGTAAATGTTTTTGTAGCCTTTTATTAAATGATTATAAAAGTATCTAGAAAAAAGTAGAGTTTTTGGAGAGTTCGTTCACTACTGCTTACACACATTGTACGAAATGTTGCATTGTTTCGCTCCATGCAACTATTTCGTAAAATACTCAAGACGTGCAAAAAAAATTATATTTAGAAACATCCCCAGTTGGATACAAAATCACATTCAATGGATTTACTATTGCATTCTTATATTTTTAAGGCACAAAAATATTTACAAAACAAATTTTATTGATTTTTTTTATTACAATTTTATTTTTAAGAGGGAAAAAAATTGTTAATACTTTTGGAAAAACAATACATCATGTAAATAAATGGATTTTCGTTTATTGAAATTAAAAATTATACAAAAAAGTGAGAAAAAGTATATATTTATATATATATAATATTTATTTACGCAAATTGTGAGAAGATCAAGATGGGCCCATATGACAATCTTCACACTTTGTCTGGGTGAAGCTATGTTCTGCGTATACGGGCTTCTTGCATTTGACATATGCTTGCCGTGTAGCTCTCTTCCTTTTAGAACATCTTTTGGTTTTGTTTGACATTTTTTGTATTTTTTCCATATACAGAATTAAGGAAAAATTTTTATATATACCCGGGTAGATACTATGTGTTGACGTAAAGAAATTCTTCATAAAAGCAAAGGTTAAAAACGAATAATATTAAAACATTTTCGTTTAGCTAGAAAAATTCTGAATAGTAAAAGTGAGTCGAATAACCCTGTCGAAATAAAATCTGAATTATGATTAATCGATTAATCGAACAATTAAAAAGTCAAGTAAAATGAACACCCTAGTATATTGCAAATTTTCGGCAACCCGTTAAAAGCACAAACATTTCCACAGATGCAATTACACATTCAACTTTCAACACGTAAGCAATATATCTTAAAAGAAAAAAACAACAAATAAGCACATGTAATATATTTCATAAAAAAACACGTACTTACTGAAGCATATCAACGTCATGCAGCTGCTATGCAAATGTAAATTTTTTGTACCGTTAACAATTATTTGTCTGGATTTTCAAAAGGTTTCTGTGTATTTGTTTACGCTCACAGCAGCACACTAATATAACCATACAAGTGTACTCATTACTCACCAAGTTCATACTAATTTCTTTTATGTGTTTGTTACTTGTATTTACAGTTCCTCATGTGGAAATACTTGATGAACGTGGCTCAACTACGCCAGAAAAGTATTATAAGGCTGGCAGTACCATTGAACTACAATGCGTCATATCGAAAATTCCTCAACCGTCATCATATATAACCTGGCGACACAATACACGATTACTAAACTATGACACTACTCGCGGTGGCATTAGGTAAGTACAAGCACATATGTACATATAAACTAACTTCTTGCCAACCTCCACTTTACTGGAGATTCAATTACTTAACACAATGATGCGCTTTTGCACATTTACATGTTTAGAATCAAAACTAATTTGGTCGGAATGTGGGGGATTGATATATGCCAACATTGTGGGAGAGAGTGGGAGAGGGAGAGATATAATGCAAGCATGCATTACGTAATTTAGTTTGTAACAAACTTGCGAAAATGCAAAATTAAGTTTCAAATTGAAAATGGCTTAATTGTTGCAAAATTGTGAGCACTCACATACATAAACACATGCAGCTACACGCACACACAAATATATATAAACATCAAAACGAAAATCAAAGTACTAAATAAAAAAGGACATAAAAAAACAACAAAATTCACATGTATGCAAAAGTTTTTATGCATGTAACATTATTTAATTGAGTATAGTAAGCTTATGTGCAGCCGTAAAAGTCATTTTTTAGAAATCTTTCATTATTTATTGTTATTATTCACTTAATTTTATATTATAACATAAAGGTATGCCGAAAATTATATATCCACTGCTTTTTAAATTGAATATAATGTATACACCCAAACAGCAGAAAAAGTCAAACCTTTAGATACCCTCAATGAATCGGTGATATATTACAGCCAACTAGTTTTTATCTACATGTCTTCCTTAAATTTCGGAACTTTTTTACTTTTCCCACATTTGAAACAAATATGGGTTCGTGAATAAGTTATCACTTACAATCACGCACAATGAGCCACAGATCACACTCATTTCACGCTCCATTAAGCAACCTTTTTTGTTTCGAAAACCCAATAAAACACACGTTCTTGTCGGAGGAGTTTTAATTCCTCCTCAGATTTTGATAATTTTAATTTTGGATTTCAAAAAACTTAAAGCGCCACCTCTGAGCAAAAAGGGGATGCTTATAAGATTAAAATTGCTACACGGACTTTAATTTCATTTTCAAACCATGACTTGATCTGGAGTCTGGAGTCTTCTGAGTATGTTTGAAGAAAATCGGTCCAGCCGTTTGCAAGCTATCGGCTGCTTTCATTTCAGAACCTGTCAAAATTTGATATTAAGCTTATATAATTATATTGTTATGGCAAGTCAAGCTGAAATATAAATTGTTTATCACACTCCACTTTGAAAGTTAAAAGCGCTTCATTTTCCGCCACTCAGTTATTGTCAACGTACCTCTGCAAAAGATATCAGTATACCGAAGCGTATAGTAAAAAATCAAGAGCTCTCCCTGTGTCAAGAGGAGTTCCGCAAGGTTCTATAGTCGGTCCTCTTTTATTTTCGATATACTCGAATGACCTCCCAACTATAATAGCGAGCTGCAAGATTAGAATGTATGCGGACGACGTTCAACTCTATACCAGTTGTAATAGTGAAATGGTTACTTATTTCATAAAATCGTTAAATGAACAGCTGCATCATATTTACAAATGGGCTTCTGCAAATTGTCTAGCTATAAATCCTAAAAAATCCAAATGTGTTGTAACTCAAAAAAGACTTACACTATCCAATAGTATACCTAACATATATATTCACAATCAGAAAATTGACACAGTAAAATCTGCTAAAAATCTAGTTGTTTATTTCAATAAGTGCCTTACTTGGTCTGATCATAATAATTATACTTGTGGATGTTCTTTCTCTATGCTGCGAGCTATATACCCTAAAATTTTTGGGCAGATACGGCAAATGTTGCACAGAGTTATAGATATTTATTATATAAAAACGGAAACAGGAAATAGAAAATACTATAGCCGTTTTTTGTTTGCTTGTTTTTTGAATTTTTTTAAGTTTTTCATTTCTTATTTTGACAATATTTGTTTTTTTCAAATGTAAAAATTTGTAAATAATGTAAATCAAAATGAAAAAATTTTTATTTCCTTAAGAAGCCAATCAATGATATTGGCGAAATATCGATTTAAAAAATAAATAATATAAGTATTTTATATAAGCTGACCTGGAATAATCCCTCAAATAATTATAAGTAAATAAATAAATAAATAAATAAATAAATAAATAAATAAATAAATTAATAAATTAATAAATAAATAAATAAATAAATAAATAAATAAATAACAAGTAAGAGATATATATTCGGCTGTGCCGAATCTTATATAAAATTACATTAAAGCAAACAAAAATTGCCGCTCACCGTCTCACGGACGCACCCCCACGTGATGGAAATAAAAAATTAATCACGATCACGCATTATTGGTTCTAATCTCTATTTCATAGTATAGGCTGATTTCATAAACACAGCTTGCAAAGCAACACTGGAAGCATGAGTTTAAAAGGCATTCTTGTGATGCTTTGCAAACTGCGTTTATGAAGTCAGCCATAAATTATTAATTTCGCAACAAATTTGTTACACTTTCTTGCCTAGAGTGCATTATAAAAATATTAACATCCCCTTATTAGCACTTATATATTTTTTCACACATCCAAGAAGTGTTTCAACGTCTTTATCAATAAGCCAGTGGTCTTCGACTAAACAAAGAAATGATTTGAAATGTAAGAACAGGTTTAATAATGAAGAAATTCTCCCAAAATAGATAAAAAATATCGACACCAATTGCATAAATCTGCTAGTCTAATGATTAAAATGTTCCAATATTATCTTCATATTGAAAATAATTTAAAGCTATCAAAAATTCTTAAACAAAGATCGAACTTTTTCAAATAAAAAGGAAAAGTAATAAAAATAACTAAAATGTATGAAAAATTAAAAAAAAAATTAATAAATGGTTGGTCAGGATTTGAAACCGTACCCTACCCGGTGGTGGCACGGTTTCGAATCCTGAACACAACAAAATGCTATTTTTTAGAA
Source organism: Gymnocheta viridis (assembly GCA_956483585.1). Lineage (NCBI taxonomy): Eukaryota > Metazoa > Arthropoda > Insecta > Diptera > Tachinidae > Gymnocheta > Gymnocheta viridis. Next base: position 62,341,853 of record OY101441.1, on the reverse strand, counting down.
TTTTCGATACATTTTAGTTGTTTTTTACTTTTACTTTTTATTTCAAAAAGTTTGTTCCATAATTTATTTAAAAAACCACCCACAATCTCATTTATAATATTTTTTTTTAGTTTTTGGGTTTTTTCCAATTTTATGAACGATAAAAGGTTTATTTTTCAAAAATATCCAATTTGTTATCAGATAGGATTTTGTACAGTGATAAAATAATTATATAATGAATTTAGTAAGTTGTCGACGTTTTTATTTGATATAATATAATATTAATAACAAAAATAAAAATAACTTGACGGTGTAAGAAAAAATATTAAATTATAAAATATAACAGCATATTTTAATTCATTATTTTAATTTAATTTTTTCTTTGAAACTCGTATGATGTACGTATGTATGTAAACTAGTGGTATTCTGATAGTTGTCTTTTTAAAATTTTGTTAACTTTTCCATTAACTTATCTGTATTGCGGTTGGACCAGATGATAAAGGTTTTGGTTCAATATAACCTGTATATTTCTGATATAGAACGCAATAAAATTTCATTTTGTATATGTTGAATTGGGGAAAATACGAAAATATGCAAACAAAAAAAAAATGAAATACAAATATGTATGCATATACTATTTTAAGAAATTTTCCCCAAACATTCCGATCTAAAAATCCAAAGTTCATATGTATGATATGTACGATAGGAACTGATTGTTTGAAAAATATTTGATGAATTGCGAACTATTCTTAGAATACATTTTAATTAAGCCCACATTAAATTATTCAATTGGATAATGCAATCTAGAAGCTAAATATAAATTTGTGGAAAGTAGGTATTTGCAATACTTTTATTCAAAATACAAATGCATTTTAAATTTTTATTCCAAATACAAAATAGTTTTTAATAAAAGATGAATTTTCACAATGGAAATGATATTTTTTAAGTTTTTTTACTCTATTATTGTGCTGTTTTTTAATCAATATTAAATCATACAATTTTTCTGATGTTCGCATATTTTTAAGAATTTTTGGCATTTTAGAAATTTTTTCAAGATTTTTGGCTGCCGATTGCCAATTATTTGATTTTTTTTAAATAAATTTTAGGAATAATTTCCAATATTGCAGTTGCAATTTTTAGAATATGCGCTATTTTCGCGGGGTTTGCAATTTTTTAGTTTCTTTGCTAATTAAATTTTGGAGCTTGATATCAAATAAAATTCTTACATCAAACTTTGTTTTTATTTTATAGAAAAATGGCAAATAATTGAAGTGCTTTTGAAGATTAACTCACTGATGTTACAGAATGAAAGAAACATTTCTTATCAAATTCTAGCCGGGAAGAGATTTTTCTGCTTTGTTATGTGTTACTAAGTATCCCAACAACATTTTAAGTATCAAAAGATTTTTTATCACATTGTACAAATACGAATACGCTCTGCACCTGAATATAGAAAATAATTAAAATTACACAAGTATAAAACAGGATATAAGCCTTTCTTCTGAAATCACAAATAGTCATAAAAAATGAAATATTAATACATTTTTAAAACAAAACTAAAATTCAATTTCATTGATTTTGTATATTTAATCGTACATAGTGTCTTGACGATCCATTACATTTCTTTAATATAAATAATATAAAAAATAATTATGGTTATTTATATACGAAAAGAAAATATAAGCGAGAAAAAATACTGTAATACGTATGCATAATATTATACTAATAAACGTACAAAAATAAATTTAAAGAAACAAACAAAAACAAAACAACAAATCATTGCTTTTTGATTGTTTAAATATACACATGTATACACACAATGTGTACATGTGCCCAGGAAAGAATTTCAGTATGGATGGATGTGATATATGTGTGACAAAAAGGGCAAATTTACAACAACCACACCAATTTCCATCAAGAATTTGAAGTTTTAGTATTTTATAATAAATAAGATATATGTTCTTAAACGCGTAAACTACTGTGAAAAATACCTTTTCTCTGTGGTTTACAAAAAGCGGTCGTGACTGCCAACCAGTAGGTTGTTGGATTGAATCCCCACGCAACTTTTTCAAAAAAATTTTAAAAGTATAATTATTTCGAATGCCATTTTTTTTATCATACTTTAGTCGTTAATGGACCGACTTCAATTATTTTCAGTCTAAACCTTCGTAGAACTCCATACAAGAGATCTGCTTCATAAAATTGACCGTAGGACAGTTGGGATCATAAAGAAACAACAGAATAGGAAATTTAACAAAAGAAGTCTTTTGGCTATATCTCATTAATTATTGGACCGAGTTTCGTTATTTTCAAACCGAACAAATTTATGAAAAATTCCAAGAGAATGGTATAAAATTTATGTCTCTATGTTGTGTTGAAGCCTTAATTCTAACTACACCAAAATGTAGCAGACGGACAGACAGATAGACGGACAGACGGACAGACGGACATTGCTCATTCGACTTCTCTATCTATAAGGATCCAGAATTTATATACTTTATGGGGTCTTAAATGAATAATGAAGAAATTACATACGGAATGACAAACCTATATATCCCCTTTCCAAATTTTTTGGTGAAGGGTATAAAAATAGTATAAAAAATCAAGAAATATTGTATGTATTTAAAAAAAAAACTAAATTGATTTGGTAGAAGTAAAAAAACTTTTTAATTATTTATCTGGGTGTTGTTAATAATAACTTCCTGAAACGGATAAAATACACACTAATTGATACTTTGAAAGCACTGAAAAAATAATTCCTGTTTTCATTGTTGACTTGTTTATTCCAAGTGACTTATGGCGACTATTTTTTTCTTTTTATCATATTTTTCTAAAATATTTATTTTCTTCTAGTTTTAGGGTTTTTTCAGTTTAATAAATAATTTTATTGCGTATATTTTTTAATTTTGCTCATCTTTGCAGTATATTAAATACTTTACACTTAAAATTATTTTCAATAATTTTAAGAGTCTTTATAATGTTTTTCAGAAGATGTTAATTCATTTTCGCGTTATAAATGAATCTTTCCAGTACTAAAGACAAAAAAAATCTATTTCAATATGACTAGATGATTAGACATCAGATTAACTAAATCCTAAGCGATCATTGAAAAAAACACATTTTTTTAAATTGTAAACCTCTAGAAAGACACCCTTCATGTGTATGGTTTTTTTTGCGTTACACTACCAATGTCTTAATTTAATTATTCAATTATTATTTTTATATACATAAATACGTTCATTTCAAACAAACTAACAATGTCACATACGCTCCACATTAGACGTAAATCCTGTTAAGAACTTACAAACTTTTCTCAAGGATTTTATCTTAAAAGTTTTGAGTTCTCAAGTCTTTTCTTTTTTGTTAATTGGAAGCATGATACGTGTCCCAGTAAGAATAATAGGAAATAGTTACAGAAATATAAGAAGTATATACAATGTTTTACACATATCGAACATTAACCGCCAAAATGGCGTAAACGGGTGCAAGAAAATTTTATAAGAAAAAGCTATTATTAACTCACTTTGTAGTAAGTCTTTCCTTTGACTACGATTCTCAGTACAATGCTAATGAAACAAGGAAAAAAAAACCTAAAACTCCAAACATTTTGGAAGTTATTTTACAAGCCACAATCAATCAGGTACCAGCGATTCTACAACAATTACAACAACAAGTATTTTGTTGATAGAAAAAAGTGCAAAAATTGTCAATATATCTTGTCTGAGTGATACACATATTAAAAACATTCCTCAAATTTACTAACACATATTCATTGAAGAAGCTGGTTCGTTTACCCTGCAAAAAACCGACTACTCCACGTGATTGGACTAGTCAGCAAATGACCAGGGAGTGATCCAAAACTAGTCCAAATGCATATAAAAAACATGGTCTTTTTAACGGTTCGATGTCCTAGGGCTGGACCACATAGTCAATGTTTGCACTACATAGGACTAAACCAAAAACTAGTACATGTCATTAATACGTGGACCACTCACATGTAGTGTGTTCGCCACGAGTACGATCGTGAAAGCACGAAAAATTTTCGTATAGCAATAAGTTCTTGTTTGAAAATGACATTGTCCATGGCCGGATTACATAAGACCATGTTGTAACCAATGCAATAATCAGCTGCTCTAATTATAATAACCGATTTTCAAATACCTTTCAATATTTAAAATTTTGAAAATAATTTAATTTTATTTTTTGGAACTATTTAATTTTGTACAAACAAAAATGAAATGAGTCACAAAAAATAGTTTGGAACTTATTTGATCGGAAAAAGCTTGGCGATTAAGCTGGCTTCACTCATAAAACTTTTGCCCGGTCAATTTTTTTCTTTATGTAATTTGAGTCCCCTCTTCTTGGAAAAGAGATTTGATTTAATTCGGACAACTCTGAACTTGATTAAGTTAAATTTTAATTTTTTTCTGGACAAAGTTGAATTGGTTTGCCACATCAAAGAGTTTTTAAATCGATTTTATAGCAATTCTTTTATTTTTTAGTTTTTTTTTAGAAATGTCCTTGGAAATAACTTCTATCTATTTAGTCCATTAGCTGTTGACAGAAGCACTTGTCTTTTATAATTGTTTCGATAGAATTGGGGGATTCAAGCGGTGTCCTTTTAAGTCATATTTGCATAATGTCTTAATATTTTATAATAGTTAAAAAAAATTTTTGTTGTGCTTCAAACAAAAATGTCATAAAATACTCGCAATAAAACTTTTTGAACTATGTTTATTGTTTTGTCATATCCAAACAATAGAAATTTGATAGAACTGAGAGAGAAATTAGATAGTGCTTGCTCTTCTTCGTCACAGTTTTTCGTTTTATTGTTTTAAAACATATAATTTTACGACTACCATTTGAATTTGAATCAAATGGATGCTTTGATTTTCCGGGCCATTTTTGCAAATAAGTGAATCGATTTACAGAAATCTCGGTGGCATGTCATAATGTCCATTGTCATAATGTTAATGGACATAGTGACACTTTTGAAAGTGACAAAATATCCGTGGCTATAATGACACTTTGCAAATGGACTACACAGAAAGTAAAAAGCCGTACTAAATTCAAGTATTTTCTGAGTATGAGTCGTACTCAAAATTTTGAGTACAAATAGAAAAAAATGTATTCTAATGAAATCCAAAACGAGATTACTTTAGATAACCAATCCTGGAGTTTCTTAAAACGAGTACAAAATTCTTTAATCACGTGAAAAATCTTGAATCAAAAAAATTCTTAAATTTAATTGAGCGTTTAAATCCGTCCGTACTTAAATCAATCTTTCTGTACTTGATTCTATTAAATCTGGGATTACCATACTTTTAACACCATTTGGGATTGATTTAAGAACGGATGGATTGATTTTTCGTTTGAGTCCAGGTTATTGACACAGCTCAAAAAAAATACATAAATATGGGGGGTAGAAAAAGGAAAAATATGAAGAAGATGTCAGATTAAAAAATGGGGGAAACGCATAGTTTTCGAGTTATAGGCCTCTGAAGTTATCATATATATAAAGTAATTTGCGACTTTATATCCGAACATATATGGCCAACATTGGTATCACTTTAAAGCTTTTGAATAGATCCTCTAAAATATTCAAAATGTTAAAAAAATAAACTCTTTACAGTCTGTACAAAGTTTGACACGAAAATGTTACGAGTGTGCACTACATAAGTATGCAGTTTATTAAAATTAAAGGATTTTCTCCTCTATGGCATAACAAACACTTCGAATAACTAAAGCCTTTTGCATAGCCGGCCACGGGCACTACGACACTGCCCCGATGAATATTACGTCACTTTCAAACGTGTCACAATATTCATGAACCTTTCGACACTTATGTGTGTCATAATTTTCATGGACATTATGTATGGATGATTTAACTTTCTGTTTTATTTATTTTATCACATTATATTAGCGCTTATTTAATTTCTTTGTTCATAGAGATCTATTTCGTTGGAAAATATTTCAGTTTTGCATATAAATTTATAAAATTAGTTATAAAGTATTTTTTATTAATCGAGATTGCCTCGATAAATAATAAATAATAATAATAATCCGAATCGGAGTATTCCATATCTAAAAGGAATTTCAAATCTTTAAATTCATGGCTATTTTCATATGTCAAATTCCTTAGGAGAATTAATAGAAAAGCCGCAACAATCAATAAATGGAAATTTAAGCACGTTCAACAGTTTAGCTCACGGGAGTCCCCCAAACATTTTCAAAACGAAGACATTTTTAACAATCTTATCGTATCTACCGATATTGTATTATAGGCTATGAGGAAATTTATAAAGACGGCATTAGACGGTGAGTTTTTTACTTGTCTTGATTTTTTATTTTATATTTGAATGGTTGGAGAAGCAAACGAAGTAGGATGCAATTTTGATTTTTTTTAGTTTTGAAACTTTTTTTAATTTAATTAAATTTTTTCATTTGTTTACTTTTTTATATGATCTCGATAGATAGAATTTGTGTATGTCCGAGTATGAATTCAAAAATAAAGAAAATTTTTTAAAATGACATCAATTAAAAATGCATCGTATAAATGTTCAAGGTTTCCAGTAGCAACTACAAAAAGAAAATTATTATTTGAAAACTCAGACCCTAATTGCCGTCCAATATTTATTTATTATTTTTTTTTTGTTCAATAAAAGGACATTATTACTTTATGTTAAAAATGAAGGAGTTTTAATAAAAATTATTTCAAATAAATATTATTTTGTTGCATTTTATGTAATGCTCATTTAGACTGTGAAATATGAATACAAATGCGAATATCAAAACGTTTAATGAATATTTGTTTTATCACTATCACTTTGTTATATCAATTTTATATAAAAAATTATTGCTCCATTTTTTTCTGAGTGCTTATTATCCCTTCTACTCTTTCAATTTGTTGGGCGTATCTACTAAATTTTGACATTCGCAGGGCTTATTCACTTCCCGTTAAACAGGAATCTAAGCCCTCGTTGTCGGGAGTCCCGGTATACATTTAAGAACTTTCAAAATTAAGTTAAATTGTTATATGAAAATTTGCGAAAAATGTATTTAGTAAAACAATGCAAATGTATTGGTATATTATTTTTAAATTAAAATTCATATAGTAGTAATAACAATTAATAAGTTAAAACGTTAAGAATTTTTAAATTAATTCAGGCAAACGGAGTATTAAGTTATCAAAAAGTAAGAGATCGTACTTGAACAACATTTAGGAAAATATTTAGTTAAGAATTGTGTTTTAAGGCCACCAAATCATTTAGCAAATCCCTTGTCGTCTTCTGCATTATTTTTTTTACCCAATTTTCAGAGTTAGAAAGAGTTGCTTTCCTTAATATGTGATTGTCTTTTCCCGGGAATTCACTTTACCCAAACTCTAGTATCTACTGTAACATTAATATTACAAGATTTACATTGCGATAACAACGAATGTTTGTTTGTACGACAATTTTTATACCAAACTCAGAAACAAACAAAAAAAATTAAAAAGGAAAGAAAAAATAATAAAAAGCATAACTAAAATAAAACGCTTGTAAATATGTATGTATGTATGTATATGTATGTATGTACGAGTATGTATTTATTTATATGACACATTTATAACATGAAAATAAAAATTACTCTGACAGCAAAAAAATCAAAAGACAAAATTATTATTGTTTTATTATTTGTAACGCCATTTTTTCTAGAATTTTACTTTTTCTTCCGTGCCTTTATTATGAGTGACATGTTCATGTTCTACACATTCATACACGCAAAGAAAAAATCTGATTGGATAGTAGTCACAACAATCGTTTTATGTTCACATCCGGCTTATAAGGCACGAACAATAAATTAATTTTTCTTTTAAACATTTGAATATTCTATTTAAATTGTTAATACATACATATATCGGTTCCAAGTCTATTTCATGGTCTATTTTTATGTATGTAGCATCTAAATATTTCAACAATAATTGCATTTCAACAACTCTTCTCAAATATTATATTTTTAAAAGGACGATGTATTAGTATTTTTATAGAATTTTTTCTGTAGATGTCCGCAAGCCTCATTCAGTGTTTGATTATTAAAGGTGATGAATTTTAAAAGGAAATGAAATAAATTAAAGTAAAAAATAATAATAATGTGCAGTGACGTGCAGTTTTAGTAAAACCTTGTATAATGATATGTTTTTGATTTTCGTAATTGGCATTACGAATTTTTTAATTGCAGATAAAGAATAAAACTTGCAAATTTAAAAACTGTTAAGATCATTTTTATTTTTAAAACATAAACAGGATAGCAATATATATTAAATACTAACTTTTCTAAAAATACATTGATAACTAAATGTATCCCAGTAAGAATGCACTTCTCAAATTTAGTGTTCATTGTTTGTGCAATCGGCAACTCCGAAATTTGGCAGCTGTGACATTTGTTTATTTCGATTATTAAAAATGGACCGCATTACGAAAGAATGTTATAATTGTGAAAACTTATTATAAACATTTGGAAAGTTATGCTGAGACAACTCGCTAGCTTCGAAGACTTTGCAGTCGAGAAAGTTTATCTAATGTGTCAACCATTCGAAGACTGGTCAACAAATTTGAAGACAGTAAGATTTCTGTGCGTCATCGTAATGGTCGGTCCTTTGGAAACATTGCTGCTCTAAACGAGAGTGTCGCCGAAAATCCGAAAACATCAATTCGGCATCGTTTCCAATAACTTCAAATTTCACGAAGCACTACGCAGCGAATTTCGGCGAAAGACGCCCTCATGCGTACAAAATTCAGCTTACTTGGGAGCTCAACCCAGCAGACCATGAAAAACGCCGGCAAAGTGCAGTTAATGCCAATTTTTCGAGAAACGTCATCCGTTGAAGCGCATTTTCATCTGAATGGCTTCGCGAATTTACAACATTTTCGAATTCGGGGCTCATAAAATCCTCATGCAATCCATGAGAAACAAATGCACCCACAACAAGCTACTGTCTGGTTCGGATTTATGTGGGGGAAATTACTTTTTTTTAAAGATGAAGCTGAAATTACGATAACTGTGAACGGCGTCCTTTGCAGGAACATGATAACGGAGTTCTTGTGGCTTCAACTAGACGGCATGGATCTGGCCAACGGCAGGTTTCAGCAAGACGCTGCCATCTGCAGCAACGATTTTCAGAACAAATTGTCTCAAGAAATGCTGTTGTCAACTGGCCACCAAGCTCATGAGATTTAAAGCCGTGCGATTTTTTTCTTTGGGGCTTTGTGAAATTTCAGGTCTATGCAAATAAACCAGAAACAATTCCGGAGCTCAAATCCGAGATACAGCCCCATCTCTGTGAAAAGATCATGGAAAATTTAATGAAAGAGTAATGACCTGTCATCAAAGGCGTGAGGCCATTGGACGGATATTTTTTCTACACTTAATTGGAACATGTCTTCTTTAGAATGCAATAAAAAAATCACAATTATACAAAAAAATGCATGTTTTTATTTTAAAATTAAAAAGTGCATTCTTACTGAGACACCCTTTACATATACTAATATGTATTAAATTGAATATTTGTTTTGTGATTATATTATTAAAATAAAATAAGTAAAATATATACAAGGTGGGCCATAATTTTGTGACAATTGTATTTTTGATATAACTTTTTTATTTTTTTATTGATGATTAATAATTTTGATTACAAGAGTTAGTTTTAATCATGGAGAGCTTAAAAAATAAATTTTAAAAATAATATCATTTAGATGCCTGCTACCAGCCTGTTCGCAAGCTTCTGCTCTTTGCTGTAGCTGGTCTATAACTGAAGCCAAAACTGGCTGTTCAATCGCAATAATTTAATTTATTATGTTCTATTTTAGTTGTTGCAGTCCTTGCAATTTATTTGCGTTTACACCATCTTTCAAATATCGCCACAAAAAGAAATCTGGTGGTGTTAAGTCGGGTGACCGTCATGGCCAATTGGCATCTCCAAATCGTGAATCGATACGGTCACAAAACCCTTCGCAGCAAATTCATTGTTTCCCTTGCGGTATCGCACGTAGCTCCGTATTGTTAAAACCACATTTCTTAAGTATTATCAAGTTCAGGAATAAAAAAATTATAACAAATCCCTGTAACGCTCACCATTTACAGTCAATGCATTGTCTTCTTTGTCTTGGATGAAGTACGGGCCGTAGATCTTGTCTGCTTACACTCCGCAACAAACTGTGACTCTAAGTGGATGCAAAGGACGCAGTTGAATCACTCTTGTGTTTTCCGTGCCTAAGATTTTAAAATTTTGCTTATTTACACAACCATTTAAATGGAAATGCAGTTCATCGGTTCTTACAATTTTTTCTACAAAATCAGCATCATCCGTTAATAATTCGGCCAATTTTTTACAAAATCTTAATCGGGTTGCATTGTATTACTTGGTAGTCACACGATCAAATTTTCATTCAAATTTTAAATTCTCTCTCGCTTTTTTATCAATACACTCACACTTTTAAAATTTGAAGAAAATTTGCTTACAAATTTTCATTCAATAGAGTGTTTCAAATTACAGTCAAGAAATCAGATGATTGCAGTTTTGTTCATCCAAATTGTTAATTTATGGCATCTTGCTAAAAAAATTTGCTATAAATTTGCGTGCAGCCTACGCCACAGCTTTCAATTTTTTGTGAATTTCGGCAAGCAGTATGTGTAAAAATCTTGAATGAGAATTGAAAAATTTGATGGTGTGACTGCAGAGTTATGACAAAATTTCATGTACCATTTGAATCTTGTACGGAAACGGGAATACATTTATTTTATTACTTGCCACAGTGAAGTTCTTGACATTTGATGCTCACTGGCACGTTGACGAATCGATATTTTCACTCCGACTCAAGTCACTAACAGATCCCGATGAAAGAAAACGAGCAACTAGATTACATACTTGGTTTCCTGGTATTAAAAAAATTTCGAAATTTTCTTTGGGCTTGAATTACTAAATTTTGCATAGCAAAATGAAAGTAAAAAATTTTTGCTCGTTCCTTAATCAGATACATGGCTACTGAATCTGTCAAACGTTGTTTATAATACTAAAATATTTAAAAAAATTCAATGGTCCGTGAATTATCGCCAACCCTGTTAATGCTTTTTGAAATATTTTATTAATCACTATTATAGCAATAATAGCACATATATAATATGTTTATTAAAGGTGTTCTTATAAGTAGGGCCTAATTTTAAGATATTTTGATTCCACTTGAATGGCCAAATTTTGTCTCCTTTATGTTAAAAAATTATATAATTAAAATTTGGAGCGAATTCGATAAATCTTAATGGATCTGCTAATACATTCAATGTAAGTAGCTCTATAGAATATAAAACCAAGAGTTTTTATTTTTACCATTTCCGATTTTAATCAAATTCAACATATGTATATACACTATTTTTACTTGCGCGATGTCATGCGTGGTAGAATTAGTTTAATACTTTTTATGGTTCCTATTGTGTATAGTCGCCTTAAGTTCAAGATTTAATAACTTTATAGTTCTTAGTTCTTAATAATATTACTGTCAATTGAAAGTTTTCAGCACACATTTAAGAAAATATTGCTTAAGAAGGACATCGATTTAATTTTTTCATTTGTGATATCCTTGTTATGTATTTGTAAACTGTTAATAGAAAAAATGATAAATTTCAATAATATTTTTTGCTTCTTAAAATTATGAATATATTAGATCAAATTTTTTATATAATAGATATTTCTGTAGGTAAGCCTCAACAACATGAAGCAAAAAAATTTTTTTTCTCTTCATAATTGTTTAATGTTCTGTTAACGCCTTTCTCAGAAATATCATTTACAACAAATAATTCCTTATTTCCAACCTTCCTGAAAAATCAAACTCTAGAAATTCCAAGGATAAACTTAGCCGAAGAAGTACTTTGTATTCTCTGGTACAAAATCACAGAGGGAGCATTTTTGAAAGTCTATTAAATTCGAATAGTATCGATCATTTTCTAATTTTACAATTGGATCATTTAATTTAAGTTTTTTAGCCATTTTACGTTTTTCTTCAAAACTTATATTTGAATCGAAAAAGGCCAGAGCTATTGTTTCCTCAAAAACACACCATAAATGTTTGCTCATTTCTTTAAAGAATTACCGCTGAGATTTGTATGCTAGTTTCGAAATACTTTATCTTAAATGAAAGTCAAAACTTCAAGTGGTATGTCTATGACTTTAGCACATTTGTACCAGACTTTATTATAATGTTTCTCTATAAAATTTCAATTATCGCATTTGACTCATTTTTTGTACGTGAGAATTAGTTGCGGAACAGAAGTATTTTTAAAGAATATATATGGCTTTCGATATCCAGCGTACATGACCAGTTGGACCAAGCATTCGAAAGCTATACCACTCTGCACCAGGATATATTAAGACCAATTGAAGCAATTCTTTATACTCTTCCTGATTTTGAGATTTAGTCAGTTGACAATAACAAAACTTTATGAAACTTTCATGTTCAGTTGAACTTATTTGTGAACAAGCAGTTGCATCTTCGTTGCCATTGCCAACTAAAGCACGGTTTTTACAACAATGTCATTTGGCATTTTAGAGACAATGTTTGCAAATATGTTCCGTTATTACCCGCAACTGTTTCTGAGGAATAAACAATTTCTTCGAATAATTTACGCAAACGCTAGTGTTTTAAAGTAATAAATTTTTGAAATCGTATGAACATTTGAAGTTTTACCTTTATGACAACAACTAAAATATACACTGGAGCTTATATACATACATTTATATACATTTACAGAAGGTTAGAATAGAGTACAGCTTAAAAAAAAACATGTGAATATGACGAATTTTTTGCATATAATGGTCGATATTGCCAAGCTTAGACTTCAATAGTATAGTGTACGTCAAATTTCATTGAAATCGGCGATGGTAAAAGTACAAACTCTTGATTTTTATGAAATTTTTGGAAAAAAATACTCTATAGAGCTATATTAACGTCGATTCCGGTTCCATTAAGAGTTATAAGATTTACTGCAAATTTTATTAATATTTTTTTTTAATATATATATTTTTTTAATATATATATTTTTTTAATATATATATTTTTTTTAATTTTTTTAATTGAAATGAATTTTTTGCTTGACTTCAAATCTGAGTTTACCCATTTCACCTTAATTTTTAAGAAATTGTTTGCATAAATTCGTTATTTTAATAAGAGAGTATTTTTTTAAACATTTTTTTTATTATTTATTAGAATAGTAGAACGAATCACTACTGATTTCCAAAACCATTGGCTCTGAGATCAAGCTATTTTCCATTTTGTTTACTTTATTTATGTCTTTTGTAGTTGACTTTTCTTAAGGCAGAATTAGTTTGTACGTTCTGTTCTGTTACGAATCAGCTGTTTTGTTTCTGTTCAATTGAAAAACTGTATGTGTGGTTTATTGTTGCTTTTTCGTTCTGTTCTGTTGCGGACTATTCTGTAGAGTTTGTATGTATTAGTTTTTTGTGGAATGAAATATATATTACATTAATTATATTATATTAATATATATCACGAATTTTGTTTTAAGTCAGAATATTTTATTTCAATTCAAATTATTAAAGATTTATTATATATTTTTGTTTAGTAAAAACCATTTTTCAAACATTTACAAAATTCAATCCTACAATTATATCCTCCACACCCGAAAGTTCAGACACAGAACAAGTAAGTAAGAACTGCACAGAACGGCAACGAAAAGTAAAAACTAATGATAAAGGCCTCATTATTCAACCACCTGTGACAATGAACACATAGAGTTTATTACGGGTGCCTTCGTTTTTAATAATTAATATTTATGCGTAATTTGCTGAGCCGCTTAGGATTATATTCAAATGAATTTTTGACTTGAGTTCAAATCAGAGTTTTTTTAAGTCCGTCATTTAAAAATAAGAACACCGCTTATATTCATGTTATAATTGCTTGTAGTGATCATGTTATTTTCCTAAAGACCCATCTACAATCACAATTTTTCTTGGTGTGTGCATGTATATGTACATCCTGTGGAAAAAAGAAAGAATAATACTCGCACAGTTGAAAATAATTCCATAAATTGAGTTGAGTCATTTTTTCCTAAAAATTTAATTTAAAATAAAATCAAATTACACTGACACATGCATGCATATGTATGTATGTATATATATGCTGTCACGCGCTTCAATATTTCTTTAGTGAAAAATGTGACATTTTTTTTTATTTAAAAAATATTGAACAAATATTACAAAAAGTGTTGGGTGAATTAATTCATTTTGCTATGCATTTGCAATAAAAAGAAGCCCGTAATTTATCTGTAACGAAAAAAATATAACTCTTTGAACTTTAAATCTAGTTATTTTATTTTAAGTGGAGCGATAAGGGCAATCACCAGCTTGTTTTCAAAAATATTTAATAAAGCTAAAGTTAGTATGAATATCGTTTTCCTTATAAAATTCACACATATATGTATGTATGTATTTTTATTTGTTTTTATTATTTTTGAACACAATATACGAGTAGCTTTCAAGTTAACAGATATTGAAGTATAGTTTATAGATTATAAAAATATGTTCTCCGTTTAAGTTATTAATAAGTTTTAAACTTTACGCAAACGTTTGCTTAACTAGGTTCCTTTAATTTGTCAAAAATTAAATAAAAACTCAAACAGATTTATGCTTATGATTAATACTGTTTATTTAATTTATAATTTATAAATACACGAACTAATTATCTTTGCTTATAAATACTCACAATGCTGTGGATATTATACTACTAATCATATCAACTGTTTCTTTCAATGCTTTTATACATGTTTCCCTGTTACGTTTAAGGTTCTCGAACATAGTAGAAAAGTCTAGATCTACCCGTGTTACTATGTATAGTCATTGCGTAGCTAAGTTTGTAGATGACATATAAATGGGCGTAACAACTTTGTAAATGACGACATAATGGGTATGATGAATTAACTAAACAGTTCATGTCGACTTAAACTGCTATCAATCGGGGGCGCTCTTGTTTACAGTTGCTATCAATATTTGTCATACAGATTTCTCGAACAACCTTACAAATTCTCGTTGATCTTTATACAACATTCCTGAATGTTCCATTTATTTTAAATTCCATGATGTTATTGTTAGAGAATTTAGTGCTACCAATCTTGCATACACGGCTGATTAAACTGTACTAAACATCGCTGTATTTTCATATTCGTTAAATTGTAATCTACATTTTAATTTTGTAACAACGGTCACGTTCATAAGACAGAACTGTTGCGTAACCGTTGAGTGCTTGTCTTAGAAACGCAGAGTTGAGTAGTTCCGCTCCACACAACAGTTGAGTATTTGCTGCCATTTGTTCCATCATAAATTTTTTTCGCTACATTTATTCAACATGTTGTGCTTAGCTCCACAGCTGATCAAGAGAGTTACGCACTTTTATACTCCAATGCAACACCGTTTTTTTTGGTGCCGACTACAAATCAATTTGTTAAATTTTGCGTTAAAAATGCGATAAAGTAATGAAAATAAAGCAATAAAATTAAAATACTAATTTCATTAAATATACGCAGGTTTATCATGGTGTCTATTCATTTTATTTATATATTTATTTCAATATAAGATTTAAAGATTTTTTGAACACAGTAGTGGTTTAGCGTTGAAATATAAATTTTATCAGCACAAGTTTATCATTTTATTGCAGAATATTTTTATTGTTGTGAATATTTAATTTGTGGTGCAGATATTAAAGCAAAAATTAAACATTCCTGTGCTGCTGACTAAAGGCTTGGAGATCGCAATTATAATATATATTTCTTTTGCAGCACTTTTATTTCTCTTTAATTGTTCATTTTCCAATTATTCATCACAACTGTTGAGCTCAACAGCTACGTCTTATGCCCAATAATAACTAAATATCCCTAAAATATTCTGTATTTCTTAAATTTATTCTCTACTATAGAACACAAACATCAAATGACAAATTCATTTAATCTTGAAATATTCAATCATATGAAAATATTTCATTTTGATTTAGAACTCTTAAAGAGTTGAAATTACTTTTTGTCTTTGTGTTATTGAAAGCATAAATAAATCATGTGAAATATTTTCTCAAATTTTGCAACAACAAAAAACACCCCAATCAATTTAATATGAGAAATGTATATCGAAAAGGAGAGAGCAAAAAAAATGCACACACACAAACAATCACTATTTTATATATCAAACTAAATCCAACAAGAAAAAAAATAAATTTACATGACGTATAAGTGTGAATTAATAATAGCATCACACTCATCACTCATACGACATGTTTTACACATTTCATTTCAAGTTCTATGGAAGTTTCAATCATTTAAATAATATGATTTACCCAACAAAAACTTGCTAACGACATCCTTTAATAACAACATACAAAATACAAACTACATACCCTCTGGATTACTTCACAGTAGCCTAGGATCGAAGTCGTTCAGCTCGTCATAGACACCAACCTCTTGGCACAACCCAATTAAATTACATGAATCATAAGTTTGTGTCTAAAATCAGCAGCTGAAGGAGTTCGATCGAAATCTAATTTACAGTAGATATATACATATATGTACATGCAGGGAAAATATAAGGTTGGACATAATTTAGACGACAATAGTTTTATAGTCAAAATTATGACAAAATAATCATTGCACAACGTTTTATATAGTAATTTATGTCACAATTATCATTTGGTTAATAATAAAAATAGTATTTATAATAATTTCAGGTTCAGTTGCTCCGTTTGAGCATAATTAAAATCAGCTGTTCAAAAAGAATAATGTGTCATAAAGAAAATACACGAAATTTCAATTGCATTAGAAATAAAGTTTTTTTTTATAAAATTGCAAATTGTAAATGTGTTATGTGTTTCTGTATGATTATTGTTTATACATAATAATATGCATATTAACTCTTTAAGAAAAGTAGCGCTTGCGCTTTCTTGGTGTATGCTCGCAAACAAATTGCACCAGCTTGTGTTTTCGCGACTCACTTGTTTGTTTCCGCCGCATCACCGCAAGGTAAATGAAGTCGCCTTATCAAAATACCTTAATACTGATGAGAATGAACGAAAGAAGTATGAATGATAAAAAAATATGAACTGCGGAGTTAAAAGTACTGATTATGATGACACGTTTAATTTGCTCACTTGTGTAAATAGTTCAATTGAACTAATTCGTTTACAAACTACCTGACTCTACACTGGATCTTCGAGGTCTTATTTTGCTTGTACATATATGGACATATTTTGATTATATTCAATCATGATTTTGAATCATATTATGTTTGTATTTAACTAATATAATTCAATCATAGTGTGTATGTTTCTTTTAGATTATGATTGCCTTAACCATGTTTTTATCTTTGCGTCTTCAATTACTTACCTGTAAATAAAAAAATAACTGATTTTCTGAGTGGCGCAATAGTAGAGCGTCCGTTTATCATACACTATATAAACGGTTCAAACCCTGGCGAAGCACAATGAATTTTTTTTAATTATGCGTGTGTTTGTGAATACAATTTTTACGTGCATAATAAAATAGACTGAGTTAAATACTTGACATCGAACCTAAAAATAGCTTCAAAGGCACGAGATATATACTCCAACCGTACATATGTTTATTATTTTTTCTTATTCAATGACTACTAAATATTGAAAATTTTAAGACGATATTTGTAAAACATCGCCATGTTAAAGTAATAAAATTTTATCAACTTTATATTTATGTTTATTAGCATTTTAACTCATTTTATTGCCATCGCAGTTTTTGCTGGGTTAGACTGCATTGACAACATTTTTGAGAAAGCAAAAACTTTAAATGGCCTCAAGTAACATAAACAATTTGGTTTATTTTTTTCATGCACAATTTCAGTTTTGGTTATAATCTAGAAATGTATTGAACTCGTTCAATAAATCATTTTAGGCACAAACATGAGATCAAATCAATGTAATTTTTTGTATATAAAATAAGCTACTGAATGAGTTAAATCCAAGTAAATTATAATCATAATATATGGAAACTTTGGACTGGCTAAAAATTTTTAATGAAAAGTTTGGTTTACATTAAAAGAAGCGAAATTTTACAAGTAGCAGTTTTTTATATCACTAAAAAAGTTGCGATCTCTGTCTACCAAAGAAGTGTTTGCGGGGAATAATCAGAAAATAGATACTTTGCACTGCAGTCCATTAGCAAACCTGTAGAGGTTCATTGTCATAGTTACCCAGCTAAATCTTGGATGGCGAAGTATTGAATTATAACGCCAATGAACACACTCTTCAGTACTTCTACTTTGGAATTTTAAATAATTACTTTAACATGGCGATGTCATTGGAAGCAAGTACTTATTATAATACCCATTGCATGGAAGTAAAAGCAACTACGTGGTGCGACAGTCAAAATATACTTTTGAAATGACTTAGGCCTGTAACTGGCTACTTGAGTAAACGATTTTTTAATTTGCAGAAATTCGACTACATCCTCAGAATGACTACATCATAAAATAAAATTTTCTGGAACTTACTAGACAAAAAATTTCAACTAATTAATTCTAAACAGATTTTAAAACTTTAAAGACTGTTAATGAAAGGAGTAAGGAAGTACGCTTCGTTAGTGCATTTAAGAAATTTCGATTCGACTTTTGAAGAAATGTGATCAAAACATTTTAAAACCTTTTTACTATTTTTTTCAAATTTGGCGGCTCTTTTTGGAACAATTTTTTTGAAATCTTAATTCTTTTGCTCAAAGCAGCTTCCAAAACAATTTCCCAATAATAAGTCACATTGACTTTGACACCTCGATGAAAACGATTGGACTGCATTCATCGTCGGTCAAGCTGCCCATACCATTACGGGAGACGGAAAATTACTTCGGGTGGCCGTTTGTAGGCTCCAATTTTCTTAAGTGCTTAACTAAACGCACTTAAAAAAAAACATGATAATTTTGAGAGTTTATATGAACTGCTCAATAGAAGTAAAATGTTGTTCATTACAGAATACAATGTTTGGAAATTCACCACGTTCGTGCAAATATAATAACTTTTTTGCTCTTTCGAGTATAATTTTTTATTTGCTTTGGTGGTGCATCGGATGCTTCGTTGGGATATTTTCTGTTCTTTACCCAGTTTTTGATTACCACTACAACGTTTATTTCGATGAAGTCGATCCTTCACTTTCCGGACCATGATGGTGCCTGTGCGATACACAAACATTTTATTCACTTTGCGATGGCTCAGCTCACGAAAAATAGTTGGCTGGTTGTGATTTTCTGGCCAGCAAATATAACACAACCACACTATTACGTTTTAGTTCCATTTCGAATAACTTTTATTCAAAAAATTTTAGATGCAAATGCTTGTGTTATCTTGTAAATAATATAAACAGCTGTGTTGGTATTAATTTGACATGCCTGGTTTGTCAGTATTGTCAACCTGAAGTTGATAACATTTCAATTGCCCAACCCAGTAGTTTTTTATATACATTTTTCGTTTGAAATACATACAGTGGTAATCACATAACTGAAACATTTTTTACCCCTCCAGATTTCTAATTTTTTACACGGTTTTCTAACTAACATTATTATTTTATAATAATGTTTAATGATATGCCTGAATTTATATCCGTTTGTTAATAAAAATTCTATAATATTTGCAGTAGGTGTTTTTGTTAAAATAGAAAAAGCGGAAGATCTGGTCCAAGGACCGGCACTGCGACACCTGATGAGTATTCTGTGCCATAGATCTGTAAGTTAAATTATATCAATATCTTTATGACTATCCTTATGAAAGTCAGCACAGATAACGGAGAAGCTCGCCTAATATCATTTTGAAATGAGTCAAAGCACTCTAAAAGCATCCTGCATCGGAACTCCCATGAAAGGAGGGACTTGAGAGCTACATGTCTATCAGAAAAATAAGCTCTATGCTCGCTTCTAATGCCCTTATTTAAATTAATATTAACACATTCGGTAATTACCTGTATTTTTGCCTAAAATACCGTAGGCCATTCGCCCATGGGCAAAGAGATGGGGGTTTTTTTGGATAAGTAGTATTTGGTTTGAGACCATTAGGAAGTGAGGGTATGACTATAAGATCAAATTTTCACTTGCATACTTACCTCACAGGAATACTTTTTATAATTCGTAGTTGTGGTTTCAATGCTTATGGAAATAGTTAAGCAGTTTCAAGAACGAAACTAGTGTTAATGTTTAAAAATTAATGTTTAATAATAAAACCTTCTACTAAATTTTGTCGCTTACGATAAGTTGGCGCTAAGAGGTCGATACGGTGTCTGCAAAATATGTAAATAAAAACAATAGTTCAATATCAGTGTTTTGCGAGATTCAGTAAAAAGTTTGTTGCAACAAGCTAAATATATGAAAAAATGTTATACTATGTATCTCAATCGTAGACAGTGAAAGCTCTTATGGGCGGTCATCATGTTATTGTCTCATTAAGGTAGATGTCCGGGATCTTGTCTACAAATAAAATTAAAAAACGTGGGACTATGGAATGCCTCCGCTTATGTAAAGATGCCCAGTCACAGGAACAGTCAGTTAGTAGAGCTTTCACTGTATTATGAATCTCAACCGAGCTTGGCCGGCTACGAAATTCACAGTTCACTTGCTATTCAAACCAATTGAATATCCCATATAAAATGCTCCAGTGCTGCACAAATACTTGTACAAAAGATTTATTTATTTTTATTTCTTAGATGAACATACATACATACGAATTCTCGATGCATGTGGTGTTTGTGCCCATTTTATAAAGTATAAAAAAAAAAACTAAAAAATATTTCTTCAACACATCTTAAATATTTATATCTACAAAAGCATTTCATTTCAAATTTTTACGTATTCCAGCTGTAGTTTTATTCGTATTTTACATTCTGTTTTTATTTTCTGTATTTTCTTATTAATAGTGTGAAAACCGACATGCTGCCAGGACGTGCTTTTAGTCGTCTCTATATAGCCAATGCGAATCGTCATGATACTGGAAACTATTCATGTATACTTGGCAATGATATCACTGGAACAGTTATGGTACATGTTCTCAATGGTATGTATAAATAGATTTCAATATATTTATGCACGTATACTCACACACTTACTAACCCAATCAAATACTTTTATCTCTACCAAAACATATTTTTCTGTTGCACACCCACAAACAAATATATATTTGAAACATCGAAATGTACAATATTTATTTTCAACTCTTTTTTTATTTTATTTTTTTTTGTTATTTTTGCACTTGTTTTGTGCAACCGAAAATGATCGAAATCTAATTCGAGCTTGAAATGTTTCATTTGCTCAATATGAATTTTGAATATTTTAAGCAAAATATGTACCGGCATGTTGTTTATATGTTTGTACACAATGGGTAACTTTTGCAGAGCTTTCGGATTTGATTTAAAAAAAACACAACAAATTTTAAGAAATGTTTAAAATCTTTATTTGAGCCGATAGAACGATCCATATAATTCAATGTTTAAAGATGATTTCATATATATGTTGACCGCGGCTATGTTTCAAATGGTTCATACGCTGGGTCCATTTTTGGCAGACTCTTCAAGATATTGGCCGGTATCTCCCGAATAAATACTTCAATATTGGCTTCCACTGCGTTAACCTATGCGGGCTTGTCCCTATATGGCACTGTCTTTCTGAAACCACATGTCAGCCAAGTCCAGCTCTTCCATTTTTAATTATCGCACGGTAGCGCTCGCCGTTCACAGTAACGTTCCTGCCTTCGTCGTCTGTGAAAAAGTATGGTCCAATGATGCCACCGGCCCATTATCCACACCAAAAAATTCATTTTCCGGGATACAATGATGGTTTTTGCAATGTTTCTGACTGCGTTTCACACCAAATACGGCAATTTGTTCGCGTATGCATTCAACCGGAAATGAGCTGCGTCACTGAATATAATTTTCCGATAAAAAAGTGGATTTTCATCCAACATTTCCATCGCCCATTCACCAAAAGCCCGGGCTGTAGGTTGTGCTTCATTTCTTGCGCCCAAATCTTTCCGCAACACTTTCCACGTAGTGGAGTAACAGACGCCCAGTTGTTGCGAACGGCGACGAATCGATAATTCACGGTCATTAATAACACTGGCTGATAAAGCTGCGATATTTTCCTCTGTTCCCACTGCGTGTTGGTGTTTTACGGTCCAATAATGTAAATTTGATGCACAAAAACAGCTGAGCTGCTAAAAACAGTGTTGCCAAAAACAGTGTTGCCAAAAATAAAGTTACTAAAAAATCACCCTTTACATATTTCCAACTCATGTTGCTCAGTTGCTATGTTGCCACAAAATGAAAAGAAATATTTTTAAATGTTTAAATATGTTTTTTTAAACATGCACTTAAGAATGTTATTTGTGGGAATAAATTTTGAAACATACATATGTACATACACAGTCTTGAAACAAAAATATTTTTGTTGGTAAAAGAAATTAATAATAAATAGTTGATTGATCTTTTTTTAATTTTTTCAAATTCTTATATTTTTTTATTTGTAATATCTTCAATTGTTTTAGTTTTCTAGTGAAAATAGGTATTTGCATTCTAATGTAATTTGTTGTTACCCATACGATTATTAATATAACGAAATTCCAAAAAAGTTTGGCGCAGTTTTTATGAGCAATCACAAAGAAAGAATCCCAACGATAAATGATCAATGACGTTAATATGACACCGTTAGCGAAGAATCTAAGTACGAGGGCGGATCAATAAGTCCGTGACTTTTCAAACTTCCCTCGAATTATATGAAATGAAACACTGTTCTCATCAAGTACCACCTCTTAATAGACTACTGTCAAATTTTGAGCAAGTGTCGTCATTTGCTTTGCGTTTAACAGCTGTTCAAATCATGGGAGTATGGGTTCGATTTTAAGTGATCAGCTGGGTTTAAGAGAGTTGTCTGCAAAATGGGTGCCGCGTTTGCTCTCAATTGACCATAAACGTAAACTGCACACGTGTGCAGTCTCGATGGCAAAACTCTATGATTTGGGCTACGAATTGGTACCTTATCCGCCATATTCTCCGGACTTAGCCACTAGTGACTACTTCCTATTTCCAAGCCTAAAGAAATGGCTCTGTGGAAAGAGATTTAGCTCCAACGATAAAATTATTGACCAAACAAATGCCTATTTTTTGGAAGGGGTACAAAAAATGGAGAAACGTTGGACTAAGTGTATTGAGTTAAAAGAAGATTATGTTGAAAAATAAATATTTGTTTTGCAAAAAAAAACTGTGTTTCAGTTTCACACGGACTTATTGATCCGCCCTCGTACATTCAACGTCCATAATCCGGACAGATATAGTTTCAGCTACTGTCCGGATTAGTGGACCGTCCGGACTACAGTTAAAATAAAATTTTTAACGTAATTTATTTTATTACCGAAAACAAAAATAAGTACACAAAAGAATTCATTTGCATTTAATAAATTTACAGAAAACATAAAGACCATAATAAAAGTGACCAAAAATATTCACTTTGAATAATAAGAATTTATTTTTGTTTGAATACACAATTCTTTATGTTATTAGCCAGCTTTATTTTTAAATTCTCTTAGAAATAAAATTCCCTCATCCGTCGCTTTGGTGAACAAACCATAAAATAGCTTTTGAAAACAGTTCGCCACGCAAACTCAATTAAAATAAAATCTTTTACATTTTAAATACTTATTTTGTGTAGCGGTAAAATAACGAAAAAAATTTACTGAGAAAAAAGAACACTTGTCCGGACTATAGTTTTCTAAGTTTTCCAAAAAATTTAAATGTCCGAATTACTGGATAGTCCGAATTAGCGAGTGTCCGGATAAGGGAGGTTGTACTCTACAGTAAAACCTCTATAGTCCAAACACACGTTAGTCTAGACTATTCAGTAATAAGAATAGAGCAATGTTTCGGACAGCTTAGGCTCCTGCATAGATCTGATTAGAATTTAGTTTTTACGAACAACAAAAATCAATTTTTGACATTTTTTCGTAAAAACTCTATTTACTTTGTGTCGTCCTTTAGGAAACTAAGCCTTGAGTCTGTTCTTCACTGCTTTTCTAACTCTTTGTAACCAGAATTGGCTATTATATAATTATTATATAATGTAATTGTATTCGTCAATGTACTTCAATATTAAATATTGCAACTCTGTATTGTATTTTATAAATTCATTTATTAGACTAAATATTTGGATTCGAATTTAAGAGAAATTGTAAATATTGTTGATAAAGAAAACGCGTATTATGTTGTTCGACGATAAAAATAATATACGTTACACTACCGTAACTGAAGATCTGATGCAACTGAGAGTTTATAAAAAGCTGTCACACAATTCAATTGAACGGATTACACGAATATGACGGACATAAATGATAACTCAGTAATATACGAACCACCATTTTTTCTAAACATTCCTTATGAATATCCAGAAGACCCTGATCCACTGCCTGATTTGCTGAACGCTGGCTAGCGTCTCCAAATGAGTTTTAGAACATAATCGAGAAGAAGTTATAGCGGTGACCTTAGAAAGCCGTGAAAAATTCCATAAACTTGACAGCAAGAAAGCCTTTCAAAAATTAATCCTTTTCGATTATTTTCTAAAACTGGTCTTTCTATAAATTTTATTACTGAATTCAATTGATTTTTTTTTATTTTTATATCTCTTAAGTTAAATTTTTGAAGAAAAAAAAATAAATTACAAAAAAGGAAAAAATATGCTCTGTTCATTCTTTGCCTTAAGCTGAATGAAATCGATATAGGTCGTGAATGAGTAGCCATCTATCTCTTACCCCTCCCTAGTTTTTAACGCTAAACAAATTGGGCTATTTAAAATTTGAGATCGCATTATGAGAAATTCTTAAATTTTCACAACAATTTCGTAAATTTTCCACAAAAAAAAAACGATAAAATTAACAAACGAGCCCTCTGCGAAAATAACAAAAAAACAAAATCTCAGAAATGGATTTCTCGATCAAAAAAACCTCAACATACAGGATTGGTTAGAGCAAATAAATTTTCTTAAATATTTTTAAATTTGTTGGAAAAATACCTATTTTTAAAAATCCGGGGGATCGAAATTCATTTTTTACCTAAGGTTTATTTTGCAAAGTTTCTTGGAATGACCCATAGAAGAAGAATCGTGTTGTGCCTTTGGACATTTTTTCGAACCCCTACAATTGGACCCACCCTAATGTACATATATCCAATACTCACAAACCTTTTAAGATACCACATATTTAATTTGAATAATTAAAATTCAATAAAAGCCACAAATGTATTTAATTTAGTTGAAACTAATCAAATGATATTTCTCTTTACAGGTGAAGAACCAGCTGCCATGCAGCATGCATCAGGTTCATCGGTGAACCCAATACTCTCGGTTGTGTTTTTTATAGTATTTATTTTAGTTATATGTCATCGATGACGATACTAAATACTATTAATGAATAATAACCAATGTGTCTATTAGATAATTAATACTAATATTTTTAGTAAATACAAGTAAACACATAGATACATATTCGAACATATGTACATACACATCGTATGTTTAAATATGTAGTAGGAACAAGAATAATAAATATAAGAACCAAACAACGTACAAAAAGAAAAAGAGATTACTAACGTTTTATGTATTTATTGGTGTATGTAAAATTCAAAATTAATTATATGCATACATTTATTTATAATTATGTATGTTTTGGCATAGTTAACAAGAAACTTACGCAAATAACATCACAACCCAACAAATTTTAATAAATTCATATAATTAAATACACACATTTACTCATACACATATTGTCAATTATGTATTTCCTATTTACGTGTTAGACGGATGTACAGTATGTCGGAAGTAGTTTTGAATTGTAAAGCAACATTACTTATAAAGTTTTTCCAATATTAAAATAACACATTTCGAATTTCAATAGCGAAATATCAAAATTTATTTCAATTACTAATATATCAGTTTTTCCGATGGCCAACACAATCGGCCATATCGGAATTCTAATTAACATTAATCACTTGCTTGCATACGATAAAGTATTAAAATATATTTCAAAATATCCAGCTTGAAGTTAATGAACTCTCTTTTATTTACTTCATCTTTTACACAAGGCAATAAAAAGAAAGTTGGGGAAAGCCTTGTCCTATTGTTGTTCTCATTTCTTTGCAAGCCCTGTTGTCCTTCGATGATTCATTTGTCCTTTATCGATCAGGTTTTCTAATCGAGTATTTAAAGGAAATCGTTGTTAAGGACAATCTGAATCGCAGTGTCTTACGTTTTGTCTTTACTCAAACTTTGTTGAGGACAATCTCAGCGACAAATCCTATGATTTGGCTTATTTACGACAAGATGAGCGACAATGTTTTAAGTTTTGTTTTCAATCAAACAAATGAATATATTTAAATTGGTCGGTGCAGGCTCGTATTGCAGTCCTAACATCAAATAAAAAAAATTAAATTAAAAATATTGCGTTCTAGAATGATGACTATGTTTCTTTTCCCTTGACGACAAAATAGACGACTCTAGTTGTCTTACGACAAGCTGAGCGACATTGTCGCTTTTTGGTCTTTTATAACATCGCCGGCATATGCTGGACAATTGTCGAGCTGTTGTCAATATGTCTCTAGAACTTACTATTGCCTTGTACTCGTCTTTAAAGGTGTCCTAAAGACACATACATGCATGCATTTTGTATTTTTCATCTTGAAACATGCATATGCTATAAAAGTGTGTATGCATTAGTAGCAACTTTAACTATTTATAACTCTTAAAATACTGAACGGGTTTTAATGAAACATAAATTGTGGACATCTGCAAGCAAGTGCCTTTAAAATTGTATAAACTCCGCTGAAATCGATTGCATAATGACAGCATGGTCTCGCCTATTACTTGTATAGATTTATTATTAAATAAATAATATACATAACTCAGTTGACTCTTTTGACACACTGTGTATTTCTTTCTGCTATAAATTAAAAATCAACATTAATAGTTATTAAATTTATATTATGTACTAGTACTTTTTTGCTCATTTATGTATTTAACGATGTGTGTGTTGCATTTGTGTAACATGCATCATTTGTGTGTGTGTAAAACATTTTCATAAATTCAATTATTTCATTCGACATGCAACAGTGGAGCCGATGGCAAGTTAATAAGTGCAATAACTAAATAGCTTCTAAGCTACTGGTTCGATTGATTTGAAACCTGGAACGTCAGTAGTAAAAAGTTTAGACCTTCACAATATTCAGCCCAATTGTAAATATTCTGAAGGAATTAATTTTTCACGAAAAAAAAATTTCTCGAGAAAACATTTATCCAATAGTAAATTCGAAATGAGACAAAGTGGGAGTACAATGAGAATTCCTCAAGGAATTTTTATTGACTATAAGGAGAAACGAAATAGTGAGAAATTGCATGGTAAATTTTTGCTCATGACTGTATTGCTTATATAAAAAATGTAAGGACTCAATCATAACAACAGCGTGTGTCTTGCCACAGAAATCTAATTCTTGTCGAAAGAGCAAAATTGTGAAACGGAAATGACATTTTGAAAATATTTAAATAAAGGAAACATTGCATGGGAGTTGGTCTCCCATGATTTCCAAAGTATTTAAAATGTTTATGATTTTTTAAAATCGATGCTGGAGTAATGGGATTTTGACCAATTTTCCCAAATACTTTTCTTAGTCCAAGAGGAAGGATCACAGCTAATTCCATTAAGCTATCTGACAAAATGTGAGCCTCTAGGGTGGACAAAGCATTAACAAAGTCATCTTGGAACGAATGGATGGACGGACGTACACTAGATTCTTTAAATTGTCAGTTTTTGAGATGTGCGATTAAGTAAAACGTTATGAGGAATTAAAATCTTGTTAATCGATTACTTGATTAATCTAAAACTTGGTTATTTAAAATTATGATAAAGCAATTATTTCTCATTTTAATTTAATCAAAATCATGATTAATTGATAAATTCGAAATTAGAATAATATACATTTTTGAATAATTTGAGTTTTTACTATTTCCTTTTTGCTTTTTTACTTTTTGTTTTAGTTAGTCTAGTCTACTTTTGCTATATTTCATAATTTATGCATACAGATAGTCTCCACTCATACTTGCAATTTTTGTTACTGCAATTTTTTAAATTCTGCTTTGAAATTGCATTAATGTCCACATTCTGAAAATCGAGTTAATTTTTTATATTTCATATACATTTATTTCTCTTCTTCTTGTTATAATTTGAGATTTCTAAAAGTGACATTTAATTTCATTCAAAGGTTTTTTATGTTTTATACAACTGAAGACATAATATTCAATAAATCATCAAATAGCAACAGCCAACTTCAAATTTAGAAGTACGAACTTCATAGCAAAAGAGAATTGCAGAGCTTATGAAATTGTGTACCCCTCCTCAATCTTCTCATCTCTCACACCAATAATCTCAAGAATCGCTGCAACAAAAATTGCAAGTCTTTAACGGCGACATACAAATGTATTTGTATGTATAAATATAATTTTCCTTAAAATATTAATATTTGATTAATGCCAACTCTCGATTAATCAATTAGTTCTATAATCAGTACAGTGATTATACGAAAAATATTATTAATCGATTATTTATACCTCAAAATAAAAATTATTTAATTTTGATCGCTTATTTGATTATTCATTTAATTATTCCCAAATGTTCTTAATATATTTTATTGTTATTTTATACATTCTTGAAATATATGTGTGTACGTATGTTCCTTTACTGCAACATAATCATATCTCAAATAACTTGATTTTTGAGTTAAGAACGCAGAACTGCTCGTCGTATCGTTCTTCATCTTGTGTGAAAAAATCATACAAATATCCTCTTCACTCATTTCTTAGGGGGAGATTCTTTTTTTATTCTTCCATTAAGGTGTGAGTAAATTAAAAAACTTTAAACTCGTTTTCTGATGAACGATTTCTTTGAGATATGACTACGTTGCAATAAAGCATCGATATGTGCAAAGGAACTTTGTTACAAGCGGATGTCTCCACGAGACCACACGGGCTTTTCTTTTAACTAATGACATTTTTAAGTATGTCACTTTATTTTTTAAATATGTATGCTTTGTCGCAGTGACATTTTCGTCGATTTTCTAAATAAACTTCAACAAATTTCAAAATTGGCAGCAGCAGTGGAAAATCGAAAAAAAAAGTTTTAAATAAGGCGTTTTTCCCCATACTTAAATTTTTATTACCACTTATTTTATGGTCGACCCCACTGTGCACTCAAACATGATTATAGCCATTATTATAATTATGCTTAATATTGTAGTTGTACATGCATAGTACATATTTGTTAATAATCTTGCTGTTATTTTAATGAGTCCTTTCACGCGCGAAATGGAAAAAAATCAAATCAAACACACACAAATTCACTCATACAAGCAACTGTAATTGATGATACCAAATGTTGCATAATAATATTTTGATGTTATTGTTGTTGCACACAAAACATGCAGCATACAATGCAATACCAATTGCATGCACCACCAACACGACACATTCGCTGACATCTGACAACATATCTATAAAATATTTATTTTATTTCGAAAAATCATATACATATTTATTTAAATTTGATAAATGTATAATACTTACCATTTTAAATGCAATCAAGCATTCAAAATGTTCACATTCGTATGTATTTTGAACACCATTTATGACTGTAGTTAAAACTGCAGAAAATAGCAGCGCTTAGCGGAAACGGAAATATAAATTCAAAAATTATGCACAAAAAGTTATTTAATTGCAATAATACTACATATTTATAAAATATTTACATAAGATTATTCTTTGGCAACTTTAATTGTATAATTTTGTCTTATCCTCAGAAAATTAATTTTGAAGGTCATGTATGGGAAATTCCACGTGCAGTTGGAAAGAAATAAGTGGTGACATTCCGATTTTAACAGTACTTAAGTATCTTACACCTATTTATATCTGTTTGTAACAGTTGCAGCAACAAAAGTTGTATAATGTAAACGAGAATAGATTTGCGAAATTGTCTTTCCACATCAAATTTCAGAATACTTAATTTTTTAAACAAAAACCTTATTAATATCAATTTTAAATACTAATAATATTCTATGCCGTAATTTTGTATAGTAATCACAAAATTACTCTACATGTGTTTTGTCAAATTTAGCTTAAATTCAAATTCAATACGGTATCGGTATTGTATCGGCAAAAAAACGTATCGATGCATCCCTAATTATCATCTCTCATAAGTAAACCTGTTGAAGTGGGTTCTTCGAAGAAGACTTTCATGGTCTGGGGATCTGCAGTTCTTCGCAAAACTTATACCAAGAAACTGATGCTATTTAAAAAAAGTTTATACTCTTAGGAGAAGCAAATAAGTTTTTGCTTTATTAGCAAATTTTGTGGCAAGCATCAATAATGAAGTGACAGATGAACATATATTTTTGTTCTTCATTAACTATTTTTTTCTTCAAATTACTATTTGAGTCTAAATTAATATTACTACACAAAAAAGTATTTCTTCAAGCACTCGGTTGTCTGAAATTCTTTATGTGACTTATTGCACTGCACAACAAAAATCAGGTCATCGCCGCCAGCCTCAACAACTCCAATGGGAAATGAATGTTCACAATTAACTTAACCAAGCTTCCAATGGGTTTCGAAGAGTTAGCTCGAATTTAATTTTACGGCCTCTTGAAGTTGGACTATTTTTAACCATTTTTAGCACTATGAGTGAAAATTGGAAAAAAAGTTTATAAATATTTAATGGAATGTAATTCTGCGTACTTATTGTTGCATTGAATCCAATCAAAAAGACTTCGAACCATATAGTTTAAAATATATCTGTTGGTTCCAATGAACAAAATAGCAACTCTGAGTTTGTTATTGCAATAAAACTTTTTAAACACATTTTCTTTAACAAAACAAAAAAAACTAAAAAAAAATTTTTTTTCAAAATATTCAGATCACATTCTAAAAATAAATTGTACTATTTAGTAGAATTTTATATACATTTGATCCAGAATAGTTTTAAATTTTTCTGAAAAAGACAGTGAATGTCATGTAGTTGATTTTAATCCAAAATTAATATTTTTTTTTGATTTTTCACTCATAGTGCAAAAAGTGGTCAAAATTACCCTACATCAACAGACCATAAAAATTATATTCGAGCTAACTTTTCAAAACCCTTTGGCAGTTCTGTTTACTTAATGGTCCACTTTCATTTACCATTGGAGTTGTTGAGGCTGGTTTTTCTTGTTGCACTGTGTTATTATTTTATGCGCCTTTGTAATTTCTTTGCTTAAATTTCTAATGCAAGAACAAAATCGTAATTTGAATAAATGTTTTTTTATTAATGTATTATTTGATACTAATTCTCTCATAGATCATATTTCGATAAATAATCATGTTTGGATTCATTACCAAATTTACAAATTCAAACATTTTATTTTACAGATCGAAAACTAAAAAAAAGCTTGCGCTACGTAGTTTTTCCATAATATTTGTTTCATTTTATAAATATGTTTGTTTGAATTTTTAGTCAACCTATGGAGGCTAACAGAAATCCATAGATTTATTGTTTACCAAATTTGTATACAATAGTTCCACTAATTTAAAAATAAATGACAAAACTCTTCTCTTCATTTTGTATTGATTCGCATAATAATCTATTATATAAATTGGTAAAGACAAATTTTTAGATCCCTTTTTCTTCTTTGCTTGTCAGCCGATTTTCTTCATTCTTTTACCAAATGGTAAACATTGTTGAGCTTTAGTGACTATGTATTATTTAAATCGCTTCAGTATTAAAGGAATAAAAGGCTTCTAAAGTTGACACCACTACCACGGCTAAAAATACACACGTAAATTCACTTATGTAAGTATTGGTTCAAATAAAAGGATAAGCAAAGCAATGAGAGAGTTTAATATATATATATATATGTGTATGTATATGAGTACTAAGATTTTTTTCTTTTGAAATGAGTGAAGTTGAAAAAGAAAAAGAGATCAGAATTGAAAGATGAGAATTAAATATGGATGTACATGTTCATTATGTATGGATGTGTTAGCTTTTAATAAATTTTTTGTTTTGTTTTTTTTCTATGGGGAAGGGAATGGGAAATTATGTAGTTTTTTCTCCTTAAATGAATGCAACTAAAATAGGTACATATACGTTTAAACTGGCGGTCGAATTTCGACCACTTGACGTACTCTAGTTAATTTAAAAACAAAATATGCTAGTGCCTATTTCGCATAATGAAAATAAGTAAAATAAACTTTTTAATCATTCTAAAAAGTAAACACAAATTCAAGAATTAGTTAAAGAAGAATTTATTCATTTCGTTCATCAAATTGATCAAAAATACTAAGAACTTTAGTTATTTGTTTAATCGTTAGTAGTTTAAATGTCAGCGAATGTTTGAAAGAAATTGTGAGCTAAAGAATACGTTGTTTGGACTTATTTTTATAAGAACATTTAATTAAGTCTAAATGTGACTACTAACCGAAAACTAAATGGAACAAATTTTTTATTATACTCATGTGTACAAGAACAGAAACAAAAAATATACTTAAAAATTTAATAATAAATAAAAAACAAAACAATTTAAAATAATTATACATAATTTTTATAAATTAAAAACATATTATTGAAAAAAGTAAACAAAAATCAAAAATTAAAAAAAAGTATTAAAATAAGTTGAAAAAAACTGAAACATGTACCAAATGTTCATAGAACATGATTCAAATAAATAAAAAGTTAATATATAAAAAAATCTTAAATGTAATTATCCTAATTTTTATGCACACTCTATTGTAAATGTTTTAATATTTTTTATAAATAGAATTATTATATAAAAAATATATACAGCACAAAGGGAGATTGCTCCCTTTTCCCAAAAAGGGGCTGTTCACATATAATATGCGAACAATTAATATGTTAAAATATGTGAATTAATTTGGGAAAAGGGCGAAATCTCCCCGGGGAATTTGTATTCATAACTGGGCTGATAGTTTTTGTTGAATATTTTTTACTAGATATACGAAGGCGGTCACGGAATTATCCGAAATAGCAACGAACATAGGATTTTTTTAAGCTCGGATGTGTTTGATAGCTTACATGCCCTATAATTTAATATATGTTGAGGATTTGAATCTTTTTTACATAAACAAATATATATAGAGAAAAGCTAAAGCTTGATGGCCTTATTCACAAACGATTAATAAAGTTATAGTAGTAGGTATAATGTTGGATTTTTATATGGTCAAACCGGTTTTCATGTACACATTAACTTTGTTAATCGTTTGTGAATAAGGCCATATATATAAATTAAATTATAAATAAACAACGTCAAATAAGGTTTATAAATTTTAAATAATTATTTTATATTTAGATTTTTTAATTCTACAGGCGGACGGGATAGCATTTCGACGAAAAGTCGTTTAAATTTCCCAAGTTGCTTCTTCAGAAAACAAAATATGAAAAATATGAAGCGAATCCATGTTCGATTTTCAAAGCTAAGCCGTGTAAACATTAGAAAATTTCAGAAGGAGCAACCAAAAAGAGCTTTTTCTAAGAAAAGGAGCAACCCTTCTAAAAGCGAAATACATACTCCATATACATTTTAGAATTAAAACACATAAAAAGCTCTCAGAGCTGTTAATGCGAAGAACTTTTAACATTTAGAAAGAATTTCTCATGGGATTCTATTGATTTTAGACCAGATTTGTTTCCTCGACTTTGAAACGAATAATATTTGTTTCAAAGAATGTCAGTATAGTATTTTTTAACATCGAAAAGTTTACTCGAACTCTGATAACTTTCAAAGCACCCTTCGACAAAACGCTCATTTTCATATGTTGTTTTAATTTTAATGTAAAGATAAATCTAATAAAGGAATAAATCTGAGTTACTCCAAAATGCAATAAAAAATCAAATTTTTTCAAACTTCTTTAAGAAAAAGTAAAAAAAAAAATTTTATATATTTTTTTTCATTCTTAAAAAAATTTTTAATTTCACTTTTCATAACTTCATACTATTTATTTTATGAGAACTTTGGCCCAAGAGTCTTTCTACATACACAGCAACTTTACCCAATGGTGCATACAATTTATATAAAAACCATTATTTTTAAAAATGTTTTACTTAATTCATATTGGTCTTGCCATTATTCGACAGCTTTTATGATTTCATTATTTTCATATGATATGCTAAAATGTATACGTTGCCAAAATATTTTTGGAAAATAAGACAAACAAACCAAGCTATGATCTGAGAAAGGCTAAAAATGCACTTTGTTCACTTCAAATCCTGTTACCAATGAAAACTCTTAAGAAACATGTTTCTATAGAAAATCGCATTGCTGATGA
This sequence comes from Gymnocheta viridis, assembly GCA_956483585.1. Taxonomy (NCBI): domain Eukaryota; kingdom Metazoa; phylum Arthropoda; class Insecta; order Diptera; family Tachinidae; genus Gymnocheta; species Gymnocheta viridis. Next base: position 62,307,452 of record OY101441.1, on the reverse strand, counting down.
TCGGAATGGAATTATCCCTTCATATGATACACTATTTTGTAAATGTTGTCGTGGAAGAAACTACTAAAGTATACAAAAACTTCAAAATATACAATTTTAGCATGCGCGTGTCCAGGGAAGGGGAAAAATTGATATTTCCTCTTTCAAAATGAATAAAATATCGCTCATTTCTATTGCGTTGCTAAAATAAAATGTTAAAAATATTATATTTTATTTAAAGCGTCCCCTCCCAAAAACTTAGGCGGTCAAATAACTTCAAAATAGACTTTAAAGCACCGACCAATATATGAGAGTTGTTTTACAGTTTCGTAGGTGGTATAAATATTAAGGAGATCAGATGCAGTGAAAACCAATGCACTTGAATGTTTCTTTTGAGACTCGAAAAATATGATCAGTCCATCGAACATCACATTTAATTTTCATGCCAAGAACATCAAGAGTCTCTGATTCATCAATACCCCCACAACCGATTATTATAGATGGAGCAGCATGATTGTTCGTACATCTGTGTGTAAGCATACAACACTGGGTCTTACGCTAAGATCCCAAAGTGTTTTTAGAATTATTTAGGAAAAGATAACAAAAACACGTTTTTCATATTTACAAGGCGAATATCGCTCATTTACTTGAATAATGTCACAACTCAAAAAACTTGATTTTTGAGCTAATAAAGCAGAATTTTTCTTCGTAATTTCATGCAAGTATCTTGTTTACTCACCTCTTGAGTTCTACCCTTTTTTTGGAACGAGTTTTTTGAGTTATCAGTTTGTTAGAGTAACTGAGTAATATGTACGAGGGCAGATTGATATTAAAGCTACCTAGCACTAGATGGTAGCACAAACACAAAACCTTTTTTTAGAAATTGCGATCTGTCAAACGTCAGCTTTTAAACTTTCACCCAAATTCATCGATTAGTTTATTTGTTGTAGTCGTTTGAAGTAAGCAACTTTTGTTTGTGTTTCTTTAAAAATGAAAAAAGTGAATTTCGTGCAGTGATTAAACACTTTGAAAGGGAAAACGGCGAAAGAGACAAAAGAAAAGCTCGATAAATATGACGGTGAGTCTGCTCCGTCAGATTACATGGTAAAATATTGGATTGCTGAATTTAAACGCGGCCGATCAAGCACTGCAACAATACCATCAACAGGAAGGCCAAAAGAGGTGGTTACTGGAGAAAATATCAAGAAAACCCTCGATATCGTTATGAATGATCGCCGAGTCAAGTTACGTGAGATTGTTGAAATGGTAAACATATCATATGAACGTGTGTTCAACATTTTGCATGAACATTTGCATATGAAAAAGCTATCGGCAAGATGGGTGCCGCGTTTGCTCTCAATTGACAAAAACGTAAACGTGTGGCGTGTGCAGTCTCAATGGCAAAGCTATATGAATTGGGCTACGAATTGGTACCTCATCCGCTATATTCTCCGGATTCAGCCCCTAGTGACCACTTCATATTTCCAAACCTAAAGAAATAGCTCGGTGGAAAGAGATTTAGCTCCAACTATGAAATTATTTACCAAACAAATGCCTATTTTAAGGACCTCGAAAAATCCTATTTTTTGGAGGGATATAAAAACTGGAGAAACGTTGGACTAAGTGTATTGAGCTAAAAGGAGACTATGTTGAGAAATAAATGGTTTTTGAAAAAAAAAATGTTTTTTCCTACTTAGGTAGCTTCAATATCAATCCGTCCTCGTATGTATGCTAAATCCTGAAAAGATACTGGCAACTGGTATCCTTTATGCCCTACTGACCGACATATAAATTAATTTTTCATGTAGACTATCAAGTACGAAAGTTCTGAAGCCGCCCTCGTAAATAATAAAGTGCGTAATTTTATAAAAATAATTAATTTAATTATAACGATTTTTCTGCGGATGAGTATGTATGTACGTAACTGTATTAATATAGTATGTCCGTTTAGTATTATTTGAACAGCCACTATTTATTAAATGTAAATATGATTTATTTAAATAAATTATTATTAAAATTCGTAGCAACAAACAAAAACTAACATTAATATAGATTACAACTAATATTTATTTATTAAATTCAATATTTGTCAAAATAAAAAATATGCAACACTAAATATTTGTATGATTATTATTATAATCTGCATTTAAAATGGGAATATATTTACTTTTTAATTTGATTTTTTTTCACAAAATGTTTGAGTGAGATAACAAAACAATACGTATAGAAACAAAACAAATATTACAAATAAACCAAAAATATAGTATTTAAGCTCATTCATATGAATAAATACCAGAAATAAAATTAAACTAAATAAAACAAACTACATAAAATTTACATACATACAGCCATAACATAAACTAAATAATTTAGATATAGAGAAGTAATTTAAACTAATACCATAAACGACAAAAACAAAAACTGAAAAGCAAAAAGATTAAAAAAGTGCATGCGAATCAATAGACGTATGAATAATATTTTATTATAAATTCAAGCAAAAACTTAAAAAAAAATTAAAATAATCTCGCATATAAAACAAATATTGTGCTAGATCCATACATACATATGTACTCGTACATGCATTTTTTGTAAAAGTTTTATCTTAAGCCCTGTAAAATTACAGCATTACCTACCTCCCTTCCTCCTTTGTAATTTATAAAATAATCATATCTAAGGGCTGAAAATTGAAACCTGTACCCAGCAAACACTCAGGCTTTAACTCAAAATGAGAATGATTTAATGTAGTTTGAGAAACATAGGTGTTCTCAATTGTTTTCAAAAAGTTGTTTTGTAAAAATTTAAAACATATGTAAGTAAAGTTATGCCCTCATTATGAGTTGCGTTCGATGTTCGATCTTCGCTGGCTATCGAACATCGAGTATCAAATGTCAAATTCGAGTTTTCAATGGAACACAATTTTATTTCGATGCGGTGTGGCAGTTTTAAAAACTTATTAAAAATATACATATCGTCGGTCACAGGTTGACAACTCTTAACATGTTTTCTTGTACTTTTCAGGAGACAAAAAAAACGTTATTACTCCGTTACTAAACCGTGTTGGAAGTAAATAAAAAACCAAAATTAGTAGGAGATATTTATTGTAAGATGGTGTAAAGAAAACAAAGACATTGAAATTATTTCACATTAAAAAAAATAAAATAAATAATACGTGTTGACAATTTCAAAAAATGTTAAAATGTTGCTTGCTTATGAGGTTCCAATTTTAAAAATATAGTATAAGACAATGTGAAAATATGTATATACAACAATGTGAATGAATGTGGAAAGATAATAAAAATAAGGGTAATCTGAAGGTATACATTTTTTAAGATCTTGCAAATCTTTAATTTTTTTATAATTTAATTTTAGTGGTTCTTCAAAAAGTTGGTCGTAAGTTAATATAAGAAGTACTATTTTTGGGTCTTACTGAAGGAATTTTGGAGTTATTTTCTGCGAAATCAAGTTTAATATATATGGTGCCATCTGGCTTATAGAGTAGCGCTTTAATATCGGTTACACATGGATCTTCCTTTTTCTTGCCAGGTCTAATACTGTTGTACTTCATAACTTTGGGATCGTCATATTTTTTAAAGAAGTCGAAGTTTAATAATATTGCCTCGTATGGACTCTTTCGAGCTGCTCTTGTGATTTCAGTATATTGTGAAGGAACGTGAATTTTATTGTAGCATGCATACTGTCAACTTCCATTTGTCTATGGCCAGGTTCCAAGAATTTTTGATACACATCTACATTATTTTGGACACTTAAATTTAAAAGAGCATTTTACAATACAGAATTTCTGTTCTGATACGTGCATCCATCACTCCATATTATTATTGGCGATTTAGGGTTGCACAACTTATCAGAATTTTTTGCAAAATCATTTAGATATTCTATCACACAAAAACTGAAAACTAAGTATCTGCATTCACCTCTGAAAACCAGTAGCATTTTACAGATTTTGAAGGGAGTTCGTCACAGTAAAATTATGGTTAGTTAATTTCCTTCGATAATAAGCGCTATTTGCTCAAATATAAGGATACGAGTATACCTTCTTGAACATCTTGTTCAAAAAATACACATTCGACATCAATTGATTTGTTTTTGTCTTTTTTTTCCAGCCATCCTTTCACCTTATTGTTTTGATGTTTGTTGTACTCTGCTTCAGATATTTGGTTTAAGGAGTAGCTTAGGCAAGTGTCACACATGTCTTTTTTTGGAGGCTGGAAAGATATCTTCACAAGATTTGCAGTAATCTTTATAGACGTTAAGCATGACTCCACTGAGAGGCTCTAAATATTTTTTTAGTATATTTGCGACAATAATGCGAAGGCAATCGTGGCAGACTATTTATGTATTTCATTAAAAATTCGGTTTGCTCCTTTTTGTTGTTTCCACTTCCGTTTTTTAACGCATTTTGATCATTTTCATCACAGTTTGAGTCCAATGATTTCAAAGCTTCCATAACCGTCAAACATTCATTAATATTGATTTAAGTCAACTCCATTATCGGCAGAATTCATTTTAATATTTTAAAATAAGAAAAGTTAATATCTCAATAGCAAGCATCAGATAAACTTACCTTTTCTTGCAAGAATAAAATATACCGGTCAAGTCTTTTTATGAGCATAAACGTTCGAAATGCTTGCTGTCAAGTTCGTGTATGTGTGCTTGTTGGCTTGATGTCACCACGCTTGATCATCCCACCCACCAAGCATTAATTTTTACTTTGATTTGGTGCTGTTCGTTTGGTTGAAAAAATATAACAATGTCTCTAAATAAAGAAATGTTAATAACAAAAATGTTATTTAATAATTTCTAAAACTTCTGTTTTTATCAATCATTTCGATTTTTTTACAACTGTTCACAATGAAAATATAATTCTAATGAAAATTTGTTCGTGCATCGTTGGTGCCACACATACTAACAAATTTTCAGTCACACTAAAACCAAGCTTAGCAAGCATTTTGAACGAGTCTGAAGCCCTTAAGATGTACATATGTAGTATCGCTTTATTCAAATTGCGTAAGTGGTTTTCGTCAAATTTATATTCTCAAATGAATATTTAAAATCAATTGCCTCTATCTGAAATCGGACATCTCTGTCGATGTTTGAAAAATGAATTAGAATAACGAGTGGTATGAAATGGTGAAATCATTTCAAACTTTTGACATTATGCTTGTTGGGTTTGCTCTTGGCGAAGATGGTTTTTTTCTTCTCCTGTTATTAAGTTTTTTCGGGTTTTTTTCATTTCCCAGGATATTGGGACAATGGTTCTTAATTGGCGGTTGCAAGTTCAAGTTTTGCCTTTCAAGTTTCTATGCACTCACACTTTTTTACTAATGCACTCGCACTTTTCGAATCCTCTTACCATTCGTGTGTTTCAATTTGTTAGCCAAGACAACAGCTGATTACAATTCTTATGAACAAATTTTCATTTTGTTTTGTGGACGTTCGATTTGAACCTTCCCACAATAAAAGTAACAGGAAAGATCTCTGCAGGAAGTTTATTCCACATGCGAACTGCTCGGCTAAAGAACGAATTTTCTCTGTAATGCGTCTAATCTGTGGTAATGCGTAGTGCGATCCACTGGCATATCAACCACAAATGGATGTGCTCTTAACGAAGAACGTGTTTTTCGTAAAAATGAGCGGGTTTCGGGAACAAGTTCCCTAATTTCATTAGAGCACATTCCATTGTAGTAACGATAAAACAGTGAAATACATCCCACATTACGTCGATGCTCCAGTGAGTCAATAGAGTTGGCTACCCTACTGTCACCGATGAGCTTCTTCGCCCTCTCCTGTACCCTATCGAGTTTATTTAAAATAGACTTTGAAGCACCGGCCCAGACATGAGAGTTGTATTCCATTTTCGGTCGGATATAGGTGGTGTAAATGCTAAGGAGATCAGATGGAGTGAAGTATCTCTTACACCGTCTTAGAAAGCCGAGGCACTTGAATGCTTTCTTTGAGACTTGAAAAATATGATCAGTCCATCGAACATCACATTTAATTTTCACGCCAAGAACATCAAGAGTCTCTGATTCATCAATACCCCCACCACCCATTATTATAGATGGAGCAGCATGATTATTCGTACATCTTATGAGTATTAAATTCGACCCTATTCGCACGTCCCCATTTAGAGATTGTTAAAAGATCATTATCGTACAGGCAACATAATTTTTTGAGAGTATATTTTTAAGTTTACTCGGTAATTACTCATTTACTGCATCTTACTGTAAAAGTACTCGAACGCAGCTTATATCAAAAAGTGTGCATACAATACATCACTAGACTAAAAAACTTTAAGGTGTAATTAAATTTTTTAAATTAAATATCACAATTAAAATGTTTATTTTATTAATAAAGTTTAATTTTACATGAAACAACTTTTATAAAATTGTTGTTTAATTAAATTTTTAAAGAGTTTAACGCGTTAAAGTATTGAGTAATATTGAGTCAATATTTTATAAGTATTGAGTAGTATTGAAAAGCATCGATATTTTATAACTCTATTCAAAAGTATCGACATTTATAATTAATTCAAAGCAGCTGTGTAAAATAATTTATTGCAATAATTCAATGGTGACTGCCTTTCCATTATGGAAATTCCTGTCAACTACGAATATCTATACGGAGTCAGTGTCGTGGATTCTTGTCTGATAGGAATAGCAAATAATCTTTTAACCTAATTGAGATTTATGGAACACAGACATTTTTAATAACATACCCTGTAGTACCTATAGAATAGGGAAAAGGTTGGTATCCTTATTTTCAAGTTATAAGTCAAGGGGGTATATACTTGCCATGCTAAAGTAATTAGTTAAAACGAAAAAGTACATATGTATATGTAGTTGCAAGTATGTACTTCATATCTTTGTTAGAATTTTAGCTCATAACTTTGTCATTAAAGTTTTTGCTGGAAATATTTTATGTTAGTTGTAGCAAGCTTTACCTGAAGTGTATCATTTCGAACTTTTATTCTGCCTTAGTTCATTGAAAGTAAGCATACTCAGGTTTTTGTACTATTAGCGGGACGAAGGAAAAGGTATTCGGGTCTACGCAAATTTCCTCGATTGTACTGAACATCAAATCAGGTCACCGCAACACATTGCCTTTTGCATACTACACTTCATGTTTGGAAAAGGCGAGTATGTTTTATATCGAATTATTATATTAACTTGCTAAATACATTACCAGCTTTTGCATACACTGAACTCACTATAATATGAACTTATTAAAATCTATCTTGTTCATATTTACAGGATCTCATATTAGAACGAAAGCTTCTGAGACAGAAATTAGACATATTTAACCTACCGGACAACAAGTGAACAAAAATTTTATTTTTATGTTCCACAATTTTCCCTCATTATTTCCTTACCTTTTGTCATCCATCTCCTAAACATACCGGCGAGCCAAGAGTATTTGAAACTCTTGCGATTTTTTCTCATTGTTTTCTAAAACTACTTGAAAGAGTACCTCTGCAAGATCCCACTGCAAGAGAGGCATTCTTCTGCAACTCTTCCACTAATTTTTCAAACTGAGTTGCAGCTGTTATTTTAAATTTTTCAGTTTTTTCCATTTTTCAATTTAGGCATGTTTCAAATGAAGTCAAGTCGTTATGAAAAATTGCGACGACAAATTTAAAGTCGTTTCAAAACAATATCGCCGTCACATTTTCTTGTAGAATACAAATTCTTAGTTGACAGTCACCGATAATATCCGATAACGCCAACTGGAATAACAATTTGAAGTAAGTCCCGGTTCAGTCTATGAAAGTTTTCTCTCTGAAATTTGTTTCTAATTCTCTTTTGAACTTTCATTAATGTCTACACATTAAAATTTTTTGTAATGAATTTCAAGATTTTTGCATGTTTATCTTCACAATCTTTTTTTTACACAAATTTTTGCTCTCACCACCATGAAAGAAAAGAAAATCAAAAATAAAGTTGCAGCCATTTTCAGTTTGACAGTTACGAATAACAAAAGACAAGAGAATTTCAAAGTACATGAAAGAGTGTACCCCTTCCCAATCTTCTCTCCCCGTACACCTACAAACTAACACTTTCAGAAAGAATAATTTCATAGTGTGAAGCGTGACTGAACAAGGCAAGCCAATATCGTTTTGTATTCACGTTGACAACTGGAATAAGGGTGAATATTTGCAAATGATTTGAAGTGAGCACAAAAAGTCATATCCTTGCCATATAAAGTTTCTTCCTAAATACATATATGAATGTTTTATTTGTTTAAAAATTATTCATTGTTTTATTAAAAAAAAATTAAAAGGAACTTTTGTCATTAATTTACCTTAAATTCAGAAGAATAAGTGTAAATCAAAAATATAATGCAGACATACATACATAAATAAATTTTCTATATCAATTTGACAACTAAAGACATTTTAAATATGTATATAATAAATACAAATAACTCAGCTATTCCCTAAATTACAATGCGATGCGGTTGGAGTTCGTAGAAAAATTTAAAATGATGTTATTCATTTTTTAAAGTGTTCGCCCAAAGTTCATATATAAGAGTGGTCAGCGGCAGAGCAAAAATGTTCATATTTTGGGATGTTCATTGTATCGCGAGTGCATGAATCAATGATGCTTTGGTTATTTTGGCTTTACAAAAATATTTGTTCATGTTCAGTGTATGTTGATGTGAATTTAAATATGTATGTATTGTACGTTAAAAAATTCTTAAAAATTGCAACCTTTTTCATTGTTACATACATATGTATGTATGTTCAGTTCTAAATTTCTAGCACATGTTTTGAAAAACACCTACTTACATTTAACATAAAATTAATATATGTCCAAAGATTAATCGACTAAAATTTAAAAACAACAAAATTACTAATGAGAGCGAATAAACCCTTTTCTCAAAAAAAATAATACAATTCTTCAAAATCAAAAATATATTTGCAAATTGAATTTTATAATATAATAAAAATATATTGAATGAAATTAGTATATATGTATTATAATTAAATATGTATAAACGAATTATATTTCAAAATAAATATAGAAACCAAAATAAAACTTTATTTTGTTAATAAAATTTATACATAAATTATTTGTTATAATAAGAAACTAAAAGAATACACGAATATAATTGTTATTTAGTTAAACTAAATCATTTTTTTTAATCTAACCAAATTTTTTATAAATTATTTTTTAATTTATATTGTATACAAAAATAAAATCATGATGATGACCCCTCCTCCAAATTTTTGCTATATTTCTTAAATTTCGTTTTTATTATAAAATTTTTGTGATAAAAATGCTTTTTGTATTACAATGAAAAAATAAAAATGCTCATATCATCGAAAAAAAGAAGAAAGAATAACAACTATATAAATAAATAAAGTGTCCAATGATTAATTAAAAATTACTATTTAAAAGGTTGTTTGATTTTAAAGGAAAATTATTTAATTCTTCTGTATTTTGAACAATAAAAAAATATAATATACATTTTTTAAATTAAAAAATAATGTTATTTATTTAATTTGTTTGATTCTTTTTAGTTTATTCCAATCACTCATATCCAACATCTTGATCAGTGTACATTTCCACGGGCACAGCCGCAGTTTTATTATCACACTCCATCATTTCAACATCACGGCAAGTGGCCGCCAGTAATTCTCTCCGTACTTCGGGTGTTATTTTAAAATGAGATTGCTTTCTAAAAACAAAAATAAGAATAATGTTTTATTTCATATTCGCAAATATTTGAAATACAATTTAAAAAGATATTTCAGATTTTAAGGAGAGTAGTTTCATATGTATTTTATAAGTTACAAATAATACATTATTTCGACAGCTCCCTAACCAAGAACAATACAATAACTAACATTCGGATAATACATACATACGAGTACATATAAAGTAAACACTAATATCTATATTGTTAATAGGCAAACACATTTTTTCAGATTCCTTTTACGGCCTTAATACTGAACGGATTTTGAAAAGATTTATATGTTTTTAACCGGGGTTTTACATAGATGTGCACAATCTTAATTTTATTTAAATCGGTGCGATATTTAATGAGCTATAAGCGTTTAAAGGTGCTACTAACATACATATGTACACTTATTACACATGCATGTATCAGCTTCAAACTTGAAAAATAAACAAAGTGTGCATGTGTGTTTGTCTAATTTGCTTTTGCATACAAATGAGACAGATTTTTAAGTTGATTATTTAGAATGTTTTTTGTTTTTGTATTTTATCGTATGTATTTATGTAAATGTTTAATATAAATTTCTAGAATGCGGTCGATTGAGTTGGCCGCTGAATACTCTAGTATTGTTTAAATACCCAAAAAAATGTGCTTTCATCAAGCACTAAAAATTTTAAAGTGATTAAATAGACCCTTGGTAATATTTTAAATTTATTGCAGAGTAAACGCAAGCATATACAGTGGCGAACAAAAGTACCACAACATTTACAAAGATATAATTGACCGTTGTGTACCTTCTAAAATGTTTTGTTGAATCATAATCTTTGTTATTTTAATCAAATTCCTTTTTACTTTTGTATCATTTACAAATCGTTTTTATATTCTTTTAACCAAATTATCAACAACCGATTTCGTAATGTTTGGTAAATAATAAAAAATAAATTCGAAATCGGCTTACAAATAAAAAAATAAAAACAAATGGATAACTTTCCCCTTTTTTATGTCGGTTAGAAATACACAAATTATTTATTATTCTACTATTTTATTATAACATTACAATTCTTGAAATAATTCAGGCAGAAAAAGAATTAATAAATATGTATTGATTAAAAAAATGTGAGAGAGATCCTTTTAAAAGTTATTTTCATATTTTAAGGAGATCTTTTAAAATAACATTTTTGAATGTTTTTGTCTAAACATATATCTTCCATTATGACATTTGAGTCCTATTTTGATTTCGGTCAATTTCGTTAGAATAAATTAAACAAAATAATGTATTCAAATACTATAAAAAATATATAAAATTTGTTCAATAGTTTAATCGACCCAAATTAACCCATTGAATCTCGAATGGAAAATAGCCAATTTTAAATTAACGGACAGTTAATCGGGTGCAGAGGCTGACATAATAGCTAGACAGCTAAAATTTTCACAATATATGTGTTGTTATGGCCGCAATAACAGCAAATACTAAAACAACTAGATATGTTATTTTTTATATAAACAGTGAACGTTATTATTAATATATCGATGGTCTAAAGTAGAAATCCCAAAATCGTATTTTTTTACGAAATTTAGTTTTTCAGTGATTCCAATACATTTTTTTACCTTCTCCTGTAAATTAATTGAGTTAGGGCCTTTCTACTTGAGGTCAACGATATATAAATAGATAAAGGTAAAACAGTTTAGAAACATTTTCTCATATATTTCATGCGCAGGTGGGACTCGCAATTATCTATTTACGTCTTGCTTTTTTGATCTATATGTAATCTAACAAAGAATGTTCAATTTATGATCATTTTGAAGTTTTGGGAGTTATTTAATTTTGCACATTAGGTGTTAATTTTTTAGGTTGGGCTTTCACCATTTTTGTTAGTAGGGAGTTATTATTACATGGGGCTTATTTCATTTGCGAGTTATTTCGGCCGTCCTATGGGTAGCTGAAATAATTGTTTTCGAAACCTGGTTTCATATACATTTTTATTTGAACTACGCACCCTTGTAATAAATTACCCAAAGTTGTTCTTCAAATAATACTAAATTAATATTTCTTTGACTCATGTTTTCTCATCTGAGGGACATAGCTCTTATACTATTCCAGATGAACAGTAATAAGAATTTCATGTGGGTTGCGCCACGCAATTGTTAAAATTGTTCTATTCAGCAAAACCTTTTTCAGAAAAATTAGCTAAATTGGTGCAGTTTAGCGCTTGGTAACACTTTTAACGATTCATTTTTATTTATATGCACGACTTTTGGCCCTTATTAAAGAGAAATGCTTATACAGACAAAATGTTTGTATTTTAAATAACAAACGTAAATTTCTCAAGTGCTTAAAGCTTTAAACTCTTATAAGCGGAGAGCTCAAAAACTAAAAATACTTTAATTGTACAACACACCTGACCAGCACTCTAGTTATCCACTTGGGCAGATTTTCAATCAAGATATTGTACGCGACTTACAAAAATTTAACACATCTTTTGCTATATGATAAATCAATCTACATTTTTTAATTTAATTTTTTAATTACATTTTTGGTTATTTTTCGGGTTTTCGTGAATTTTAAATTTTTTGCCTAAATCTCAAGTTCAATTGAGTATTCGAATTTCTAAAAAATGTTTTCGTAGTCGATATTAACATTTTTTGATGAATTTACATTTTTAGTGGAGTTTTGTGAATCAAAATGTTAAATGTTGAAACGATGTTATATGGAAAATGGGCAAATTTCTACATCATTACTAAAATTATATCTCGATGTTACCCAATTTGGCTATCTCTCTACAATAGAGTAATAGGGTAGACATACGGCAGAGTTAATATGCATTAAAAGTTCACTAATGTGTATTATAATTTTACCCTGACTGACGACAGTTTTTGAATTTAGTAAATTCAATTTTTTTTTTGAATTTAATTCGAGATCATATGGAAAGAAAGCTGAAGTTACTTTTACTGAAACTGTAAAAATTTTATATGCAGTAGCATAGTTATGATTTTATGCTAAAAACAAAGAAAATAATTTATCTTTGCTGAATTTGAATTCATTTTAGTTTTAAAATAAATTTAAAATTGTATTACTAGTAATATTTAAATTTATAAAAATGAAAAAAACTATTTATTTGACCTAATACATATGATGGAACATTTCGCAAGCGCTTTTTATGTAACGCGGTAGTTAAACAAGTTATAACTAAATTATATGACTACATACTTACCTTAACAAACCAATCAAAGCTTCCCTTTGCTCCGATGAAACATCATTTTTATACCGCTGAACGAATGTTAATAGGCTTTGGTGCCATAAAACAGGCATTTGCCGTTTATCATTTTCAAATCTAAAAAAGGTAACCAAAAGCTAAATAAAAATATTCCATTTCATCAAACAGAGCACTCTTTTACCAACCTTAGAAAGTGAAACACAGCTGCATCAACTACACGATATGGTAGCGCATAACGTTTATCTAGGAAATATCGTATGAAAATCGAATTTGCTCCAGTGTAACCCATTTCGCAAATTTTCAGAAGACATGCTGAGGAGTGCAGTACCGGAATGGAATTGCGAGCAATTACACTGCCGAAGATAATGGCTTCGCGCAAGCTGCAGTCTCCGGCTTCTAGTAAAGGTAAAATAATGCCCTTCATAAACGCAGCTGGTTTAAATAGAGCCCTCTTTAAAGCATTATACAAATGCATGTTCAGTTTCTTATATTCAGCCAAGTCGTCACGTATGCGAGGTAATAAAACAAGGTTATAAAAACGCTGGGCCATTGCTTGTGACAATATAGAGGAGAAAATTCTTGAAAGATAATTAACAGAAATGTTAAGGAATATAATTTTCCTCGTTATTAAATAATGTTCATCACCTCGCTCCTTGAAACATGGCAGCAGCACTCCAATTATGTGGTTCTGTTATAAATAAAATTTGTTCCCAGTTTCGTAATTTAGGAATAATTTTAAATGCCTTGGGAACTTTTCCACTGCGATAACGTTTCATAACATCACGTACCCCTTCGTACATTTCCTTTACACGGGGATCAAGATCTTCAATTTTTAATGAGCCTTCATCTGTCAATTTCGTTTGTATATCTGCTTGTTTTTCTTGTATCTTGTCCATAATGATTTCTGCCAACTTCAAGGTTCGTCTGCCGCCATCAGGGTTTTGGAATCGTTCAAACGCCTTTGCATCTTCTTCATCGATATCCAAATCATCCATGAAATCATGTTCATTGACGTTAACATTTTCGTCTTCTTCATTAATATCACCTATAGGAAACAAACGTTACAGTTACATAATTGTCATTAACATCGCTTCGCCAAGTTGGATAACTTACCTAAACAAAAATTGGCTTTCTTCTTTGGAACTAAACTGGGAAAATTCTGATCATTAAATTCCAATTGTTGTTGCTTTGCAGCTTCTAAAATTTTTCTACTTGTTTTACTGTCCAAAACCTGTAAAAATGAATTAAAGAATGTTGAAAGCCTTGAATATTCCTAGTAATGTGAAAGTTCTACCGAAGATTCCTCTGCTCGGATGTATATTTTATTTCTGTTCTTTTGTTTGGCGACTTTGCCCTCCGTTAATTGACGCTCCAAGGAGACTTTCTTTGCCGGCGCTATGTTGGATTTTTTAGGTTTGCCCATTTTTAAATAACTAAAATATGTAAGTATATATTTTCCAAATTCTAAATTTCTTCTGAACTATTTAAAAATTTGTCAAAATACACGTGTGTTTGTTTTGATTTGTATAAGTGATAGTGTTTACCGATTTTTCAACAACAGCCGCGATTTTTAAACTCTAAAACTACGACCCGTACCTACACCCCGACCACACGAGCAATAAGCTTGGCAATTATTGTCGTGGCAATTATCGTATTCAATTGCCAACGAAAGATATTAACGTGCATATTAAAATTAATTATGCTTTGGATTAATTATAAATTGCATTTTCATTTAAATTTCGTTAATTTAATTTCTTGAATAATTATAATTACGTATTTCTGCTTTGTGTATTCTTTTTTTGCAAAAAATATATCGACAACATATTGCCAATCTTTTTTCGGAAAAAAACATAGAATATACCAGCCAGTGTTATAAAATAAGAGGTTTGTGTCTGATTGCCAAAATGTGATCGATCACACACATTTTCGGTTAACACGATAATTGTTTGTGTTTGCAACAGATATTAACACCGCTTCTTCGCACGACGTAAGATAAATTAGCACAGAATGCCAGTGGTGTTTGAACTGGTCCACTTGGGCTACAATTCATCTCATTGTGTTGCCTGAAAAGTGGTGCACGAAAAAAGTTCGTTGTTCGAAAAAACATCTTTGTTTAGAGTAGACGACATGTAACAAAACTATGGGTCGTCTAAACGCACTGTAACATGCTCAGTATTCTGTAAAAACGCCTTGCTTTGCTTTTTGTCAGCTGTCTTTTTTGACGTCTTGAATACTCCTTTTAGTTTGTTTTTCCTCCAAATCAGACATTAAAAATGAAGGTGTGTAAATTTTTCTGGAAATTATGTGAATATTTGCATAAAATATGTGAAATACGTATACGAAAATCCAATATGTATGATTAGCTTTTATTTTTTATTAAAATGGCGTAAAATGATTGTGTGATTGACGAAATAATGCAAGATTATTTTATGCTGCTCTAACCATTTCGCATATATTGTATACAGTCGTATCTATAAACAGCTTTATGAAACATGTTAAGGTTATTGATTTGTAATTGCAGCTCAATATCTCTTTTCCCGCTACGGGATGCCAAAAGCTTTTCGAAGTTGTTGATGAACACAAATTGAGAGTGTTCTATGAAAAACGTATGGGTCAAGTTGTTGAAGCCGACATTCTTGGCGATCAATGGAAAGGTTATATGCTACGAATTGCAGGAGGTAATGACAAACAAGGTTTCCCTATGAAGCAGGGTGTCTTATCCCACGGTAAGTTAGTAGCTTATTATCTAGTATTCAATTTTAACTTGGTGTTTTTTTTGTTTAATTAAGGTCGTGTACGACTTTTATTGAAGAAGGGACACTCTTGCTACCGTCCACGCCGTACTGGTGAACGTAAAAGGAAATCAGTCCGTGGTTGCATTGTTGATGCCAATATGTCTGTTTTGGCGTTGGTTGTTGTAAAGAAGGGCGAAGGAGAAATTGAAGGTCTTACTGACACAACTGTTCCCCGTCGTTTGGGTCCCAAGAGGGCCAGCAAGATCCGGAAGTTATACAACTTGACCAAAGAAGATGATGTTCGTCGTTTTGTTGTACGTCGGCCACTTCCCGCCAAGGATGGAAAGAAGGCAACTTCTAAGGCTCCCAAAATCCAACGTCTTATTACCCCTGTTGTATTGCAACGCAAGCGCAGACGTGTTGCGCTTAAAAAGAAACGTCAAGTAGCCTCCAAAGAAGCAGCTGCTGATTACGCAAAATTGTTGGCTCAACGCAAGAAGGAAAACAAAGCTAAGCGTGAAGAAGCCAAGCGACGCCGTTCCGCTTCTATCCGTGAATCAAAGAGTTCCATCTCTAGTGACAAGAAGTAAATAACTTGTTTATTTTAAACATTATTTTTTTATATTTCTCGTGATTAGACGCGAGAGAAGAATTGAACATAAAAATAAAAATATTTTTTATTTGTTTGAAAAATTCAAAGTATATTTATTCAAGTACGTTTGTTTCTAAAATAACAAATTAAAAATTATGCAGGGATCAGCCGTTGGATAAAATATTGTTTTACAACTTCCGGCTATAAAACCGTTTTCCTTATTTTTAATCAAACTAAATCGCTGAGCTTGCATTCATTATCTCGTAACAAATTTGATGACGAAAATACAATAATGTCAAAAACGTTTTATTTGGTTGGGTTAGCTTGATATAAAGTTAGAACCAACGTATAATTAATATAAAAAATAATTGATTAACTCAAATGCCGGGTATTGATTAATTATTTTTTTTTAACAGGATAATACTATAAACAAATAAGAGGAACATAGTTTTAGGAATTTTTCTTTTTTAATATGTAACTATCTTAGTTTAAAAAAACCTTATATTTTAAAATCTAGAATATAGGTTTTGCAACGATTTATTTCTTATTTAAAAAGATACAAACAGATTTATTTCTGTTTTTTTTTTAGAAAACACTAAAAAGGTTTACATTAATTGTTTGTATTTTGATTGAAAAGCTGTAAGTAGCCTAAATAATTTATCAACACAGTCAGTATGTAAATGAAATCTTATGTGGAAAATATTTAAAACAGAAGTAACAAAAAACTATTTAATAATTTATTCAAGCTGTAGGTCCACAAAATAAATATAAATTATTTATTTTTTCCGATATTTCTTCAGGGATATATTTAATTAAAGACTAATAATTTTTTACTATTTTTTCACACAAATTTAGAATGTTTTTATTGGTTTGTGAAAACAATAACTGTTACTATTAGTTTTTAATTAAATATAACCCTGAAGAAACTTTCCATTGTGAATGCGAAATATCGGATAAAATAAATCATTTATATTTATTTTGTGGACCTAAAGCTTGAATAAATTATTTAATAAAATGGTCGAATAAATCAGAGTAACAAAAAACAATAATTTATATATTCGGTTAATAGTATAAATAAAGCTGCTGCTTTAGACGTATAAATAAGCAAATGCAAACTAATATTTAATATTTGTATAAAAAAATAGGTCACTATTCAATTTAATTCATATGTGTGTACATGGTTTCCAAAGTTTAACATGACCGAAAACGCATGTACATACATGTACGTCGAAAACTAAATGTTATTATAACGAGCATATTCATAAAGTTATTCCCACGCTGCTGAAAATACAATTTTTTAGGTCCTGCGGCAAATTATTCCAAATCCTAGCGATATTTTTTTGAAATAAAAATTCCAATTGAGAATTTCTAAAATCCGGGAGAAGTAACGCAAAATTAAAAAGTTTACGTACATAAATAACGTGGAGTTTATAAATGACATATCGCACCTTTACTGCAACGTAGTCATATAGCAAAAAACGTGATTTTTGATTTTAAGGTTTTGAGAATTATTCGTCGTTTCGGTTTTCTATCGTGTTAAAAATTCACTCAAATATCTGGTTTACTCCTCTTGAGAGGAGTAATTTTTCTATTGAGGTTAATAGAGTACAAACTTTAAACACGTTTTCTGAAGAAGTTTTTTAGATATGACTACATAGCAATAAAGGAGGGATATGCAGTTGTCCCAGCACAATAGAACATATTAGATTTTTAGGTAAAAATAACGTCTCTACCTCAAGGAGAGCAATACTCAAATATTTTAGTTTACTGAGACATATAGCAGCTGACAGATAATCAAAAAGTCTCCTCCGAATATTAAATGTGAATGTATACAGGCAAAAAATTATAAAAGTGGGCTTACTTAAATCGCTCCCAGCTTCATCGAATCTCATATTTACCAATTTAAAATTTTTTTGTTGCATTAAAATTTTTTGGGGAGATGTGTAGCCATCTAAACTAATTGAAAAGACCACGAAATGAATGAAAGTTATTAAAAATCGTTTTCTTAAAAACTTGTAATAAGCATTAAAACTCAAAAATTAAGACATGTTTTTATAACTATAACTTTTTTATTTTATCGATTACATACTTAAATTAATTATTTCAAATGGTAATTTCTAAAAATCTTGATCTTTCATATACACTGCAATTGCAAAAAAATTGTCCAAAGCTAGGCTTTGATTGTATAGCAAGCATATGCAAATGCTTTTTCACATTTCTATATTTAAATATTTTGCATATGTATAGGACTTGCATTTTCTATGGAGTTTGTCACTGCATATGCCGCATGTTCATGGGTATTCACATTTTCAAAATCTTCATTTTCGTCATTCTCATCTTCAACGTGCAGACCAGCTGCTCTCATTTGGTCCGCATAACGTCTAATTTTATTTTCCTGGTCCGTTAGCAATTCTAATAGATCTTCTTGATCTTTTCGTAGCTTTTGGCAATCTTCATTAGCTGTATTAGTCGATTCTACAGTTTCTTGTAAACGTTTGCGCAATGTTTCCAATTCCTGATTTAAACGCAAATTTTCTGCATAATAAAGATTTGTTTGAAACTGGGCAGCATTAAGTGCATCCAAAGTGGCTTGATTTGAGGTCGATGAGAGATTCGTGTTGGTATTATTTTCATTATTGGGCGTAGATGAGTTTGTAGAAGAATCATTACTTTTCAGCGCTGATAATTGAGCTTTAAGCAGGGTGTTTTGATCTGTCAATTGAAGATTCTGAGTTTGCAATTCAGATAATATTTGTTCTTGTTCGGAACATTTCGCTTCCATTTTTTTTACAGTATCCTGAAGAGAAGTTATTTGCGTATCGAGCCCTCTAATAATGCCTTTGTATTGAGCTACCAATGCCGACGCTTCAGAACTCAATGTGAGCTCGGTTAGCTCTATGCCATTAACATCAAAACCAGTTACTAGTTTGACAACTAACGCTTCAAGACCTTTGAAAAGCTTGCAATATTCATAATCAAGCAGCAGTTCATTTGCTGATTTTGCTCTTATTTGCGGTTGCTTACATGCTCTGCTGTAGGCCTCATGTCTAGAAACCTCGTTTAGTTTGTTGCAAAAATTTTCCTGCCCAATTCTTTTAATGACTAATTGACATATTTCATCCCTTTTCTGTCCGGAAAGGCTGTTGTCGTTAAATTGTATGCATAGTCCCATTAGAAATGCACATAGTCCCTGCACCAAATATTCATTTTCGTCATGCTCATTACCAGTTATCTGAGCTGTTAAATAAGCCATCGTGCCCTGCGATTGCAGCAAGGTCTTGACAGCAGTGGGGCAATGGGCCAGCCACATACTTAACAACATTAAAAGGCCAACTTTACTTTGTAATTTGTAGGATTCTTGTTGCAATAGATTTGTACATTGTTCTAGTAGAGTTATGGGTTTATGGCCACCTGGCGTGGCTAACAGAACTCGTAGTAGTTCTTCTTTTTGGGATGAATTGTCCACTAGTGTATGCATCAATGCCACCGAAGAAAACCAATTTGCTAAAGAGTCGACAGAAAATAAACCAGTACACAAAAGTTGGCCTGTTGATAAATTGGAAACATCTGCAGCGGATGATGGTAAAAGTGTAGACACTACTGCTTGTTGACCAACAGAATTGCGATATAAATAACATTGGAATGAATATAGTACGGAGCAGCGAAGTCCCAACATTTGTTTCTCATTAATCATGGACATTAACAATACAACAATGACAGGCCTTGGTGGAGTACTAGGAGCCATTACTTTACTAAGCTGATCTTGGTTATCGAAGTCTCCCCTTACTACTTCGGCTACAGTGTTGATAGTTTCCGTTAGAATATCAGCTGGCACGCCGCTACCCATAAGAATCTCACATAGCGCTTCTAAAAGCTTTGATTGTTTCATGGCCTTTTGGCATGACGCCACCACTTGCTGCTGATTACTGGGTGTGACTAATGACCTCACTACTTGCAGCATACAGTGAACATTTGACATCTTTTGTGGTGCCCATCCATGTTCTCCCTCAACCTCGCTATTCGACAACTCAAACATGGGTGCTAAGCGCTGTATATATGAACCCTCTTTGAAAAACTGTTGATTACTGGAATTGTTCTTTAGTAAATTAAGTAGCAATATCAAGCAGTCCTCAACCACTATTCCACCTTCGGCACATCCTTCATCTCGGATAATATCAAATGTTTTATCGAAAGCGTTTTCAAAGGCTACTATCTTTTGTATATTTGAATTTCCCTTAGTCAATTGGATGAGCAACAGCAAAGCGTCATTTCGGATTACCTCTCGACTATCTGACAATAAGTCCATTAACTTTGAAACTCCCATGGGACTAACCAATATAAGTTCCTGTAAATCTCTAGTCTTATTTTGGATCAAAGTAGTCAAAAGTTGTATAGCTCCACGTCTAACGCGAAAATCATATTCTTCTAAATAGCCCATAATAACTGTTACGTGTTCCGAATTTTTTATAAACATTTCAGTAAACTGTTCACCCACATTAATCGAAACGGCTGGATTATCGGCTTCTTCATCAAACTCTTCAGTAGCTACAATATTGCATAGAGTATCCAAAGCGTATGAAATAATTTCACAGTCTTGACAGTCATTTTGCAGCACTGACACTAGAGCAGGCATTCCTTGTGCTCCAACTTCTATCCGATATTTTCTTGAGAGAGCTTTAAGAGCGCGACAGGCATCACGTCTATCTTCCAACAAGGTGGACGAAGATGCTCTATCGACAAGTTTTTCTACGGTTTCTGCAGGGCTAGGCTGCTGGCCTGGTTCTGTCGCGCCAAGAACCGTTTTAATGCCACTTTTAAGAAAATCCATCAAATGCAGTTTTTGTTTTACTACTTATATATTCAATAAATAAATCCGTTAATCTGACCACAAAGCAAAATTGTACAAATTAATTGCCAACAAATTGGTTTTTCTACTTTTTCATTATCTTTTTAATTTTTGTACACGTCTGTTGACATTCTAAAAACCAGGGCTAGCAAACATAACTCAAGCTGAAATAGTGCTGCCAGTTTATTTTTTAAGAAGTATCTCGCAAGTGCTCCAACATCATCATTACTGAAGTACTTGATTTTAAAGTTCATTATGCAGAGAGAATCGTAATATATCCTATGTAAAAAATTCATACAAACATCTTATAGATTTTATTCGTTTTATTTCTTCATTAAGCTGTGTATTAGTTAAAATCTTTAGACTTTTTTCCGTTAAACTAGTTTTATTTATAACGACTGTACACTTTCGAAAAAATTAGGCTGTAACATGAATATCTTTAGAGGTTGATTGTAGCTTTACTTGTGGTGCATAATTTCTAGATCTTGTAGAGAGGTATAGGAAGGTGCAGATGAGTTTGGTATAAGCACCAAACAAAATACACGTATGCATATAGGCCAGCTTACACGTATTAACTAATGACTTTTTAAACGATATTGTTACTGAATTTAAAGAAAAATTTCTGGCAACTTCACAATGTCTTGGCAATTGCTATTTTGTTTTGTTCTTTGCTTCATTGGTAGAAAAAATATTTTTTCGTATTACAATTAATTTTGAATGAAATTTTTACCGTGTGATGAAAAGGGAAAGTTATTTTGCATCAAAACATTAAAAATCGTGTTTTATACGTATAAATAAAATATGGACAAACACAAAGATGGTAATTATGATCAGAAGAAAAAAATTATAATCAGCGAAAATACAAAAAATTGCGTCTTCGATAACAATACAATAACAATGATTAGAAAATCTCCTTTGCCGAATTTGGATGATATCGAAGCGACATCAGATGATAAAGAAGTACAAAATTGGTCACGCTTATCACAGTGGATACAATGCATGTGTATAGTTACATTTGATTTGAATTTAGGCCAGGCGCTAGAATTTGTTTACCCAATAAATTGTATACCTTCAGAACAAGAAGTTAGTAATATTTGTTATATGGCATTTCCTGATTCCAACTCCGGCTGTATGGGTGATACAAAATTTCACATGCGTCTGAGAATGTCACCGGATACGAGCAAAACTGTTAACTGCAACCAATATCGGTGCTATAATAGCGATAGCCCGCCTACATTGAAAGCTGATCAATCTCACTATTGGGGATTTGTATATTTTCGTCAAAAAAGGGATCCAAACTTACCCCGTGGCTATTTTCAAAAAAGTTTTATTATTGTTACCCGTCTTCCGTTCTTTAATCTCTATTATGAAATGTTAAGTGAGTTGGCTCAGAAGTATTTTAACGATGGTGAGGTAGTCTTAAAGCAAGCCTGTCGACAAATCAACACGGAGTGGCCTCAACTGCAAGTTGGAGTTACATTTAATTTACCATTCTTCGATCAGTGTTATCAAATTCTAATACCAAGAGCAAGTAGCCGTAAAACATCTTCACATAATGAAAGTCCGGAAAATAGCTGTCCTAAAGAAATCTTCATGTATAAACCGATTTCAGTTAAAATAATATCTTCGGTAAACGAGGTAGAACTATTTCATAGTTTGAGCTTCATTATTGATCATATATATACATTGTGGGAATTGGTTTTAACTGCAGAACCCATTGTAGTAGTAGGTACTTCACCCGCCGATTGTTCACATATGGTGCAGTCTTTGGTAGCACTAATAGCCCCTTTGGAATATTGTGCTGAGGCTCGACCTTATTTCACCATACATGATAGCGAATTTAAAGAATTTACTCGGGAATGTGGGAAAATACCGCCGCCTTTAATACTGGGAGTGACTAATCCGTTTTTCATTAAACTTTTGAAAGACTGGCCACATATGCTGCGTTTGATAGATAATCAGGTAATAAATTATTTAAAATAAACAGAAAACTGTAGAAATAATACGCTATGTTTCTTTCTAATTTTATTTACTGTCTTCCACTAATAATTTATTTCAATATCAGCTCAACATTCAAAAACAGCAACAAATGGCTTTGAAAAATTCAAGAAATGCAAGTTCTGTAACGTCGTTAACCAATGCTAAAATTAGTAATTCTATTCAACCCTCCTCCACATCATCATCAGCAATCTCAAACAATAGCAATAGTGAAGGTACTACACCAGGTTTATATTCCAAATATAAACCATTTTTAAAGAAAGACAAAACGCTTATTAAGAAAGTTATGCTAGGTATAAAAACCAAACGACCAGAGCATGTACAAACTGCTCTGCTTAGGCGTCACCTTTTGGAACTCACACAAAGCTTTATGATACCACTGGAACGTTACATGGCTTCATTGATGCCGCTGCAAAAAGACATCAGTCCATTTAAATCAGCACCAAATGCGAATGCCTTTAAACTCGATGATTTCCTTGCCACTCTAGAACTTTCTGGACCACATTTAACATCGCCACTAAAAGGAGACTGGAAGGGTCTTTATCGGCGTTTCTATAATTCACCTAATTTTCGTGGTTGGTACGAATCCCGTCATAAGGAATTGCAACTTACATTACAAGATTTACAGCTACAAGCTCTTTCGGAAGCAAATTTAGAACAATGGGCCCGTGACAAACAAGAAGTAGAAATAATTGACATGATATTAAAACTCAAACAGAAACTGAATCTCTATAATGATAAGATTGACAGTGAATCTAGTGGCAATTGTATAAGTTGTAATGCTAATAATCCAACAACTCGTGATCAAATACGTGCTCAGATCAATTGTATGAAAGAATTGCTTCCCAATGATTTAAAAAACGTTGTTAATCTTTAAGTATGGACATTTCTTTTTTGTAACACAAGTATGTAAATGGGATCCCACAGACTCATATATAAGCGAGCACATCCGCAGTAAATTATTAGCCAAATTGAAATACTTTGACTATGGCATGATGAAATAATCTTATATTAAAGTATTTAATGAATTAGTATTCGAATATTATTGTAAAAAACAACCTAAAAATTACATAGAGATCCATGTTCATACTTAAAGTTTAATGATGAAAGAAATGCAAGATTTTGTTTTTGTAGTGATAGGAACACTGAAACTAAATAGTTAAAATTTATATTTTTTATGTTTTCTTATTTATAGTTAAATCTTTATGTATGCACATATGTACATATGTATGTATGTATTTTTTAAGCATGTATTATTCAACATAATAATTTATTGTCATTCGTTGAACGTCTAAAAATATATTTTAAAGTATTTTTTTAACATTTTATTTGTATTAAAATTAATGAAAAATTTTAGATTTTTAAATTTCGTGACAAAGTAAATGGATGTTTTAAACCACATATCTATCGTTAGTTGAAATGCAAAACCACTCAAATAAAAAAATATATATATCGTATTTTTTATTATTTTTTATGTTTTATATCATATTTATATCTACATACATATATAATACACAAACACCCTTATTCCAGTTGTCAACATGGACGTCACATGAATACAAAAAAAATGGGGGAAAACAACTAAATACTACTGACAGGCTCATGTTATTTTCAAGACCTTAGAGAGCAGAAATAGACTGTCAGTAGCACAAAATTGTTCACGAGAGCGAGTAGAGAAGCCCCAATGTTTTGGTATTGTATTGAGGTGACATGATAATAACGTAATAACGGTGAATAATGAAAGATTTTTCGATTTTCTATTATATTCGTGGTTTTGCATTACAACTGACGATATAAAAGTAAATCCGGTGTGATGGAAATGGATCTGTTTCATATACGCTAAAAGCTTAATAGTTAATGTTTTTACTGTTTTCGACATTTACGACTTTATTCGTTATTCGAACTTAAATTCCTTTTCACTACATCGTCCAATGTACATCTTACGTTTATGGCTATTCATTTTGCGAAATCGTGCGATTTGAAATCGATCGATTTCCATCATATACCTGAATATGGATGTACATTAAGAAACGATTTTTTGCCCATATCGAATAGCGTATTCGGATTCTGCACGAAGTTCTAAGGAAAAATTAATTCTCATAAAAAGAAAACGCAGAGAGTTCCCTGCTTTAAGTTTTCACTTGCATACATACATTTGTATGTATGCAGCAGAAAAAGGAAAAAAGTATCATTTTAACTCAGTGGTCCTCAAAAAGAGAGCAAGCTTAAAAATGTGTGTGTATTGTGAGTGCACGGGGAGAAATTTCATGCTACATACATACATTTGTTGAACAATATTTTTTCTGATTGCATACAAGGCATTCAGCTTCATTAAATATACTTAATGAAAAATTTTTTTCTCATTCTACTCTACATATTAATATACGAATAGAATAATGCAAAAATATAAAAAACAGTGTTTTGTTTTTGCTTGATCATAAAAAAGCGACAACGACTTGCTTACTTGGGTTTTGGTTAGGGTTGTACATTTAAACAATTGTGCAAACACCCTGATTATTTGATTAATTAAAAAATTTTATTATTCATATACATATGTATATGTATACCCACTCTTCAACACAAAAAAACGTATACAGTGGATAAAAATAACTATTTGACCTTAAAGGTTATTTTCTTATATCACATTATAACGTTGTTATGGTAGCTACACACTGTGCACCGTGTTTATGCAAGCATGTTTCGTTGCTGCTTGCATAGTGTATAGTCGTGTTTAAGGTTTCATTTCGTGTTGCTTTCGATTTTTTTTTTAAATTTTTAAATATTTTGATAATTTCTAGTTGCATTGATGTTTTAGTTCATTGAAACAAGCAAGCTTTGCATATATATGTATGTGTGCTTGTTTCTATGTTTCTAACGCGATGTTCAATGCGAATATAAATTTACAGAATTGTCGTTGCGTTGCAGTGTGTGTCTAAATATGAATGATAAACGTGTTGCATAAACACGTTCCTTATACATATATATGTATGTATGTATGATTTTTGTACTTGGAGGTACTTTGTTTTATTACGCGGTAAATGTTTTTTTATTTTACAGTTACAAAATTTATAAACATTACATATTTTTCAAGCATTTTCCTTTCTTTTGCTCATGTATTTTTTACTACTACATATATGCTATTGTTGTTAGAAATACCGCTAGGGTGCAAGTTTATGATTTACCGCATAATCTCATCATTTCTGTTCAAGTGAATGCGAAAATGGGTCGTTAAATGTAACTTCAAGAAAGGTAAGAAATTTAATGATTCATCATTTTAAATTAGCAAAAACTATAAATACAATAGCAGAAATTGTTCACAACCCAGGAACTACTGTTCGCTACATCATAAAAAATATAAAACTGAAAACACCGTAATAAACAAACCCAGAAGTGGAAAGAATCAGATGAGCGACAAACAGCGCATGAAGTGTGAAAATCCTAAAATTAATGCTTCCATTTTAGTCAAAAATACCCAAGAGTACTTGACCATATCAGTAACTAGCCAAACTATGAGAAATGTCCTGGCAAGGTCTGCCAGGAAGGAGACCCATATTTCAAAGAAAAACAGAAAGCTAAGATCAGATATCGCAAAGCAGCATGTAAACAAGCTTCCGGAGTTATGGATGAATGTAATTTTTGCTGACGGAAGCAAATATAACCTTTTTGGTTGTGATGGGAAGGTTTTAGTATGTACTGTATGTACTATATCGCAAACCAAATACAGAGTTGGAAGAAAAAAATATGCTACCAACTGTAAAACACAGAGGTGGTGGTGTATTTGTCTGGGCTGTGTGTCGGCGTTAGGAGTAGGCAAATTAGCATATATGTAAGTAAGTGTGTATGTTGTCCTTCTGAAGCAATATTTATATTGTGCAGAAGAATTGGGCTTAGCAAACATATTTCAGTTCTGCTAAGACACTGATGCTAAGCGTTGTCTGAAAATAATAAAAACGCTACCAGAGTTCCCAGATCATAATCCTATTGAAAACATCTGGGGTCACTTGTAAAAAATAAGAGACCGAGATTTTACAAACAAAAGGCAGTCCTGCAGGAAGAAAGACTAGTAAAATAAAGGGTGTCCCAACAAGAACGCAATTTTTAAATCTGGCAACATTCGAAGTGTCATTGTTTGACATTTGAACAATTGTTGTTTGATAGTATAAGGTACGAGGTTAGTAAAAATGGAGCGCTACACGAATGAACAACGCATTCTCATTGTGAAATTGTTTTACCAAAATGGTGAAAGTTTTGCGGCTACAGTTCGCAAATTGCGATCAATTTGGGGTCACAATAATGCTCCAAAAGAGTCAACTGTAAAGAGATTAATGGATAAATTTGCCGAAACTGGGTCTGTTAGTGATGTAAAGACAACAACGCGCCATCGACCAGGTCGATCGACCGAAAATGTCGCAGCTGTACGTGATGATGTCGCTCAAACTCCATCTACCTCAATTCGACACCGAGCTCAGCAAATTGGTGTCTCCAAATCCACTTTGCAGCGAATTTTGACGAAAGATTTGCATCTTCATGCATACAAAGTTCAATTGACTCAGGAACTGAAGCCAGCTGACCATGGACAGCGAAGGGAGTTCGTTAACTGGGTATTGGAGAGACAACATGAAAATGCTGATTTTGCCGATAAAATCATCTTCAGTGGCGAGGCCCATTTCCATCTTGATGGCTTCGTCAATAGGCAGAATTGTCGCATTTGGGGTGAGGAAAATCCTCGAGTGATTCACGAGAAGCAAATGCATCCTCAACGTGCCACTGTGTGGTGTGGTTTTTGGGCTGGAGGAATCATTGGACCTTTTTTATGAAAATGAGGCAGGTCAAGCGCAAACGGTCAATGGTATCGTGAAATGATGACCAGTTTTTTCTTGCCTAGCATTGAAGAAATGAATGTGGAGGGCATGTGGTTCCAACAAGACGGCGCCACATGTCATACAGCCAGAGAAACAATTCAATTGCTGCATCAGTCATTTCCCGGTCGTATTATTTCGCGTTTTGGAGATCAGAATTGGCCGCCTAGATCGTGCGATTTAACACCATTAGATTTTTTTCTTTAGGGTTTTTTGAAGTCGATGGTTTATGCGAATAAGCAGACGACGACTCAAGCCTTAAAAAAGAAATTGGACGCTGCATTAATGAAATACCGCAGCATTTATGCAAAACGGTCATTGAAAATTTCATTAAAAGATCGCGTGCATGCCAGCAAAGCCGCGGCGGCCATCTGCACGATATATTGTTCCATACATAACCTCATTCTGTCTACTTTACGATATAATAAAGTTTTACGATTTTGTTTAAATATCTGTGTTTTATTTAAAATTTAAAAATTGCGCTCTTTTTGGGACACCCTTTATATACCAGATCATTTAAAAGAAGCTATACAATGAAAAGGAAAAGTAACGACCATTTTATATTCTAAAAATATTAGAAGTCTCGAATACTTTTTTTGCTTTTATTTTTTTATGATGAGTTTTATATATTACTTTCTTTCAGCTTCTCATTTATTGTATTGAGTATAATTCTTAGTTGGTAATAAAATGTTTTAATTTTTTTTTTGATATATTAAATCGTTTAACGTTTTTTATTTACATAAACAAAGATTTTGTGATACATGTCGAATAGTTTGTTTGCCCACTGTATGTATAAGTTTGTCATTCCGTTTTTAGTACGAGTATCTAAAATATTCCTTTACGACCCCATAAAGATAAGGCAGTCGACTTAAGGATCCTCATCTGTCCGAGAGTTTAAGCTCTCATAAACTCAAAAATTATTTTGAAAATTGCTAAATTTAGGCCACCACCACATGTAGAGTCCAAGCACAAAATGAAAAAACTTTTACTAAAAACAAAATAAAGTGCAATTGTAATTTTTACATATTTAAAAATAGTGAGTTCACTTTTTGGAAAAATTGACGATTTCTTAACTAAACATCAATGTTATGAATTTACACTCTGCGGCTTAAAAAAATAATTTTGTTTTCTTTACATCCTGTTAGAAATTTGCTCAAAATTGAATGGCGCGCTTTACATTAAAATCTAACGCTTATTAAAAGTTTTAAGCAAAAAAAACAAAACAAAAGTCGTGGCAAAAAATTAAATTTATTTTCAAAGTTAAATATCTCTTAAATATCTTAAATATCCCTACTTCATCCACAGACTTCTTAAGACATGATTCTATAAATTTGACTGCTCTTTACAGCCATTTTAATTTAAAAAAATTCAGTACTTTAGAAGTTCCATACACATTACAACTTTTTTAATTTTGCACTACTGCGCGTCGTCATAACTCAAAAAATTCTTACGTACATATGTACATATTTTTCAAAAAACAAGTCTAAAGTTTTCAATTTTAATTATGACGATGTTGCAGCAATGTATGTACATATGTAATTGTCATGCCTTGGTAAACGTTAAGACTCGGTACAATCGAATACATCATTCTTGTTTACTTTTTGTTTTATATTTAATTTTTGTTTTATTCCCTTCATTTTCTTTTAAGTATTTGTGAAGCCGAATTGTAAAATTTTTTGACAACGTACTAAGATTTTACACAACAAAATGGTTGTGGTTTTTGTAGTATTAAGTTCATCTGTATGTATTCGCCTTGATTTGTGATTTCAAACCCCATTTTGAATTAAAATTTTACTAATTTTTTTCTAACTGCTAAAATATCCGTATTTTATATTCATGTTCTACAAAAGTAGTGAAATTGAAATATGAAAAGTAAACTTTTAATTTTTGATGTTCTGGAAAAGTGGAGTATATTTGTATTGAATATTGAAATTCAAATGTAAAAAGAATGCCGAACAGAAAAAATTTAAGCTGAAGTGATTTATATTGAATTCCACAAAGTGGATTGTAGAACTTTTTTTTGAAGGAATTAATATAGTTTATATTTATCAATCGGCTTGATCCAGCAACGCGAAATTTTATTGATTTTATAAATTATAATATAAATAACTATTTACATATATTTAAAAAGCGGAAAAGTGTTAATAGGTATAATTCGAAAATCAAGACAACCTGTTCACTTTTTTTCTATAACTGTTTATGAAGTAATTGTTAATAAAAACTTGCTTTCTAGGTAGGGACGGGTGGAACAGCACCTTGGGACAAGAAATAAGAGGGCTTGAAACAACTGAATAAAATTTTTTTTTCATTTACTTTAAATTCACTTTTATGGATTTTTTTATAAAACAAGTATTCTGGCTTTTGAACAAAAAAAACATAAAAACAATTACTTTTACTTACAATTCCTATTACGAAGCCGCTAAATTATTTTTTACAGCCACAGTGTCGTTTTGGAAAATATCTCGAGCAAATACATCTTAAGAAAATAAAGTTAATTTTCGTGGTCAGTGACACAATATTAATTTTATAGTTTTTCTTAATCCCTAAAAAATTAATATAAAAATCACTGTTATTTTAGTGATTGGTATACTTACACAGTTTCTACTCAAGCCGTATCATGATACAATAAACGTAATAATATGATACAATAAATACATTATTGTATCATGCCCCGCATGGATTGTACAGCCCTTATATGTATCTGTTTAACAAAATTTTCGGTCGAAAGCAAAGAAAATAAATTAAAAGCATTTCAGTTTTATTTTTATATCTCCCAATGATCAACTAGATTAAATGATGAAACAGAACATAACTGTAACGTAGACCGAAAATCTCTCTAGGGAAAAGCCCATAAAAAACCTATAGTAACGACAAATTTCTCATACATTTTTTATTTTATTTTTTGTTAGAAAAAAATTAAAATTTATGAAATAATAGGTGCGACCCCGTACTCAGTACTGGGATTCATCGGGATCCCAATTTGCACGAAAACTGTTAACGTACTGCAATATTGGGTAAATGAGAGAGACTGAGAGAAAAATATTCTTCTTACACGAAAAAGCCCGCATTTTCTCTTCGGACAGTTTGTGTAAATTGTCAAACAGCCAACTGTTTGCACAATAAAAATTATTTTTCACTAAAATCCAAATAAGTTTATTAAAAATATTAATAAAATAAGGTATCGAAATATGTTGAAAAATGTAAATATTAACGTAACACATACATTCTTTTTCTGAGTTAACTTTAATTTAACTATTTTGCAGCTAGTGGTGACTGACACTTGGATTACTTTTCAATGGAAGCAACTAACTATCATAACATTGCGATGACCTAGGCGGTTGTCAATTGTCTGACTCTCCATTACTTTCCAACTAACTTTAAGTCAACTTTCTAAACGTTAGCTTTTTGTAGCTAGGTGTAACCTAAGTGCTTTTCCGTTGGCTATAAATAGATTTTGTTTTAATTAATTAATTATAAGTTGGTTAGATTTAGTCAACCAAAAGTAAAAGTAGAAACATTTTCAAAATAAAATAAATTCTACAACACACGTATTTAAAATGTAAATTTGTATGGAAAATTACGTTACAGCCGTGCGCTGTTTTATCTTTAAGTTCTGACTTCAACAAGCTTCTAGTAAAAAGCCAAAAAATCTACACATGTTGTATTGTCGTTTGTGTTGAAATTATGTAATTAACTTTTCTTTATTCCTTAGAAATATCTCATGTTTTGTTTTTTTTTGCTTAATAAAGATACGAATTTTAGCTTAATAATTAGTATAAGAAACAATTGAGGTATTCAAATGGTAGTCATGAAATTATGTTTTAAAATAATAAATCGAAAAAATGTGACAAGGAAGAACAAGCACTATGTAACTTCTCTCACACTTCTCTCAAATTTCTACTTTTTGCATATGACAAAACAATAAACATAGTTCAAAAAGTTATTATTTTATGACTTTTTTGTTTGAAGCACAACAACAACTTTTTAAACTATTGTAAAATATTAAGACATTATGACAGGATGACTTAATAGGACACGGTTTGAATCTCCCAAATATTTGTATTTTTTCTTTTAATTTTATGTTAGCTTACTCAATACAATCGGCTTGAAGTATTGTTTCATTACTGAGCCAGAATTTGTTAATATTCATATTAATATTAACAAAAGGAAAATTAAAGAATAAAACTAAAATATGAACATCACAAGTTAAGGGTAGATTAGACCTACAAATATCCATGATATACACGAAAACTGTCGAACGTGAATTTTACGTCATGGACATCTGTCGGGCTAAGGTACCTTTTAAGTAGGAAACTCATGTAATTTCCACTTAAAAGAAACATTTATACAAATAAATTTGGTTTGGATCAAGTGTAAACTTAAAAAATATTAGCGTTACATGTTGAAAAGACATATTTATAAATGTATCATTAAAAATAGGTTATATATAATGGCAAACTAAAACGTTCCTTTAATATATTGTAAATTATTTTGGTTTCGATATAATGATAACGTGTATCAATCATATATGTATGTAAGTATGTAGCTAAAAAATTGCTTATAATTTAACTAACTCTCTTTAATATGAATAAATATTTTATATGTATTTTTATATGTTTATGGTATTTCAATATGTTTTTAATTGATTCGAACATTTTAAACTCTCTTTATATCTAGCTATGTGTATATAATAAAAATAAAAAACTTATTTAAAACAGCCTAATACAGTTATGCAGTAATTCGATTATAGCTAAAAATTAATCCAAACATGGTAGTGATATTACAACTTCACCCACAATTTTATTATCATTACTATCGTTTGACACAATGGTGCGTTGAGCGGCGTCTTGTTTATTAGTTTTCGAAACAATTTCATAACAACTGCTATCCTGGGTAATTTCAGCTGTTTCAAATGAATTTGGTGTTAATATTTGTTCAGTTACCTCTAAACTTTCAATACGTGTTGTTTCTAAGCGATAAAATCCATTCTCATCAATGCGATAGGTAAACCGTCGGTGACCGGATGGAAGTTGAAAATCATGTTTTTTGATCAGATGCGAGGATAAAGTTTTGCCATTTTTAAATGGTTTATCGCAGCAATGACAAATGTATATAAAAGTAGTATTCTTGTGTATTTCCAGATAGTGCTAAAAAAATTTAAAATTCCATTTTATTTTCATTTAAAAGATAATCAAAAAGGGAGCTTTAAGTTCTGTATTTTTCAGTTGCAGTCAAATTATGAAAAAAATATAATTCTTGCAAAAAACAGCAGTTCTGAACAAAAACACTAAAAGAAATATACGCGATTTTAAAACTGGGAATAACATATGATTTTAAATAGATAACAGCCAAATTTTTCATATTTTCAACTTTTTTATTAGATAAAAAAATGTTAAAAGAAATACACTTCAAATTATTTTTGTACTGTACATGCGACTAAAAAAGCATTCTTAAAACAAAAATACTGCCCCACCAAACCACAGGTTTCGACTTGTTCTGAAGTCAGACGTGTAGTAAAGAATTCGTTAAGACATTTCGGAAGTTTGTCTGACATCAGACCGGTCGTCACAAATTCGTTAAGACATTTCGGCAGTTTGTCTGAAAAAATTTCTTTCGGATACACTTATTTATTTGTGCAAATACGAGGGCGGATTGATATTGAAGCTACCTAAGTAGGAAAAAAACATTTTTTTTCAAAAACCATTTATTTCTCAACATAGTCTCCTTTTAGCTCAATACACTTAGTAAGACGATATTCCAACTTTTTTATACCATCTGAAAAATACGATTTTGGGAACCCCTCAAAATACGCGTTAGTTTTGGTAATCACTTCTTCGTTTGAGATGAGTCTTTTTCCTGCGAGCTAAATCTGGACTATAAGGTGGATGATCAACCAATTCGAAGTGTATTTCACGTAATTTTAGCATCGTATCTAATGCTGTGTGAACCGGTGCGTTGTCTTGAAGAAGGAGCACTTTTTTCTTCTTTAAATGTGGTCGTTTCTTTTATTGCATCAATCAATTGATCCAATAATGCACGATAATACTTTCCTGTGATTGTGGATCCTTTTTCAATAATCGATGAGCAATATTCCGTGTGCATCCCAAAATACAGTGGCTATAACCTTGCCAGCCGATTTCACTGTCTTCGCCTTCTTCGGAGCACTTCCACCAGCTTCCACACCCATTGTTTCGATTGATTTTTGGTTTCAGGTGTGTAGTGGTGGGTGGACCCACGTTTCATCAACAGTTATTAATCAACAGGATTACGCTTTATCATGTCCAAATACCGCTGTGAAGTGGTCTGTCGAACTCGTTTTTGTTCAACACTGAGCAAACGCGGCACCCATCTTGCCGATAGCTTTTTCATATGCAAATGTTCATGCAAAATGTTGAACACACGTTCATATGATATGTTTACCATTTCAACAATCTCACGTAATTTGACTCGGCGATCATTCGTAACGATATCGAGGGTTTTCTTGATATTTTCTTCAGTAACCACCTCTTTTGGCCTTCCTGTTGATGGTATTGTTGCAGTGCTTGTTCGGCCGCGTTTAAATTCAGCAATCCAATATTTTACCATGTCAACTGACGGAGCAGACTCACCGAAAACCGTGGCAACGCTATGCCTGAATAGAACGTGCGAATTTCTCAGCTGTCTAAATAATTGCATTTGCTTTCAAGTATTAACTTTTATATATTATCTTGGTGAAGTTTTTTATACTCCTATATTATCTGTGGATAAAATCGTTGGAATAAATTCAATTCCGCAATAAATATTTGTGGGACAGTGTTTTAAGCCTTTGCTTGCACTTTGCCATCTTGTTGTGTTGTTGCTGTGCAGTTGTACCAGTATAGTACATAAGTACGTGTCCCTTTACTAAGAGGCCATTTTGAAGTTGTTGCAGATTTTAGTATGCCTGCTATTAAAATTTATAAGTGTGGGGCCTGCAGTGATTCCATTGGTAAAACCCAAGGCAGTATTGCGTGCAATATCTGCAAGTTATGGTTTCATCTTGCTTGTGCTCATGTGCCTGAAAAACTCCTTGCATTGTTTTCTGATAAACACTCATCTTTTTCGTTTACCTGTCCATCTTTTCTTAGTGACCCTCAAGGTGATGTCTCACTTCGTGATGAAGTCCGCGCTATCAAAGCAACTCTTGATGATTTTTTGTTGAGAAATAACGATGATCGTGATGCCTATAGAGACTTTAGCGGGTATTCTTTCTGAATTCAAGAAAGAAATTTTGTCTTCCAATAAACAAATGCAAGAAGACATTGTAGCTTGCAACAAGTTGGTTAATGACATCGACTTATCTACATCAACAAAATTAAAGCACTTACAAGCTGAGAATCATGTCCTTCATCGCAGACTCTACAGGGGTGATATTGTTTTAAGTGGTATGCCTTCCGGTCTAGCTGACCTTACATTGGCTATAATTTCCCTATGCTCCTTTTATAAAATGAATATCTCCGATCGTGACATTAACCAGGTCTGTTATATGAATGATAGGAAAATGATTTTGGTCAAATTTAACTGTGTTAAGCTACGTGATGATCTAATGAGTGCCTACTTCAGAACGAGGTCTTTGAAAGTGAAAGATGTTATTGGAGGTGAAATTAGCAGCCGGGTGTATTTGAACGAGCACTTCTCCCCCGATGCTTCTAAATTGAATGCCTTATGCCGGAAACTTAAACGGATCAAGTATATATCTAAGTTCAAGGTATTAAACGCTGATAAGGTATTAGCCAAGTTAACCCTAATGGACGGTAAAGAAATATTTCTTTTTCTTTCAGAAGCATTACTGAGAATGAATTATGGCTAGCTCTGTGTAAGGTTAAGTCTAAGTCTGTCGGTATTGATGTTATTCCCATTCACTTTGTTAGGGTTATTTACCCGTATATTTCTCGACTTATCCTTTTTCATGTTAACTCTATCTTGACCGCTTCTGAATTTCCGTCTGTATGGAAGGTAGCGCGTGTAGTTCCCATTCCAAAGTCCCGGGTCGTTCGCAGTGTAGATGATCTAAGACCGATATCGATTCTTCCTGCTCTTTCTAAGGCTGTTGAGCATATTATTAAGGAGCAGATCCTTACAGCTCTTCACAGAGATATTGTCCCTTCGCAATATGAAACAATTTGTGGATATAAATAGCGTCTTTTCTGGGACTCTTTCCTTGCTTTCAGGGGTTCCTCAGGGATCTGTTTTAGGACCATTACTTTTTATACTGTATGTAAACGAACTCCCGGGGTATATTGATAACAGTGTGTGCACGTCATTTTTATTCGCTGATGATGTTTTTCTTTTATTTAGTTCTGATTATGACTGTCCTGATATTTTAGAAGCTAATATGAATTATACCCTTGAACGTTTTGTGCAGTGGTCTTCCCGAAATTCTTTAACTGTTAATTCCTCTAAAACTTTGGCTATTCTTTTTCGTTCCTCGAGACGAAGCTACCCAACATTGGATGTTTCGATTGGTGGGGAGAGGCTATCTTTCGTTGATAGAATAAAATGTTTAGGTGTATACATTGATGATCGACTTAATTTCGAGGGGCATGTTGACCAAGTTTGCTCCAGAGTTTTTAGAACTATACGTCGAATATTCTCGAATATTTTTCTACCCTTCTTCGTCAAGTACAGACTGGCATACGCGCTATTAATGCCGCAAATCAATTATGGTTTAGAGGTGGTGTCTGGCACCGTGGGTTATGTTACTGCTACGTTAAAACGCTCCGTGAATGCTATTGTACGTTACGTATATGGTGTTAGACGGAGAGCTCATATTTCTGGTTTTACAAAGGCTTACCTTGGTTGTTCATTTGACTGCTTTATAGATTATCGTAACTTGTTATACTTTTCCGGAGTTATTAAAAGTGGACAACCTTCTTAAATACGTTCGAGATATGTTTTTTCTCACTCTACTAAAAATCCCCAAATTGTTATTCCTAGAATTAGATCTAGTTTTTTTGAACGGTCTTTTATTGTAAGAGTGGCTAGATGTTGGAACTTCCTGCCTATTGATCTTCGTTTATTCACTCACTCGAATAATGCTTTTCGCCTGAAACTGCTGTTACATTTTTCTACTCTCGGGTAAGAAGTAGACTCTTTCATTCTTGTTATACTCCAAGTGTGCTGTACTTATATACATATTTTATATGTATGTATGTATATATGTATCCCTTGTACTAAACCGAGTGAACCTCCCTTCGGGATATATTTGTTCTATTGTATGAATATATTTTTGTTTTTTTAATTTCATTTGATCTACTGTGGCTCTGTAAGTTTACTTTTATAAGTGTTGTGTTTTTCTTCCGACGGGGTTTGATGCAATTTGAAATGAATTTCCGTCATCCCACGTCAAATTTGGTTGATAAACAGACCGGTTTCGGCTATGTGCCATCTTCAGTGTTCTCTCAGTAACTAATCGTTTTTTGTGTTGTTCCTTGTCTTTTGTATAGTTTCCTTGTGTACCTAACTTCTTTTCCTCTCTTTCTCTCTTGTTCGTGTCTGCATCTCTCTCGTTCGTATATATTCGTGTGTGGTTCTCTCTCGTTCGTATATATTCCTGTGTGCTCTATATCTACCTGCTTCTTGTTCGTTTAATTTTTCTCTTGTTAGTCTCTTGTGTTTACCGTTACAGTTTATTATTTGAGTGATCATTTGCTAGGTGTTTTATCTTTGTGTAGGTAGTAGTCTGTGATTGTACGTTTCTGGGTTTCTTTTTGGTTTTGTTCGTTTGTTGTGTTGTCTGGTTTTCTTGGGTTATTGTTTTCTTTTGTGTAAAAATGTTTTAGTGGTTCAAATATTATGTCCGACGCAGTGTTTATTTGTTCGTTTATAATTCTTCCGTCAAACGTTTTTTGTTTGTATATTTCCATGTTTTCTAATACGTTCAGTCGCCGTCCTTTGTGCTGTAAATGCAGTAATTCAACTGTTTGTCTGATGTGTCTTGGTGTACATTTGTTTTTGATGTAGCTATGTTTGCATGAGCAAGTCAATTTTGTAAACTCCTTGCTTATCTAGGAGGAGTTTACAAATTGACTTGCTCATGCAAACATAGCTACATCGGACAAACAGGACGGAAAATAAAAACAAGATTTCGGGAGCACATAAGAGACTACAACAAGAAACTGAAACAACCAGGAGCAACGCCAGAATCAAATTTCGCGAACCATTAGTACGATCTTTGAGATATGAAAGGAGGTAAAGCTTCATTCGTTCTTTTCAACTCTGCTTTTTTTTCTGCACTTTTATTCGTAGAGCAGTGTTGCAGCGCGTCTGGTGGCGAGGAGGACATTACGAGTTTTGAAGCTGTGTTTAGTTTAGTAGCCACTTCTTTTTATTAATTTCATTTTGCTTCGCCGTTGATTGTGCTACTAAGTACCAACGAAGGAGGGCGCTCTGATGTTACATTGGAATTAGTATCAGCTGAAGTTGGTACTGTTCAGTTTGAATGTGTTGCTAAATAAAATTATTACGTTAAAAGTGAAATTTATATACATTATTCACAAGAGCACAAGAACCTGCTGTTAAACTAGTTAAATACAACTTCAGCTAGGTATAATTTAACACACTTAAGTGAAAACTACCGTGTTTCTCTACTATAGTATATCAAAAACATATTTTTTATATATGTTTAATTCGTCCGGTGATGAGCAGCCCCGACAAGCAGAGATCGGCCAGTCTGGAAAGTAGCCTTCAGGTAGCTGTCATAAAAAGAGCGAAAAGGACATCATGGTTATTTTCAAAAAACTATCCAGATTCAGAGGAATATTGTTCAATGAATTGGTAATTCATAGACAGAATATAGCTCAGAAGATGTGTCAATACTCTCTCTCAATACACTCACTTTCCAGAGTGTATGGAAGTAGTTGAAAACATGGAAAAAGAGGTAAACTGAACCACGCCGTGCATAGGAGGGAATTGGCGAGATAGTGGCATTGGATAAGGTAACATGGAAAAAGAAACCTACAAATCGCCGGTCCCATATGGTATCTTCCCGTCCATGCCACAGAATGTCTCTGAGAAGGTTATATTGTTTCTGGTGGATATCTTTAACATATGTTTATTAAGGAGGTTTGGAGAGAAGTTATGTTATATACACTGACTTTAGCAACCCCTTCGATAAAGTCAACAATCTGTTTTAAAAATTAAAGTACATTTACTAGGTTTTACAGATCTTAGTATAAAATGTATATATTCATAACTGAGTAATATAAAACAAACCCTTTGTTTTGAATACACCTATTCCGGAAGCACAGATGTTCGTCTGGTGCACCACAAGGAAGCCACCTTGAACCGCTTCTGTTTAAACTGTTTTTTAACGAGCTACCTGATGCAATTCATTCATACAATATTTTGATGTATTCAGACAACGTGAAATTTTTCGTCAAATATCTGAGCAACAACGTCTCCACGGCGACGTAAATTCATTTTACACTAGCACCAAGAGTAATGAACCGTATGAAACTTAATTAAAAAATATAAGTACATGTGTTTTGTTGGAAAATGTCCGATTCCCGATTCTTGGAGTGACAACAAATAAAGCTAGAGGTGTACTTGGTTTTGTAAAACGCTGGGCTAAAGAGTTCAATGATCTTTATGTTACGAAAAGTCTATACACATCGCTTGTAAGATCAGAGGGAAAATTATTATGGAAATTTCGTTCGATATCAAATGCCGTAATTTGCCCCCTGTGTTGGAATATGAATCTGTAATATGGTAAATTATATATACATATAAAAAAACCTTTTGACGCTATAGAAACCATGCAAAAACAGTTCCAGAATTTTTGTCTTCTTTACCAAAGGAATTTACCAGCATATTCTTCTGGACTTTCCCTTATGAAGCTGAATACTCTAAAAAGCTGAGCATATCAATTATTTTAAACATAATTATTGGCGATGAAAGCTCTGGTTTTTTAATCAACGATATAACGTTCGATGCCCCTCAACGCCTTTCACGTTATTTTTCTCCGTTATCAGTTAAATTTTTTAGAGCTAATTATGCTAATGCTGACCCTTTGAGAAGAATGCACAACGAATTTATAAAATTTTATAAATTTATTGATTTCTCTTCATGCACTTCTACTATAAAAAAAACAATACATATACATACATATTACTTTAAACTCATACTTTTTGTTTGTATATACATTAGGGGTTGGATAGTGCACAACTATTTGATTTCGATACGTGCGCACCTCTAATTTTGTAGTTTTGTGGGGTTTGGCAAAAAAGTGAATGAGCCAAAAAATTAGGGGTTTGGAATGGGGTAAATGGCTCCTCATCGGGGTCAAAAGTAGGGGAAAACGTGAAAAATCCACGAAAAACTCAATAACTATCCCTAGGTCACTATTAGGGGGGTAAAATATAAGACAGACTCCCACTAATATTAGCCGCTCTATATTTTTTCTGAACATACCTAACCCCTATCTAGGGGGTTCCCCAACAAAGTCCTATTTTTAAAAAAATTAGCCTCACGGCCCTAACTAGCTCCTGAGTGCTCGTAGATGGGCCAAAAGTATGACCGACTAATACTATTTTTGCTCCCCCAACATTCTTTCAGAACATGCCTAGCGTCCATCCTTAGTCATTAGGGTGTCCCCCATACAAAATTGAAAGAAAAAATTCTGGATTAAAAAAAACATATTTTGTTATTGAATAATGCTGATTATTATGATAATTAAATGAAATCGTTTTTATTATGAGAAGCATACTTTTTCCTACTTAAACAGACAACTTGAAGCAAAAAAATTTTTTCTTCCTCGTTGCGGCACAGTATGTTGTTGTATTCTTCTATTAACTTTACTCCTATTTCGGCAGCGTCATTGACAACATGTAATTTGCGCAATATGTCTGTCGCTTGCTGGTAATCTTTCCGTTCTTCCCAGTTTTCCGGGTCGGTATCTATAAAGTCCAATGACAGTCCAAAGCGGACGAGACATTTGGTTATTTCAGGTGTTACGTATTGACTTGAATCATTTAGTTGTGTTCACTCCACGCTAATTCTTTTCACGCTTTTGAAACCAAAAATATGTATTGAACGAACTGGATTGACACTGGTGCTCCAATGGTCCATGTTACTAACGCCCTCTTCTACCAAGGCATTATCCACATCGTCTTCTTCTTCGCTGTCTTCGTGTTTCTTATACTGTTCATTCCCAAATTACCTGCCATTGGTGTGGATTACAGTACAGCAGGATGAGGTGGATAGGATGTAGTTTTTTTGGGGGCTACGATATCGGGGAGTGAGATATTGGGGATATCAACGGCTTCATTATTCTGTGATTAGTTGTTAGTTAAGCTTCTAAAAATTAATTTATGTAAGTTGGTACTTCCAGTTTAGTTCCACTGGAACCTCTTGAACCCGTTCGATAACACATTATTTAAAAAATTACAAATGGGTTAAAAAGCACCTCATAATCAATAAATTGTATTAGTAACTATAACCACTTCTATTTATTAGGTTAGCACTAATAATTATCTTTAACATGTGTTTTGAGACTAATGTGCTGTTTCTAGAATCCAATCAATCGAATTGAGTGACCAATTTGCATGAAAACCACTCAGTTATTCGAGTGGTTTCCATACATATTTTCTACTCAATTCGATTGCTTGGATTCTAGAAACAGTACATAAAAAAAACAAAATTGTAAAATTTATATAACAAAAGTGCTTTTTAAAAGTATAATAATAATTCACAACTCGGCAATTGTCAGGCGAAAAACTTGAAGCACGTAACTGTAAAAGGAAATGTAGTTAGAAGGGAAAGCCTCCGCAATGGAAATTGAACGAACACATCCTTGTAAAAAAA
The DNA here is from genome assembly GCA_956483585.1 of Gymnocheta viridis. Lineage (NCBI taxonomy): Eukaryota > Metazoa > Arthropoda > Insecta > Diptera > Tachinidae > Gymnocheta > Gymnocheta viridis. Next base: position 62,265,708 of record OY101441.1, on the reverse strand, counting down.
AATATTCCATATGCTAGGTGGAATGTAGTCCTCTGATGGGTGTTGAAAATCGTTATGATCTCTTAAAAATTCTTTAAACCGGACGGAAACTTATTTTTGAGACTGTGCTTAACAATGTGATTGAATCTTTGCATTGTAGATGAAAATAACAATATTGTACACAATATATTGATTTTTTGCATTTCTTTTCAACGCTTCTACATGGATAACAGACTTGAATTTTTATATTGAAATGAAAATTTTTGGCTTAAGTTCAAATCTGAGTTTACCCATATCTTCTTAAAAATTATATTTAGATAAATTCATTATATTTTCATTAAGAGAGTACTATTTTATTTGAAACAATTTATTCATCATACTAGCAGAACGGATCAGTACTGATTTCGAGGTCGCTACACCATCTCATCAGCGTTCTTTGTTCGATTTTACCACTTTTGACGGTGGATACTAGTAACTAGGAATATCAACTATTTAACCGTATTATTTAACGAATTAGAATACGAAAAGTGCAACTTAATCATTTCTTACAAGTTAAATCAATGTCGGTTAGTACGAAATTCCATCTCTGATTTTTAATTATTCCAAATATTTCATACTCTCTTGCTTTTTCCAAACCCGTTGGCTTTGAGATCAAGCAGTTTTCCATTTTTGTTTACTTTATTTTTGTCTTGTAGTTGACTTTCTTAGTATTCAACCACCTTTGGAATATTTAAAAATCAGAGATGGAATTTCGTACTAACCGAAATTGATTTAACTTGTAAGAAATGATTAAGTTGCACTTTTCGTATTCTAATTCGTTAAATAATACGGTTAAATAGTTGATATTCCTAGTTACTAGTATCCACCGTCAAAAGTGCTAAAATCGAACAAAGAACGCTGATGAGATGGTGTAGCGACCTCGAAATCAGTACTGATCCGTTCTGCTAGTCTGATGAATAAATTGTTTCAAATAAAATAGTACTCTCTTAATAAAAATATAATGAATTTATCTAAATATAATTTCTTAAATTAAGAAGATATGGGTAAACTCAGATTTGAACTTAAGCCAAAAATTTTCATTTCAATATAAACCTTAAACAGTTCAACAATTACGAATAAATATGACTTGAATTTTGTTATTTGAATATAAATAATTGGTTGTAATTATATAAATTAATCATATAGTCATTTCATGTTAATTATTTTTGCGAAAATTTATATCTGGTAATTAAGTACGTTTCAGAATAAATCACTTTTTTATTGTTATAAAATTTGATGCTCTTATTATGCACAACACTGTATATACATACATACATATGTGTGTGCATTACTTCATAATTAAAAATTTTAAGGGTATTTCACAGTAACCCAACTGAAAAAAATTCTCGTATATACAAACATACATATGTATATGTATATTTCATATTTTTGACAATCCCACAAAAAATTTTGTTTTAATCAATTAAATAGTAGAGAACTTACTCTTCGTAAGGCCTGAAATGTTTTTACTGCATAAGTACAACCCGGCTCTTCACAACGATGAACCTCCTGGCTATGGACAAGCTGAACGTGTTGATTAAGATCTGATTCCCGAACACAGCGATATTCACATTCTACACACTTAAAAGGCTTATCCCTAAGATGACGATAACGAACATGGGTGGCTAAGGCACTGGCAGATGAACAAGTCATATCACACATGCTGCATTTGAAGCAATTTACATGCTTTATCATATGAGACCGTAATAACTTTTCGGTCGCAAAATATTTAAAACACTGAGCACATTGATATTTTTGAGCTGGAAAAAAATTTAACAATCATTAAACAAGGTAAAAAAATCGATTTGGCCGAATAAAAAAATAAAAGCAATAAAAGACTCTAGGTTGTTCTACTTACTATTATTATCTGGTTGACGTCTAAGATGGTCAAATAGTGTAGTCTTTGTCCTAAATAATTCACCGCAATGAAAACAAGCCACTTGTTTTTTGTTCGAGTGAGTGCGTATGTGTTCTATTAACCGATATTTATTGTCCATTTGTTTTTTGCAAAAATTCCAATTACATTGTATTTTTGGCCTTTCGTCGTCCGGTGATTTTTGAATCTCATATTCGAAAGAGGCATGTTGCACAATATGATCTTGAAATTCCACAATAGATACAAAAGTTCGTTCACAATCAGTCCATTCACAGCGAAAGTTTGTGTCTAATTCAGGTATTTTGTCACATTCTCTTGGTGGACCATTGCACGGAGGAATTTCGGTATTGTTCTCCAGTTCATATTTGCCTAGCACCAAAAGACCGTTGTAGTAACCATGATAGAAGATATGTCGATGCATCTGCGTTATACATTCGGTGTCATATTCACAGGTACCCCACACACAATTAAATTTACCCGTAGTGTCTTCCTTAAGGCTTTCCAAATGCCTTTCGATATGTCCATTTAATTCCCAATCGTTATTGCAATGTACATTACAACCAACCCAGCTGCAAGGTATTGCTGGATGTTCCACTTTCCTCTTTTTATTATTATTCATTGTCAAAACTTGTGGACGAAGCTATAACTAATTTTCTATGTGACTAAAGGTACCAGAGATGATTGCTTTTCATATGATATTAAAATATTCTTCCGCTAGATTCTCCATCTACCCCGCGCACATTTTGACAAAATTGTGATTTTGTTTACTAAAAACGAATGCAGGGTTGTACAAAAACATATGCCTAAAAATCAGAATTGCCAAACATCGATGTATCTTCAGCATTTTATTGATTGTTTTCAGCGTTGTCAACTCAGTGCTTTCAGAACTGTTTTAGTGCTTTTCGAGTCCGTGCTAGATTCTAATTTTAGGTTTTAAGTGTGCCAATTTACATTAGACTAATTTTTAGTCCGCTTAACTTTTATTCTTTCGAAAACACACTGGATTAATTCATCTGTCATAAAATTGTATTATTAGTGTTTTTTGTATTCATTTGACATGTGTGTTGTTTTTCAATTGTGTATGTATGTATGTATTAGTTTTGTTCAGATTTGAATGAGTGTTGGCTGTTCAGACAAGCCATCATGTTCGATACTCAAACCGTCATTCAAGAAAAATATTAGACACATAAACATGGAAAATACGAAAATTGGATGCGCATTATTGCTAACAACAATTTTTTATAATGAATTATTTTAATTTTATCTTATTATCAAACAACTTTTTGTATTATTTTGTCTTCACATCTCACTCATTTCATAAAATTTAATATATAAATTGCTTAAAAAAATTATATTCCGCTTCCTAGTTTTGTAGTTTATGGTACAAAAGTATCTCTTGCCTGATACTTTTTGGTACACACTATCAATCAAAAACCATTATAGACTGTCACAAAACCGCAAAAATTTCTGTGGTTGACTGACGAAATTTGTGTTCACACTGCCGATCAAGCCGAAATTTGAGCATAACATTTGTTCGATGGTGTGTACCCATTTTTGGTAATATAAAGTCTTGATTGAACATGATACAAAATATTCTTTGTGGCAATGTATAAGATATTCCACCAAATATCTGCCACTTGCAAAAACTTCGAAAACTATATTCTGTTCTGGCAGTGCAACGCGGTCTGTTATGTTACATAAGCCCATTTCACACCATAACGTAAGTATTACGTAAATTAAGAAATATGAAACGCTTATTATATTGTTCTTTGGAAAAATATATTATCATATTACAGTTAAATTTTTGTTAATTTAGGTAATACTTGTATTATGGTAATATAATATAAGGGATAATGTCGGCAGAATAAGAAAAAAAATGTAGTATAATATTAATATCTACCTAGGGGAAGACGTACTTTTGTAAATATATTTCATAATTAACAGGTAGCCATGCAGTGAACATATTTATATATTTTAACAGTACTATGTGTTTTACAAGCATTTTGTCATTTCTTTTTATATGTGCATTGTATTTACATTTATATGCGACGTTGGAAATCAATTTTGGCGTTTATTTCAATACACAAAACTATTTTCTTTTATCTACATACGCATGTATGGGTGTGTACGTTTTCTGACAGTGATATGATAACAGATATTTTCTAAATACATATGAAAACAATATTATATTTGATATAATGCAATATTACTAATATTGAAGTCCACACGTAATATAACTCTCTCTGCTATGAAATTTGACGTTTTGCTGATAGAAATATATTTGATATTATATCAGCTATACACTACGTTATCAACGAAAACCTAATTTTGCACAATTGACGTTTAGTCAGGTAAATCAGCTGTGATATCGCTACTTCCTTGTTGATCTGCCTTGGCGCCCTCCTTCGTCGATATTGTAGCAAAATCGATGTAGAATTAACAAAAATAAATGCGCCCACTTTTTTGTTGAAGAAAAGTAGCAACTCCATGTCTCTTCTTTGTGTCCATGTAATGTAATGCCCAACGGTTTTGATGTGTTACTTTCTACTGGAAAGTGACAATGTAGAAAGCACATGGTGAAAATAAGAGCTTAATTTATTCTTTTACAACTCAGCTATGACGAGTTTTTTCTTTTATAGCAGTGTTGCTGGGCATTATTGCCTGTGCTTTAAACACTACTTTAAATTAAAAATTAATTACCTTTGAAATAAATGCAATTTTTTATATTCATTTTGAATTATTTATAACGAAGTTGTTTGGTTATCAAGCGAAACAAAAGTATTTTGGCTTTGTTAACGTCTATTCCCCGTGAACGTCGGCAAGATCTAATCGATTTCAATATAAGTTCGATCACAAAGGAATCATTTTCTGACGATGAAAATTGATTCATTACATTCCATGTAATAAAGGTACCACTTACAATTTGTATAGGCAGAGTTCATTGAACAACTTCATGTATAAAAAAAACAGTTCACCAATGTTTTTAAAATAATGTTCATTTTTTATTTTGTTTATCACTACGGTATCTCAGTAAAACGTGCTTATAAACGTTTTAAAAATAGCTTATCAAATACCGAAAGTTGCCGATAGTTTGATTACTTGGCGTGGGTTTGAGCTTTTCTCATTTGAGTAAGGATGTTAGACAATTCCTCACGCTTCCTCTTTGCGCGGATATGTGTACCCAAACGACGTTTTAAGAATTTCAAGGCACGCTTATCCTTAGAAACCTTTAACAATTCCATGGTTCTTTTTTCGTAAGGAGCATGACCAACAACTTCACGTACCAAATCACGCATGAACTTGGTGTGACGGGTTTGGATCTAAAATGAAAAAATATATATAAATAGACGTGAAAAGTATACCTAAAAAACTTAAATCGCACTTATAAACAATTGATAAAAACATCAGTGCCAATTATTTAACCATTGTACCATAGCATATTATCACAGGCTTGCAAAACGCAAAAGAATATTGAGTTCATCAGCCTTTATAAACAATATTTATATGGTTGTCTGTGAATGGTTTAAAAGCTCATCATTGTTTTATCAATGTTTCAAATCAAATTGCAGCATTTTAGAATAAATATTCCGTCAGGCACTTACATTCTTCAAACGGGCACCACGCAAGCCTTTAACTTTTTTGTTGCCAGTATATTTTACATTCCGGACTTTAGTTGTTTTGTGTCCCTTGTTGAGACCGACGCAGAGTTCGTAGCGTACTGCCATTTTGGCTGTAATTAGAAAAGTAATTTTATTTTAGTACAGTACACGAAAAACACATTCAAATTCACACAAATAACTTATGCATTAAATTTATTATCTGATCAATTTAGTTTTCATTGAAGTGATGTCGAAAATAATTAATAGTTCCTTAAATTTTTATTTTGTCCACCTACCTCAGCAATTGTCAAAAGGCGGAAAGAGATTTTACAGGGGATGTTGTTTATTAGCCATTTTTTGGCGTTTTTACACTTGATTTGACATCCAATACTTTGAAGCTACCAGATAGTTTGTCAAAAAGTCTGATAATTGACAGTCCCGACAATAATTAAGACAATTAATTTATTGCCAGTTTATGACTTCATATTTAAATACGCATTTAGTTAATTTTCATTTAAATTTAAGTTGCATTTAAATACAGTTTCAGTTTTTCAGTGTTAAATAATTGTTTGTATTTAATTACGATAAAAATGTGGCAGCATCACGAAATTCTCTCAATTTTTTTGGAGAAACAGCTGTTTAACGAAATTAAAGAAAAATTTCTAATGTGAATTCTTTTTCAGGCTGAAAATAACAACATTAATAGGTTGCTGCAATGTTTTAAAAGTGTAAAACAATTAAAAAAGAAGATATAATTAAAGAATATTAATAAAAGAAGTCCAAATTGCACCCCAAAAAGATGTTGATTTTTCAATGGCCGCAAATTTTTTGTTTACTTTGTTGCGCGAAACAACAACAAGGTAGCAAAACCATATGTTTGTGTATGTATGTGTGCACAACTTAAATAGAACTTAAATCAGCATGGTTGGTCATTTAAATATTATTTAAGTTTCATTTAAGTTTGTACTGCCAAACTGAATTTCGTATTTAAATAGAACTTAAATATAAATACCATTTAAATACGAAGTCATAAACTGGCCCTTAGAGTTGCAGCAATAAGCGTTTTAGTGAGCTACGTGTGCAAAAAAAGATTATCTTTCGTTATCCCTCGTCTTGAATGGCAATAAATATATTGGCAAAAAAACAATAACGCCGGCAGAATAACGGAACAATATTACTTATTGCTTTCATTATTGCTTTGCTATGGGTAATCGTATTTATGTTAACACACAATTTACAAAATTTCAAACAGAAAGGTTCTGTTACAGAAAGACTAAAGTTATGGTCCTCTGAAATTTTAATTAAAAAAATTCGTGTGGCACTCGGGGACTGCCGCGGCAAAGCTATAGCATAGCATTTTTAATCAACTTATGCAATTATAATTTTTTTCTGTATGCAGTATTTATTTTTCTTTGATATTAATTCAATTTTTTTCTTTGATATTAATTCAAGTTACACGTTTTGAGAAGTTAATATTGTTTAAAATATTTTTATTATCTTACAATACATGTAGGTTATTCAGGAATTTTTATCATTGAAACTATAGATTTATTGTAACTGAAATAAGAAACATAAGTTTGAGACTTGATATCCTCTAAATATCTGGAAAATGCCGCTTAAAAACATACGAATCGTCTGTTTGTTTGTGTATATCATTTTTATCAATCACGATTGCTCATAAGTACGCCATTTTGTGTTTTCCTACATGTAAAAATCTGTTCTGGCAATACTGTATCTTAATGAAATCAATAGCATACTTAAGGGGTTAACATACGCTAGGCGATTCAAATACTTAAAAACATAAGACTTAAACAATTAGTGTTAGGTTTTTTTCGTTTCGGAATTTCTTGAATCGGTCACCGCGCTCAAAGACCGCGATGAAAGCTATGCAATAGCTTAAAAACTGCCATTGTACACAATACTTTCCAACGGCAAAACTTATGAAAATTAAAAGCAATGAAGAATATCTTTCTGGAGGCAGCACAATTTTACGGACGATGGAAGGCCGGCTAAGTATGAAATCATTAGTAAAGGGACGTAGGATAAGCCCTTTGCACTTCTTCCGAAGGCCGGCACTAATTGGAATATTTAGTAAGCGATGCTGGTGTTGGTGCTTTATATAGGTTCTTAGAACCTCTTAAGCCCTTATATTTAAATAGTTTACTTTACCCCCCGTCTTGCCTGGCAATAAATTCACTGACATATATTGCAGCAAATGACAAAATTATGTTATGTCCAGTAAAGAGGCATCTTTTTCGTACTTGGCAATAATTGTCAACAGTTTTTCGTTGGCAATTATTGCGAACATAAAATGTCATAAGCCGTGTGACATTTTCAAATAAAAGAAAAAAAGACGCCCCATAAAACAAGAAGAAATTTTTTGCAATAAATTAAATAAATTATTAAAAGATAATAAAAAGGTAAGTTAAAAAGAAAATATTTTATAAAATACATGAAAATGCAAAATTTCTTATTTAAGGATGATTTTTCAGATGAAAATTTAATGTCTTTCTGTTTCTTTTTCTTTTTAATAGAACCTTTCTGTTTGAAATTTAGTAAATTGTGTGTTAACATAAATACGATTACCCATAGCAAAGCAATAATCAAAGCAATAAGTAATAGTGTTACGTTATTCTGCCGGCGTTATTGCTTTATTGCTAACATATTTATTGCCAGTCAAGACGATGGGTTAGGAGCAAATTGATATACAAAATCTACATAATTGGCTGGCTCCAAATGGGCTAAGAATTGTTGACAAGCTTTAGCACCTTCAAAAATAAAGTGTCAAACCTTTTATTTGATATCATTATTGACCACATACGTTGCAAAATAGTTCTTACAATCACAATTTCGTACTTGAAGTATATATGCCCATTTATTTTCTTGATATATTTGACAAAATTAAATTTATTCCTTAACATATTCAGTTTTCGTTCAATTTACTTTGTAGCCTGCGTTTACGTTTATACACGAAAACGTCGTTTAATGTAATTTCGATTTTTCAGCGCACAAGCAGAGTTGCTTTTCGGTAGTCGTTACCCGAATCAAATACCTTTGGTCATCTAATAATTTAACTTTATGTAACCCTGTGAAACAATACAACACAGTGTGTATGTGTGCCGGCCATATTGTTATTGTGTGTACTCAAATAAAAGTGTACTTTGCAATCCACGTGTTTAAAATCACAAACTCTAAGAAAAAACACCTAAAAATAACAAAAAAAAAATAATAAAACTATTAAAAAGCAAAATAGCACAAATCTAACAACCAAAATATTATAAATTGTTTAATTTCTCGTGGTTTCTATAAAGGTAAGTTACGCTTAAAAAATCTTAACCGAATCAAAACATAACCTAAACATAATGGAGAAAATAAGTCGCATAACGAATGTAATTATTAAAGAAAATAAAGTGAAAGGAAGTTAAACTAAATGAAGTTTGGGAAATTTGTTGGACGGTTATTCAAAATTTCATCATTTGTGAAATAATTTCGAGAATTTATACAATATTTTTAAGTGAATTATTGATTGAGAAGTATGATGCAGTTCAGTCGAAATTAGTTTTCTTTTTTCCAATGGGGAGGAAAGAGGCAACATGCATGTAAATGTATATACATCCATATATACTTATGTATTTTAAGTTGTATGGTATGCTTAGTATCTTATTTTGAAGTGTTATGATTCGTGTATAGCATAATCAATAGTGCCAACACCTCGATTTTTGCGTTTCTTTTAAAAGAACAATCATTTTCTTCTGGATTTTATTGTGGATGTTTTATATGTATGTATGTGTGTGAATATGTATAGCTATTATTAAATAAACTTTAAAGTAACTATTTAGTAAATTTATTTTTCTTCATAAACAACATTTTTTTGAAATATTTTTAACATACATTTTTCGAAATCGAAGTCATCAACATAATATCTCTGATATGTAATATTTATATATGTATGTATGTACATGTGATTGCACAATTTTTCTTTTTTTTTCTTTGGGCTCGTGTGCTCTGTTTACATATTTGTGTGTGCATAATTTTGCTATCCGGTTGCCTTTGATAAAATATAATTACATATATATCAATAATTATTGGTATGTAGGCAAATATTTTCAAAAACTTTTGTTTCATTTCATTGGTGCTAATGAAATTCATGTACATACGTACATAAATATACATACATATACAACTAGCTAAAAAAAACCCTCAACAAAAAAGTTTTTTGAAAATCTATGTAATACGCATTTAAGTTAATTTTCGCCATTAGATGAAAATTACATATATTCATAATGACTTGAGATTAATTTTCATGTGTTATTGACTTTGAATGTAGTGAAGATTACATACATATTACGGTTGAAAACTTTTTTGGTTGTTTTCAACATGAATTTTGGAGATTTTTTTTATAAAACGCACTTAATTTTTCTGAAGACAAAGTTCTTAAATTGCGTTTCATTTAACAGTGTATAAATACGACGAGTAGTCAAACTATAAGCATCTTGTTAAAGTTTTTGAGCTTATTCTGTCAGTCCAATTTTTCAAATGTTTAGAAAATTAAAAAAGGGCATTGAAAATTTAAATATCCGACTAAAAATTAACAAATTAAAATTAAACGAAAATTAGGCTAAAATGATGGAAATAAATATGAATATCAATGTGACAATAGAAATAAACAATGAAAGAATAGAAAAAGTTATATAAGTCCAGTTACATAAACGAAAATTTTAGCAATAAGATTAATTTCAATTCTTCATTGGGTTTCCGCCAGACCTTTGTTCTTCTATCGCTACCAAATATGTTGAATTTGCATTCATCCTTTTTATATACTAGTGTATCCAGCGGCCGACGATGAATCGCCGCATTCTAGTAATGAAATACATATGTAGCATTGACATAAATATATACGATAAAGTACAAAAACAGAAAACATTCTAAATAAACAACTTAAAACTCTCTTATTACAAATTGCATATAGAAAATACTCTGTCTCATTTCTACACGAAGCAAATTGTACAAACACACACACTTTGTATGTGTAATAAGTGTGCATGTATTGTTAGGAACTTCAAACGCTTGTGTCTCCCAAAATAGTACACCGATTTAAATAAAATTAAGATTGTGCACATCTATCTAAAATCCCCATTAAAATCATATAAATCTTTCCAAAATCGGTTCAGTATTACGGCTGTAAAATGGATCTCAAAAACGTGTCTGCCTGTTAATAATATAGATTCCTTTGCAAATTTTCCTATTCATTAAATTTAGAAACGGGCAACTCTGCCATTGTACCCTTGCCTTTTAATGGCTTTTCTGACGACAGGGTCGTATTTAATTCCTCCTTAACTTTACTTACTATTTTAGAAGCACTTAAGCGCGGATTAATCATAATTTTTCTCACAAAAATTATTGCAAAGCCAATAATTTTTAAACCACGCGTTAATTTGACTTTAATATTTCCATACATAAATACGAAAATGTTACTTGAAAATGTTTTAAATTGATACAATTCGGTTTTCAGAAGAGTTAAGCGCATTTAAATCCATTGCAACAATTAATAAGCCTGACCGCTTAGTTAAGATATTTTTAGTGGATTATTAAGTATTTATATTTTTAAATAAGAAAAAACGTTAAAAGTATTGAGTACTATCGAGTACTCAATTGAAAAAGTATTCACCCCTATCATGAATAATTTTTCGCCCGAAATTTTTCCCTTTCCCTAAATTTGCAATCGTGAATTAATTCCATGTGAAAAAATTCCCTTGTTCGAAAAAAATATGGCATCGCCGATTTTTATTCCCGTGAGTTTTTTCTCAAAAAATATGTGACTTTTTTCACAAACATTTTGATTGGGAATAAAAAATTAAGCACAATGTAAGTAGTTTTCTTGTTATATTTTTAATATGTAGCAAGTGTAAGTAATGATATACATATATATATACGAGTATGCACATGACAAGTCTAAAACCAACATACCAGCATGACATTTAAGCTATTAAACCCTTTCCTATTGTAAAACAAATGCTTATTATGTTGTGCGTTAATAATTCTTACGTGCGTTCCGTCTATACACCCTATAACGCCTGGGAAGCGATATTTTTCAAAAAATTCTCTGGCAATAGCTTTTTTTCTTCTATATTCGGCCAACAAATCCACCTCGGACAAAGTTTGTTTTCAAAAATATCTAAAACTTCTGCCAACACCTCACTAAAAGTAGATTGCGCTACACCAACGTCCATTTGCCGCCCAACACCTTTTTGATAACTTCCTTCTGCAAAAAAGCGTAGACATGCTGCCAGCTTCACAACCGACGGAAGACTAAGCAGTTCTGGACCAATATATCTAAAAGGTATTTAAAAGCTTCTTTGTTCACTCTGAAATGTTGTTGGAACCTGCAAAGAATTTATTTAAATACATACTGCCAACAATTCTTCATGTTTTCACTTACATTACTTCCGATAAACACAGTGGATTGATTAATCTCTCAAATTTCTTCTTCTAACTTTCTCCAATACTTTCTTATTTTCTTCTATTAACTTAAATCGGAGTGAAATACTATGCATTTTACTGAATAATAACAATTTATTTTGAAAATTTAAAAAAAATACTAAAAATAAAACTACATCCATTCACAATAGAATGTTCGAATTGCCACAGCTGTTTATTTTATTCGCTAACAATTGGCGATGCCAATTTATTGTTCATGGGAATAAAAAAACTATTCCCCAGAATTTATTCCCTTGAGATTCGCGATAAGGGTGATTGAGTAGTCAAAAGTAGCCGCTTTTTATAACACTAATTGTGGCGCTTCGCATCTTTTTATTTTTTGTATAAAGTTTATTGTGTTTAGTTAGTATAAGTCTTTGTTTTATATTAAGCCATTTTAGGGTTTCCAGCATTGATGTTTTTCTATTAAATTTTAATATTCGCATTGCTTTGTTTTGCAGTTTCTGTAGTTGTTCAACTTGACGCGCTTCGAAATGAGGTTTTATTATAGTATTGTATATATTTGTTGTTATTCGTTTGAAAAAGTTAATTTTTAACCGATTTTTTGTTAGTGAATAACGAAGCCTAAATATTTTATTTAACTCACGTTTTCGATTTGTTAATTTTTTATTTTGAATATTTCGATACTATTCGCAATAATTTCCATTATTTACGTTTTGCTTTTATTTAACTTAAGCTTATTCATTTTCGATCGTCTCAAAAACTCTTAAAATCGAGAACGATTACCGAAATTTTGTTGTTTTTTTCTATTTTTTCCATCTATTTTTTAAATAAATTGCAGTTCCTCACGAGATATTTTTTCCTAAAACCCGACTGGTACTTTGTCAGCAATGGATTTGTTTCTAAATATTCTTCGAGTTGTTCCTTACATCTTTTTCTAAAAACTTTTCGCATGTCTTCAAGGTTTTTATTGGACGGAATTTTTTACATTTTATGGTTTTAGCGACCTTTTCTATTGGATTTATCATCGCCTGTTTTCAATTCTCCGAGTATATACCTGTCTTTAGTGACTCATTTATGTATTATATTTAACATTGTTTTCCTATTATATACAGCTATTTAATACTATTTTACTAGAGATTCTATGTAGTCAGTTTTGTAGTTTGTGGTTCTTGTCTATATTTTTTTAATTCTTTTAGGGTTATTGAACGAAATATGATATGGGAGTTTATCACAGATATGTTGATATGGTTAATATATTGCACATTGTTATTTATCGTCTCCCTTATTGATATAATACTATTAACGAAATAATTATTAAATTTATCGGCTATTTCAAAATTTTGCTTATATTCAATTTGGCTAAATATCACAGATTCAGTTGTACTTTGGTTTTTCTTTAGAATTTGGCTCTTATTACTCTACATATTTCATTCTTATCTTTAGCATCGTTTTTTTTATGAAAACATACATAATATATTATATTAATTTCTCGTGTTTTAAATTTTCATTTTATATATGTTTCGAATTGTCTTATAATTGGTCTACGCTTCACCGCTGTTTTGCATTCCAGCGATTTGATAACTAGTAATTTTTTGCCTTTTTAACCGTTTTACTTCATCATTAAACCATATATTTTTATTTTCATCCGTAATTATCTTGTTGTTATTAACCTTTTAACTGAGTTTTCTAAAAATCCATTAAATATACATAACGAGTTACTTATTTCGTTTCTAATATTTAAATATTTTATATTATTTCTGTATTATATATATGTATATTCCTTCCCTCTAGCCATCTACCTCTCCATAGCTTCATCATTGATTTCCCGGCTCTGCTCTCCTCTACAACACTTCTATCACTTCAATTCAATATTTTTAATCTCATATCTTCTTTTTCTTTCTTTCCTGAGGTGAACACAAAGGGATCACAATTATTTTGGACCCAAGTGGGCTGGTACCCCAACTTTATTTTTCTTACTGGGTACCTGTCAACCTAACCTAACCTATGTATATTGCAATAATATTTAAACAGCTGAACTTCTTTATATGTACATATTCTGGTTAGGATTACATTTAGCATTTTTTTTATTATTATATCATTATTATTGTTATTATAATATTCGAGTTCTTTCTTATTCTCGTATATTCGTTCATAACATGTTTAAGGCCACTGCCATTAAGTAAGCACTTTATATTGTTTTTATAAAAACTCTTTGTACCAGTCGATTTTGATATCTTCTGCTATTATATCACATTTTTCTTCCTTTATGTCCCCTAATATTTCTTCGAATGTCTCAATGAACTCCTTCTCAGCGCTGCTCGGTGATCTATACAGAGCAGCTATTGCCACACGCTGATATCCAAATTCACATTTATTCAGTAATTTTTTTCACTTGCCACTTGTTTTTTTGAAGAATTAACACTCAGACACTTTGGCCTTTGGGAAAGGGATAGTGAGAGAGGACAGATGGTGAAAGTGAGAAAGCTTATGCTCCTTTGCTATATGAAAAAATTAAACAAATCTATCACGGCAACCATACATTTTATACTATTCGGGACTATAGTCCATCTCGGTGCCAAATTTTATCCAGATCCGTTCAGCCGTTCTAAGATGCTTAAGTAACAAACATCCCTTCGTCCATCCATCCAAACTTTCACATTTATAATATTAGTTAAATTAGTTAGATAATTGAATAACTTTTTAATTTTTCCTGTTTTTACTTTTTTGTTATTATGTGTATATACTATATAATGTATCGGATATAATAATAGGGGCACACAAAATTTTTAATATATATGCATATACAGTGTAAATTCGATAATCCGGACGCCACTAATCCGGAATATTCGGTAATCCGGACAGAATTTTGCAGCTCATTGCGTATTCTATAATCCGGATTGATTGTAACTCTATAGTCCGGCTTGAATAACACCCGTTTTTTTATTCTTATATACAAATCACAGCATGCTTTGCAAAATACAGTTAGAATAGTGTGATATGAGTATGTTTTGGAACGTATTTTTTATTTTAACTGAACTGTACATATTAATAATTATGTTTTTATGTTTAATTTTGCCATGAATTATTATAATTTTTAATAAATACATACATACCTAGTAATCCGGATAATTCGCTACTCCGGATTGGGGTATGCAATCAATTATCCGGATTATCGAATTTTTACTGTATATGTATACAGTCCTGCTGAATTAAAAAAATTAATATAATAAAAAATATGTACTTAAAAAAATTACAGGGATTAGCGGTCTTAATTAAAATTAACTTCTGAATTATCCCAATATGTATTATATTTAACGTAAATGACGAAATCAAATTGAATTTATACTGAATTTAGCTATTTCAATATGGCAACACAGTCGACAGTCAATTCTTAGAAAATTTAAAAAATAAAAAAGTTTAAAATTTATATTAAAATTAAAATGAATTCAAAGTCAGCAAGGTTAAGTTATTTTAATTAAAAAAAAACACAACTTGATAAGAAAACCACTGAATACCACATCCTCTTTTTATGGCTGAATTTCGTGTGGAATATAAAGCCTCGTATTGGTGTACAACCTGTCCATGTTTTGAATTTTTTCACACACTTTTTGGAAAGTGTAGAATTTTGCTTCGCAGTATATCCAAATTTCATCAGAGACCCACCAAGACAGTATTTTTGTGTACTTGGGGTTAAAATCTCTTGGAAGGGCACCGTCCAAACGACTTTCCATCTGATCCAAACAAATTAATCTTCGTTTCATCAGACCACAACATTGCTCCAATATTGACGGACAAGGGGTTGTCTGCCAATTTCTAATTTTTTGTTGTAAATTTCGCTTACTAGGGAGAGGTGTTTTTCTTGGACTCCGCCCTATCCACCCTCTCGTAGTTGAACATCAGCTTCTTATATTCTTATGAGCACTTTTCAATGCAATTATTGGCAAAATAACTAATAGGTATTTATTTATTTTTCATTTTTAATACATTTACACACATAATTAAGAGCACATAAAAATGATTCATCAAGTTTGCTTTGTTGAATCAACTTTGCTTCACACTAAATCTGAAGTACAATTGAAACTTGCATCATTTTTACTTAACCCATAAATTTTTTTCGAAAACCTTTTTAACTTTATTGAATTTTAAGTACATATTTGCTGCACATATAGTCAGTCCATAGTAATATACTACCTTAAATTTTGAATTTCGTTTTATTTTTAGTATTTCTTGCTTAGCGGCACACTCTGTGAGCATTGCATGTGTCTATTACGGTTAACAAAATACAGTTCACTGTTAAAAATAATTTTTCTGTCTATACACACAATTTTTAACTTTCTTTTTTTAGGTGTTTGTTGTTATAGCGACCATAGTGTAATACATATCTATTGAAAATTTTAAGTGTATACCTATTTCAGTTCACGAGATAGAATCCTTGCATAGATATCCCAGCGAAAACAATAGTCTTCTTTTGTCACATTTGTGTGCTGAACCCTAAAAAATCACGGCATTATGCACGCTCTTACACAATTTTTTTGCACTCACTCCTAATGTGATTGAAGGAAAGAAACAGTTACGTGCGATTCACGATATTAACCTGCCCTTCTCTAATTTAAAATACTTTAGCGTGTAACAATTTGTCTAATAGAAAGAGCATCATGTAAAAGAAAACTAAAGGAGAAGAAAATGTATCGGTTTGCAGACAGAAATTATTTTCTTTTAGTAAATATTTGTTTAACAATTTATTTATAAGACTGTATTCTTTAGTCTTCTTCTCATTTAGTACGCCGACAACGATTACGAAACAAAGTCGCCGTGTACTGAAAAGAATAGAATATTTAAACGAAAAAAAAAATCACGATTTAAATAAAAAAACGAGTTTTTAACATTAATTATATATAACTGACCATAGAGAATAATAAATATAATACAAAATAAATATAAAAAGAAATGTTAAGAAAAGATATTACGGTTTTACACAAAATTAAAAAAGTGTATGTGAAAAAAAACTTTGAAATTTGTCACAAGTATTTTGTAACGATTTCATAATACGTCGTCAAATCGTTTTATTTTTTCAAATAAAATTTATACGTACAACATATACATACATTGATATATTTTCTAAGAAAATTTTATTTTTAACTTCATTTGTATTGAAAAAAATTTCCGCTGTGTTTTGTGTGTTTCTACTATTCTTTTTTCTTAATACAGCAAAAAAATAAACATTTGTTCTAAAAAAAGTTTATAATTGTAAGTAAAGTATTTGATAATATTTGCTAAATTGTTAATAATCATTTAAAATACATACTTATACCATCAACTTATTTGTGTTTTATAGTGCCTGATCGAAGGCCCTTTTTTCAAGAGCACGCCGAAGCAACAGTTCGATCAAAACGGAAGTTTTTACATTTACATAAAAATAATTTTTAAAAATAAAAATGAAATCTTGATATTATGTTCTTTTTAGAGAAAGAAACCAAATTAGGGCTTTGGCCAAATTCGAAACAATTAATATCTAATACCGATTATTGGCCGAAGTCAAATCCGACTCGGATAGAAGTGTTTTATAACAACTATATTTACATACAAGGTGTTTTTCCTTCTTTTTCACACACGCCCCAAAATGAACCGAATTAAAACTAACCAATTGCGGTTATTTAAATACCTTTAATTTGTAATAATTTTTGGGTTAATTAAATAATTTAATACAGAGCAAAATGTGTACTTGTTTGCAACAATACTTTTTTATGAATTAAAAGGAAAGATTGGAAAAAGAACAAAGTATATAGGTATTATTTTTTAATATATTATAAATTCACTTTTGTATTTTATAGAAGAGCAGACCCCGCCAAAAAAAATTTTAAGCATGTTCTTGAATATTTTGTTTATTCCATTATATTGTAATATTAACTAACAACAGTTGTCTTGCTTTAAATTTGATAACATTTGAGATTTTAAATTTTGTCATTATCAAACGAAAAGTAGCGTAATTTTTTTATTTAAAACTTGTTGAAATATATCTATAAATAAGTTATCATTTTCTATTTACAACCTCTACATATACTCCTAATGAAAAAGGTACACTATTATTTGCTTACAAACAATATTTTTTGCTTATTTTAACTTTTAAAATGTTTTTATTAAAAGTATTATTTGAGATGTTCTCCCTATTCAATTTTAAAAAAGTTTTTATATGTTGTGGGATGATGTAGTCTATATATGTATAGTTTGTGTTAATGTAAAAATAGTTAATTTATGTATAATTATAAAATGAACACCAATAATACGGTTTTAAAAATACCTGAACACAAACATAATTTATTTATTTACGTTGCTGTGTAATATTTTTTCTTTGTTTTGGATGTGTCCCATTTTGGTCATAAGGGAATTGTAGATTAATGCTAATGATTTGATCACACATATTGCTTTTTTATTAGAGAATGGCACGTGACTTTTTATCGTAATTTTCAAGGTGATTACATTTCTTGATGTTGCTATATGTGAGTGTTGCTTTTATTTAATGTATGTATGTAACTTGCAATATAAACTAAATAAATGATTTTTTGTTTGTTTGGAATATAAATTCATCGAGAGATTAGTTGACTATGTATGTTTAAGAAAATATGCAGACAGAATATCTGACAAACCCGTCCGCAAGAAGCATGGCGTACATTTATAAATCCAGTAAGTCAGTAGTAAAAAAATAAAAATTAAAGTTTAAAAATTAGATGAGGACTACTTCATAGTATTTTTTCTCAAAAGTAAATACATTAATATATAATCGTGCTGCCTTAGTTTGCACACAATTTACCACCTCCAAGCACTAAAATTTAAACAAATAAATTTGTCATTACCGGTTTGAAAGTGTTTGCAATAGAATGTGTTACCTGGAAGCAAGAGAAGAATGGGCTCGTTTCGTTGCCTGCTTTGAAAACACAAAAACAATTGTTCTACTGGGATATTACGTTTAGCCTACACCACTCGTACTGTTCTATAGTTAGAAAGAAATTGTATTCATGCAAAGTATGTATTTATGCATATATGTATGTATGTACTAGCTAATCAACAGGTAAATATTTATTTTCTATGCCTATATACAGGCATAAATCCTTTTCTCGGTCAAATTGTATGTTTACATTGCATGTAAATTTCGTACATGTGTGTGTAAATTTCTTCTTCATAATAAAAACTATTTTACAACCACGTTTATATTTTGTTTGAGTTAACTGGTTTTGAGATAATAACTAACTTTCAAAACAACAAAAATAAAATGTAGCTGTCTTCATGATAATGAATATCCTTTAAAATTTTTACTGAGTAGCAAAAACGATGTTATATTTTCTCGCATTCTCATTTGTATTCTTGCACTGATCGTTTGTTTCGTGTTGAGTCTGTCGGAAATATCTAGTGATTTTTAGTAACTGTTTTATGTGTGTTAAATTTGCATAAGCTGATTTCTTTTACTTTTGTTTGTGGTGTGATACATTTCCTCGTAGTTCTTTTTTTCGTCTGGATTTCTGAGGGTGAGTACTACGAATAAATTTGTGATTGACTGGCTAGTGGAAGAAATTGATAAACACGCTACGACGTCGAATTATACCGAAAACAACATGGGAAATGATAACCTTTAAACATATTTTATCAGTATATTGAAAATTAATGAAATATTTTGCTGGCAAGTTATAAAACTAATTATTGAACTGAAAAAAGTTAAAAATATTAATTGTTTTCTTAAAAACTCATTAAAATGGATTATTGAGGGGTAAATCTAGTTCCTATGCGCATTTCACTATTACTAATACAGATCGTCAGCGAAGCTTTGTCCAAATACTTCTCAGAACAACTAGATATATCTATCTATTATCTATATATAAATAGGCAAAGACAAAATTTTAGATCCCTTATTCTCCTTTGTTTGCCAACCGATTTTGTTTTTTCTTTTACCAAATGGTAAAGATTATTGAGCTTTAGTGACTCGATTATATATTGTTTAAATCGGTTCAGTATTAAAGGAATAAAACGCTCATAAAGTTGAAACCTCTACAAATGCTAAAAATACACACGTACACGCATTCACTTATGTAAGTATTGTTTCAAGCAAAGCGATGAGTAATAAGATTTTTTTATTAATGTGGGTGTTTGTATGCAATTTTATTTGGTTTATTGTTTTTTCATGGGGAAGAGAATAACTAATTAGGTAGTTTTTTCTGTTTAAGTGACTGCAACTAAAATAGGTATACGGTTAAACTACCGATCGAATGTCGACCACAAGGCGTATTCTAGCGTATATAAATAGACAAAGAAAATTTTTAGATCCTTTTTTCTCCTTTGTTTGCCAACCGATTTTCTTCGTTCTTTTACCAAGTGGTAAATAATTTTTAGCTTTAGTGACCCTATATTTAATATTGAAATCCATTCAGTATTAAAGGAATTAAAGGCTTTTAAAGTTGACACCACTCCATATGCTTTTAATACACATGTACATTCACTTATATATGGATAAGTGTTGGTTCAAATTAAAACATGCGTGCTTGTATGCAATTTTATTTTGTTTTTTTTTTCAATGGGGAAGGAAATGAGAAATTAGGTAGTTTTCTCTTTTTAAATGATTGTAACTAAAATAAGTATATGCGGTCGAATTTCGACCACTATGCGAACTCTAGTATATGTAAATAGGCAAAGACAACTTTTTAGATCGCTTTTTCTTTGTTTTCCAGCTGGTTTTCTTCATTCTTTTACCAAATGGTAAACATTGCTGAGCTTTAGTGACCCGGCTATGTATTATTTAAATCGGTTGAGTATTAAAGGAGTAAAGGGCTCCTTAATTTGACACTACTACAAATGTTAAAAATACACACGTAGATTCACTTATGTAAGTATTGGTTCAAGTAAAAACGTGAGCAAAGCAATGAGAGTGTTTTTTTAAACATATGGAAGGCTCAGAGCTGAAGTGAACCAAGCCACAAAAATACAATTCAAAGATATTTTGAGTTTCTGTAAATAAACTGCCATTCATTTCTAGAATGAATATTTCATTTATACTAAAAACAATTTAAAGTTTATTTTCAGAATTGTTTAATGATATAAATTTTAAAAACTGTATTTCAAAATTTGTCCAAAAAAATGTAAAAAAAGAAAATAAATAATGACAGTTAATTTTTAAAATATAAAATGAGAGCCATTGACTTTGTTCTTTATCGTTACCTTAGAAAAGAAGCACTTTTTTACTTAGTCCGCTACAGAACTAAATAGAGTTAAACTTTGCGGAGAATTTCGCACTAGTTTTGAATTTTTTATATTTTATGACTCGGTTCACTTCAGCTCTGAGCCCTCCATATGTGGAATTGAAAGATATAAGCACTAAATATGGATGTATTCGTTCATTACGTATGGATGTGTTTAGCTTCAAGCAAAAACTTAACGAAATAAATGTGCGTTTTTGTTGGCAATTTTATTTTGGTTATTTTTTTCCATGGAGAAGGGAATAAGCAATTAAGTAATTTTTTCTCTTTAAATGAATGCAACGGAAATAGATGTACGTTTAACCTGGCGATCGAATTTCTTAGTTTGCCATGGTTTTAATTGCGAACACAGTTTTATTTTAACATCAAAAATTCCATTATTTATAGTCACTTTTATGAGCGGTCAGAGAAGTTTTATTGTGGCAAATAAAATAGGTACTGAGATATTCAAAAAGTTATGTTTGATCTCAACATTTTTATGTTTGTTATTAAATTAAATACAATAATAATGCAATATCCATGCCACACTGTGCAGAGGCTTCGGAAAGGGATTAAGTCTCATAAATTTGTATCAGATTTAATTGGAATATCTAAAAATGATGTTGTTTAACTCCCTTAAGCACCAAAACACAATAATGGATGGACACACGGATGGCGAAACGATACCCCTTTAAGTTTTATAAGCGATTGCCGCTGAAATAAATGATCAAATTTCGGGAAAGTAAAGGACGTGTGTTAATGCCAAAATTAAGATAATTTTTATGGTTCCGTACACAAACTAATATGGAATAGTCTGATGAATAAATTGTACCAATATTAATTTCATAATAAAAATAATTTGAACTTCAGTGCAACTAATTACGTACAAACATTAATTAGTGGAAGACGATGGAACCCGCCAACTCTGTTTACGTTGTCACAGTTAGTTGAATACTAAGAAATTCAACTACAAAAGGCAAAAACCAAGTACACATAGATGAAAAATAGCTTAATCTCGGCAGCCAATGGCGTTGGAAAAAGCAAGAAAAAAGTCTCAAGAAACATTGGGAAATCAAGAATTATTTTTAAAAATGCTCTAAAATATCGAGAAGTATCAAACTTCGATACCAAAAAAGCCGTTATACTCTGACAACCATAAAGAATGGAAGATGTTATTGCATTAATTCCCTAAATATGTAATTTAATTGACTCTTTAATTCAATGATGAATGACCCTACTACGCATTATTTATTTATTTGCAAAATTACATACATATGTATATATTTCGGAATATATTTTATTAATATGCATTTTTTTAAGTAAATTCAAAAGCTAAATGAGTTCAAAAACATTTATACGTATTGATGATATGTGTTTTTATGAATTTAATAAAAAAAATTGACTTCGGTTTGGCCGAATTTTAAAATGTTGACTTCTGCATCGACCTAAAATACCAATCAGATAGATATTTATTTGCTAGAATTACCGACATTAGGTATTATTGCTTGCGCCCACAGATATATACATATTTATGTATGTTATCACCATGATCACTATGTCTGTGTTTACACACGTCATTTCTTATTGACATGATTGCTACTTTATTGGCGAGAGCGACGAGGGGAAAAGAAACGAGTACTCAGATGCATGTACTGTCATTACGTTTTGTTTTCTCATTCGTAATTTTAAGCCTAAAGGAATCTGCAAGTAAATCTCGTCAACATGACATGATTTGTGTAAACAACAATGAAAGTTAATAGAAGAAAAAGTAAGAATCATGTCATTAAGACATGCCGCGTCTAAACACAGTCTATTTGAAAAGTGATGCTTTTTAATTCTGTGGGAGAAAAGAATGTGTTCTTCAGTAGACATACGCTAATTTGACTTAATTGTTCCTTTTTAATCTCCGTATTCAGAAGAAACTGGGAAAAGTTTCAATTATGTATTTCGTATGATTTTACAGAAAGTTATAGCGGATCTAATAAATATGGAATAATAGTTTAAATTAACATTTAATTTAGTATATTTCAAGTTGAATATATTAGTTATAAAGTTTAGAACAATGTATTCCTAAATTAGAAGAAATGAGAAATGAAGTTGGCAAATTTACAGTAGGAAATTTTTTTTTTAATCCACTTGAAAGTTTAAAAGTGTTCGACTACAAATCGGTAAAATATGACTGGCACTTTTTTCTTATTGTCACAGAATTCGTATTTGACATACCTCTGCCTAATTATGAAGTGTTTTCATAATTAACTTTTTGACATACTATTTTGTGTTGTTAGAATATATAAATTCCTATTTCGTTATCAGAAAAAGTGACACATTATTGCATTCGAATTTGAAAATATATTTGATAGAACAATGTTGATAGGTAATTTGATTTATTTTAATGAAGGGCATTAAAAATATTGATATGAAAAAATATGTATGTCAGTTGTATATTTTGCGTTTATTTTATTAATAATAAATAAAACATTGAATTATGAATATTAAACTTTTGGACGATTTAGCTTTTTTTCTGGCCTTTTAAAAAAGACGATTTTGCTTATTTTTGCTCCTGCTATCGGGAACACTGTAAACCACTTTTTTTCAAAACTTCAACAGCTTCGTTTTTAAATAACTCTACAAATCCTCTTTGGTGTTTAAATCGAGAGAATATTGATTTTCGAGAACCTTTTTCGAATTTTTGTTTGGGGCCTTTGCCTTGCTGGAATGTTCACTCTACTAGCATATTTTCTGTTTCATATGGAATGTTATACATTTTCTAATATTTATCTTCCTCCATCGTGTTTAAATCCATTTTTTTGTAAGTTTTCTGTTCTAGTAGTGCGTCTTACATATCTTTGTCAGTAGTTCCAAACAAATTTTTATAAAGATACGTAAAATCGGTCAAGGTTCGCGATTAACCAAATTAATCTTAATTAAGGATATGTTTGACCTAATTTCATTTGGAAATCCATTCACGATATATTCTTTGGTCAGGCCATCTGTAGAATATCGTTCCAATATTGTAAGAGTACATTCATAAATTCAGTAACTGTGCAATAATAAAAGTAGAATTTGAAGAGCACCACTTACCAGCACATTCTTCTTTCAATAGTTTATGCAAAATTATTAACAATATTCCTACATTTCTTGAACTACGGAAATATTTTATTTATTGTTGCAATAATTTGCAGGCAGTTTGCTCAAATTGAATCCACCCTGTAAATTTTTGTAAGTTGTTAAATATTTATATTGCTTTCTTTTGCCAATACACATTTCTTTTGATGAATATTGACTATGTACACATATAAAACCATTTTCGTTTAACATATAATATATTTTCTGTTTTATTTAAGATTCTTCAA
Source organism: Gymnocheta viridis (assembly GCA_956483585.1). Classification (NCBI taxonomy): domain Eukaryota; kingdom Metazoa; phylum Arthropoda; class Insecta; order Diptera; family Tachinidae; genus Gymnocheta; species Gymnocheta viridis. The sequence continues at coordinate 62,241,203 of OY101441.1, read as the reverse complement.
CATTCAGCGAAAATGGTATCTGGTCGCCCACTTTTATATCTGTCACTGCCTGGTGTAGCATTTATTCTTGGCGTATTTTGGTTTCGGAGAAGAAATAAAATTCATTTAGATAGTGGTACGGAAAAAGCAATTGTTGGCGTTGGCGACGAGAAGGAAAATCTTTCTAATAATAAAAAAGAAATTAAAGAGGAAGGAATCAAAAAAACCATGGCTAATGGTAGTGTTAAAACAAATGCTATTCCTCCAACAACAACCAAATCAATAAATATAAATGGTACGTTGCCTAATGATGACGAAAATCGCATTTTCGGCAAATCGGCTCCTATAAAAATTATACAAAATGGACGTGGCACATCTCCGATAAAACAGTCTCAAAAGCAAATTGATTCGGAAGTTTTGAAATCGAAAATTCAAGATGCTGAACACAAACTGTTGAGGTCTATCGATGAAGATTTTGAAAATCTGTCATCGCCTGTTGATTTGCCCGATTCTATCAATAATCGTATGTCGTTCTATTCGCGAAATGTTGATATTAAAAAAGATAAGCCGGTTGTTATAATAGCCACAACAACTCCCAAAATATCCCCAGAAAATTCATTTTTGGAAAGTAAATATACCAAAGAATGTGAACAAAATAACAACTTGAATGATACAAAATCATCAAAAAGTAGTATATATGAAGGCCAAACAGTAAAATCACCAACAACCACAACAGTTTCTGCTATGATGAAAACTGATGAAATATCTAAAAATGACACTGCTGCCGATGAAGATGTCCAAGAGTGCATTGTTAATAATAATGACACTGAAGCGGAGACAAATATTAATGAAAAACGCAATGTAGACGCAGCTAGTCCTTCGTTAAGTTTGTGTAGTGTACAATCAGGTGACTCTGGCAAGGGTTCAAGCTTACCACGCTCAGAGGCAGCACGAGCCAAAGCAACCTATGAGTTTCTCCTACCCAACAGCTTGGTTGGTCAGTTGTATGGTCGCAAGCGATCGTATATTGCCTATATTAAAACAAAAACTAATGCTTCAGTTGCGTTGCGTCAAAAAATGTATACTGGCAAATTGCGTGTGTGTGCTGTAGAGGGTACCGAAAGTGAAATACAAGCTGCATTGACTTTGATACGCCAACGTTTGCCGGTCAAGCGTTATCCAAATTTAACAATGCAAAAAATACATTTTGCACTTCCACAAACCGTAGTTCCTTTATCAACAGAAAGTCTGCTTAATCTTCAGGTCAGTGTTTTAAAAATTATATTCTTGAGGACTACTCTGTAATTCGATTCGAACAGAAAAGTATTCTAATTTCTATGTTATTTACATTGCAATTTGAATATATTTTAATTCTATTCAAATTATGGAGTAATTCCTTCCTCCTGATTAAAATAAAAGATTTTAAAAATAATTGTATAACATCTTTATGTCTGTTTTACAGTTGAATCTAATTGAAGGTATTAATAATGATGTAGTTGTTAGTGCTATTGTTTCGGGTGGTCATATTTTCGTACAACACCCTTTACATCCAACTCATCCTTCCTTAGCGATTCTACAAAAGTGTCTCTATGATTCATATACCACATCAGAAGCGCCGTTGCTGCCTGGAATTGAGTTAAGCGCAGTATGCGTGATACCTGTCAATGGCGTTTGGTATCGTGTGCAAATTGTTGATCAAGATACAGAAGAGACAGATAGATGCATAGTTAAATTTTTAGATTTCGGCGGTTATATGAATGTACAATTCAATGAATTAAGACAAATTCGTTCAGATTTCATGGGTGTGCCATTCCAAGCCACCGAATGTATACTTTCAAATGTTGAGCCAATAGGTAAGTCATTTTTTATTTTTTTTATTTGGAAATAAGTATTTGCTAATACTTTCTAAAATTAGATAAAAAGAAATTTCATTACTGACTTCATAAGTCCTGATTATGAAATTTACAGTCTTATTTTCAAATACATTTAAGTGATGTGAGTTTTTTATATTATTTGGCATTGAGTTGTTGTAAAGTCTCAGTCCTTTGAAAAATAACGATCTTTGCATGGCATTTGTATTTTCCTTCCGTAGCCTGAAGTCATTCACATTCCTCAAACTATATATGTTTGAACATCTCCTACATATATTAGTTGTTCGATTATATATCACCAAACTCGCTTCTCAATCGTGTTTCGTGTGCTTCGTAGCATGTGGCACCGTCTTGTTGAAACCACATGTCAGCCAAGTCCATTTTGGTCATGAACGAATTTTTAACCATCGCACGGTAGCGCCCGCCATTTACAGTAACGTTTCTGGCGGTCATCAACAATACTGGCGGATACAGCTGCAATATTTTCCTCTGTGCGCACCCTACGTATGCGCGTTGGTGGCTTAAAGTCTAATACCGTAAATCTGGTGTGAAATTTAGTCACAAGATTCCGAATAGCCGCCTCAGAAGATCGCCCAATCTGATCATAAAATGGAAGAAGTGCTCATGCACTTTCTTATCTGAACGTTGTTTGTGTGTTAGTCGATTCATGGTTAAATTATTGACCAAACTGAACGTGTTTAACAGTAACATGTTACACGAAAACACCTTAGCTGTCAAAAACAGTGTTCAAAAAAAAAGTTGCTAGAAAATCACACATTACTTATAAATAAATGCATTAACAACATAAATAAGTAGAAATGTATGCATTTTCTTGTTGTGTTTTAAATTTATCATGATTTAGTAAAAAAAATCTTAAATAAATCATCCACGCTCAGCCTTTCATTATAATTTAATATCGCATTCAATTCGTTCTTATTGTATTTATTTTGTATATAAGAGGCTCTATCTTTGCATTCAGTAGAAAATAACATCTAGATATTGATTCGTGATCCGATATTTCGTTATTTGTTATTGTAATATTTATATTCTTTTCTCTTTGATTAGCAATTCATAAATATTAAGATTGTTTTATTTTTATTTTTGCAGATACCTGTTGGTCAGTAGACTCTGCTGATATTCTGTCAAAATTAACCAAAGGCATTGTTTTACAAGCACAAGTAGCTGGATACAACACTCAAAATATACCAGAAATATATTTATTTGCTAGCTTGGGCCCTAATGTGAGTATTCTACTCTTTATTAAGAGTTGAAAAATAAAATACTGAAATGCAAAACTCCGACATTAAAAAAAATTCTTGTTCTAAAATGAGAATTTGAGTTTTGCATGATGATGTATTGATATAATTATCCAAAAACGGATAAAACACTGAAAAATTCATCTATGTTACAAAGAGCCTTAAGTTGGCTAGGTTTTGGAACAAAACTAACATAAGCGCCCATCCATCTACTCATTGTCAAATGATCTTTATTAAAATTCTTATTGTGAACTTTTAACCTTGGAAAGGGTTTAAGTGTGTGTGTTGTTTAAGGATAAACAACATTACTAGCAAGATCCGGTTGTTGCCAGATTGAAGACTGGTTGCTACCTTGTGTGCTGGTAATGTATAAATTAAAATTTAAAGCAATTATTTATTTCCACAAATAAACAATTACAATGCGGTGGATATAATTTTCAATTGTAAAGTGTTTTGAAGAGATGTTTCTACAAATCCGTTTTGCCCAGAACATGCGGGGCACAGTGTTAAAATTTCGAAACTGTCTTGTTATGGCACATAAATTGAACCAAAGATGGGCGACATTTTTGGTAACTCTGAAAGATTTAATGCCAGTTCGTTGAAATTTTGTGATTTACACAAATATTTCCTTTCAATTATAAGTCAAATAAATTAAATTGAAATTTTCAAAAATTCATTAAAAACGAAGTTTATATTATTTACTTTTGTTTAAAAGTATGTGGTTGCTGTTATGATGGCTTTAAAATTTTAAACGAATAATTTTGTAAAAACCACGATTTCAATACAAAGTGCCAAGAAGATAACAAAACGGGCGTAATTTGGTTTAGTTTAAAACCCGATGTCATCCATTTCCACTTTATATTTTAAGCATGCCCTTTCAAATAAAAACAATTGAAAATTTGTCTATAAATGGCGGCATTATGCAATAAACAATATATTGGGCGGGCAAATTATCTATCCGATTTTCGAAAAAAAATCTTGCTTGGAGATGAAACCCCTTTCAAACAAAAAAAGTATTTGGAAAATAGGTTCACAAATGATTGAGTTGTTTGTGTACAAACATAAAAAACAGAGGATTGAAGTCGGCTAAAATTTGTATTCATCCAACCAATTTACTTCGTGCTTTATTTGAATAATAATACATTCTGATTACTTTCTATCTATTTTGTTTATTCGATTTTAAAACGAGTAAAATGATGTGCATTCGGTTTACAAATATACGCGAATTCGGTTTACAGAACCGGCAGAATTATGATCATAGAAGCATAGAAGCAAATATTGTATATGCACCCAAACCTCGGTTTCGCATAAAACGATACACTGACGTCTTATAAAATCTATGGATGCGTTCCTCAATTGAAAAATAACGCATAAATATGAATTTATGTATACAAAGCCGAACAAAATCGTTTAGAAAAAGTCAACATAAAATTTATTTCAATTATAAATACATACAAATACATACATATACATGAACAAAACAGTAAAATTATAAATTTTTAAAACAGTTTAAGGATCAGTCTCTTATAGTTGATTCACCCAGTTGGTATTCCTTTATAAGTGCAGTGTATATTGCAATTGACACTATCCAGGATTTCAATTGTTTTCTCGAGAGATATTACTTGCCTCTTTTTATTTTCTGCATGATGTTAGCTGAAGTCTCACGCAAATGCGTATTTTTAAAACAAGAAATTCAATATGATAAAGGAAATATAAATTGCAGTGTGTGTTATCTTTTTTTCTAAACAACATTAAAAGTTATTTCCCCTAAATTTCGGGGTTATAATTACGTAGACTAACTATGTAAAATAAAGTGTATTCTCCTTTTTTAATTTATTTGTTTTTATTTTATTTTTAAGCTATTGCGACCGAATCAAGAAATTCCGTAACGAAAATAAAACCTAACACTATCTTTGTTTCTTAAGTCTTTTGTTTTTTTTACGCATTTGAATCGCCTAGCGTATGTTAACCCCTAAAGTCTGCTATTGATTTCATTAACATACAGTATTGCCAGAACAGATTTCTACTTGTAGGAAAACACAAAATGGCGTACTTACGAGCAATCGTGGTTGACAAAAAATTATATACACAAACAAACAGACAATTCCTAGGTTTTTAAGCTATTGCATAGCTTTTATCGCGGGCTTTGACCGCGGCGACCGAATCAAGAAATTCACCACGTTCAAAAAGTGTAACTTGAATTAATATCAAAGAAAAAAATATACTGCATAAATAAAAAATAAATAAATAATAATAATTGCATACATAACTTGATAAAAAATGCTTTGCCGCGACAGTCCCCGAGTTCCACACATTTTTTTTTAAGTTAAGTTGAGTTCGTGTAAAACGAGGTTTGGGTGTATATTAACAACTATATATAGCACATATTTTATATATTTATTTATGTAAAAATGTAAAACTGTAATTTTTTTTACAACAACCACAGGAAAAAAATTCCACTAAAAGTTGAATTTTTAACAAACTATAACCATGTGTAAAAAAATCGGGATAAAAAGATGTAATTTTCCGCTTAAAACGTCAAGCGAATAAATAATCAATTAATTCACTTTTAACACTTTTATTTGGCATCTTGAATAATATTAATTATATGCAAGAATTATTTGACAGAATGTTTGTAATGACAGTTAAAATTTTTGTACTTTTTATTTAAAAAAAAAAATACCGTTCACATCAATAAGAGTGTAATTTTTCATTTTTCCAACCAGAAAAACTGTGAAATGAATACCCTTACTGTAAATTTTTACCTACTTTGTTTTTGCGATTTAGTTCATTGTGTATGTTTTAAGTATTTATTAAGTATTTACTTTCCTTTTTCCTACAAATGCCAACACTGATCTTTAAAAGCATATTGTTTTTGCATGAACTTTATGGACAATTATTCAAGTCTTGTTCTGTTTCACATTTGTAAATGTTAGTACGCTCTTGTACAAGGTGGGCCAAAAGAAGTAATCCGATGTTGTTTTCATCTTAATTTTTTCTAAATGAATAACTTCGATTCTGTTTTTTTATTATGTTTTTTTGAACCTTTAGAATTTTATTGGTCAAGTAGAGAAGATGATATCGGCCAAATGGGCGCCGTCACAATTGATTGCTATACGGGCTACGCGAGAACTTCGGGCGACAGATTCTCGCACTCGTCTCGAATGTTGTCCTTGAGGGCTTCCAGGGTCTCGGGCTTGTTCACGTAAACACGGGACTTCAAAAAACCCCACAAAAAAGTCTGGAATGGTTAAATCGGGCGATCTTGTGGGCCAGTGTAAATCGCCAAAACGAGAGATGGGGCGACGCGGTAACGCCGCCTCCAGAATATCGGTCGTGGCTCGCGCATTGCGTGTCGTTGCTCCGTCCTGTTGGAACCACATGTCCTCCAGTCCTAATTCGTTCAATTGCGGCAGAAAAAACTCGGTTAACATGGCCCTATAGCGCGCACCATCCACTGTTGTCTTTTGACCACCGGCGTCCTCGAGAAAAATGGCCCGATGACTCCTCTAGCGTGAACAGCGCACCATGTCACTTTGAGCGGGTGCAATGGCTCCTCGTGCACCATTCGTAGATTTTGAAGCGATAGTTTTGCTTGTTCACGCACCCGCTGAGGTGGAAATGAGCCTCATCGCTCATTATGATTGTGGTCGAAAAATCTTCCACCTCGTCCTCGAGATTGATGATGGCTGCCTGCGCCCAGGTTACACGCGTTTGGTGTTCGACAGGCAGCAGCTGATGTATAGACTGGACTTTGTACGGGAACATGCGCAGGTCTTTGGCCGAAATTCGCCTTAGCGATGACCGGCTGATGGCTAATTGCGAGGCACGGCGTCTGGTCGATGTTTCTGGCGACATCCTCGGCAACAGCGGCGATATTCTCGGCAGAACGGGCGCTCTGGGGCCGGCAACTCTTGGCAGCGTCTCGTGTGGTCACATACTCTTCAAGGTTGGTGGTCAAACGGCGCAGTGTTTGCGCAGCCAGTGCCGAACGACCGGGGAATCGGCGACGGAATTCGCGCTGCGCCAACACCACAGACGAATTATTACGCAAAAAATTAGACAGGATTATTCCGCGTTCTTGGGGAGTGTATCGCTCCATGGCTTGTTCACTTGTATTCTACATCTGTCTAGTTCACAAATGTGAAAACAGATTTTACATTGGCCGCCATTTGGAAAAATAAGAGCATCTTCCAATAGGGTGATTTCTTTTGGCCGGCCCACCTTGTATAAGTGAACAAACAAACTTCAATACACTTGTCTCTTAACTATCGAGTGTTGATTGTTCTCTTTTCATAGTGATTCATCTGTATTGAATAGAAACGAATAAATAAAAAATAATAATGATGGTTTCATGCAGATGTTTAGTTTAAACCTTGTAATTTCAACATTTTTGTCATAAATGTTATCAAACAACTAAGTTTATTCCAGAGAGGAAGAAGAAATTGCATTAGTTATTGCTGTTTACAATTGAACTATTTTCTCACTGGTGGAGGAAATATATGCATAAGTAAATTTAAGAAAAATTAAAAAGATATTCAAAAATATTGATCTAGAAAGATCAGGGAATTTTACAAACGGTATGTTAAATCTCAAAATGTATAACCAAAGATTAAAGTTTATTTAATGTCTTATCGGGCTGTCTATCGTATAAAAATTACATTCAGGGTTGTCACAGAATCCAATTTAGTCGGAATTGGATTTGAAAAGACGACAAAAGATACTTTTCTGTGATGAATTTCAATGTTATCGGTGTTATGTTTAAAACAGATAGTAATTCCAGATTTAGCATAAAACCGATAACATTGAAATTCATCACACAAAAGCATTATTTGTCGTCTTTTCCAATCCAATTCCGACTAAATTGGATTCTGTGACAACCCTGATTATTTTGTTTGTAATAAGAGCGGGTCGATGTAGACACTTATGTAGAAAATGAATTAAAAAGGCAGTTATGAAGAAACATTTTTGAAAAATTCAATGTGACATACAGTTTCATTGCTGATTTATTATTACTAGTGTATGCAGCGGTGGACACAATCGATCGCATTATATAAATTAATATAAAACATTTACATAAATACATACGATAAAGTACAAAAACAAAAGCTGATATATGCATGCGCAATAAGTGTGCATGAGTTAGTAGCAACTTTAAACGCTTACAACTCCCTAAATATCGTACCGATTTAAATAAAATTAAGTTTGTGCACATCTATGTAAAAACCCGTTTAAAAAAATGTAAATATTCCAAAATCGGTTCAGTATTACGGCCGTAAAAGGTATTTAAAAAAACGTGTTTGCCTATTAATAATATAGATTATAATAAATAAAATATAAAATAAATAATTCTTAAATTTGTTATTAGAGACAATCTCAATATATTTTCAAAGAAAGTCAAAAGGTTTTGTTGATGATAGCTACATGCATTTCATTGGTGCTAATGCCAAATCATCAATCATCGTATCTTATACACAAACTTTTAAAAAACCAATGAGAATTTCAAATATTACAAAAGTATAAGCATAGTAGGTTGTAAAGAAAATAAAAGAGATTCGTATCGAATATAACTTGTTTGTTAAGTTTTTTGAATAAGTTTCGAAACCTACTATGCTTATACTTTTGTAATTTTTTAAATTCTCATTGGTTTTTTTTTTAAATATGGTTGAAGGTCTAGTGTTGATTTGGCATTAGCAGCAATGAAATGCATGTATGTATATAGACTAGCTAAAAACATCTCAACAAACAAAACCTTATAAAATAAATAAAATATATAAATAAATAAAATATAAAACAAATAAAAGGCATATGCAAATTTTAATACAACCTTGACTATTTAAAACATATAAGATTATCGTGTTTTTTATATTTGTAATTTCTACTTACAGAATGTTATATTTATCAATAAGGAGCTTGTAGCCAGAAATCTTGCAAAATGGGTAGATATAAGAGACTGATTATTCCCTATGGAAATACAAATAGAAGAAGCAACAAAGGCTGCTGACAGCAATAAAAATTGCCATAATAGCAGACAACATAAAACAATTAGTAAGCTTAACTAAATAAGTTCTATAAGTTATATGTAACATATATGAAATACACAATTTTATCAAACTACTAAATCTTTGCCCCTCTCCCCGACCTCACCCTACCTTTATCATTTCTACTAACCGGCAACATCCCACACTAATAAAATCTTTAAAAAAATATATCTAATACTAAACTCAAGAAAGTCACATAATGCAAATCAACAACAATATAAACAATGCACATAAAATTTTTAAAGCCATAACACAAAACAAAATCAAGAGAAACACTAAAGTCAATGCGAAAGATAGTTTTTATAATAATGTGTGTAACTTTAAATAGAAGAAAACTAAAAATAAACAATGAATTAATGAACTTGCTTTTAGGAAGCAAATCTACTGTTTCTAAAAATATGTGCTAAAAATCAGTCAGTCAGCTCCTTAAACTTAAAGAAATGCAAATTTATTAAATAAGCTTTTATTTTATGTAGGCATCTTTTTGTAAATATACAAACTTAGGTCTAGGATTGAAAAAAAAAACAAAATTATTATATGAAAAGTCTATGAAATATTACACAAAAAATATCACTTTGTCTGCATAACTCAACTTAATTCATTCATTATTCAAACAAATCCTTTTCGTCCATCCATTTCTCAATATTGTTTTATACCTTTTTTACATTTAAGTGACAAAATAAAAGAGTCATTATTTATATTCGTTTTTCTTTTTTTTATGTTTTACCATACATCTATGAAAAATATTTAACATAATTATATTACCAATATTATTTTCTTATTTTATTTAACAATCATAAAATTTTATTGTGGCGTGTTAAAATTTTGTTAATGATTGAAAACAAAAAAATACTTATTTATAAATATACATATATACTGAAAAGAAATTAACAAAAATACTTGTACATAGGCATATACATATTACACATACTCTTATACTTATTTTATTTTATCAATTTTTTTTTATTATTATTTGTTTTTTCATTAAAAAATTCTTGTAATTTTAAAGAGTTTTAAGTTGTTCAGAAATTCTATAAAGATTATGGGGGGAAAATAATTTTTTATTTTCATCATAACAATAATTTAGGAAAAGTAAAATGTTTGTAATAGAAACATTTTTAACAATACAATACAACTTCTTCAACACAAAAACCAAAAATGTTTATCATATTAAACAAAGTTTAGATTTTTATTGGGCACAAAAATTAACAAAAACAAACAAAATTAATTAACATACATAAATTGCTTATGACAAGTTTTTATATTTGTATCTAATATCTAAACGGAATGGATGGTTATTTGACGAAAAAGTTATTTAAATATACATAATACATACATTTTTATTATTTGCGTTAAATGAAATTGGAATCTAATTAAAATTCAGAAAATATATCTCGGTGCTTTAGAAAAAATCCTTTCTTAATTTTATAAATGTATTTAACTATTCACATACAAAATTAGTTCATTAGTTTCTCAAAATCCATTCAATTGGTTAAGTAAAAAATTGAGAAATGTGTAGCAGCACTGCCAAATGTTTCGATAAAGAAACTACGAAAAAATGCGCTGCTTGCTAATTGAAGTTTCTTAAACACTAAATTTACATTATTGAGAATGTAGTCAATGCTTTCTGTTTTATTAAACAAGATGTTAAAAGAAAAGATAATAAATGCGACTAATAATAATATATACTGTAAAGCTGAACGGTAAAACGTTTCAATGAAATTTTAAAAATTATATATTTAAAACTTTATCAAAAAATACATAGAAAAATTATATTTAAATTTTAAAAAATGTGAAACGAAAATCAACGTACTGAAAACTTTTTATGTTTAGAGCATTTGTTAGAACTCAACATATATATACATACATACTTTATTTTCTTTAAGCAGGTATTAGTCGATTCTGTTGGTGTTTTTAGCAAAATCAAAGTGGTCAGTTTTTTATGCGACTGCACTACTTTTAAAATTAATCTAAATTATAGTCAGTTTATGGTATATTTTAAAATTGTATTTATTAATTATTACACAAAAAATGTCGTTATGCTTAACAATATTTCGTATACTATAGTGAACAATGATATATTAATTTTTTAATAAAAAATGAGAAGTATAGTTATCAAAAGTGTTTTTTTTACAAAAACAAATCGAATTGTCGCGTTTGATTTTTTTATGTACATATACATAAATATAAAGACTTTTAAATAAGTTATTTTAAAATCAAGTTTATTGCATACTTAAAATATGCAAAACACTCGGTTTTGGAAAAAAAATCATTTAAGACATTTCTATATTAAGGAAATGATATACATATACATACATCTGTATACATATATCGTTAGCTGAAATGCAAAACAACAAACTAACAAGCAATTGTAAATCCCGATTTTTCATTAATTATTGTGTATTTATTATATCATGAAAGGCGAAGGCCCTAGTAGCCATTCCTTTTCTCTATATACATTTTCTGTAAACTAAATTTGCATTAAATAAATATTAATAATAATAATAAAAATATTATACCATGAATACACCATAATGAATAAAAACCTAATTTCATATTTATTGCTTGTAAGGTGGTTTTGCATTTCTGCTAACGGTATGTACTTCGAAAGTTTGTGCTGGCAAAAACTCCAATAAGTGATTTTTCCATTTGGAAAACGCTTAAATTTCTATACCGCTATAATGTCATAAATTTATTTTGTTAAACATTTGTTGCTATCGACAACTACACTTTATTAGTAAAAAGTATTGGCAATATATTACATATGTATACATACATATGTATGTAAAAAATCTGGGAAAGAAAACAGATTGTAATATCGTGACACAACTGAATTTAATAAACAAATAATAATAATAAAGATTATCGGTTACAGGCAGCAAACATTTAAAGCTGATCACTGTTGTCATCAGTCAGAAAAAATAAAACTAGTATCATAACATACGATTTACTTATTAGAGATAAACGAGCACGGTTTGTCAGTTTTCAGATATTTTCCTTCTTTTTTCAAAAATAAAATAAGTGCATGCATTAGGATATTTTTTATGCTCAATGAAACTAATATTTGAATTTACTTGAGTTTGGGTTGAATGATTTCAGTACTTACTTTATTTTCTTAACATAAAGCAGAAAGTATCCAATTTAAGTTTGACTAGTAACAAATTAGAAAGACAGACAGACAGACGTACATTGCGAATAATAATAATTTTTTTTGCCACTGGCGATTATTAAGTCGCGATTATTAAAATGCAACCGATGTCGAAAGATCGGCCACCTCTTTTTTTCTATATTAAAGTATGTGTGCACTTTGTGAATTGTCAAAATAATATTAATTAATTGAACTAAATATTTAGAAAATTAAAGTTTTGTATAATCTTTATTAATAATTTATTTATTTAAGAACCTTAAAATAATATATTACTTTTTTGAAATTACAATATTATTTTTATAGAAAAAAACAGGGTTTGTTATTTTTTATTTAAAACTCTTAATTTAATTTCAACTAATACATATTTTCTATTTTTATTTTTTAATACAACAACATTATATTTACATATATTTGTAGGCTTAGTGTTATTTTTTTATTATAATTTATTATTGTAATGTGTTTGAATATATACATATATGATTTTTCATTAAAATTTTTTGTTAAAAACACCATATAAAAATGTTTCAAAAAATTTTTGGAAGAAATGTTAATTTATGTTTTATAGCTATTTCAAGTCTCATTTTTTTTAATTGGATAATTTCCCAGACAAAAATTTTAACTGCAGTATACATACATATTTACAAAATCCCTAGAAATAATTGGAGCCACATTCATTTTATAATAAACTATTTTGTGGCACAATGTGTATTGTGAAACACATCGCTCACTTGCTGCAATGACGTCATAAGTCAAAAAAATTTTATAATGATTTTATATTCTTAACAGTTTAGACTAATAATAACCCTGTTCTAGTGATATACTATGCGCTTGAGGTCACGTTAACCCGATAGCAAAAAATTGGAAACAATTAACTGCTGTTGGCTAGCCCTTACTATTCTCTAAGGCATAGAGAGGGGGATAACTGACTTTAAAGTTCTTAAAAGCAATCGGAACATGTTCCAGAAACATTGCGATTTCCGAAAATTGGGCCGGTGCTTTCGATCAACTCCATGGAGTTTTGAAAATAAAAGTTTGAACAAAAATTTTTCTACACATGGGAATGATGGCTCCAGAGTTTTTTCAAAGAATAACTTCTAAAAATGTCAATTTCACTATTGCTCGCAATACGAAATTGTAAGAAATGGCTATCTGCTTTCGCCCCAGAATTGGTTATGAAATTGAAACTGTTTAATTGTAAAAATAATTTAATTCGACTGAAGGTAAAAAAACTTTCTTTTTTTTCTGGGAAAATAATTCAAAATTCTACAAAATGTTATTAGTGACGTCTTGTTAAAATCCCAATATGTAATTCGTTGACCAGTTTTCGCTTAGTCTAAGAATGATTATCTTTTGTCTAAATAAAAAGCCCAATATTTATTTTAAAATAGTGTAAAATTAGTTACTACCATTTAAAAAAGAAAACACAAAAAAATAATGTTATATAGTATTTTTTATATACAAATATGCTCACATAAAAAAAATAAATTGGATATATTTTTTGCTAAAATAAGTTATTTTAAAGATACATGAACAAATTAAATATTTATGTATGTGTATTAAATAAAAATATGTAATACGTTAAAAAACAATCCCCTATTTAACGAAATAAAAAGTAAAATAATATAAAACCGTTATAAGTAAAAAATGCAGGAATTTAATTTCAGAACAAAAGAAAACGTTGAACAGGATTTTTAAATAAACGGAACGATTTTTATTAAATATATTATTTTATATATCAAGTGAAATTCTAAAAAAAAAATTAAAAGTCAAATATATAATAAAGCAATAGTTTAATAATATCTTCAAATGAGTAACGCAATAAACAAATATAAAAAATTAAATGCAAAATAAATTACTCTTAAACATGAGCAGAGATAGAGATTTAAACAATATTAATATTGAAAAACGAAAACTTCAACAAATAAATTCAATGAAATTAAAATTCGTTAAAAAAAAAATAATTATTGCTGTTGTTTTTATTTTAAGGAATTTAAAGTGGAGATGGGATCGTCATTATCTTTTTACTCACGATCATGCACGCTAAACAATAAAATTTCAACATGTGCGATGAAAATAGATCGATTTCACAACGAGCGAATTGAAAATATGGTATCCATTTTCAAGATCTTGGAATTTTATATCGCGTGATTTTTCTGGATCCTGGATTATTTAGGGGTCCCGGGATTTTTCAATATTTCGTAATTTTTTTCAAAAGTGTTATAAAAGTTAAGAGCTAATTTATAAATTTACATTTAACGCAAATAAATAGTGTCCGACCGAACGCTCGGTATTGCAGTTCGGTAAAATTTTCCTCGAAAACCGAACTTTGTATAAATTAGTTGTACAAGTTTGTATATCATCAAAGATACGAATATTAAGGGTGAATTCCAAAGCGTCATTTGCAATGCAACTGAACAAAGTCATGCATACCTTAAAGCAACCATGCAAACATTGACAATGTCACACATCCCTAAATGTATAATAAAAGTTATCGATACGCAAAACTAAAGCTTGTTACTGCTTAGTTTTACAATGTAAACAACACAGTTGGTTACTTTGTGTCAAAACTGTAACAAAACCGCGTCACTGCAATGTGTTTTGACGTTTTGGAACTCACCCATAGATTCAATCCTGTAAAATATCAAAGTACGTGCGCCAATGCCAAAATTACACCTTTTTATGTGTTTTAATTTTGCTCATCAAATAAATAAATAAAAAAAAATATGTTGAAAGGAATTGTTCGGCTGAAGTTCAAATCCGAGTTTACTATTTCTTTTAAATTTTAGAAATTTTACGCTTACGAATTCCACTCATGCACGCTAGCTGCCGCCTTTTGTGCAAATTACGTGAGCGTTGTCCATCACTAGTGTGAAGGTTTATTGAATAAAGCTTGCCTTTTCCAGTTTTCGTAAAAGTTTTCTTGAAATATTTTTGTTGCCGTTTCTTCTCTCGTTGCAGGTGGTATAAATAATGCTTCTCTTTATAAGATCATGAAAATATTAATTATACGCATTGGGCCCTTCCTAAATTAAATATCTATTCATCTGAAAAATTATGTAATGCCACTGAATGCGGAGACCTATAACAGCGTTTTGAAAGCCTCTTTTCCCCACGTTCACAACTTATTTGTAAATCTAAAATGGCATTTTCAGCACGATAATGCTTCAATCCAATTCAAAAAGTTGACGTCCTTGAATGTCCATCATACTCACTAGAGAACGTATGGGGATGGTTGGCTAGGAAAGTGTACGAGTCCGGAAAACAATACAACAAACAAACCAAATGAATCGAAGGCATCAAATACGCTAGGTCCACTATTTCTTTAAATTATATTGAAAGACCTTACAATTCAATTTCCAATCGAATTTTCGAAGTGATTTCAAGCAGAGGCAGCACCACGCATTACTAAGAATGTATTAAAAATCTTTCAATGAGTTTTTAATATATAGTTTTTCTAAACAATCAATATTATGTTGAATACTACAGCAGTCATTGTAGTTTCATTTTAAAGAGAATCGATAAGAGTCTTTTGGATAAAACTTAAGACTATAGCTCAATTCGTTCAGAGAATATTTAACATTAACGGTCAGTGAAAGGGGGCGCTAACCTGATGGCGCGCAGTGTATTTTAGGCCGAACCTGAACATCAAACTTTGCTTTAATTGAATAGAAAAAATTTTAATTTTGATAATTTTTAATATTCTTTAAATTTTTGCAACAACAACAACAGCTGAAAGTAGGTTTTTGCTGAACTCCGTCACTGAACCCGAACGTTCGGTCGGACTAATGAATACTAATCAAATAGTCAGCGTTTATGTAAAAATTGTCAAAAGTGGTTCTACCTTTATATGTATGTAATTGTATCATGCGTGGATCTTGCTTATTTTTTACTAAATATTACTTCTTTTTGTCTTATCTGACACTTAATATTGTGTGATTTGTTCGAATTTTATTTAAATGTATTTCGTCCTCAATTTTCTCGTTTTTTCTTTTTTAAATGGCATCTCTCCTTTTCATGCTAAAATAAACACTTCATCAGAAAATTCCCAAAAATTTGCATGTTTAACTCACAGATGCACTTACAGTGGGCAACAGACTCTGAAAGTCAATACAACCCAATTAAGCATCGGATGTTATAAACAACAGCATAAACGCATTATGCCCTACCAGATAATAGTAGAGTTGTGGAATTAAGAATTAAACAATTGTTGAGATAAAAAATTCGTTTCAAAATCCATCAAACAAGCAACATGCCGCTGCCGACAACCACGAAATTTTAGTTAAATTTTTATTTTTTTGTAGTCAACATTAACTAAAAATTTCAACAAGTTTCCTGATTAATTATGTTACTTATGGTATGTTCATTAACTCTTGGCTCTAAAACGCTTTTCAACAAGAAAAATTGTGCTTAAATAGCAAATTAACGACACACCTTAATAAAATGGCTAATAACGTTTGATGCTGGCTTACAAATAACAACAATAACAGTAATTAATTTAAATAAACTTCATAAACGATCATGTTCGAGAAATAACAAATTCATAATTTCATTAAACCCGTTGCCATTTTTACATCTCAATTTTCCAATGATTTTCAGAATTATTCGTTTCTATGCAGAAATGTGAATGTATATCATTTTTAAATTAAAATTTCTGAAACTCACAGGATTATACATATTTAGTTTTATAGTAGAATATCACGGATATTACAATTAATTACTCATCATGATTAATTAACGATGATTATGATGTTTTAAATTAATGGATTTCGAAGAAGAAGAAGCAAAACTGAAGGTGATAAGATAAAATATATTAAAGATGCATACATACTACATACATACTAAGGATGTAACGAATACACATTTTGAAGTATTCGCAAATACTGAACCTAAATAAAAATATTTCAAATTTAATTGAAACAGAACTTCCCTTCGTAACGATAATAATATATTGAATAAATTACCACACTACTAGCGGTATTTACATTCGGAAACCAATAAATCACATTCCAAAAATTTTAAATCGACTTCTTGATTAACTACGATGCCCCGTATTTAGGGCCTTATTCACAAACGATTAATAAAGTTATAGGAGGTTTAATGTTGGATTTTTATGTATATGGGAAAACCGGTTTTAATGTACACATTAACTTTATTAATCGTTTGGGAATAATGCCATCAAATTTTACCAATTTCTTAATAAAAATTAACTTCATATACATAATCAGGGTTGTCACAGAATCCAATGTTGTCGGTATTGGATTTGAAAAGGCACCAAAAGCAATTTGTATGATGAATTTCAATGTTAATGGTTTTGGGTTCAATCTAGAATTACTATCTATTTTTAACTTAAAACCGATAATATTGAAATTCATAACACAAAAGTATTTTTTGTCGTATTTTCAAATCCAATTCCGACAACATTGGAGCCTGTGACAACCACGAATATTAAATATACGTATGTATGCATAAGATATATACATACATATGAGTGTATGGGCAAGGTGGACAAACAAAATATCAATCTATATGTACATATGTATATAGCAAAAGTGTATACGATAAAAAACAGCTTTTAAGATTAATCAAATACTTACTATTAAGTAAGTACTTTGGCTTCTTATCAGCAGCTGGTGGGGATTACTATCTATTTCGATCCGAAAGAAAATACTTTTGAAGCACAACGTATGGTGAATACAAATTTCAATTATTTTCTTTTCGAATCGAATCGAAATACAAAGCAATTTTTCTGATTTTGGTGCTACACATTTTTGTATATTCATAAAGAATGATGTTTTGCTTGTGCTCTTGAAAAAAACGTGGTGTGGAGCATATAAAATCGAAATATAATGAGATCTGTTTATAATATTATTCATATAACAATGGAATTGTCTAATTAATTTCCTTAAAATAATCTCTTAAAAATAAAATGCAGTTTAAATGCTTTGGAGAGTGTCTATTTTTTCGCTTTTTTTATGAAATTACACATTGTTTGGTCTGCCATTGCACACCATGAGGACAAAATTAATTTGCCCTTGCTAAAATTTATTCGAGATATTCTCCAATTCAATTTCAAAAAGTTTTATTTAAAATTAAATTCTTGAATAATAAATTTACTAAATACCCCAATGAAATTCATTTAGAAAATATTTTTACTTACATATATATTTTTAAAACATAGTATCTTATTTCAGCTTAAATATAATGTGGCAGGCGAAAGTGTCCTTGAAATATAATGATATAAAAAATAATATTATTGTAATGTTCACCATCAAAATTGTTAAAAACTAAAAAAATTTCAAAAGATCAAAAATATTTTTTGCCCAATTGTTGTTCATTTGTCTTATTTGTTGTTTTCTGGGTATGTCAAATAACATCTTCGCTGAGGTTTTCTGCGCTGACTCTGGCTATGAGTGGCGACTTCGCCTTTTTAACTATCTATCAATAAAACTTAAGAAATTTACTTTTCTTGATGTTGCTTTTTTAATTTGTTTTAATTGAACGTGCTTTTAGAACAAAAAATCTAGATTTGTTTGGACCAACATACATTTGTAATGCAATCACATTGCTTATGTACAAATTATAAAAAGGAGTAAGGTGTGAAGGTTTCAAGGGTTTTAAATTAAAATTTTATTAATTTTTCTATTTTTAATATTAATTTATTAAATCCGGAAGGCTCCGTCGGAGGGTAAAGCTAATAAATAGCCTTTTCGGATGAGCGATCAATCTCTTTATACAAGAAAGCGATCGAACACCTGAGGTGTGAGGTGTCTCGGCGACCTAGAGCCTCTGCTCGCATCCCAGAAGAACCATCAAAACCCGAAGAAATTCTGGAACTCCTAAATTTCTGTAATAGTGAATCCTTGGCGTCGCAGAAAGAGAGACCAAAGAAGATGTATTACGGCTTCGAAACCATCCTCCTGAGTGTCTCCAAAGGCGACGATAGGGAAACTCGGGATCCGGAGGACGGTGATCCTACTTCAGACGCTATGTCGGTATGCCAGTTCAGCCTCTCAAGGAGATATCATAAATCCGGTCGGGTAGGGGAATTATTTGAGGGGATGGAAGAGGTAGTTGATGGGGACGTTCTCCTGGATTCGGAACTGGAGGACGCCAACGTCACCGCTAAACCGTACAACGTAGCGCAGGTGAACCTTTACCGCTATAAAGCTTCGTCCGCTGCTATGCTCCTCTGCTTGGAAGGAAAAGGGGAGGAGCTCGTCTCAGTCAAGAACGCCGGCTTCACCAAGGGAGGGCTTACGGACATATTGCTAAAGGCTTCAGGCTACTTTATGCTAATAGTCAAGGTAATACCAGAGCATGCATAGTGTCCAAAAGTGATCTAAAGATCTTCATTTTATATGATTACAGTGATGAAGAAACATTAATTGCAGCTTTGGAGACGTACATGGCCACAATCATGGTCATCTCCAGCTACATGGCATACGAATGCGAATCTCCGACCGGAAAGATTTGCGACGCAGTCAGAACAGCGAAGTTAAATAATTGACCAGCCATCGTGTTGTGTGGGGAAACCCAAACATAAACGGAAGGGATGAGTCTACTTGATTTCATTCTTTGCCATAATTTAT
The DNA here is from genome assembly GCA_956483585.1 of Gymnocheta viridis. Classification (NCBI taxonomy): domain Eukaryota; kingdom Metazoa; phylum Arthropoda; class Insecta; order Diptera; family Tachinidae; genus Gymnocheta; species Gymnocheta viridis. The sequence goes on along the minus strand of OY101441.1, from coordinate 62,221,319 downwards.
AAGTATATTTCAAATCTCGGGTCAAGACAAAAAGGATTTCAAGATATTACATTAGTTAGCGCTATACAATCAACAAAAAATGGAGGGTCTCTAACGACTGTTCTTTCTCTGATCATAGATATGTATGTATGTTGAAATTAAATAGAAATTCTACTACTACACAATAAATAGGAAAAAACAAACTGGGTGGGGCAAAAGCAGCTTCTCTCGGAATTTATTCCACAACCACCTGTCACGATATCGGTATTGCGGTTGAATAACGCTTTCATCTTAGCGACATCGGAAACTTGTAGACCTAGTATCTGCCGGGGTAGAAGTAAACCATCATGGTGGAACTCTGAGGTTACAAACGCTCGTAAAGAGAACCGTAAACTTTTTAGTGAGGCCAAAAGACTAGGCAACTGCTTTTAGATTTATTAAAAAATTTTATGAGTTGGACTACTAGCGGACACAAGACCTTCGTGGCTCTAATGGTTACGCTCTTTCTCGGTTGTGCTCCATACAGAGATGAATATTCATCAAACACACACAATCGTACGATAGCCCCGTTTCCCATAAACAGGGAAAACATCACATGGGCCTTATACACTTTTGATCCGTTCAAATCAGCATGTCCCGATGGCATTATATCTGCTGACCTTCAGCGGAATGCAGACTTGATCGTCCCGTGGCTTACTCGGATATATTCGGCCTGCCTTGAATGGTCTTACATTCCGAAAACATGGACCAAATGTACCATGGTTTTTATACCCAAAGGTGGAAAAACTACGCACACTAACGCAAAGGATTTTGGACCAATCGGTCTATTATCTTTTCGTCTAAAAACACGGGAACGGTTAAAAGATCTACATCTCAGATCGGTAATTGACCTGAACCTGCCTGTTGAAACGGCACTACACTCGCTGGTTGGTTACATCGAAAATTCCATAAAGCACAACGAATTTGCTTTGGCGGCCTTTATAGACATAGAAGGGGCCTTCAACAACATCAACCCAGAAACCATTATCATGGCTCTGGTAAGACTCAACGGAAATCGGTCACTAGCTAATCTCTCAGGGAATTGTTGACTAACAGAGTCATCATATCTACGATGGGATGTTTAAACATATACAAAGTAGCAAAGCGAAGTGCGCACAGTGGTTTTCCGAGCAAAAATCTATATCTTCAAAACTAAAAAAAGCTAGGGTCTTTAAAAATTGTCAGGTTATATATATTATGTTCAAAGAACTTGAAGTTTGCTAATTTTTAGGAAAAAATATTAGCAACTGTAGCCTCAGTAGCCATTTGATCTTTGAAGGGTTAATTGGCTTATAGATTTCTTTTAAGAATTTTTTAAATAAAGCATTTCAAATTGAAATTTTAATTCATTCGAAATATACACTAAAAAAATAAATTAAAAAGTTATATAAAATTATGTATGTATATAAGGTAAAATAAGATATTAATATATATTAATGGCCTTATTCACAAACTATTAATAAAGTTTCAGTGGGTTAAATGTTGGATTTTTATATGGCAAAATGTGGTTTTAATGCATACAGCAACATTATTAATCGTTTTTGAATAAGGCCATAAATATTAAACAAATTATAAACTCCTTGACTTAAGTTTAAAACTCCTCGCTTATTAAGATTTAATTCAACGTGCCAAAACCTCGTAATCTTCCACATTATATGCATGTCGTGAGAAAGTTGGGTTAAAGAATTATAGCCTTGAGTAATTTTAAATATTTTACGGCTCTTTGTTCTTTCTGAAGACTTAAAGAATTCCTTAGCAGGACGACCACGCTTTTGACTAGGTGCAGGTAGTTCTTTTTCAAGGGATTTTGCTTCTAGCTGAATAATTTCGAGACTTTCAAATCACTTTTTATGTTCCTTCAAATCAATTAATTTGCTTCGATGATTTTTCGTCCAAAGCTTACCAATACGCTTACAAAGGCATTTTCAAACTTTTGTTAAATTGCTCTACTCAAATTTTATTTTTTCAGCCTTCAGTTTTTCCTCCATAAATTGGAATATTTTTTTCTTTCGACTGATAATTACCAGCTGTGGAACTCCAAATATCAAGCACATACATTCCATAAAATTGTCACTGACAGAATAAATCTTCTATTTTAATTTCCATATTGATATTTTCGATACTTTTAACACTATCGCGAAAATAATTAATTGTAAAAAATCAAAATTTTACCTTTGTTTTGACACTTTTCAAATGCAATGAATGAGTAAGATACACTCAAAACCAAAACTCAAATACCATAAAATTGCAATATAAAGTTTAAAAAAGCAACTAAAAATATTAGTATATATCTTTAATCATATTCTTAAAAAGAAATAGTACAAAACAAAATGCGATTTTTCATTATTTTTCCTCGGATAACTATGTAAATCACATCCATATGCAAAAAGCCGCGGCCACAATATATTTTAATTTAAAGAGGAATAAAGTAGTTTTTAAAAAACGTTGGGTTTTGTAAAGGTCAAAAAAGTATTCTTCGGGGATTTTTTAATGGGCTTATATTTTTGCAGCTTTATTATTTCATTTGGTAGAAAATAAGTTAAAATTAAATTTTTGTAGGGTTTTTGGAGACTTCTGCTACAATATCGCGAATAACTTTTTAGATAAACATAAGTTTTCTTTTATGACTATGCAATCACAATATATGGAATATGAACATGCCTCCACTTTCAACGGACACAATCATTAAATGGGGGAAATCACTGTGATACGCCGCAATTGTTACGAAAAAATCTCCAAATCGAAGCAAATCGCACATGTGGAGAAAAAATAATAATAAAACTTAAAAAATGTGCCAAAACAAAGAAAAATCGCTAAAACTATAAAGTTTTATTTTAAATCGTCAGAAAAAGAAAAAAAATCAGTAAAACAGCAAAGATTATACTCATGATCCAATAATAATAATATTTTTGGATCATGATTATACTCAAACGAAAAATATCTTTGTGTAGATTAATCATCCTTAAAGAAGTTTATGCCTGCGGCAACGGTCTTAAATATTAAACAACTGAAATGCTTTAAAGTATGCACTTATAAAATGTTGCAGTATCTTTAAAATTAGAGACGCTAGAAAAAACACCCTTAACCTAAGCAAAAACTATTAATAAATGTTGGGATAATTATTCAGTGTGTTATTGTTAAAATTGTGTTTAAAAGTACATAACAAATAATAAATTATTGTAAAAATTCTTCTTTCAAAAAATGCAAATTAGTTTTATGTATATTTTTAATAACTTCTCAACATGCTGGTTATAATGCTTGAGCGTGCATTATGCGATTATTAAATAAATATTTCTTTAATAGCTTTATAGTGTTGAATAAGAGAAAATTTATAAAATATATCGTTAAAATTAATGAAAATAGTTTTATAAAGGGTCCGCCATCTAACGTTTTTTTCAACTAGTGCTTATTTCGTGAATGGTAAACACTTAGCTCATGTCTGATTTGACAGATAATTATTTTTATCCTTCCGCTGAACGAATATGGACCATTCAATGCGTTTTCGCTTCGCTAAGTGGGCCTGCGATCGACTTACAGAAGATGCCGATTTTGCAAAAAAATCATCTTTTCAGATGAAGCTCATTTTGATCTTGGCGGGTATGTAAACAAGCAAAATTGTCACATTTGGGGCACAGAAAACCCGCACGCATACATTGAAAAGGCGACGTACCCAAAACGAGTCACTGTTTGGTGCGGATTTTGGTCCAGAGGCATAATTGGGCCATTTTTCTTCGAAAATGAGCAAGGAGTGGCCGTTACAGTCAATGGCGATCGTTATCGGGCCATGTTGAACGAATTTTTGTTCACAAAAATTTAAGAGGAGGATATTGGCAACATTTGGTTTCAACAGGACGGCGCTACGTGCCACACAGCCGAAGCTACACTCGATGTTTTGCGCCCTGTTTTTGAAGATCACATTATCAGCCGCAGAGCTGATGTCGTTTGGCCACCTCGGAGCTGCGATTTGACACCGTTGGACTATTACTTGTGGGGTGCCGTCAAAGATAAGTGTTACGCCGACAAGTCAGAGGCAATTGACGCTTTAAAGGACAATATTCGTGAAGCCATTGGTGAAATACAGCTGCACACAATCGATAATAAGCTTAAAAATTGGACCGATCGTGTAGGCTACTGCATGGCCAGCCGAGGCAGCCATTTGAATGAAATTATTTTTCATTATTAACCGGAAGGATTGTACTTTCAAATAAAAATTTGAGAAAATATTCAGTAGTTTTTTTATAGCATTTTCCAAAAAAAAAGTTATCTGGCGGGCCCTTTATAAGTTTCCCAAGTAGATATTTTAAAAGTAGGAATCTAAGCGACGCACAGTGGGCGACAGCAAAAATGAAATAAAAGAGTAATGAAATAATAAGTCTGCAATTATATAAAATGTGTTTTCCAAATTTTAAAATTTTTTTATCTAGTCTAGCGCCCTAGTAATTGTGGTAAGATTGTCAGTAAGTCTCTATAAATTTGAAACTTTAAATACTTTTTCCCTAAATCACATTTGAGTTTTTGTATATTTTGTTAAAATAAACAGAATAATAAACTAATTAACTATCAGGAAGTGTTTAAAAAGTAACAATCATTTGAATTTTATCAGCATGCTGTTAGTCATAATTATTATTCAAATTAATTTCTAAAGATTATTTATTATTAATTGATTACGTGTTTTTAAACAAACTACAGATAAAACTAATGTTTTGTTTCGTTTAGAATTACTTTCTGTTTTAGCGTAAAAGCCAATTCATCACGCACATAACTATTGCCAGAATTGCTGATTTATCTGCATTTTTTATTGTTTATTGCAAGAGATTCGCAGATTTCTATCTCCGAATTGCAGATGTTATGAAATAACATTTCGTTTCAAAGTAAAACTTTTGAAATACACATTGTCCCAGTTCCATTCTGAGTCACTGTACCTTATACATATGAAAATTTACACAAATGGAAAGGCTGTTACAAATTTAAATTACATATTGATATATTAAAACAAAATTCATTAAAACTTTAAGTGTATTTATTTGAACACGCCCAAACAAAATTTAATAATTCCAATAGTTTTTTTATAAAGTCATAAACTTAGTTAAATTAGTACAAATATGTACATAAATATTTATGAGCGTATATACATATACATATGCATATTAAAAATTATTTATTTTGGATGTGAAGATCAGTTAAGGACCGACCCGAACTCCTTATACAAAATAACATTTTTGAAATTGAAAAAACAATTTTCATATATAGTCCATATATAAATATGGATGTATTTATGTAAGGACGATACTCAAACAATTGACTATAAATTTCACAGTACAACATTTTTAGAGCTCGTTGATTTGGGACTCAAATCTGAGAATTGGGCGTGGAAGTAGCCCCAAAAATATGATTAATAATTTAATTTACATTTGTAAACCAGAAAAACATTGATTATTTCAATATGGAAAATAACAAGCCAACTTAACAAAACGAATGATGCTGACGTTCTTATTTTTGGGCTTCTTCCACGTGCAATTCTCAGATTTGAGTCCCAAAATCATGTGTTGTACTGTGTTTAAAGAGCTTCCGCTAATATGGAATAAATATTTTTTAGTAAACTTATCTGGCAACAGTGGCTTTTAGTTTCAGTTTTTTTTTATGGAAAATTACTGAAGAGATCAATGGAGCAGTAATGTATTAAAAATTTATGCAATATTTTATCGTTTTCTAGAATTATAATTTCCTGAATTTGAATTCGATTCAAAATCCTCCCCCCTAAATTAAGAACCAGACGTAAACTTTCAAGAAGCTGATACACGTTCATATTTTGTATGGCCCCGCACTCGTTAGAGCTTTGTTAATGTTTTCTTTTTGAGTAGAGTAATAAAGCAGGAAATGGCAGAAAAGGACAAAGAAATCAGCCAAATGTGAGGCCGACTCGAGCACGGAGGGTTTCGTACGTGTTTGGTAGGGACACAAATTTGATTTTTAACCTCATTCCATTTTTAGTATTCTGTTCTAAATTTCATGGGAAATTCTATTGGAAAAAGCATGGTACTCTGTTCATCATTTCGTGCGAACTGCTGTCAAAAGTCCATATAAAAAAAATCATGCGAAATAATTGCAAAGTAATATGGCCGAAGTTGTACTCTGTTCATCTTGTGAAAACATACGAAATGTTTCTGGCAGCATTATTTTCTCAACATCAACATGTTTCTGGCAACATATTTTTCAACTGCGAAATAATGTAAGCATCACTTATTTCGTGCGAAATTGCAAACAACAGCTGATCAGATATTTCTGGGCGTTGTCCATTTGTTTTAAGAAAAACAATGTTGATCGTTTCGAGGCAATAAAACCGATAAATTTATTCTAAATCGTGGTATTGTCGCCACTGATCAGTTGTCAAAACGAAATAATCAATGTTACTCAACATTTTTCGCAAATTTGAACAGAGTACTAAGCTAAACTCACAACATATTGTAAGAGTTGTAAGGTGTACAAATGTTGGTAATTTTATATAAACATTTGCTTAGAAACATACTTATGTGGAAATTACCAAGAAAATTGATAAAGGATGTTTTTTTTACAGGTAACAACTCCTACAGTAGGTTGTGCGTTGGGCATATATATGTATGAATTTACTTAAGTATATAACAAAAATTAACATAAAATATGTATGAAGTAATGTTGCAGAACTTCTACTCTGTTCATACTGTGAACAACACATGAAATGTAGCTAACAACATTCTTGCAACATTTTATCAAAGTGTCAAATAATATGTGCTGCATTTATTTTACGTTAAGTGACCATTTGTAGGAACTTCTTGGAAAATATGTGTGGTATAATTTTAATAAGCTCGTGTAATGCATCGTAAGCGTAGCGTGTTGATTAGTGTCCATTTTATTTAAAATGGATTGGAAAAAGCTCACGCAAATCAAATTTTTTATAATTTTTAAATTTTATTTCTTGTAAAATTTTACTTAACTAAAATTTAATTTTTATCAAATAATTAATAAATGTTGTTCAACATTTTCCAAAAGTTCGAACAGATCGCTGGTCTTAACAGCAACAAGTGCTGAAAGCAATATGTTTATAGCTACATATTTCAGATCACATGCTGCGCTGCTTAATAATAGCTATATTCATGATAAAACGAAACTTGAAAAAAGATTACAATATGCCTAGAAATATTGCAATAATGTAAAATCAGTTAGTGTTTGACTTAGGCTATAGAATGATCGTTAAGCGCTTCATTAGTTTCCAACATCAATAAGTAAAAATACAACAAAAAAAAAAACATTTATAGAAACACAATAGAATTGTTGGTAAAACAAGTAGATGCAAATCTAAACGTTAAATTAAATAATAGTGGGAATCTTTATAATAAAAAACTAAGTTTGAAATATAATCATTAATGAAAATGAAACTGCCGATAAATTTTGCTTTTATAGTTAGTTTCATAACGTTACAAGTAACAGCACATAAAAGTGTAAAACATATTATTATGGATGATTTAAGTTTAAGTAAAACAGATTCTTTAATAACTACAACAATAAAAACACAACAAAAACCAACAATCATTACAAAGAGTACGCAACAAACCTCATTTCCATCCCTAACCAAAACTTCCAACAGGATGTCTTCCTCAATAATAGCAGTTGAAAGTGTCACTACATCAACGTCATTTCCACCTTCGTTGTCTGTTCTTGCATCTACTTCTTTAACTGAAACCATAAGGGATTCGACAGCATCTCCATTATCATCATCACTTGGTATGTCAACTTTTTCTTTAAATGCAACAACTCCTACACCCACAAGAGACACAGCAGCACCTTCAAATCAATACTGCTCACCCTCTTTATGCGAATTTTATAACGGCAGCCATACGTATGTAAAACCTCATATTGCTTGCAAAAATAGTGGTAATTTTGGTCCTGCTTGCGGTTCACGACCGCATCTTTTGCAAATGAGCGAACGGCGGCGTAATTTAATTTTAGATTTGCATAATCGGGCACGTTCACGGATTGCATCCGGCCAAGTGGTTAACTATGAGTCGGCTTCTCATATGCCGCAACTTAAATGGGACAATGAATTAGAGTATTTAGCAACGTTGCATGTAAAACGTTGCAGATTTGAGCACGATTTGTGCCACAATACGTTGCGTTTCCCCTACAGTGGCCAGAATATTGGTCATTTTTGGAAAGGCGCTAATATCACATCACATTCGAAACGTATGAAGAATTTAATTGTTAATTGGTATCAGGAGCGGAAGGATGCGAACCAATCATTTATTGATTCATTTCATTTGCATCCAGATAAGTAAGTTAATGATTATTTTGCAGTGTTGTAAGTACATCAGTAAATATTTTTGTTTAAATTTATGATGCATGCTAAGCCATGTTGGTGTTTTGTCATATTAAAGCAGACAAATAAGAAATTGAGAAAGTCAAATAAGCAGTATGCACACAAAACAAACATACTTGACAAAATAAGAGCAAAATATTTGGTTTAGTCCAATCATATTACGAATAGACTTGAATCGAACTCAAAGTAAGGCTATTCTAAGATATATCGACCCATTACCTCTAATTTTGCAGAAGCGACACATTTTCAATAAATTTTTATTATTTGCTCAATACATATTCAATTTATATCATTATTAAATTGCATTAATTTATGCCTAAAGCATGGTACTCTGTTCATCATTTCGTACGAACTGCTGTCAAAAGTCCATATAAAAAAATTCCTGCGAAATATTTGCAAAATAATATGGCCGAAGTTGTACGTACTCTGTTCATCTTGTGAAAACATACGAAATGTTTCTGGCAGCATTATTTTTTCCAACACAACATGTTTCTGGCAACATATTTTTCAACTGCGAAATAATGTAAGCACACCACTTAGTTGATCAGATATTTCTTGGTGTTGTGGTTTTAATTTTAAGAAATAATTGAAATAATGGAAAATAATATAAATATAATATGAAATGAAGGTGAGTGCGTTTTGCACGAGTGTCTTAAATGAGCTCCTCCGCAGCAGCTGCAATTTGCATTAATTGATACGTTGGAGCACTAACTCCTAAAATTATTTTGTTGTCCATATGTTATAATTTTTTAATAAAATAAGCACATTTTTTTGTTTTCATAAGAAAAACAATGTTGCTCATTTCAAGGCAATAAAACCGATAAATTTGTTATAAATCGTAGTATTGTCGCCACTGATCAGTTGTCAAAATTTTCAAACGAAATAATCAATGTGGCTCAACATTTTTCGCAAATTTGAACAGAGTACTAAGCTTAATGTTGGTAGTTTTCACTGAAAAATTATGTATAGTTGTGATACAATTAAGTCATGAGTTTTAGTCGAACTGTATTGTTCATTTCAAAAACCTATTGTATGAGTTGTCGGTAGTATAAATGTTGTTGTTAATTTCTATAAAAATATTTGTTTAGGTACATGTTTATGTGGAAATTACCAAAAACATTTGTACAACCTACAACTCATACAGTAGATTGTATATTGGACATATAGTTTTTAGCCAAAGAAACTTGATTAACTTTTCTGCCTTAAGTTCGTTTTATTTAATTTTTCAATTAAATTACTTTAATAAGAAAGCAATTCTAAAGCATGTAACAAATGAAAAGACAAAAGAAATATTTGGACGCATGGGTGTTCGAACTGACATAGTACTCATAGCCGCAGTGGTTAATATCCAGCCTTAAATAAATTTATGGATTAGTGTGCCATTGTATTTGTTGCTGTTGGACTGTTTCATTTCACTGAACAGTACCCAGCTAGCGCGATAATTTCGCAAATTATTCTTATGCGAGCTATTCTGACTATTGTTGGACGAGTTAATCGTCGCTTACGAATTTTGGCGATGATTTTGATGATTGTTGGACATCAATCCACAATCATCGTTTAAGTATTCTGACGATCATTGAACTATTGTTATTTTTACCGTAATCGTGTATTCCTTTTGTATGTAAATGATATTTTTGCGAGTCTTTTTGTTGTTTATGTTACTTCAAAAACGCCGTTTACGCAATCTGGCGATGTTTAGGCGTGGAGAGTGATAATAAAAAGATATCGTTTGATTAAAGTGTTTTCTTTTAAACTGAAGTGTTTTTTTAAATAAAGTGATTTTTCAATTAAAATACATATTCATTATTATTATTTATTACTAAAAACTATAAAACACAAAAAAATACGTTTTGTTTAAAAGAGTATCGTAGAAAACTCTTATAAGGTTCTATTAGGTTCTATTAGGCGAATCGTAGACGACTTATTTGGAAGAGTCGCCGTCTTGACACAGTTTCTCCCGTTGTACTGTACTTGCGCGATTAGAATACGACATCGCGGACGATTAATTTAATCGCCCGCTCCGATCGCGGAAGATTCTTCTACGATCGAAAATGCTAGCTGTGTATCGGTAGCAATTGATACTGATTTATGCTAGTATACATCACGGCGCAATAGCAGTCGTAAAAGAATTTATCTTTAAGCTTTCTACACTATCGTAAGCGGCATTTCTCAGAGGGGACTTTCACAAAAAAATGGTCATAAATATACAAATTCTAAACTACTGATTAGACTCCCAGCAAAAACTTGGCATTGGCTTTCATTAAGAACAACATACTTTTAAGCATAAACGACATACCGTCTGTATTACCACAGGGTAAAACGTATTACTTTGAAGTAGTTATACAATTACTTACTAGTAAATTGTGTATATAGAAGTATGTATGTACATATCTAGGTCTTGGCAATATTGAGAATTTTAACATTTCTCAATTTGGGTACGAAGAGCAATGCACATTTACTTACTTTACATAATTTTTGTCCGCTTTATGTTTTTTTTCTTTGTTGATAGAGCCAAATTTTTTTTTTAAAATACAAATTTTAATGTACAATTTACAAAGCAAATGTCTTATAAAAACAAAGACAACAAATTAGATTAACTTTTAAATTTATAATGCACTTTTTCCAAAAATTTATTATTTTAATCTTCAGTGTAATATTTATTGTTTTATTTTGTGTTGTTTTAATGAAGATTTAATTAAATATGTATCTCGAGTTGTGCCAAGAAATATTTGGGTAAAGATTCGCTGATGATCTGCATTAGCAAAAGTGAAATGCGCATAGGAACTAGATATAGCCCTCACTAATCAATTTCAATGAGTTTTTAATAAAACAATTAATATTTGACATATTCAATCATATGTAAAATATTACTTTTTGGAAAAATTAAATTTAAAAAAATAAATTTTAGCAATTCCCAGAAAAATGAATAATATTTGGAGTCAGACAGAACTGCCAATTTATTTATTAGTACAAAAATTTATTATTTACTTTTAGCTCAAAATATTTTAAATATTTTTTACAAGTTTTCAGATAATCTTAAAAAATCTCACCATAAAACCATAATATTTATAATCATTGTTTAATATAATATGAATTTGGTATTGTTGTCATCAACCGCTTAAAAAAGAATCCTAACATATTTTAATTTAGAACTTAAGATTTTATTCCAAATATTGCTTTATGATTTTGCACTTTTAGCAAAAGCTTCAAAAAATAAAATTTTTCTATGAAATCTGGCGGAGAAAAGTTTCTCCTTTACAAGTACATATAATTTAAATCTACACAAAATTTTCCTTCTGTTGAGTACAATAATTTCGGGCTCTATATTTTATATTTGGAGCTTTTGATATCCACTCCAACTTTTTCCATTTCACCATAGTGAAGAACCAGGCATTCCATTAAAAATAAATAGGTGAAAATTTAATTAAATAAAATTTGCAATATCGTGTAAATATGATATTCTGAAAATATATTTTTTATAGATTTTCTCATTTTAAAGCAGAGTCCAGAAAAATGTGTGCAAATCGAAAAAAATAATTAAAAGTTAGTTTGGCCTTTTTGAGGCTAATCCAAGCAATCGACTTAAGTAGAAAATATGTATGGAAACCACTCGAATAACTGAGTGGGTTTCATACAAATTATTAGCTCAATTCGATTGATTGGGTTCTATGAATAGAACATAAGTGCATAATAAAAAAGAAAATTTAAAAAACTAGAAAGAAAAGACAACAAATAAAAAGAAACAAATTCCATATTTTTGTTTGGGTCCATTTCTCAGTTAATGATAATTTTTTGTTATAACTTTATTTATTATTTATTGATGAGATCAAATGCAAATCACACTCAATTTAAAATCGACATTTCATTTCAGTAAAGCTATCGGTCATTTTGCTACAATGGTTGGCGATCGAGTCCATCATATTGGTTGCGCTGTCATACGCTTTTATGACAGAAATTTAACACAGATTTTGATGACCTGTAACTATGACTATAACAATTTTCTGTATGAACCTGTTTTTCAAACGGGCCCGACCGCGTCAAAGTGCGTCTTTAAGGAAAGTGACAAATATCCTGGATTGTGCGACTGGAAGGTGCCAAATTACGAATACGAAGCAAAAGATGATGATGCTGAGAATGGTTATAATTTAATATATCGAATATAATTTATTGCAGTAGATTACAATGTCAGTGTTCGTTTAAGTTAAGTAAGAATGAATAAATATAAAAATAAAAAGTATAATAAAAAATATTTGTGTTTATCTTAGATAGACATTTTATTTATATTTGACTATTGTGCAACGAAAGGTATTACAAATTCATTGTAGATCTGTTTTAGTTAAAATTTTAGGTCAGCATTAATTGCAGCTGTATTTGGAGTTAAAAAACAAAAGACGAACAATCGTTAAAGTAACAAAACATTTCATGAAGAAGTTTTCTATAAAAACGCATCTTTTAAAATAAAATTTCAAATAATTCATTTAAACGTGAACTTATCAACATGTATCAACTTCGAATATTTTTTAGTGCTTTACTTATTTGTTATTTAATTGAAAGCGTATGGTCCCAAACCAACTATTGTGTCCCAAGTTTGTGCCGAGGTAGAAGACATATTGCCTGCAGAAATAATCAAGTAAGTATAATATCGATACATTAGAGATATGTGTATTTTAATTTTTCCCAAGGCCTTTGGTAGAGCTTGCTCACGCGATGCCAGAATAATTCCCACTACTATTAATTTCCGAAGACAACTTGTTAGAATTCACAATTCAATAAGAAATCGTGTAGCCCGTGGTAACGTTAACGGTTACCAGCCGGCCATACGCATGGCCACAATGAGTTGGAATCCAGAATTAGCAAGACTGGCAATGTTGCATGTCAAACAGTGCGTATTGAGACATGATCAATGTCGTAATACGCAAATGTATCTATTTTCTGGGCAAAACGGTGGCAGAACTAGATGGAGTGACGGAAGTCGTTCAGTACTAAATGTGGCTACCAACTTGATAATCTCGTGGTTTAGACAGAGTAGGAGATGTAATATGCAACAGATAGGTAATTTGACAACAGCAATAACGTAAGTAAATTGTTTATTGATACGAGTAATGTTAAAGTATCAAAATATGTTATGATATGTAAATACCTTTTCTTATCAATTACAGTAGACAATGTGGCCAATTCACTACCATGATTCAAGAAAAAAATAACGCTGTTGGTTGTTCTATTTTAAGACAAAGACGAAATGGTGAAAATTATCAGTATATGACCTGTAATTATGCATACAATAATATCAATAACCGAGCCGTATATAGATCTGGTACAGTGGTCGCTAACTGCACAACTGGCACAAATCCACAGTTTCCAGCTTTGTGTTCCATTAGAGAAACGTATAGACTTAGAAGTACCGATGATTAAAATACATATTTAAGGTCTTCATTTCGTAAAATGAAACGTTTCAAAATGTTTAAAATTTCTATGGAAAAACTCAAAGCTAAAAACTTATTTACTGGTATTTTTCATGAAAATTTTTAACGTTTAGAATCATTTCATTGTAAAAAATTATGCCACAAATTAAGGAGTTTCATTAATAAATGGTAAAATTAGATAAGAATGCTAAAGGAATTAAAAACAAGATTTTGTAATTTTATTTCGAGGCCCTGTGCCTGCATACATAAATATATGGATACAATCATTCAAGAAGAACCAACAATTACAGGAGAAAAATTCATGTGCTTGAAACTTGATGAAACATTGAAAATTCATAAAGATTAGGAATGACATTTAATTTTACTATACATTTATAGTTTAAAATATTTGACTGCCTGTTTTAAATAAAGATATGATGTAAGCATATTTCCCATATTTATTAAAATAGCCATATTTTAGTGATATATTAAAAATAATAGTTAATGAAGTCGCCAAAGATTAAGCACAATTAATAAGTAAATTTTAATTTTTTTGATATTAATTTTTTGCATTCGATGGTTTTTGGTCTGAAATACGTCTCTTTAGGGCAGTTGAATGAAAAGACTGTGTCATAGCCTCATCCCCATTGGTTCGGAACCACTCCTTTAGACGTTCGTATTCCAGTTTACGAATGGCAGCATAATGTTATTTACTATTTATTCATAAACATGCCTATTTTGTGAATCAAATCCGTTATAAGAACAGGTATTCCCATATGATGAACTTACATTCTGTATTGAAACGCTGGCGGACATACAGTCTAGATCCAAACAATGCAATTTTTCTTTTATCATTCCATAGTACATACATACATATGTTCTCCACTTCTATGTCCGACAGAGAGTTTTTGTGCCGCGCCGATAAAAAGCACACGACTTGCTTCTCTAATGCAAAGTCGTGTAGTTTACTCAACACCGCCAGTGAATCACTATTGTGTGAATTTCGATAAGTAAAGACAATTAAGTAAGTAACTTGTATTTATTGTTATTGGAGGATAATTAAACAGTGTAAATAAATAATTCAGTGAGTGTGTTTTTATTGTTGAACAATTAAAAGAAGGTGAAGAAAATAATCAAACGTTTTTATTTGAATCCTTACAAAGAAATGTTTGCTATTTTCCTCTGTCGGTATTGAAATTGTTTTTGCGAAGAACCCACCACATACAGCTGCCCTCCCTCTATCGATATCTAAATCGGTAAATAAATATCTGGGTTATGTCCAAAGAACGACTTTTTTCTCATGTTATGTTTCATTGATTTTACTCCATGATAATGCAGTGAATGCACTGTATTATTATTGTCAAGGTGTGTGAATTAACTAAACATTTATATAACGCAGTTAATTCACAATCAGCTAATCAATGGCATAAAAAATGAATAAAATATGTCCATACAAACATACATATATTTATATACTTTTATTCGCTTTCTAAGTTATAATAAATTTAAAATTTAAAGAATTGAACAGCTTGTTAGCAGTGCTGAAAAAATTTGTTATAACTAAACTATATGCTAAGTCTGGACTAATGGTTGGCCATGCATATGACCCATAATATATGTATAATAAATAGAACAAATGTGCTTAATTTATGGGTAAAAAAATTTTGTTTGGAAACATTCGATTTTTTCAGGATATTTGAAATTATTATGGAGAGTTTTTAAAGATAAAATTTGTTTAAGATTACACTAAATATCGATAATTTAATAAAATAAAAAAAATGTACGTATGTATGTCTACATCGTACAATTATTACCAGGGATGTGGGTACAGTACAAAAAAATTTTTACCAGTAAACAATGTATGTGCATGTTTTTTCTTACTGCAGCTACCTAGTAATAATTGTACCATGGTATGTGTATTTAAGAAGAATTATAATTTATTTTTCAATAGGTATACAGCCCATTTATAAATAATAGAGTACGCCTAGTGGTGGAAATTCCACCGCCAGTTTCAACGTATACATACCTATTTTATTTGCACTCATTTAAAGAGAAAAAACTACCTAACTTCCCATTCCCTTCCCCTTGGGGAAAAAAATAAACAAAATTAAATTGCATACAAGCCTACACATTTATTTTTTTTAGTTTTTGTTTGAAGATAACAAATTCATACGTAATGAACAAGTACACCCATATTTAATTCTCATCGCTTTCAAATTTGATATATTTTTCAACTTCACTTATTTGAATAGAAAAATCTTATTACTCATGTACATATATACATATGTATGTACATATGTAGGTACTCTTAAACACTATCATTGCTTTGCTTGTTTTTATTTGAACCAATACTTGCATAAGTGAATGTACGTGTGTATTTTTAGCATTTGTAGTGGTGTCTTATTCCTTTAAAACTGAACCGATTTAAACAATATATAGTCGGGTCACTAAAGCTCATCAATGTTTACCATTTGCTAAAAGAATGAAGAAAATCGGTTGGCAAACAAAGGAGAAAAGGGAATCTAAAAATTTGTCTGCCTATTTATATAATAGATTCTCAAGGAATTTATTTCTCTCGATAAAAAATTCTCGGAAAAACATTCAATTATAAATTCGCAGTGGAAAAAAGAGGGAGAACGAAAAATTTTTATAGAAAAGAAAAAATTAGAAATTTCATTCTGAATATTTATAATTGTGTTGATAAAAAAGACAATTGATGTGATTTTAAAACATCATTCTAATAAAAAATACTATAATTTTTTTCTAAAAAGCTCCACTTTAAGTTCTTGGCGACACAGATTTATTCAACAGTCAATGGAATTTTCGATTGACCGTTTAAGCACCCATGCAATTTGCATAATGTTAGATTATTTATTCAGACATTTTCGATGTTAATACGTATACGCTACTATGTGTAAAATGAGAACCTTTTCAAAATAATATAAGCTTTTGAAAATTTAAATATTAATTCTAAAAATGTCTCGGTAGCTTTCAGATTCGGCCTTCGGTCCTAAAAACTTGGTTTCGGTAGATATTTACTGTTTTGCCTTTTAAGCAGAAACGTTTGAAGACAGCGCGAAATTGTTAAAAAATGAATGGCGAATTTTCATGAAATTCCTTTGATTTTTTTTTTAAATTCCAGTGACCCTTATACGTTATTTAAAGAATTATTATAACTTATGCTTGCATATTTTTCAAATAATTTTTTAGAAAACATGTATTTCAAGTCTTCATACTTTAGAAGTGATCAAACCTGTTAATTTAATGATGTGGTACGGTAATCTCGGCAATATTGGACGCTATTTGGCCCAGTACTGCGATAAAAGCAAGCCGAAAGGAAGCATAAATTATTATATAATTCGCTACATGAGCGTGGTTAAAGAAAAACTTAAGAGCTCAACTAATTCTATCTTGAACATTAAAGATTTTTTCGGTGCACAAATTACTTCTAACGCGAACATTACATTCTTAAAGAGTAAATACAAAAATATCCATTATACAAATAACAATTCAGCTTTATTCAAATTTAATATAATAATTATTTTTAAATCAATAGAAACTAAAAATAATATAATCACACATTGCAGTTTGATTTCATTTTAAAAATAACATAAGTTGAACTTACATTCAATTCATGAAAATAATAGCAATTACATACTTCAAAGATCATCTAAATAGTGATTATCACTGTGCTATATTTGTACAGTTACTAGTTGCGTAACCAGTTGCTGAATTTGGATACAAATATTCCAAGATAGCTTGATGCAAATGCACGGCATCAGGCCAAGTGCATAAACCACAATTCTACAAAAGAAGATGATTAAGTAAAACAGAAATATATAAATTAAAGAAGAATTATTTAAATCTTCTTACTTACATCACATATGAAAAAATAATTTTGATTGTTCAGAACAAACGGATTTATACGATTTACTTGAATTTGCTTGCCACTTAAAGTTGTTTTTGATGATATGGCATCATCGTTAATCCTTTCTAAGTTCCATGTTTTTTCCAGGGCCTGGAATGGCGGCATGGTAATATCCGTCTCATTATGACGCATTTGAGAGAAGCGCATTAATTGCATTTCATAACGATTGGCCAGTAGAAAATCGTTTCCATTACAGTGTATACAACGTGTAAAAAGAGAACGTTTATCAATGTGCAGTTGCAAGTATTGTAATACATTAATAACTTGAATATCTACAGAATCAGAAGGTATTTGCAAACATTGCTTTTTTGGCAATTCTTGCAAAAACGTTAAATAACGAGAATCCCTAGTGAGTACGTAACGGTGTTCCTTACGCGCCATGTCGATGTAACGATTAATGTCCACATTATTATGAATTTCCACACAATCGAGACCTAGTTTACGCAGTTCTTTGGATAGACCAATTAGCATCGAGTCGCAAAGAAATTTTAAATTTGGTACTCTGCAAATAATAAAAACAATAGTTAGTTTCCACAATTTTTAGTAAATTTTTCATTTACATATTTCTTAAATTTTCCAGTTTCAAAACACATTCAGTAAATATGAAAAAAAGTTAATAAATAAAATCACCAACAGCGTTGAATTTATTTGCAATAAAGATCTAATGAAAATAAATAAGATTTTAAAAAAGTAAACCCTAACAATATGATGGGCATTAAATAAAATGATATAATGTTTAAATCGTGTTTAACGTTAAAAGCAATATCTTTCGAACAGAAATAAAAAAGCGTGCAATCTAGTTATCTAGCATAGTGAAATACTTTACTGCGCCGGCACTCGCTGTACCATATATTTTGGGTTTCGTTGAAATCTGAAGAGACATAACGACAACCGCCCTAAACGCTTACAGAAAATTATTCATATTTTTTCATTCTATAAATATTATTAGAATGAAATACTTTATATACAATATTTAATTTCCAAAGCTCATGAAATATTATTCCCGACAAATTTTACACTTTCTGTTTTAAATATGTTGAAATTACTTTCTGGCCTTGAATTATTTGGCATAATACAATGCTAATCTGTACTTTATGAGTACTTTACAGAAAAATTACCATTGCATCGCTATTGATGTTGCAAATGTATTTTGTTTATATATTGGCACTTTCGACTGATTGTCTTATTAACTTAATGCTGTCTATAAAGTATTTAATAACTACTTAGTTAAATATCACATTTTTATATTTTTCAGAACCAGTTCTTTAATGCCCCGCCACACTTGCTTTTGGTCTTTGACAGTGTTTATTTGATAATTTATAAATTCATTTTTCTCATTCTCTATTTTTATCGTATATAGATTTCGAAAAGCATTGTAGATCATGTATAACTGCTATTTTCAAATTTTGGTATTTGTTTTTTTTTCATTGCATTTATTTCATGGTTATACTGATTTCTTTTAAATTATTTAACTGTTCGAAAACAATTACATTTTCATTTACATCTTTCATTGAATTCGAACAGAAAAGCTTATCTATCTTGAATAAGCACGCACTTATATTTTTTTAAAGGGACGGAATCTACTTAAATTTAAGTTAAAATTTAAAATGAATGAAAAATTAGCGTGAAAGAAAAATTATGTACAAAAAATGTAATGTAGAAACCGTTTTTGGTTTACGAGTATTTTGGCCTTTAGTTTTAAAAACTTTTCGTTTTAACTCTACTTGTATATTGCTTATCGTATATCTTTTTTTATTATAAGTAAAAATGCACTAGGCTTTAATAAAATTATTCTTACTTTTTTGATGTTGTTCTCGTTTTATGGGTTTCATTTCCATTTTGCTGCAAACTGATATCATTTGTTACTACATAACTTTCAGAGCTTGCTTTTGTTTTCCTACGAAACAAATTACCAGTTTTGGAGGTGGTAATATCCTCCACCACACCATCAATATTAATTCCGATGCGCAACAGAAGTTCGGCTATAACCTGATAAACTTGTAACAAACAATGAGCATCGAGTGCCGCATATACCATCTGATCATGTCGTAAAGGACGATTGGCCCAATTCGAGCATTGATTTGATTTATCTAATTTTTTACCCAAACACATTTCCGTCAATGCGCAAAGGCTCTCACCGGCTACTGAGATTTGTTCATAGGGAAAGGGTGATATTTGCATATACTTTAAGCGACGCCACAAATCTCGCAAGTCCAAATAGCAAGACGTGGCCTGGAGATTTAAACGTAGAGGCAATGATTTATGCAACATTTGCAGATCATAGTGAAGAGAAAAACCTAGCTTCATAATTTCGGGATTGTTAAATATTTTACGGCCCATTAGTTTCCACAAACTTTCATCCAAATTATGCGACAAACAGTCCACTAAATATACACGTTCGATAGTGGCGAGTTGTATAAGTGAGACGCGATTATCATTTGAAACGGAAGGTTTCCATTCCGAATCGAAACCTATGAGTGAATGTTGTTCTAAATATGAAAGCATATCTAGGAATTTAGCTTTTGTATCCACAAGCACAATTGATTCAGCGTGTAATTGCAAAGATAAATACTCATCTTTTTTCACAAATGACGATAAATAATTTTTATGTTTTTTCGTAGGCGTTGGTGTGACGCTCTTGTCCCAAACTTCATCTGAACTGTTACTAGAATTAGACTTCTCTAAATTTTTCGATGAAGTTTTATCGACATTTTCCAGTTTCTCCTGTAGTACAAAAGGACATTCTTCCACAGGAATTTTATATAACTGCACCCAATATGCCGCCTCTTCCAAATCACCACAATTTGTAATTTTGTTTATAAGATCCAATTGCAAAGCTTTACTTTTGTTGGCCTCTTCACGAGCCAATTCACGCCACGAATCGAAACTCATGCCACCGTCTTGATATTTATGGAAGAGGTAATGCAAATATGAACATGATTTAGAATACTTAAGATTGGGTGTGTGTTTAAAGTCAATATTATATTTCTTAGCTAAACGTGTAACCAACTTGGACATAGGACGGTAACTAAGTATATTATGTTTTATTTCTGGATACTTATATTTTCTGTAACGTGTAAAAAAATATAAATAAATATATAAAAATGTATACAAATTTTCAATACTCACTGTAATATCTCATCACAATTTTCATACACAGTCTTTTTGCGATCTAACAAAGAATCGAAAAATTGTACTGTTGGTAGCTGAAGGTCTTGGGCCACTTTTAAAAATTCCTCGGCTAACGAATTTTTTTCTTGTAAAATTAAGGGAAATATGAGATCAAGTAAACCAAAAATATGTGTAACATTTAGAATAATAGACCAATATGCAGCCTAAAAATATAATAAGTAGCTTTTAAATGGAATTGTACTTTTTTACTAGGAAATTATGTTATATACATCTTTGTAAAATCCTTCAGCCAGAAGTGTTTGTAATTTTGGTATTAAATATTGTTGAATTTTTTGCAATTGATACGTTTCAGTCACAGCCTTGTAGAGTGGAACAATCCCACACGTTTTAACAAAATTAAAAGCCACCATACGTGTATTGTCATCACAAGATGCTTCTATAATTGGATGCTGTTTATGAAGTTCACAAACAGTTTCAAGTACTAAATCAAAAGAAAAGTGTAAACATATTTTATAGTAGATTTTATGTTGAGAGAGTTTTTGAAACTTACTAAATAGAGCCATATTTTTATTTTTTAAATAATTACAGCCAGGGCTGGAGGCAAAAAGTTTTAATGCCAGCAGCAAAGGTTGAGCATCTCTTGAAAGAGTTAGTTTTAGTTGATGTTGCGTAGCAGGAGTACGTTTACCTTAAAAGACAACAACAAAACTTAGTTATATATTTCGTACTACAATGATGATTTAGAAAGTCCTGGGAAAATTAGAAACAAAACCAAAATATACAAATATGGAGTCAGAGGTACACTACCACACATTCCACTGACTCGTACTAGAATACCAACGTAAACTTTACATGGTTTATAAATTATAACATTGTTTTCCGCGGTAGGTTGTTCTATATATTTCAATAAAAGATTATGTTTTAATCTCCAGTCATCAAACTTAAAGATTTTCGTATCTGATGTTTCGTTGGAAAGTCTCGACTTTTTTGGAAATAATTTTATCCAATATATATGTAGATAGGTATAAGATACCCATATAATATGTAGATAAGGCGTAATTAGTTTTTTTGCACTTTAGATAAAGAAATCACATTATATTTTGTCAAAAACTAAGTTACAAAAGACCTGTTTTTGCTGGGTTTGAAAAAAGTTTAACCCCGTATTTCAAATAAAAACATTATATGTGAGCTGGTACATGAAAAGGGACCTTACGTGTGAAAACAAGTTTTCGAGAAAACAGCTATTGAAGTGAAACAACTTGTTTCGTTAGTTTCTCGTTGATTACTTTTTTGTAAACTTGTTACTCGGGGGTTTTTTAGGTCGCTGTCAGATTTTCAAAATTAATGAAAACAAAAAAAAAATTATGTAAAACAAAAAAGTTAATTGTAATATTCCACAGAAACGTATTTTACACAAAAAACAAACATTCTACGCGAAAAAACACAACGTATTTTTTGCAGTACTAAGTATTTTTTACATTTTTCGTATTAGTACTTTTCTTTGTCTTCACTTTTAGTTAACTTTTAAACATATTATGATTTTTCGGATTTCACCACGTGAAAGAGCGTCCCAAACTCTATCCGAATCGACAAGTGAAAAATGATTTTTTGATACGTAAGGTCCGTTTTCATAGACCAGGCCACATATTTCGAAAAAACGCGCAATTCAATCTGTAATTAATTTCAACCCTGGGCTACCCTTAAAGAAAACGATTTTTTAATTTTAACACATTAAACTTTTTGACTTGTCTGCAGAAACTCCAGGGCCTTGGCAAGAGTCGGTACTATCCACTAGCCCATAAAGGCCCACGTAAAGAAATAACAATCCTAGGAAAGAAAATCTGTAGATTTCTTGTCGAGCGACTAATGGCAAATCTTTAGATGATAGCAAACTTACATCTACTGTACGTCTCCCGAAAATCTTCAAACCATTGTTCCATTTCAGGACTTAATTTACAGTCAAAATGTTGCCCATCCAAACCAGCAGCTGTGGTTATATCAGGTACCACAGTGATTTTCAAATTTTGTGTGGAATGCGTCATAAAATCCATATCGTCTTCATCATATTCGTCCTCGTATCCAGCAGGTATACCACGATAGGGCAACATCTTTTCAAACACACAACTGCTAGTATTTTGTAGCAAATAAAAAAATTTAAAATAAACTTTTTGTATGTTTAGTAAGCTGCTAACTTTATGAATTAATTTTCATTATTTTGTGAAATTCCAAACTGTATAATATGCAACTTTACGAATAAATAAATGTAGCAGGAAACAAATTTTTATATATAAATTTTTGCTTACAATGAATGATGGCAATCCAGCGATTTCGCAATGTATTTAATCGACTGGTTTATATTGCATGTTAAATCGTACGTTAAACTGTCATCAGCCAGATAATATTCTGATTATATGAGCCGTATATTAAAGTAATAATTGGAAGAGCTACTGATATTAATAAATGTAATAAACTTTCGTAGAACCAACAAGAAAATATACGGGTTAATGTGTTCCCGTTTGTTTCTATTCGATGATGGAAACATTTGACATATAAATTTTCTATCCGCTACGCTATTCTATAGACCAAATTTAAATGTTAAGCAATCTGTTTTAAGAACGCTGTTCATGGCAAAATTAAAATTGATTTGATGAAATTGTAGCAGCAAGGACATGAAAACGGCAAAAAGTTCGCTAAGTGTATTTTTCTTCGATACCGAAAGATGGTGGTACAAACTGAGTTGTCATCACTAACTTAGTACTTTTTATTTAGTTGCTATTGGTAACTCTTATTTGAAAACGAGTATTTTTCTTTTTTATTCGTTCTTCAGTTTTACAAAAATGGCGAAAGTTGGTGCTCGTTCAATCGGAATTTTAACACTTTTTCTAATTATTTACAATTTAAATATATGTGCAACAAATCCACAATATGAAAGTAAGTGAACAAATAATTCAATAAAATGTGTTCAGAAAAGAAAAAATACAAAAACGTGTAAATAAAATCTAAAATAATATGTGATTGCTTTTCGTGAAACATATCCGTTTATTGTAACTGTGACTTGGTCTATTCTATTTTGTATTTTTAATTGAATTTAAACTTAATTAACATCTTCATTATCAATTTCGTCATCAACCAGTATGTTTTGTTTCTTCCTTTTTTTGTTTTCTTACAATTTTTTTATTAAAATTAATTTTGTAAAAAAAACAGTGGACATAAACAGTTTAAATACTGCAACTACAAATAATATCAAAAAGTTACCGTATAAAATAAAACGTAATAAATAAAAAAGAAAGAGCGAAATTAAACCAAAGGGGTCGGGTCATTGACAAAATTCTTTCGATGTCACCATTTTTTTCGTGGAATGTGGGGTTATTTCGGCAGCTCTTGTGTGCCGAGTAATGTTAATAAAAACTAATTTGGAATGATTATATCTCTATTGTTTATTTCATTTATTTATAAAAATGGAAATACACAACTAGAAGTGATTTGATGTCAGAATTTTTCTTGCTTGTGCCATAATGTTTGACGCTGGAAAAATAACAGTGTTGTACGATATTGTGCCTTCTTGTAACTTGTTGCAAGTTGCAAGAATGATATCCGTATGTCAGTGTATTTTGTTCAAAAGCCTTACTTCCAAATTTATTCCTGTTCCATCTGGTGAACCTTAAGGGTGATACTTAGGTGCGTAGCTTTTGTCCAAGAACTTCAACCTTTGAGTTTTTCTTCGAAGTCCAGTAGTGTGTAGTTATAGTTATAAAATAGAATTGAACTTGTTTGATGTTTTCCTTGATTATTGCGTGATGCTTTTTATAAATTAAGCATTAATTCACAAATATCACAAACAGTAAATAAGGCTTAATGAGTACTAGGAACCATTAAAATTCAAAAATGCTTGTTATAAAACGGTTATACCTATTTCTGGTTAGTCCAATTCTTTAATTAGCTTCGTGATTTGGAATTCTAAATGAAATTCATACAAATAAAATAGAGTCTGTGCAGAGCTTCTTCTACTTTGTCTCCTAACGCTTCATGGTAATAAAATTATAATCTTTCATGTTATGAAAGTCGTCTAGCTTTTATTAGGCTATGATACTCTAAAAAATAGAATATATGAACTATGATCCATTGCGAAGAATGTATGCGAGATTCAACAATTTATACTATTATCTTGATTTCACGTTTGATGCCAATGATGTTAGAATTATAGTTTTATATTTAAAATAATAGGACTTCGGGCCGTTTTTATAAAAATTATTTGTGTTTCTTAAAATAAATGAAACAACCACAAATCATTTCACTTTGCAGAACATTGCCGCATCGAATTGATTATGCTTTTTCACCATTCCAAAGAAAAGAATTCAATATTTCGTTCACAGTTTTCAAAAATATCCTAATACTTGTTGGATTGACTCCCTTCTTTAAGTTCGCCCAAATATTTTTTTATTTATTTTTTATTTATATATAGTCATATAAAATTTTGTGTGCCCATTTTTTGGGTTATTGTTTTGATCGAAGATGCACAGCAGCACCATATAATCTGAGGCATACTTACACATACGGCAGCATCCAATGTATGTGGCCCACCTTAATATGAAAAACACACCCATACCTTATACCATAGTTACCACGTCTTAAAGTTTTTCCATTGAGATTGCTTCGTCATCGTTTCCGATGAATATTATCCTCGTTTTCTTCTACTTCTGTAGCTGGCAATAAAGGATACTTCTTGTATATTGGAACTAAACATATATCTTGGATTCATTCCATTGCAATGTAATCTTAATGGAAATGTTACTGAATTTTACAAAAATAAACCGAAGATTATAAAACATTGTTTTTCACTTTCCTTCTTTAAAATTTAACCGAAAAAATTTAAGGAAATATTGACAAAACATCGATCTTAACTTGCTGACAGTGATGATATTAAAAAAAAAATCATTCTCTGAAGGAACAAAAAATAGGCAATTTCCTTCGACATTTCCAAAAGAGAAGTTCGTTTTTGGGCTTAAATTTTTCTTGTTACAGAAAAATAATTGTAACTAGTACTTTTATTTACCCTTATTCCAGTTAGCGACATCGACGACACGTCAACACAATACCAATAATTGGAGCTTGTCTACTCTCGAGAACAATTTTGTGCTAATGAAAGTGTACTTCAGTTCTATAAGGTCTAAAAAATAACGAGACTATCAATAGTAGTCAGTTGTTTTCGACAACGAGTAGACAAGCCCTAATTTTTTGGTATTGTGTTGACGTGACGTCGATGTCGCCAACTGGAATAAGGGTGATTATTTTGACCGGCACTTTACTATACAGTAACTCCAGATCAAACACGTTAGTTAATAAAAAAATCAACAAAAATATATAATCTTAAATATTTAGTAAATCTTATACAAGATATTCCTCGATATCTTGTTTAGTTTTTATTTTTGTTGTGGGTTGTGCATTTCTATTCTATATACTTATACACATATGTACATGCATTTCATCATTTGGCATAAGCATCAATGAAAAACTTGTTGATATAAACATAAAAAAGTATTTTTTTCAAATTTATTAATCGATATTGCTTCGATAAGTTTTTGTAAATCTTTATAAAACAAAATAATTTAACTAAAAGAAATCAATTCACTTTAAAAAAACCTTTGTTTATAATTTGTATTTCACATTTAGTGTCAAAATACATATCGTATCTTAGTATAGAAAGGATATTTTTTTCCAAATCGAAGGATCTTGGTCAAAGGCTGATATATATTATTGCGACAACTTTATAGAAATTAGGCGCGTTTTAAATGAGCTTTGTGATGATGGGGAATAGTCGATATGTAAAGCAACGGCGTTCTTTAAGAATTCATCAGCAGACATGCCCATCACAGATAACTTGACCATAGCTACATATGTAGATGACACTGCTATTTTATCTTCAAATGAATCCCCATCTGAAGCTTCGGCAGTATTTCAAAGGCAAAAAAAATTTTTCTTCGAACTTTATTAATGTTTTGGCATTTTTCATTTGCTACAAATACAAGAAAGTTTTGTACAACCAAGCCACCACCTTTCCCATCACTTCACTTGTAAAATTCGCTGATTTTTTTGCATTAATATTTCGAAACATATTTTTACTTTTCCTTAATTTTATTTATTAGTGTATTTCTTTGAACTTAAAAAATATTTAATTTTTTTTTAAATTTATTAATTGAGATTGCCTCGATATCTTCTTTCAAAGATTTTCAAACAAAAGTTTTTGAAAATATTTAATTTCTTTTTTTCTAGAAAAAGTGAAGTTATTTGATAACATTAAGACAAAAATATTATAATTTTTTGTTGATCTTCATATCAATACTACAACGTTTAAGATTCCATTCAAAAATATGTATATAATTTAAAGCTGGCGCCAGAGCGTTTTAAAAACTGTATTTTATTTACTTATCTAGTTCTTGTTTTAATGACAGTAGTCCCTCAAAATATTCTTTAATATTTCAAAATCATGAATTTAGTTAAAAAACGTAGAAACGTGTATTCTTAAAAGCACTTGTAATGCCCCGGTCAGTTGATAATGGATTAATGTAGTTTTAAGATAAGCTAGTTAGAGGATGAAAGTAAGTTTAAGGTCGATGCCAAATCATTAGACATAAATATAGATATCGATGGCCAAATGTTCTCAAAAAGTAACTAATTTTTATTACTTTTCAGATAAAAATTATATTACAATTTCGGTAAAAAAATTCTCCACGTAAGAATAGGTAATTTAAATGGTAAATGTGAATATCGATGATCTCAAGTGGAAAGGCCCTAACTCGTATTTTTTACGAAATTTAGTTTTTCAGTGATCCCAATACATTCGACACATACATATAGTGTAAAAATAACGCTTTTACAAATAGTTCTTCAAGCTTCTTTTATGTTTTTACCTTCTCCTGTAAAGTTACAATTATTTGAGTTAGGGCCTTTCTACTTGAGACCAACGATATACTGTGAGCTAATTTCCTCTTTTTGGTTAAGAAAATTTTTGCCGATATACATGCATCTACATATACTACATATGATATTGCGGTGTTGTTAACATATGACCATCGGATAGGTATATATGTACATATGTATGTACATACATATATTCAATAAAGAATATTTAAACAATTGTAATATAAAATAATTTATAACACTATTCATAAACACGAGATCAACTAAAGTCTCAGTCAGCGTTACCAAAATGTTGATTTTATCGTATATTTAATGATACTTCAACTAAAATAGGATATCCATGATGATTTTTTCTTCCAAATTGAGATTTTTTAAATCTGTTGTATAGTGTTTCGAAACTTCGTTTTGAATATTTGGCTTACCGCGATTGATGTATATGTATTGTCACCGAAAAAGTCGGTTTACATAACATAAAAACTTCTATACCCTATAGATTTTTTTCTATTTTCACCACTGCTTCCGGCATATCGTTAGCTCATTATTGGTTTGGCGTATATGCCAAGAATTCGGAATGGAGAAAAACGACAAAGAAAATTTACCTCTACTTTTCTTAAAATGTGCCCGATAGAAATTTTTGTATTTTCATCACTGCTTATGGCATATGTTTTGAATAAAAATGTAAATTCAGGGATTTAGTTAAAAGTTGTTATTCTTTTATTGAAAATGAAAAAAAATCTATATAATTATTTTTGATCACTCGATTTTAAAATTGTAAAATCTCAAGAAAACTTATGATTTCTTATCTGGTTTATAATTTAAAAACTTAATCAGAGGATAATTATAAATAAATAGAAAATCACAAATACTTTTCTAAAGAGAAATAATATTTTTATCATTGAATAAATGCCTAAAAGTTAAACATTGGTTTAAAAATAGCAATTTAACAATTATTTGTATTTTGAAATAGTTTGATTTGTAATCACTAGATTTACAGAAGATAACGCATTATCTTTTTTTGTCTTTATGACATAATAAATAATAATAATAATAACTTCTATGCCGTGAAGTAATGATTTTGTTCCCGAACTCGCTGGCAACGCTGATATCAGTGGCAGCTCACTGGTATTATTACTTCAATAAATACTGAAATACATGTATGTATAAATTTTTGTGTTTAGTAATCGTGGTGCTTCCAAGTGTAATAAACAAATACTGAAATAAACTGATATAAACATTTTTCGATTTTGTGTTTATTTATTTCCATAACATTTAATGGATGTATGCACGGCTAGTCAGACAGATGGACGGATAGATTGATACAGAGAAAAGGCCGACAAGCAGATAAATGATTAACTAGTCATACTTGTACTAGTTCGTAATAATGTACATTACAAGTTGATTTCTTTACTGCTGTGTTGATTATATCGTCAGCTAATTATTGGTTTGGCGCATATGCCAAAAAGATGGAATGGAGAAAAACGACAAAGAAAAAGTTTTCTCAAAATATACCCAATAGAAGTTTTTTGTATTTTCGCCAATTCTTCTGGCATATGTTTTGTACCAAAAAGATTAATTTTTGTGAACTTTCATTGAAGTAGTTAAAAATTAATATTCTTTCATTAAACAATATTTTTTCCAAAAGTATCATTTTGACGTACATATGTAGTACAAAAAATACAAGCTGTCACATATTGAGTAACTTGTTGTGCTTATGTTCACCAAATTTCTTTTCTTACATTGGAGGGAAACAAGTCATCGGTTTGTTGCCAACCAAAAAGCCGGCGAAATGTTTTTAACTATCGATCCGCGACTAAGCGTATACAACAAAAATAAATAATTGTAGTGTTTTTGTAATTAAAAATTAAATGCAATAATTTCTTTTGTACTCGAATATAATTTAATAAAAGAGATTTTTTTTTTATTTTTAAGTGTTTAATAATTTTATATTATAACATTTAAGTGGTTGCTGGTAGTTAGTTGGTGATGATCTTTTTTGTTTTTATTTTATTTTGTTTTTATTTTAACTACTTAGTTATATAAATGAAGCAAATTAAGAATGAAATTAATTTTGTACATTTTTGTATGAAAAATATGCTGCAATCGCCAAACAGTGGCGTGCTTAGTAAAACAATACTTATTAAATCTTAAAATTGTTGATATGGAGCAAAATGAATGTTTGATAAATAATTTTGCGGCACAGATTTTGGATTCAAAAAATAAGTATTTAAAATATATTTTTTTAAATAGTCGGGGGGCCAAAATATAATTGAACTGACGATATCACAATTAGATTCAGTAGTCGAATGGATGTGTTCTTGTTCGGTTGAATGATGTTCTCAGTCAGATGCAACTTGATTAATATGCAACTCGTACCAATACTGCTGCTTTTAACTGTAATGTATTGTATTCACTCTACAACAGCAATTGCTATTGGTGGTAGTGGTGGCGATGATGATGACGAACAATGAGTGATGATGACAATAAAGAAAACATATAAAATAGAAAAAAAGCTACAGGGCCTAAAAAGAATTAAATAAAGTGGAAAATTATTTTAGTATGTTTAGTTGTTACTTAACTCCAGAAAATAGGCGTAGAAGACCATTGTCATAGCATTGTCACACCGGAAACGGCTTTTTATCGCCAAAAGTATTATTTAAAATTTTTGGTATTTGTATATGGAGCAAAATGAGATTTTTTGTCAAAATCTCCATGTAAGTTCTCTTTAATTACCTTTATCAAATTGATTTATCAATCGAGTAATAGCTTAGAAATCTGTGTGACTTCTTTTCGGAACGTTATGATATTAGCTAATGTGGTATCAAATGCAGTGAATATACATAAATATAAATTATTTAATCACTTTGCATTATAACCTCAGGATAATCGACAAATAAACAACAGTTTTGCGTTTGGTCAAGGTAACGATCCCAGTCATTCAGCGATGCGAAAAGTAAAACTGGTTTGTCTCACTCTCACAACAGTCTTGACTTAAAACCCATCAAAATCTTTTGGGAAAGCTTGTGTTTGGTGAAGCTATCGGCAAAACACGTGTTCCTCTTTTGTTCACAATCACAAGACCGATCCCGGTGAAACTGTTAATGAAACTTTAATTTGATTATGGAACATTGTTTTACCCACGATTTTTTGTAATGTGCACGAAATCTACATCGGTGGCACTTTAACTGCTTGCACAATAACTACCTCATTACTTTTTTTCGGCTGTGCCGCACAGTGGCTGAAAATCGTTTTTCATTGGCCAAAAGTCTATTTTTTTTGTCACCGATTTTAAAAATTTTTACGCCTTTTTGTAGCTAATATATCCAGCTTAAGGTAGCCAAAAAATTAGGTTAAACTATTGATAATTGTGGGCGTGGCATGCTGTCAAACTCAACTGTTTTTTTTAATTTCAGAAAAAGGTGTTTTTCTTTTGTTTTTTATCAAAAATAAATGGTTACTACTCGCAAGCTATCGTCGATAATGGCCTGCGGTCTTTTTTATAATGTTGGTAGGATTATAGTCTTTAGTTGTTGTAAGTGGTCACAGTTCTAGCGTTTAATAATATTTCGTAACCGAAATATTTATGAAACTACTATATTTTTCTCAAATTTAAACTTTAGTGGAATAGAACTTCTAGGGAACAAAAGGGAACAAAAAACGTATACCACTCGGAGAAATGTGAAAGTGTCCTCTTTAACGCTATATATATCTTTGCACCCGTCACGACCCGTTGGTAGAACACTTTTTTCATTTTAATGAAATTACTCTAAAAAATTCAAATTACGATAATTTAAACAGCCCTATAAGTACTCGTATACAATGGTGTATTAAGTTTTCACTTTTTTGCCTAAAGATTTATGTTTTTTTACTTTAGACTAGGTAAAACTAAAAAAATTTAATATAACACTTGCGAAAGGGTTTAATGGCTTTGTTTTTATCAGCAAAAAATATGTCATAAAATTATCACAATAGGTTCTACAGTAAACATATGATCTCTTTCTAAATTTACCTGTTATCAAATGTTAGGGTCAACCAAAGTCATAAACAATTTTATAATAATAATCGCGACATTAAACCACGAAAGATAAAAAACAACCCCATATTGGCGAGATACTAATCATATCATATATTTTTAAAAATAAAAAATAATAAACCCATATTTCACTATAAAAGTTAAAAAATTCAAAAGTTCAACTTTGACCTAGAATTCCTTAAAAAGTCCTCCTCAATCAATTTTATTGTAATTAAAACTGAGTCAAGCTGAACTAAATATCTATCCATTAAAATAAAAATTATTTAAATATTTTGATCGTTTCAAAAGTTACAGAATTTTGGCCAATGAAAAACGATTTTCAGCCACTGTGCGCCGCTGGTGTGGTATCTAATATTTATTGATTGCTATTTCCAGAAAAATTTAAACATGTTAAAATTGTGGTATTTTGTGAAACAATAGTATGGTTTTGAAAATTGCGCTTGAGTGATTTTTAGCACATGATCACGCTAGCTCATGAAGATGTTTTTTTTATCACGCACAACAAAATTTAAATATATCACGATCACGCACGCTCACGAAGACAGTTTTTTAAATCACCACGCACGTTGAAATAAATACAAACATTTTTATGTTTTATATATTTTTAAAATACAGTGGAATCTCTCTTAACGGACACTTCCCATAAGCGGACACCCCTATTAGACGGACATTGTTGCCAGGTCCCGGCAGCGCTCCATAAGAAAAGTGTTGCAGTCGCTTTCCCTTGAACGGACGCTTCTCATGAGCGGATGCGGACATCCGCTTGACAAAAAAATTCTCTTGGACGGACATTTAACCTATTTTTTGCACTTTTTTATGTCATAATTTAAAAAATAATCTTGCCAAGACTCTTTTAATTTGTTCGCTTTAACAACAGGGCACGGTCTATCATATTTAATACATCACATAACATAGTTAAATGTGGGTATTGTATATATTTTCTCTGTCACATAATGTTTTCAATCTAACGATTTTTCTACAATTTACGCTTCTGCTTCGGAGAGTTGACAATACTAATTCTTACAAACAAACAAACTTATTTGATCAACAGGTTTTAATCACAGTTGCCACTGAGTAAAAAAATTTTCTACCAAAATTTTCCGAAAATGTTACCAAAATTTGTTTAATATAAACAAAAATCTTTATTTTTATTATAACTTTTATTAATAAAAAACATAACATAAAACGTTTTAATTCATTTTAGAACATAAATATGTAAATATTTCAATTCATTATGCTTACGAATTCCGTATTTAATTTAAATAAATTATTTAATATTGCAGTCATTTAAAATAATCTTTTGCTGACCAAACATAATGTTGGTCATTACCTAAAGTCAATTCTTTAGCTAGTATTATGTTGTTTAAAGAATTGAATTCTAACCTGTTTCTCAATTTGGTTTTAATTAAACTTAGACTAAAAAACTTTCTTTCTGCAGCTGCTGAGCTATGTGGAAGGCACATTAAATTAAATATAAAATCAGTCAGTTCCTTAAAGCTATATTCATTAAGTCCGTTTTTTATAGAACTTATGATTTGCGAGAATGATAAAATATCATCTGCTTAATTGAGATCATTTTCTAATAGAGTAAGATGTCTCCATTGTGTAATTATTGTATCATTATTATAGTCATATAAATATGAAAATGCATTTAAAAGTTGTAAAAAGAGTCTTTGGTTTGATTAATAATGTTATTTGGTGTTATAATAAATAAAGATTTTTCAGTTCTACTAAAATCAAATCTCTTCTTTAATTGATCGAGAAATTCTATATAAAACTTTCTACAGCATACTTTAATTTCTATTTGTTGCGATTTCGAGAAATTTTTGTCTTTTAAATACTTTTCCCTTTCACTACCAATAAATACTTCCAGTGGAAAATTGTTTAAACATTCGATGCTTTTTATATAACTGCTTTTAATATAATTAAAAGCAACAAGCTTAAAATTAATATATATGTAAGTAGTTGCTGAAAAAAATAAGGCAAACGGACCGTTTCGGATTGAAATTCCTTATTTAGATTGTTAATAATTTTCAATATGTATGATAAAAACATCATATAAACCCTTATTTCTTCATTTGCCAATAAATTTCAAATTTCAATTGGCTTACCTCCAGTGCACATGATAGAAAATACAGCTGTAGGGGCTTCCACTGCTCATTTATTCTTGAAACGACCGCTTCCAACGCTAACCATCTAGTTATGGAAAGTCCCAGCATTTTGTGCGGCTCAGAGTTACAATACTCTTGAAATTCTTTAAGTTCATGGATTCTTTTAGAACTATGCGCGAAAAAATTGTAAACCTTTCTGCATAGATTTTCAACATCCAGTGGCAGTTTTTTGCATGCATAGATTGAACACAAATGCAATGAATGGCATGTACATTTTATATAGAAGAAATCTGTGTCGCGTTTAAGTTTCGTTTTTAAGCCATTTAATTCTCCAGCCATTGTGCTCGCTCCGTCCGTTGCCAAACCAATTAGGTTTTCTATGGGAATATTATTCTTGTCAAAAAATGCTTGATTGTTTCGTATATGGATTTGGGGTCAGCTTGAACCAATTCCAGTAAAGATAAAAATTGATTTAGAAATTCTGTCGAAGTACTTCACGACCAATACCAAGCTGATACGTCAGTTGTTTCATCAACAATAAGGGAAAACTTTGAGGACTGCATTGTTGATGTTATGTTTTCACGGGCTTTTCCTCCTAATGTGTCAGCCAATTAAGTAGCTTTAGTGCGACCACATTTAATCAATTTCGCAATGCGAGAATCTGGACAACATTTCCGTAGCAGAAAAGGCAAAAAATCCATTAAAAGGAAGGGTAGGTTGTGGCAAATGCAAAACATGACTAATGTCAATTTCGCCTGCATTACTTGTTTACGCAGAGATCTCTGCTCCTCAGTAAAAAACTGGTCAAGTTGAACTTGATTTTTCTTCTGTTCTAAGTGTTGGACATGTGCACTTTTTGTTGCCTGATTCTTTAAATGTGATAAATGATTAACAAATGTCCTTTTGCAGACTGAACAGTAACATTGGCCTGCTTTTTCCAAAAGCCAAGGAAACTGTTGCTTCCATTCCGAACGAAACTTCCTGGTTCGCTTTGTAATTTCCTCTTCATTTCTGTAAGAAATATACAACTTGTCAAATATTTGGTTTTATGCATTGTGCATTCAATATTTATTTTATCGATTTTCTTTGGAAGTTCCATGTTCTTCGTCGCTGCTCAAAATCGACACGTCCTCTGCCACCTTTCGCTTTTTTATGATAAATCTAAACGAAAAAATATTTCAATATATTTGTCATAAAACAGTGATGTTTATACTTACTTATCCACACAGAACACAAGATGAAGAATATTTTTAATTTGTCCAAAATTTTCACACCTAACTCAAACTTAACATATGTATGTATGTAAATAACCAAACATAACATCAAGCCGATGTGAACAAAAGCTCCTAACTATGATATTTGCATATTACGCCGTTGAACAATTTGGCGCACATTCATACAGTTGTTTTTAATGGTTTTTTTCTCAGTGTTGAGTAATGCGGAAAAATGATAAAAGAAAAGCAATAATTTGATAGTTTAGCAAGCCTTAAAAAAGTTACCAAAACAAAAACAAAGTTACCACGTTACCAGCCCTAAAAAAATTACCAATTTTGGTAGAATGTTACCAACTATGGCAACTGTGCTATTGCTTACGCGGTTTAGGGGATTCCCCAAATAACAGAAATGTGCGTACTCATAAAATATTTTCAAATTTTATTATATTAGAGCTACATTTACTGCCTATTTTTATAAAATGAAAGAAAACAAAATTGTGAGTGAGAATTTATATTGAAAACAAAAACTTTTTTTCATATTTTATTGTTTTCAAAATTTATTCTCACTCACAATTTTGTTTTCATTTTATAAAAAGAGGCAGTTAAACTCAGCTGATATAACGCTATAAAATAATAATCTAATTCCCGAACAATTTCATTTCACGTGATCGTTGAGGCAACTAATGAAAATTTTCAGAGAATAACATAAAGCGAAATTACGCATAATTATACACATACATATATGTGTACAACAGCACACGAGTCGGCAACACTGACTATACCAACTGTGATTATTTTACTCAGTCGCACAGTCGTATACAAGCTATCAAACGAGGAGGCTGTACGCCGCTTGTTTTCTTGTATACACATAACGAATCAAATGAACTGTTTATACCAGTGTTTATGTACACTTGTTTCCCCAACAAATTAAAAGTTTTTTACAGATAAAATTTAGAGAATATCTCAAATAATAATTTTAACAAAAATGAAAAAACTATAAAAAAAATTAAAAGAAACTAGAAAAACTATTAAAAAAATTTACTATTTTCCATGCAACAGTCTCATAATAGTTATTACATTACATGTAGTTCCGGATTGTTTATCTTAGCGAAATAAATGGCGCGAATATTTGGTATTCAATAAGAAATTTGGTTCAGTGTACGAACATCGTTACATCAAAATATGCACCAAACGTGTCGTTGTGTGAGTTTGGCAATCACTGCCTTAAAAATAAAAACTAAAGAACAGCAGTAAAAACGATTTTAAAACTATATGATGCGGTTGGCACCAGAGTTCAACTTGGCGGGACAAAAAATTAAAAGTAAATTCAATTAAAGCTTACAGTTGTCTGTCGTCAAACTACACATAAAAAATCTTGTGCGAAGCAATTGGATGAATACAGCTTTAGTAATATGGACTGAGCTGACAAAATCGGCTTGGAAATAAGCCACCGACAACTCGATGTATTCGACAGTCTAATGAGGGAGTGTGTCACGAGCTAAAATGAAACTCTGTTGAAAACTGATAAAAATTAATCCGAAAGCGTGTTTTTCAATTTTATATGTCTATTAAGCAAGTTAGAGATTTTTCTCTAAAACATCATTGAATTCCTTGCAAGATCTGAAATTATTAACCAAAAAGAGTTTATCGTCTCATATGGTAGCGAAATTGTTGAATAAGAAAAATTTAATATTGTTTATATTAAATTCAAACAAAATGTCTACTTGTTCCTAAGGATGAGCAAGTAGTCATATAACTTTTTAAATTTTTCGCAAATTCAGAAGTTTTTATAAATGCTATAAACAATATTTACATTTTTCTGCACTATTATATACAATTTTGTAAATCGTGACGTATTTAAAAATAGTTAAAATAATAAAATATATAAAAAATCTTATATTTTTAATATCGCTTATGATGCTGCAAGTTTTTGAATCCCAATGCCAAATTTTTCGCCAAAACTTGTTATACGCCTAATGTGCAGTCTAGTCGTTTGTCAGTAACGTTGAATAATTTGAAACACACGTATGCAAGTACATGGCACGGCAGCATTCATTACAGCTATTGGAACGAATCATAAATGGAGGAGCATGATAGTAATAGCTTTCCACATAAACAAAAGAAAAAGGGGGGTTCATCATCAACTATTTAATATAAAATATTTTTCTATTCATAAAAATAATAATTTAAATAAATTTGCGTCTATATATAAATATAAAATGGGTAAAATATATAAAAAATAAGAAGTTAAGTGGCTTAAATTAAAATTGTTATACACGTTCGAGAATAATTGAAGACTCCAACAAAATTTATACTACATATGCATATACAGCGTCGGAAATAATAATAGGGACGATATTTTCCTTCCTAATGACATGTCATAGAACTTTGCGTGTTGGACTTTTATGGACTCTCTTTAAAATTAATTGCTTTCTACGAAAAAGTTGAAAAATAAACTTATATGAAAAATAGCGACCCACATTTTTTTAAACCGTGTTAAAATTAAACATTTTTAAATTTTTCATAAAAAATAATTAAAATTGGCAAGAGTTAATGAGCAGTGACTAACGTAAAAAGAATTTCATACATTTTGAGTTCCATTTATTTTCGATATCTGGAAAAAGGGTCATTGAATTCCCATTACAGCTGCTGAAAAAAATGCGTTTCAAAAATTAAAATCCGAAGGAATATCAATTAGACGAATTGCCCAAACGAAGTCTAATGCGATTCGCTCAAACAAAACTATCAAAACCGGAGACAGAAAGCGTAAATCGTCGGCACGTTTCGACAAACTTTTGATTCGTTGCTTAAAAAATAATCCCTTCGACTCAGCAAATTAACTTAAAAACAAATTTGTATACTAAGAAGACGTACGATAAGAAATAGGCTGTACTTATGGATCGGTGTCCACGAAAAGTACCTCTCCTTAGTAAGCTAAATATGTGTACAAAAAAGTTGGAACAATATTCTGTGCGCTTAGGATAAGAAGCCAAATTGGTATGGATCAGATGGAAATATCCCTGCCAATAGTAAATTTAACCCAAATTACACCAAAAATGTAATAATCTGATGTTTTGGGTGTGTTTTTGTGAGTCTGGGGTTGGTCCAATTTTCTGGATAAAAGGGAAAATTACCGATGTAGATTATTTGAATATAATGCGGAACAAAAGGCTTCCGTTAAGTTGGGAATTTATGCAATCACAAGCACAATAAAGTACATCGCAATGACTGGACTTGAATTACAAATAACAAATCTGGGTATTTAAAAAAAATAAAATTAAACCATATAAATCTACAAGTAAATAAAATAAAATATTTAAAATTTTGTGTCCCTATTATAATTTCCGATACTGTACATATGATGTATTTATATGTAGTACATATATAAACTCGGTAATTGGAACAGCTTTTATTTCATTATTGTTGGCTGATTTTTATTTTTTCTTGTCTCTAACGAAACGTTTATGAAAGAGAGCGAGAGTGGCATTGTAGATTTGTGTCAATTGAAAAATTTGATACATCAAACGTAAACGATATTTGCTTTTTTATTAAGGAAATACTAGTTAATTTGTTTTCGAGACGAGAAGAAAAAATATATGGCTTTCAGTCTAGCTATTTGTTTGCCATATTATCAACTACAGTATGCCAAAACCATTGCAGTATTTAATGTTAATAAACACCTGTATAAATCTTTAATTCACAAATATGTTTGCACACAAATACAGCGTGTCATAATAAAATATGTTAAATTCAATATAGAGTCATTAAAGAAGTTGCTGTAATGGGCACTATGGGTCAGTTTCATGTTGTAAATTAACAAAAAAAATATAAACATTTTTACAAATACTAGAGCTAGCTGGCTTTGTGATCGAAATTCGACCGCCAGTTTTAACATACTCGTATACCAATTTTAGTTGCATTCGTTTAAAGAGAAAAATCAACCTAACTACTCACTAACCTCACCAACCTACTCATTCCCTTCCCCATGGAAAAAATAAACAAAAAAATAAAATTGCATACAATTATAAGTTTATGCTTGAAGCTAACACATCCATACGTAATGAACATGTATTTCCATCTTTAATTCTCATCTCTTTCTCAAATTCACTAATTTTAAGGAAAAAACAATCTAATCATTCTCATACGTATGTAGGCACTCTTAAACACTCGCATTGCTTTGATTGTTTTTACTTGAACCAATACTTAAATAAGTGAATGTACGTGTGTGTTTTTAGCATATGTTGTAGTACCATATTTAGGAGTCTTTCATTCCTTTAATACTGAACCGATTTAAATAATATATAGCAAGGTCATTAAAGCTCAACAATGTCTACCATTTGGTAAAAGTATGAAGAAAATCGGTTGGCAAACAAAGGCGAAAATGGGATCCAAAAATTTGTCTTTGCATATTTATATAATCTAGATGATTTTGACTTCAAAGTTGTCAACAAATATACATAAACGTAAAACTGCAATGGTCCTGTATAATAAATTTTTTTTCGAATTTCTAAACTTTCTTTTTGATTTGCAACGTCGACTCATCCATCCTTCCGATATTTTGAGCAAACCTATAAATGTTTCAGCAACTAACATTGTGCGAATGGAATACCTGATATGTAGTTCGTTGTTGAATCATTCAATATCGGAAAGAAAACCCAGCTAGCATTCGGAAGATTATTTCACGAGCGCAATCATTTCGCGACTCTTTTTTAATCGTCTAGACGATTGTTGTAGTAAAATTACTTTTTACTCTCCCAAATGATGCTTTTGCGAGTTATTCCGACGATGTTGGATGGTTGTTGGACTTCAATTCACAATCGTCGTTTAAGTATAACTGACGACCATTGAATCATTGGTATTTCACCGTAATCGTGTATTACTTTTGTAAATAATATTTTTGCGAGTCTTTTTGTTGTTATTTTAAATTGAAGTGCTTTTTGAATTAAAGTGATTTTTTAATTAAAATACATATTTATTATTATTATTTATTACTAAAAAATATAAAACACAAAAAAATACTTTTTATTTAAAAAAGTTTTACACGATCCTCTTCCGCGCATCGTAGAAAACTCATTACGGCGATTTATTCAAGGCTCGTTCGAAGTAAGAATAAGAGTCTTACACGATTCTATTATTCATATGAAAGAGTTGCCGTCTTGACACATTTTCTCCCGTTGTACTCATCTTGCGCGATCGGAATACGACATCGCGCACGATTAATTTAATCACCCACTTCCATCGTGGAAGATTCTTCTACGATCGAAAATGCTAGCTGGGAAATGACCCATCATTAAATTTAAAAATGGGTTTGGTTGATCATGTTGCATGTATTTGCGTGTATGTATGTATTGTTTTGATACACGCATTCTTGAAATTTTTTAAATATATTTCCTTAAACAATTTATATATTGTATCTTCATTATTTTTTCAACTAACCATAATTATATATTCCAAACTTAAATATAAAAATTAAAGACCGACCAGACTCAGATAAAAATAAAATCATTCTACTTTTGCCAGAATAATCGATTTACGTATTTAAGAAAAAAAAACACAAAGACTAATTAATAACAAGGTTTATTTAAATGAACACAATTGCACGACAAAAAGGTTGTTTTCAAACCATTATATTATATTGTAGATACATATGTACATATACGAGTATATAAGGTATCACAAACCTTAACCTAACTAACAAGGATATTTATTTGCGATTATTTATTTATGCGACCAGTTATTGATTTTGAAAAATATGTATCATTTTATTAATTGAATGACTATTGGAATATTCTCAACACGATTTTATAATATTGCAGATACATATACATACATATTTGTATTGTAATCTTTGTGTTTTACGTTTGTTTTACTATTACATGGAATTTTCTTGCATGACACTAATTTGTAATTAATACTACAGACAAAAGATTAATTTATTTAAAGTACGAGTACATATTACTTGATCAAGCTGTTATTGTTATTATTATTATTATTTTTATATAACTTGATAGTTAACTTACTTAAATTAAATGAATATGAACTCTTTCTTATCAATGCATTTCTTTGTTGTTTAAATATTTTGAATAGTCGTTTAGTTAAAGACACATTCGTTTAATATATGAGTTTGTTCACATTATTAATGGATTAAAACTTTAAGCAAATTACAACTAATGAATATTCAAATTTAATACGGAAGCTCTTCCTCTTTCGATTTTATGTATGTACATATGTATGTACTTACCTATCAATTAATGTTCTTCATGTTTCATTTTTACTTAATATGTAAAAGTTTAACTGTTAAAAATAAACTTTTTCGTTTTAATTTAGATTAAAATTACAACACCAACCACGAAATAAACTGTAATCGAATAATGTGTATAATTTGGTTACTTCCTCTTATTCAAATTATTCACTCTATGTTTGTGTCGTTGTTTTCCCAATTATATTTTATAAACATTTCACCGATCATGAAATTTTGTTTTTAGACAAATTTTAAGTAACTGTTAGAAACTTATTTACAGTGGCGGGCATGAATTTAGCATATCTATTCGGCTTGTTATGACGCTCGCATATGTTTTTAAAATCACCAAATTTATTTCAGAATATTCTAACGGAAGTAAATTGCAAACATAAACGCCAACAGCGTTCATGCTTAAGGTGGAGCCATAAACTACGTATTGGTATTTTGTGTGATTATCGCATTGCTGCAGCGATATCAAACAGAGTTTGACATTTTGCTGGTATCGCGAATGGTAAAATTATCTCAGTTGGGAGAAATGTTCAAAGTGTGATGAACATCATGCTTCAATGCATTTAAAAACATTTTATTAAATAAATTATTCGTATATTCGTATACTAAAAATATAAAGATAAAAAACTGGCGACAGTTTAATAAGAGATTTGAGTCGTTGGGCCATTATTAAAGTCATCAAAAAAGTATTCCTTTTGAATTTTAAAGAAACTAATAAAAAGTATGATTGTAATATACTAGACTTTTACGTAAAAGTGTGTTCAAACTTAAAACCGTCTGAAGTTGTCTTTAACTTCCCGCGTAAATATTGCCAAAAGACAATTAATACTAAATAAATTAATTTTCATT
Organism: Gymnocheta viridis; assembly: GCA_956483585.1. Taxonomy (NCBI): domain Eukaryota; kingdom Metazoa; phylum Arthropoda; class Insecta; order Diptera; family Tachinidae; genus Gymnocheta; species Gymnocheta viridis. The sequence goes on along the minus strand of OY101441.1, from coordinate 62,179,117 downwards.
TTAATTAACAACACATACAAATGATTTATAAATTTAGGATTGTTCTTGTTTATTTATCTTCTCCTTTATTTGGTTTTCCGATAATATACCAAAGAATACTGATACCATGTGGTCGCATGCGCCCAGCTGCTTGTAATTTTTTCACCAGCTATTTATCTTATACTATCTGCAAATGTATGATCATTTGTGTATAAATTTCTGCTGTTCGTATTAAAGGCAAACATGTTTTTTAGTTTTCCTTTTGTAGATTTGTTTCTACTTCGTATAGATATGAACTAAGCAGAGACACCCAGTTAAAGCTTATTCATCTTAAAACATACTTAAATCATTTACAGAATGATCGTTTATTATGACCTGAATAAAGCTTCTTACAGCTTTCTTCTCGTTTGATTTTGACAAAAATGCTTGTTGATGTGATGTGCAGATTTTCTTATAATTCCTTGCTTAATAAACTTTCAAATTCCTTTTTCAGCTTATTTTTCAAAGCTCCCAGAGTAAGAAGTGAATATCTGCATTCTGTAGCGGTGATAAAGTTTTCATATTCATCTGACAAACTGTTGAGTAAAATTATACACAAAAGCTTTACTGGGACGCTGATTTCCACATCAGAAATCTTTTCAGGATTATGTTTGAATGTTGATTGATTTTTGGACATAGACTGATTTTACAATATCTTATATGTGGCTCCTGTAGGTTGAAATTTTTTTTCGATTGTTAGGCATGAAAAATTGTCCTACGTCAAATACTGTATAACAATTTTCACTATATTTAATTGCGATATCTTCGTACTCAATAGAATTGGCAATAATGCCTTCCGATCCTTGTTTTCCCATATTGTACGACCTGATGATCAGTTGGTTTAGATCAGCGGTAGGTGCCCATTTACCACGGTTACAAAGTTTTTTCGGCTTTTTACATTTACTACTCGTGAATATTGCCATAAAGAGGCGTTTTTCCCTACAAACATTTTCCTTAAAATCTACCAAAACCTCCTATATCCCTGGTTTTTATAACATAAAATTTTATTGCGAAAATGTCAACGATTTACTTTATGTTATATATCTTTAGTATGTTATTCGTAATTTATTCACTGACATTGCTTATATAATGCCATTTACAATGTATTGAAAACTCATTTGTATTTCGTTGTTAGAAATCTGCCCAAAAAAAACACCGCAATTCTTTCATAAATAAACACAAGGGCAACCCTGAATTACAATAACCAATGTGTGAGAATCATAAATTTCATTTAGTAGCTTGCTAAATTTCAACAGAGTAGATGTGTTGCGGATGTTTTTATCTTTTTAAGAATACGCAATTTGATTTTGTACACTGAAAAGTTTTGGTTACAAGCTATATTTATGCATGCTATTTTTCGTATATTTTTTAATAGCGTAGTTTCAAAACGAACTATTTAATGAATATGTGGGATGTATAGTGGGAAACACTTTTTTTATTTTCTTTGAATATATTTAGTGAAGCTACTATACTATATTCTCGTAAATACGTACTTATTGGATATTTACTTTTGTTATATGAATATAAATTTATTATTTTGGGAACAACCACGTTACAAATTTCGATTATAGTCTGAAATCAATTTTTCCTTTCATTCATTCGCCCATTTACTATTCACCCATGTATTCAATACATAATTTAAATTTCTAAAACTGATAACAGATAGTAAGTAGATCAATAAATTTCTCTAAATGTAAAGCATGAAATAGTTTCTCATTTATTCAATTCTCTCAATGTGCCTAACGCTGGTTTAGATAAAGTTCCAATAGCATATTCCCAGAAATCTGCATGTATTAATATGGAACACTTGTAACCTTTCCAGCCGTCATAATTTGATCCTTCCAATTCGTCTATTTGAACAATTGATGTCATTTCAGCTTTTATAACGGTAATCAGCTTTGGAATTAAGTCATTTCTCGAAATTGAAAAAAATCGCAATGAAATTTTTTCCCACAAAATTCAATTCACCTAATTTGACAAGAAAAAAACTTTTTCAGAGTACTAGAGTATTAGTCTTAGGGTCGCAGGTTCGATTCATGGCAATACCCTGAATGTTTCAGCAAAAACATTATGACATCTAAATGATCAATCTTACAAAAGACTATGCCCAAATTATTCGAATTTAGGCTAAAAAATAGTTTAAAACTAATAATTCCTGAACTTTTTTTTAAGAGTATATTTTATTTAAATATTTAGGTTTACCTATGGAATAGCAAGCACATCGGGCAAATGACCTCCACGGTCATTCTTGAAGTTTTCATTACCATTACCAAATTCGGTGATTAATTTTGTGTATTTTGAGGGTGTATTTAAACTTTCAAAAATTAAAAAATTTTCTGCTAAAATAGTTTTGTCGGAGAAAAATGTTGTCGTTGTTATTTGCTATTATTTGTTTTTGTGCTTGATCTTGAACAACAGTACCCCTCCTTTCCAAAAGTGGTCACTACAATTTAAGACGTGAAGTGCCACTAGATTTGAGTACGATTAAAATTTTTCAAATTATATAATGCTACTAGAGTTTATTTATTTCCCACACTTTTTCATTTCCCCGAATACCGGAAATTGGAGAAAAAAATATTTGGCAATAATTTAAATATTCGGAATTCCTTGATTTTTATAAGTAATAATAATTTAATAATAATATTTTTTTATTTTGAGCTTTCTATCAAAAGTAATTCACAAACAAAACAAACGGTTTCTAAAGAAATTAGATTAAACAAATAAAAAGTGAACGATTCGCAAAACTAAAAGATTAAAGCAAATTAGGTTAAAAAAGTACAAACAACTTTAAAATAATTAAGTTTTTATTTGTATTTGTGTGAGCCATAAATTATAATAAATAATAATTATACAATAAACAGAAACTCATTAAAATATAAATAAATGTATGTATTTATATGTATTTATGTTGAAAATAATTAATATTGTCAAATATTTTTTAAGAAAACATGTAGTTTCGTATTTGGAGCTATGGCAGGTCCAAAGAATATTTACAAGCAAATTGTTTTACTTTATTTTAATAAAAAAAAATACTTATGAAAAAAGTTTGTATGGTAATAATTAAATAACGAAAAATGTATTCAGATAGCGTTTCATGTGTACAAAAGTATTCGTCAATTGCAGTTATGCATCAAAGATCTTTGAAAATTTTTGTTATTTATATGTACTTTGTTTTTCTATAGGCTTAGAAACTTCGTTTAATCGCTTTTGCATTGTAACGTCAGGACCAGTTTTTTCAACATTATTCCTCTAGTACTTCTTTAAGTCAATTATTCGGCGTTCTATGATTATGGTTGCCTTCCTAAACGCAGGTTGCTTTGCAGTATGGCATTCCTAAAGACATCTGTTTCGCAAATAAACGCAACTAGCACATTATTTAAATTGACAATGATTTAAAATGACAATGCATTTAATTTTCAGTGTTGTAAATTATAATTGCTTTATTTAAACACTGCTTTGACGATGCATACAGACGTTTAGGAATACAGGCGTTTATTCATCAGCTTGTCCAAATAATTCCATAAACATATACAGGTCTGTTCTGAAAGCACGGTGATTTCAAACCTGGAACGTTTTTTAAATCATGCAGGTGATTTCTTACAATTATGCAAATCAGTCGATTTAAAAATTTTCAACATGCTTTCAAATTTTCAAAGTCACACAAAAGGATTTATTTCATAGTCTCTCATTTTGTTTTGATCGATTTTGTTAAAAAATAACTTAAGGTTAAATTAACTGCCTACAGATACATTATTTGCAATAATGGACTTAAATAAAAACCTGCTAAGAACTGAACATTTTGAGAAACGTTAATTCCGGTACCCAAAAAAAATTCTATGGATATGAACGAAACATTCTAAGTTAATAATTAAATCAGCGGACAACTATAAAGAAATAGAAAATCACAAAAACTTTTATAAAAATAAATGACATATTTACTAATGTGTCTGTTTCTGCAAATAAAGGGTGAGGCAGCGGATGTTTTCTTCCAGCAATGTGGAACCACAAGCAAAATCCTAGGGAAAATCAACAAAAGCAGAGATTGATGGAGTGAAATCAAAACTCTAACAATTGATTTCTCTTATTATAAAAATCACTTTCATTGTTTATTTCGACAATTTTGTGAGATTATAATACAACGTGCAATATCACGTCAGGGAATCGAGCAGCAAAAAACTAATCCCTTTTCAACGACGCGCTTAAAATTACTTCACAAAGAGGTGTAAAAATATCATAACAGGAGGAATAATTTGATAACTCCGCTGCCATCTATAGGGAAAGCCGCAACTATCTTGACACCTGCTATGAGACAGTGGGTATTCAATAATGCGCACGTAGACAGTGTCTTTAAAAATTTTAATTTCTTTGACTATTTTCTTATAAAATATCAAATTTTACCATAAAAGATAATCAATTTATTACGAATTTCACAGAAAAGTTATCGGAAGCATAAACAAGTGATTTGAAATCGACAGCCACTTAAACGATTTGGAGCATAGAGATTTAAAAAAAATTTCTGCCAGAACAAAGTCAAAGTGGTTTCAAATCATAAGACCTTCTCTTCCCGTTATCCGAGAAGACGTTTTTAGGGTGTGAGTTACAAGTTTGTTATGACGGATCCACAAGTGACAATTTCTGCCGCATGATTGGAATTTTTGTCCTGCTGAAAATATTAATAGGATCAAACAGCCTACGTGCATAAATATGTATATGCACACACTATTTAAATGAACAAACTAATTGAGAGAGAAAGAAGAACTTTTAGGTGTCAAAATCATGACTTTTTATGTAAATATTTATATATTCCAGTATAAAATTTCCGGAAAAGCGGGAAACAAACACTAGTTGTCAAATATATCGATAGTATGTACATATTTTCTATTCCGCAGAATAATTGGTAAATATTCCTTGTGTCATATCTTGCGCGATTCGGTGAAACCTAAGCACTAAAAAGTTGCTTTTGTCACGAAATTTATTATTATTATTATTATAGGTCGATTATGAATGGGAACTAAACTTTAGATGTCCTTATTTATAAGATTTTTTCCATCTGATCTTTCTAATTTCACTTGTTCCAAATTTTATATTCTTTATTTGTGGAACAACGTCACATAGTCGAAAATGGCATTTTATAAAATCTTTGCAATTAGAGCCTTTTCTAAACTATCTGCTTATTGAAGCAAAAGGTTTATTTTGTCAAACGACTTTTTAAAAATACTGAAATGCATGTCAAATTCATTATATTCTTATTGACTATATCTGAAATTGTCTTCAGTAAAAAATATATAAAAAACTTTAACAAAATATATTTTCACTAAATGCCGAGTTATTTATAAATATTTTACAAATCTTTTGTTGTTTATTTGTAACAAAAAAGTTGTAGTATTTTTTATGTGACCTGGAGTACAGCAAAATTGCCTTATCGGTAAATAATTAAACCGCAATAACGATTACACTTCTTTAGTTATAAAAGTAGGAGAAAAGGAGAGCAACAATTGATTAAATAAATTGAACAATGAAATTTTAAACCACGTTGTAGTTTATTCAACAATCTGTCCTACATTCTTCTTCACATAGTGGTTAGAATTGTGGTTAGATTTTAATAAAATTTATTTAATTTAGTATTACATACATAAATAAAAATAATTATAAAAAAAATTAAAATAAAATGGCAATTAAAATGCTATTGCCGTGAAATATACTTTAAATACTTTCTTAATTGCATGTAGACCTCGTTTAACAAGGGTTTTACGTTCCACGAAAATGCTGTGTTAACCAAAACTGTGCAAAATGATTATTTGGCATAAGCAGCAATGAAATGAATGTATATCGACTAGCTCCGTTTACAACAAATCAAAAACGTTTTGAAATAATAAATCGGGGCATATCTGGAATAAAAGATTTCGAAAGACTTTTGTATGGTTAAATTAATTTTTCAGTTACACCCAATTCATACGATGATTTTTTCCATGTTTTTTAAAACAAGATTTTTGGTGTATGTGGCGAACGGGGTAGAGAAGCAAACGGGGTAAAGAAAAAATCATATTTTCAGATCTCGGTGTTTTTTTCATATTTTTCTTTCCACATATTCGTTTTTTTGTTATGTTGCTTTATTTTATTTTTCGTTTCAATGTGGCAATACAAAAGCACTTTTGATGAAATAAGAACATTTTTGATATTTTTATAAAAGAAAACTGTATATATTGAAACGATTAATTTGGCTCAAGTTCAAACCAGAGTTTACCCATTTATTTTTTTTTTATTTTAATTTTTATTAGAAATTTTTTTTGGATAAATGCATTATTTTTTATTAAGAGAGTACTATATATAGAACAATTTTTATTATTCATCATACTAGCAGAACGGATCAGTAGGTCGCTACACCATCTCATCAGCGTTCTTTGTTTCATTTTACCACTTTTGACGGTGGATACTAGTGATCAGGAATATCAACTATTTAACCGTATTATTTAACAAATTAGAATACGAAAAGTACAAAGTTATTCATTTTCACATGTCAAATCAATTTCGGTTAGTACGAAATCCCATCTATGATGAATAACTACTCCATATATTACAGTCTCTCTAGCTTATTCAGCGCCATTGGCTGCTGAGAATAAACGGTACTTATCATGTTGTGAGGTTTCTGTCCTTTGTAGTTGAATTTCTTTTTTAGTATTCAACCAACTATGACCACGTAAACATGATTTTTTGACAATCGGCAGAAACCTCACAACATATATTTTTTTTATTTACTTTTAAAACGTTAATGTAATATAATTATTTTTGTTTAATTATAACGACTTTTACGTACACACGTCAAATTGTTTTTATACAAATAAGCAATTAAAGAAGAATAACCGATTACGGACAGAAAATCAACCCTAAAAACATGGGAAAAATCATCGTAAGAATCTGTAAAGTTTTCGGAAGCAACTTTTAAAGAGAATTAAAAATAAAACTTGATTTTTAAATCTGCGTATCAAATGGGTGATACTCTTTTAAATATTGTACAAACATGAATGAAAAACTGTTTATAGAAACCGTGTAAAACCGAGGTTTTCTCCGTGTTAACCAAGAAAGTGTCAGAAAATATGAACCGTGTTATACCGAGGCCGTGTTCCAGGATGCACTTGTTAAGCGAGGTCTACCGGTGATGTGTTAATATTTTACATTGGTAAAGTTCAAAAATAAACTTTTTTACTTCTAGGCCAAACAATTTTTTTAGCGAAATTTTATTTAATGATTATGTACTCGTAGGTAAGGTGCCTATGTGTCCATACATATTTGCAAATCAAAATGCGGTACCATTTTAAGATGGCTCTGATATTTTCATTTATAATACAAAGAAAGTAAAATTAACAATTTATTGTCACATAAATTGATATACATACAAGCATACATGTACTTTGTTTTTTCTTTGTCAATCAATCATAAATAATCAAGATTTTTGTCTTTACTAAATGACTTAAATAAATAAATTTATATAAAAAAAGTTCCGCGATAAGATAAAGTAAAAATATAAATAAATATGTACGATTTTAACAATAAGTAATTAAAAATGCAATATAAATACATAAACGCAAAGAAAATATGGAGAGCAAATGTGGAAAAAGTACAAATGTGAAATAATAATTATGTACATATGTATACATGGTGGTCCATATACAGGTACCTTTTTAAAAATTAAATAAAATGAACTGAACATAATTTCTTTTTGTATATCATGGATTTATTAAAAATAAAAAATATTCCCATTCTCTATGGAACACGATTTCATTCATGTGACTATTGAGGCTGGCTTCGCAGTAGCTGTCAGTTCAATTTTCCAAGACTATTGACGAATTCTGATTATATCTCACGAATGTTTCAGACGATATTAGCCTTTAGGTTGTGGATCGGTTCTAGATTATTCGCATATCATATAAGGCGGCCAATTGATATCTTCAAGACGGCTGTTAACACGATCTGTGATGATTTTTCGGCTGAATTCGTTGGTTTGCAATATTTTCTAACGTTTAAACGTAGCGGGGCTCATGATACTGATATTCAATATTTCATAACATATGATTTAAAAAGATACTTGTATTTGAACCACCCGGTGCATATGAATAGTTTGTAAAGCTTTTCCTTAAACGGCTGAACAGATGATATACTACAAAAGTGATGTTATTTGCATTAAATGTTTACTGAGACAAATTAAAACTGCTGATAAATCCCATTCGGTGAGGAACCATATACTCGTACATATTTTCTTCGAAGCCCCTCCAAGAAACTTGATAGTCGCGGATAACATTCACCGGTGTCTCATCATGCACCGTTAATAATAATAAATCGGTGCTTCTAAGATAGATCTCGGAAGACGTACTGTTTTCAGCGTTACGCGTACTTCTTTTTATGCAATGTGCTTTATTTTTAATAAAAATTAAATTTTTGCTTGGTTAGATTATCGCTTTAATAAAAACAAATCTGATTTCCTTAAAAATTTACGGTGCCCTTTTTTGCTTTAAATTGTACTTTTATTTCTTCCAAGTTATCGGTCCACTGAAATCACCTAGGGCTTATCTGCTGGGTAAACAGTCAGCGCGTTCGTTTCCTCCATTTCCGGCATGGCCAACTATCCACGTAATTTTAGTTTATTATAGGTTACAAGTTATCTAAGAAATGTAACATAGTCCATAGTAACTACTGGCCTTGAGTTCTCCCTACCTTTTTGACATCAGCGAAAGTGAAACATGATGTAGAAACATATGGTTTGATGAATCTAAGATTAACTTAGCCGGACCTGATGGAAGAACTTGGATACGGCGAACAAGAAACAAAGCGTATCATTCAAAATACAATATAAAGCTATAAACATTTCTCGACGGCAGGTTACACGGCCACATGACTACAAATGTCGCCCTGCAGCCAGCTGCTTAAGCAACTGATTCATTTATATTTCAGTGGTGTCACTTTATATTTTTTGCTTTTTTTAAGTTACGTTTTCTCAAAACGTATAATTCAATGAAGCAATCGCGAAAATAGCTAAAAACCGCTCAAATTTGAATATTCAGAAAAAAGCGTAAAACTTCCTAAATGGAAGTAAGAGCTTAAGGAATGTGGTATACATTAACATTCCTTACATTTTTAGGTCTTTTTAGAAGAGTTTACGGCTTTTTGGAAACTTTGCAACTTATTGTGGAGTTTCGCATTTTTTGCAAAATGGTTGACTTTTTCTATTTTTTATTGTTTCGTCGACTTTTAAATGATATTAAGCATTTTAATTTTCCCAATGATTGGAAGTTATCGCGAATTTTCGTAATCTTTGCATTTTTTTGCGAGTTTTTCACATGTTTTGCATTTTTAGCTCGTTTTAGAAGATTTTACAACTTTTTCTACATTTTGGAAAATTGTCTGCATTTTCGCTTCATTTAATTTTATTGCTTCATTTAATTTTTAAGATTTTTATAAAAAGATGAACACAGAATATTGATATAATATGCTGGAATATCATTGCACTTATTTTTATGCGAAAGTTATTTTTACACAAAAAGTTAATACCAAAAAAGAACTGAAATTTTTGCATTTAATTTTACATAAAAAAAATATTTCTTAGCCCTAATTTGCTTTACATATTTTGTTATATTGTCAACGCTGTTTTTGTTTCGTAGCCAACAAAAATAGAAATTAGTTTAATTTGACTACACGACAAAAGTAGCATGGATAACAACCTGGTGCCGTGTAGTTGTGTAGTCTGCTGTCGTGAATGTGGTGGTGGAAATATGATATGGGGATGTGTTTCTTAATACGGTGTTGGCCCAATATTTTGCATCAATGAAAATATGTACAAACATCAGTATCTCCGACTTTCCTCGTTTCAAATCGAAATATATATTTAATTTTAAGCGAAGTATGGTGTGTATTCAAAATGGGTTTCCCATAGAAAAGTCCATCAATAAACTTAGAAATGATATGAATACCAAGGAAACTGTAAATTTATGTGCGTCTCAGAAATTTTTATAAATTTTAGCATCAACTTATTAGTGCATATCTTACCATTATATAGCATTTTTGCATATTACAGTCTTAAGATCATATTTGTAGCATTTTTTCATATTATACAGCACTTTAGACCCTTTTAGAGCATATTTTAATATTTTATTTACATTTTTTTTCGCTACGAAAGCAAAAAATCTGATTTAAATTGTGATAAATTCTATTTTTTATATCTATCAGTTGAAACGTGTTGCTGCATTTGTGCCATCTACATCTCATTTCTAGTCAACATTAAAATATGATGTTAATGAATTGTTATCTTTTAAATATGTTATTATGACATCAGTTGACGCTAAATGAACATTTTCAATCTATAAAACTTTATTCAAAATTTTTATTTCTGATAGCGAGATTTCTTTAGAAATTGAATTACGATTTTTCCTGTATATTCAGTTGTTTTGATTCTTAACTGCTGCTTTTATGGGAATTGCTAAAATTTTCTGGTTCTGTTTATTTTATTTTCATCTTATTTTAAATGCAAATTTTATTTAATTGTTGAACAAAAAATTTATAAAATGTCGTTTTTAGCCCATACTTTCGGTCTCCCAGATTATTACACTAAACCCTAATAGTAACGCTTTACGTACTCTTTGCTTTTAAAGAATAACTATTTTCTGTGTTCGTATTAATTATTTTGCTGTCTTTTGAAATTAAAAGCAACTTTATTTACATTACTATTTTATTTTATATGCAACAACTATATTTTCATGTATTTTTTTTTCTAGTAAATGCGAACATATAAAAAATTTTGTGGTTAATTATAGCCAAAAACTAAATTTTGGAAAATATTCAAGCAGATTATACACGTTTAGTTAATTACCTTCAAAATATGTTACATATGTTCCATACTCCCTCTATTCTCTAAGTTTTTAAAGAATATGCAATTAAAATAGTTATTAAGTGTTTAAATATAAATTATAATTAGTAAAATTATTTAAAATATACGTTAATGATTATTAGAAATCCCCAAATAGCCGGTATCAGTGCATTAACAAAAACAACAATTAATAATAAACAGGGAGAGGAAGTTAATGCAAATGGATATGCATGTTTATCTTGTCGAATCAATGATTAGTGTTTAAAATTACATCAATTCGTTAGTGCATATTTTTTGCATAAATGTGAACATATTTTTTTAGTAAAAATATTTTTTGGCGAAATTTAAAACTATGAGCTTCTTAATTAAATTGCAAACGCTGGATTGAATTGTTCTACTAGCTTGACCAAACTTATTTTAATTCTAGGCTTTAGTCGAACTCGTTCATTAGCTCAATTTACATACTACGTGTGTACACGCCAAGTTGAAATAGTAGACTTGGATCGTGCTATCGCCCCTTTTAGACAAAAATCATTGATAAAACCCATATGATTCAAGTGGGTTTGATTAAAAGTTTTTTACTAAAACGAGCAGCTAAACGATTCAGATCCAAGTCTATAAAATAGTATGAAAAGCATCTAACTTGTGGATCTCTATCGATGCGACGACCAATATCAAAGGGTGTTTTTGGTACATTAAATCCAAGAGATAGCAAAATAGGAGACTTGAATTGAACTCATCCAATCGCTTCTATTAAATAAAAATCTTTAATCAATATTATGTGCTTTAAATGGGTTTGCAATACCCAGAATTGTGAAAAAATTATGAAAATTACGAAAAAAAAATTCTCGAAGCTAAATCGCGGGAGTTATAATTGATAATGGAGAACGTGGTGAGAGGTTGTGTTAGTTAATATGATAACTTGGAATTACTTTATCCAAGCTCTTGAAATGAAGACTTTTGAATTATACTCCACAAAAGAAAATACCCTCTTCAATATACCTAAGCTATCTTGCTTTAACTATCTACATGTGTACGTACTCGTAAATTAACTTTATATTTAGAAATATAAAGAAAAGTCTGTAATATACAATTTTAAGTACACGTAATTGTGTTACTCAGTGAATATCTATGTATATATAAATAGGCAAAGACAAATTTTTAGATCCCTTTTTCTCATTTGTTTGCCAACCGATTTTTTCATTCTTTTTCCAAATAGTAAAAATTGTTGAGGTTTAGTGACCCGACTAAATATTATTTAAATCGGTACAATATTAAAGGAATAAAAGGCTCATAAAGTTGACACCACCACAAATGCTAAAAATACGCACGTACACGCATTCACTTATGTAAGTATTGGTTCAAGATTTTTTAAATAAATGTGCCTGTTTGTATGCAATTTTATTTGGTTTATTGTTTTTTTCCGTGGAGAAGGGAATAAGTAAATAGGTAGTTTTTTCTCTTGAAATGAATGTAACTAAAATAGGTATACGTTTAAACTGGCGGTCGAATTTCGACCACTAAGCGTACTCTAGTGTGTTTAAATATCTATAAATTAAAAATTAGATGGAATTGATATCTCATGTTTTAGTTTTTGACTGCACATTTTGTAATTTTTAGTTCATTTTTTACACCATTTTTAACTGCATGGAGTTCCTCTCCCTGTACAAATAATGACTAATTTTAAACTTAATTTAAACTTAAAATAAAATTAAACTTAATATTTTTCATAATTTTGGATGTAATAAAAATTAATAACGTGTTGTATTTCAAGTTTATATGCTTATACTTGAAGGACTACATATTGTTACCTTAATTTAAAAAAGGCGTATCTCAAATACACAAAATTTCAGCGTATGCGACTCAAAAAAAAACTTAGAAAAATATTGTATATAAAAAAAGGTCGAAAAAATATATAAGAATAATATTGTATATATTTTTAGAGCTACATATACGATACATAGGAAGAACATTATCAACCTAAATTGTTTATAGTTCTAAAGCTATACATATGTATAGTTCTTTTATTATGATTTTGTTTGAAGTTAGATACGTCTTTTCCAAATTAAGGTGACGCTATACACATATAAAAGAAAAAAAATTCACACTTAAGCGTAAATTGCTAATTTAAAAGATAAAAAGGTAACACAGACTGAAGTTAACGACAATTTCAATTAATAGAGCACTTAAAATTAAAAATAAGTATTAATAACAAGTTTTTTTTATTGTCACTGATGTTTCAAGTTACAATATCAATAACATGAAAACGTGTGTTATCTAGTTTATAATTATTTAAATAGCTTTAAATTGTATATTAGTAGATAACTACACATGTTTTTCTTTAATATTGCATGATATGAATTTTGGCCTTTTATACAAATCTGATTTTGCATTATTTTTAAGCTTTGAGAGCAGTTAGAAAATAAATGTACACTTGTAAATGCAATAACTGTAACATAATAATAAAAGTTTAGCGTTCGAAAAGTATCACATGACAGCATATTTGTTCTTGTGCTAATTTTTATTTTGAACTGGATCGTACTTTTTCGGGCTCGGGCTTTAATAATAAATTTGAATACTGACTACTCAAAGTCTCTACAATATCTTTAATAGGGCTCTAAGCTTCCACTAAACTTGTCAAATTTGTTTTAATTGTGTGCTTTACTTTAAGAATCGATTAAAGCCCTTTATACATACTATTGTACCTTTTTCTAATCTCATGAATTAAGCGATCAAATAAAAAAAAAACAATCGTTGTCACTTACATCTCTCTATAATGTCGGCTTAAACTTTATTTAAATTTCAAATAATAATGGTTGTAATTATTCGAACTTATATATATTGTATATATGTATACTGAAACGAATAATTTGGCTCAAGTTCAAATCCGAGTTTACCCATTTGTTAAATAATATGGTTAAATAATTAATATTCCTAGTCACTAGTATCCACCGTCAAAAGTGGTAAAATTGAACAAAGAACGCTGATGAGATGGTGTAGCGACCTCGGAATCAGTACTGGTCCGTTCTGCTAGTATGATGAATAATACAAATTGTTCCATAGTAGTACTCTCTTAATAAAAAAATAATGCATTTATCCAAAAAAATTTTCTAATAAAAATGAAATAAAAAATTAGAAAAAATAAATGGGTAAACTCGGATTTGAACTTAAGCCAAATTATTCGTTTCAATATACATATTTCAAATAATATTTAAAGCAAAAATATGAAATTAGCAATATATTATACTTTTCTATATATATATTATTTTATATATTATTTTTTTGACTAGGAAAAAAATAAAAAAGGTGGAAATGAAAATATAAATTTTTTGAACACTAACGGTCACCGTTATTCTCCAAAAATGCAAAAATATACTGTGTTCTGTAAGTCGATCTAATTCGCAGGTTTGATGTTCTCGATAACTATAAACCTGATAATCTTAAATTGAAACCTATACGCTAACACAGTGGAGGCTCGAAAAAGTTAAGTCATAGAAAAGTTAAGCAGCTTTCATTCACCACACGTGAATCAAAAAAGATAAGTGCTTCTCAACTTTTTTGATAAAATTTTTTATATTTTGCTTTTCTGTTTCTAAGATCATTCTAACTTCTTATATTTCAATCCTCAATACACATTTATATATGTATATAGTGAGTGAGGCTGACTTCCAAAATGTATCAATACAAAGTTTGCATACAGTTGTACTACAGTATTTGAATCATGTACATATACAAAGTTCCTAAACAAAGCAACCATGTGCTTAGTTTGTGTTGACGTTATGAAATATAGGTGATGCAATGAATTAAAAAGTAGAAATGGATTTTTTTTTCGCATCAAATAATATTAAAACATGTTTTAACTGTTTTATTTTAATATTTCACCATAAAGAAATTAACTTACGCTTGTGAGTTGACCATTTTCTTTTCGTTTTGTTCTAAGTTTTACAGCGTCAGCAATCAAATATCAAAGCATCAACTTTAAAACCGATACCCTGATTGTTTTTTTAATGCGTTACAAGTACTTGTCGACGGCGTTTTGAAAGGGTATAAATTGTCAATGTTTTGTACTACTACAAATGCTTCTTAGATCAACGCGAAAGGAACTGTTCAATAAGTGGTGCTATTCTATCCAGATAAAACTAGAGATGGCTTTAGGGCAAGTCAAGTCTGGTTTTCAAAATTCAAGCGTCGGTATGGAACACTATTTCTTAAGGTCTGTGGTGAAATTTTATCTAGCGACATGTCAGCAATCGCACCATTTGTTATTGTTTTGCGGGCAAAAATGCAAGAAATAAAAATCGCAATCGAGCAACTGCGCAACTGTACAATGCGAAGTCCTCCGACAAACATATTTTACAGCTTCCACGAACTACGATCGCATTCAGATAAAAAGCTCCATCAAAATAAAGTTACTGATTACTTCACCGCAACAAAAACCAAATAATTGTAATGTGTAATAATGAATGCATATCTTCTAATTAATTTTCATGTTAAAAAAATAAATATACATATTTATATGTATATAAAATTCTAATTTACAATTGAAAAATAAATAAACAATGTATAAATACACATATAACCATATGCATTTTTCATACCACGGAAAAGTTAAGATTTCGGAAAAGTTCATCACCCACCAAAACAAACTACTTAACTTTTTCGAGTCTCCACTGTATTAAAAAAAATGTAATTTTCTTAATTTGTTCACAAAAATTTTTTAAACCATAAGAAAAAAGAAATAATAGAAAGTCAGCCAAAATAATAAAACGAGAAAAATTTAAGAACGTCAACCGAAAGCATTGAATCATTGAATTAAATATGTACAATTTAACTGCTTATGGTTACGCTTGAAATATAAAATCGTGCCAGAAAGTAAATCATCATTATTATCATTATCGTTCTTATTATCATAATCATCGTAAACATTAAAGTTGAACATCAAATTCTACATTCACATCGTCAGAGCAGATTGTGAATTCAGGTGTAAAACAAAGTACTTACACTCTTGTCTAGATAAACAAGATCGAGGCACAAATAAAATGTAGAAAATGTAATGGATACTGTTATTTCCAAGCTCACATTTGTATATATAGAATAGTAAATAAATATACAATGGTGGCGTATGTATTCAATACAGCTTCTCGCATAAGTTTGCGAATTTTACAAAACTATGAAAATCATTTTAATTACAGTGCACTCGCGATATGAACTAATCAAAACCAGGCCAGTTCACTTTTGTGAGATTGTTCATATTTTCGAATGTCAACTAATTCCCATCTACAAACGTTTTTCTCATAAAAATAAAAGTTTCTTGTGCTAATTTTTTTTATTGTTTATTGGATTAAAAAAACAATTTATTTTGGAAAAAAAATTATTATTATGCGAAAAAATCATTGATCATTTTTTGCTGTTTCTTTTGGCCGCAACCGTATTATTAATACATTTAATAATAGCATTTTTATTTATTTTTTATTCCACATATTGTAGATTTGTGCATCTCAAATTTATTGTCTGAGTTTTCTTTTAAAGTTAAAAACTTTTTTTGTATGCATTTTAAGAAGTTTTTACGTTAAATTTATATTTAAAAAGTGAATATGGAATTCCAACTGAATGTGCGCACTAACTGAAACGTTTATATTTAAAAAAATTTATTGACAACTGAAGACAATTTAAAAGCAAACAGCTAGGAAAATTCGCAAAATAATTTTACCGTTGAATTAGAATTTAGACACTACCCTTTTGATTCAGATTTCAAATTTGTTTCTTTAGATAAACAAAAAATAAGCTGTTCATATTTTAAAGCTTTTGCACTAAGTTCATATTTTAGAGTAGTCAATGGAAGTAAAAAGGTGTTCATATTTTGGGGTGTTCATATTATCGCGAGTGCGCTGTAGTATTTTCCAACGTTAAAATTATTTTTTAAACATTAAAAATAAATAATATTTGATAATTTATCTCTTAAGGCTAATACGCACCTGTGCTTGAAACATGTAGATAAGTATAGAAATTATATTTTTATGCAAACAAATTATTTTTTTTTATATTACAGCACAAAAAATATAAAAAGTTCTTAAAAGTCGGAAAACACGAAATGTAAAATATTCCTTGATCAAACAATTGCATGAACATTTATTTGATGTTTCAGTTAACGGGAATAAAGCCTCCACATATTGTTATAATATCCCCGTAATAAATTACAACAGTCAAAGATTCCGTTGACTTTTCTTTTTAACTGCGTACTAGCAAAAAAAAAGGTGCCTGTAAAACTTTTTAAACCAGAATTTCAGGCAGAAATCGTTCAACAGATGCTTTTACACGTTTCTCATTTTATAGAGCGCACTGTTCGTATATTTTTATTAATTTAACAAGCGAAAAAGTAAACAAACCTTATTATCATCTTGTATATTGATTAATTTATTTTTTAAAGAATTTTTGTTCTTTAAAAAAATTCTATGGGGTTTTTCTGTGATAGAATTAATGTGAAAAGCAAAAAGAAATTGAAAACATATTCAATTCTGTATTTATTTTCTATATAAAAATCACCTTCGTGACGCGTTTTAGACAATTAGACCCTGTGTATTTAAAATAAGTTATTCCCATTTTGTTTTGCTTGGTTTTTTAAATTATATTATAAAAATTATAATCTTTTTAAACTAGTCATGATAATGTACAAGTAAGTAACAATTTCAAATAGAATGACAAATTTACAAATGTGTTGGTATATTACACTTTCCACCTGTGCTTAAGGATTTAAAAAAGTCAAGGTAAAGTTGAAAGAACTTTTCTATTTATATAATTTTTTTTGTTATTTGTATGTAGTCATCGTCCAAAAAACAATAGACGTTTAATTGTTATTATTTTATTTCTTGCTGTTTTTCTAGATATAGCGAAATAAATATAAAAAGAAACAAACCAGTTTATAAGAGTTTTAAAATATTTTTTGCTTTGTATCATGAAATATTTTGTAATCAATACGAACAACACGTTTGTATATAATTCTGTTGCTGCAGACCAACATCTCTAACAGTTACACCATTTCCATTGTTGCCGAAATAAGCTATAGCGTAGGGTTTTTAATTTTATTGGAAACTTGAAAGTTATTTTGTATCAAAACAGGCGAGAAAGAAAAAAACTATGATATTAGGATGCACACAAATGCTCAAAATAATAAATACCTTTATTGTTTTTTTAGTAAAAAAATAAAAATAACATTGTTATGTAAAATTTAATAATAAAAAACGAATTCATTTTCATTTCAAGTATCTTAAAATGTAAATAAAAGAAAAACGCTATAAATAATTTTAGTTTTTTTGCAAATTATGCAATTGCTCATAATCCTACATTTAACAAATCAATTCGACTTATCAAGACGACTTGAGTACAGTTTTTTAGAGATATGAATAAATATTTTAGTTAATATCCTGTATATCCACCCTTATTTTGCTTAACTTTTTTTCCCTCTTCTGTGCATGCTAGAGATCAACTTTTGACAAGTTTCCAAGGGAATTTAGTAACATATTTTTTGTGTTAACTTCTACAAATCATTTCTATCTATATCAACATGTTCTCTATTGGGTTTAAATCATTAGGGTGTTTGTCCGGCTGAAATGTCGACCCTAATGACATATTCTCTGTTGGATATGGAAGCATTACATTTTCTAACACTTCCACGTAGCATTCATTGTATTTTCAAATCGATATGTCGTACGCACACCATTCCACTCCCCCAACCATGACATTTAACTGTCTTTTTTTGTGAACTGGATATGAAAATCTTTTCATAGAAATTTATTTTTCATTCATCGCTCCCCTTTTCTTCTTTTTTTCATCGTCAAATCCTCACCAAAGTAAGGGCTCTTTAGCAAATTCCAATCTCATCCTTAAATTTTGCTTGCACATTAGTTGAACTTTTCTGTCAATTCTTCCAAGCAATTTGCCTTACACAATACCATGAGAAACTATTGGTGGACTGACTTCATTTCAACAAAAACAGCCTTTGAAGATATAAGATTTTATGTTTTTCCATTAAGATATACTTTTATCTGTTTTTGAACTTATTGTCTTTGGTCTATTGCGATTTTCCATAATTTTCTTTTACATAAGATTTTTCTAAGCATTTTGATATTCGCGCAATGGGCAATTTTTCTTTACCCTTCCATGGAATGACAATTTCTTAACCATTTTTTTTCCAAAATAAGTTTTTTATAAAATTTTCTACCCAGATACAATTAATCTCATCGTTTCGCCTAAAAATAAACAAAACAAAAAAACAACACCAGAAATAAAATTATTCAATCAAAATACAAATTAGTCAATTGTATCTATTATAATGATCAACATATGAATCCGATTATTTAAGTCAACTTAAATGCACATACTTGACAGATTTTTCGTTTGAATGAGATTGACATATGAAACCACAACGAGGAACATTTTTGTGGAACATTTTAAACACCTAACTCCTCGCTGTATGGGTCTTTTTCTTGCTTTTTGCCTTAAACAGCGGTATAGCGAGCTGAAATGTCATAAAATTTTCTACAAGTATTTGAATATGCCAAAGCTTTAATTAAATACCACTTGAACGCCAGAAATAAGTCAATAGTTAAAATATATTTAAGGGCTTATTTCGTACTTATTCAGACATTTTAAGTTTTGTCTTATTTGTAGTGTTTGGAGCTTTTGTGAACTATAGTAGAATCTTATAACAAATATTTTTGTACTATATTTTTGTCCGCTATACTGCCATTTAATGGGATTTGCAGCCCTTTTCAAGAAAATAACTTTTAATTTTAATTTTTGTTGTACAAATCAACACTTATATTTTAATTTTTATAAACAAAATTATAATAGTTACTCCTCTTAGTAGTGTCCTGTTTATATAAGAATTCAATCAAAATTTAGCTATATGTAACAAAATTTCATATTTTCATTAAAACTTACAAATTCTGATCCAATATGATATTATAAAGTTGGTATATTTTATCGAGTATTGCCAAAAAAATTTCTTAAATTCATCATTATAATTTATATTTGATAATATTTAATGGAAATGGTGTAATATATGTACATACGTTCATATAACTATGTATCTTTATTATTTCCACTAAGTAGTAAAATATTCCACACTTTATATAAAGATAACACATATGTATGTATTAAAGAAAAAAATAATAAAATAAACCTAGAGAATCTTCAATACTCGTATAAGAACATTTCCAAAATTGAGTATGGAAATATTTTTTTGGCGTGACGCAAATCAAAGGTCATTACTAATTTTATTGGGTCATGTTAAGTGCGAATTTTAAATGCATTGTCTTTTTTTTAACAAATAACATAAAAATTTAATCTGAAAAAAAGAAAAAATTTTATAATTTTCTCTTTACTGGGCTTTTAAAATTTTACGTCGCTACAATTTTTGCTTTTTTTTTAATTAGAAAATAGATACCTCTATTATAGGTAACAACTACTAGTATATTTTATCATTAAATTCAAAATTTTAAAAAGACCCGACTCAGCTGATGCTACAGTATCACTTAGTTCATGGTTGCTGTGTTCTCGAATTGTACCTCCAACAGCTCTGCATGAATTAGTTGCGCTCACGTTTGAATCAAACGTTGTTTCAAACTAGCAGCATTGTCAACTTTTTTATTTCAAAAGCACTAAAATCAAGAACAAACGGGTATATTCCAAAATGAAGCAGAAAATTAAAAAAAATTTCTCAATTGGTTTTCTGAATTTATATAGGAAATGTTAAAACTACTTATGTATGTAGATGTAGCCGTCATCAAACGGGTGGCAACTACTTTAAGACATTTACGCGATCTTAAGGAAGTTACTGGATCCTAAACGGAAAACATGCATATACAGAACAAGTTACTCAATATACCGCAGTTAGTATATGTGTGCAGCACAAAATGGCTCCTTTGAAAAAAAAATCATATGCCATACCGAACAAGATTTTTTTATTTTCAATAACAGAATATTAACTTTTGACTACATTCATGAAAATTTACAAAAATTTACATATATTCAAAACCAGAAGAAGTGGCGAAAATATACAAAAATTCCATCAAGTATATTTTGAGAAAACGTTTGACATAAAAAGCTTCTTTGTTATTTTTCTCCACTTCGATTTTTTGGCATATGCGCCAAACCAATAATGAGCTGGCGATATATATACAAAGCCGCCATCTATCTGGAAGCAATTATTTTAATACAATTCGGAGATTTTAAGAAAGTAAAAGGAATTAAAATTGAAAACAAACAAATTTCGTTTACAAATGGAATAATTTTTTTGTGAGTCAAAGATAGAAAGAGATACATTTTTTTAAATATCGCACCCTAAAAACTAAAGGGTTACAACTCAAAATTTTCCAAAATTGACTTTTTTTCATAAATGAATTCACATTTCACATCTCTAATTACTTAAAAAATTTCATTCCCATCACTATCTTCTTTAACTGGAAAAATCCCGCTGTCTGTTTTTATGTTAATTGCATTGCTTTTGCACATAAACAGTTTTTAGGCTATCCTGAAAATTTAAGAATTTTGAATTGTGACCCTTTAGTATTTAGGGTGCGATATGAGACACCGGTTCCAGAAAACTAAATAAACTTATCAACACAGCGAAAAATATATAAAACTAATTTTTGCTGAATCTTAACCAATTTATTAATTTCTCTTTTAAAATTGTTATAAATAATATGCATCGCTCATGTCACCCCTTTAAGGAGAGATACAAACAATATGGAAAGTGTAGCATTTAAGTTTACATTTGCACACATTTTATGTTGCTCTTTTGCTTATTTTGTATATATTTTTAAATCAAGACTTGGTGCCACCGAAAATATAAAGTAACCACTAAATATAAAAATTAAAAGTAGCGACCAGTGTTCGAAGTTTTTTTCAAAAAGCTCTAACAGTGCTAAAAGCACTATGTTGACAACGCTGCAAACTAGACTTGGATAGAACTCGTTCAGTTGCTCGTTATAGACAAAAACCTTTAATCAAACCCATTTAATTTACTTGAAATATCAGGACATCTTGTGTAGAAAAATGGATGGAAATCACCAGATGTTTCAATTTTCTTTTAGGGGCAAAACATTAATTAAATACAAAATTTCCTATTTTTACGTCTGCTAGAAGTACTTTAGAACTTTGATGATCGGTGTGTGAATCAGCGATAAAATTTCAGTACTTCGACTGCCGAACTAAACTGTACCACCAAAATGTATGCAATTTTGCAGAATTGCTAACCTGAGTAAGTCCTCTTGTTTGCTGCAAATTCAGGCTTCTATCCTATGCGCAATGAAGTGTCAAAAGCGCTCGAATCGCTTCGAGAAAAGGATGATACGGTTATGTTCGACTGTCGGTGGCACTGCCATACCGGCAGATTATCTGAGATTAGTTGCAAACCTTCTGATTTCTCAAGACATAGGGTGAGTTCCAAAAGGTCATTTGCAATGCAACAGAACAAAGTCATGCATTCCTTAACGCAAACATGCAAATATTGACAATGTCACACACACATCCCTAAATGTATAATAAAAGTTATCGATACGCAAAACTAAAGCAAATTGAGTATCAGTAATCTAGTTACTGTTTAGTTTTACAATGTAAACAACACAGTTGGTGACTTCGTTTCGAAACTGTAGCAAAACCGCATTACTACAATGTGTTTTGACGTTTTGGAACTCAGCCATATTTACTTACAAGGTGGCATTGATTGTTTTTTCATGTATGATCTCTTTGTGTTTGAAATGTCAAATTCTATGTAGAAAAGACCGCAATTACAGTTAGTGCACATATCTTATAAGGCAAATATGCTTTGTTGATTTCTTTTCCCGACTGTTTTCTTTAAATATATTTTAAATTATTGTTTCAATAACAAATAAAATTCGGGTATTGCACAATCTATTTATTTATTGCAATTGTTATAAATAAAAATTTAGCTTTTAATTAAGAAACGCGTGCGTGCTTTACTTCCACAAGGCTTTAAAAGTTTATTATCTATTTTGGGATTAAAACAGTAGCAATATTAACAAAAAAGAGAAGAAAATTTAATTAATTGTTAATTAAGAGTAAGTTCATTGATCTGATTAAGTTGTAATGTTTATGCGAGTATTTGTATGTATGTACATTAATTCATTTACGTTATTAGTTAATTTTAAATAAAATCTTAGTTTTTTAGTACGTATTATATTCAAATTGTCATTAAAAATTGTTGTAGTGAAAAATATTGAGAACTAGGTCAGGTACTTATAGTTTTTTCATTTGTTCATTAAGTCACTTCTGTCGAAGGTCATTTGTTAGGTTTTTGCTTGTCAAGGCGAATTTATATTTTCTTATTCATACTCGATTGTAAGAAAGTAGCACCAATTGCAATTTGCATTAATTTAATTTTAAAATACAAATTCACTTATTTGCTTTATTTCTTTATGCATATAAATTATGTTTTATTCCAAGATAAAAAGGAAAATATAATATTAAATAAAAATCCCTGTTATTTACATACTTCACCACATGCATTGCCATCTGAATTTGAACAAAATTTTATTTACGCCTCACGTGTTTCTATTCCAAATGTAAATGAATAGGAATTTGAATTCCTAGTAGCAGTTCTTAATACTTTTTTTTATTTGTGTAGCTTAAAATATTTTTTATATTAATTCTAATTGAATAAAAAAATAATGATGCAAATTCCGGTACTCCAAATTTAATAAATGAATACAAAGGTACGAGCATATCATATAATTTATGAGAAAAAAATTATTAAAAGGATATTTCTATGACAAGAGATTTTGATTTTCTTCTCTCTAAAATATTTGTCCCCTAAATGTAATAAAAACCTAATTGAAATGTAAAATCTGGAGGGAAACCCCTAAGCTGGCTACTCTAGTACATGGTAGACCAAAAATACTCATCCGATGTTGTTTTGCTACATCTTTAAAATTAAGACATAATTAAATGTAATTTTTTCTAAAATGTTTATTTGAGTTGTAAATTTTTTTTGTTCAATATACTCGTACATGTTGAGCTTGGAATTATTCCTTATTCTGTAGATTTTGCTCTCAGACACATTTTCCTGTTCACCAATTTAAAGAGAGAGGTTCGCGGACGTTCGGCATTTTACTTTGCGGAAGGATTTAAAAATGTGAGGCATCACTTAACGAAGTGTGTCTACACTGAAAAAAAATCATGCAATATATGAACGAACCTGACTTTTTACGAAATAATTTCGTGGTGCAAAACTACGATACGATACACGATATGTACGAAATTCTTGTTTACAAAAAATTAAAATTAATAACATACCAGTTGGAGGACTAATCACGTTCTTCGGATTTACAGACAAGTATGTACTCTACCCACTGATCTTTTATCAACTTATATTTTTAAGCGATCTGCGCATCGTTAAGTTTGTTGATGCATTGATGGAACTTGTTTTTAAAACCAGTTATATCCCAAAAATTAAATTAAGCAAAAAATTAAAAAATCCGAAAAAAGTATCCAAACAGGTTCACAATTATTAAATGGTTTCAATTCGGAAATTTTTTTTTAAAGATGTAACACTCGGGCAATTAATATGCCTACCAACCAGTAGGTGTGTTACCTTCTTTGGGAAAGCGCTAGTGAGAGAGGGCAGATGGTGAAAGTGAGAAAGCTTAATTTTTATAACTGATATTGCATTAAATTTGTTTAAGCTGTGTAGCCATTTTATTAATAATTTTACTTCGCCTTCTATTTTGCTGCAATACCGTCGAAGGAGGGCGCTGTGATGTACACTAGCAGCATTGTCAAGTTGGTGCGTTTCGCACCATTTTGGGTGTTTTTTTTTTAATTCTTTAGTTGGTGTGCGGTGCGCTTTTTTTAATTTTGGTGGCACCAAAGCAAATTCATCACAAATTTTTGTTTCAGTGCACATTGGCCAAAATTATTTATATAAAATATAACATATTATTTTGTTAGTTAATCCGTTATTATTAATTACTATAACAATTCTTTATCGAATATATAAAGTTCAGGGATTAAATATAAAAATAATATTGAAAATAAATTTTTAGCCAAGTGTGTTTTAAACACATTTATTTGTATTAATTAAAAATATATGTTTTTCATCAATACAATGCATAGAAGCGCAAAAGTATTTATTTTTATTTAATAATTATTAAATAATGATCAATTGATGACTATGTCCAGTTCGATTTCTATTGTCAAATTATCTTCTTCATGTTCTTCTTCAAACTCTTCTTTAAATGCTTCTTCGTCTGTGATATCACAGTGCAGATCATATTTGTTTACAAGGATCTCCGCAAGATAATAGTTTAATAACTTCCGGATTTTTTTTAAATGGAAGATACGTAACCGAATGTCTTTAAATGCTGTTAATGCATATTCTCAAATTAAAATAGGTTAAAAAGAGAAAATTCTGGTTGTGCAACTTACCAACTCCCTGATAGTGTTAATTGCCATATTAACTGCCAGTCCCAGGATGTCACAAGTACTCGTTCTTTCGTACAACTACATTTAAAACAAAAACAAATTCTAAAATTTTGTTTTTGTCTTAAATTGTCCGTTAAACTTAAAAATGCTAAAATCAAGATGATAACAGTAATTTTAGAACGATAATTGGTATATTGCTTCGTTCTACTGTGAACCCTGTGAAGACTGAGTTTTCATAAAATTAAAGTATTCTAAAGTCAAGTACAACACAGCTTGATTTTATTAAACTATTTTAAAAAAATGTTTTTAGAAATAAATTTTAAATCAAAATTGTTAAATACATACATATGTGTATTATTTATTCAACTATATAAATAAATAATAAATAAAAATTTCGAAGACATCAATACAATAAAATAAAATTATACACATTTTACCCTTATCTTAACCTCAATGTTGTTTCCTTTTTTCAAAAAACAATACAAAATATTGTAATTACCCCCCAAAAAATTAAAATACGTGTTTTTGTTTGTTTTTTAATTTGAGCTAGTTTTCTCTTTTCTGAATTTTTATGCAGCTAAAACTTTGCTTACCACACAGAAAAGATTCAAGGGTTAATATTTACCAAGAATGAAGTATAATTTTAACTAAAAACATGTTTTTCCTTTGCTTTTGAATGTAGATTACTCCACTTTCAAAATCATTATAATCGGTTACCATTTACAAAAGTTACAACTCCTGAAAGATTTTTGACACACGATGCCTTTTAGACCCACTATGTATTGCAAGAGGGTGCCTCTAAATACAATATTCGAAAAGTTTATAACTTTGTTCTATGCATAGCAATATGATTCATGCAAATCGGGTGCGTACGATTAGATTGAAACCTGATTTATTTTTGAGAAGCTACAAAAATAAGGGATACCCTTTACAAATGTGCTTACATTTTCACAGAAATTAACTAGTTATTCTTCGAGAATTTCAAAAATTACAAAAGTATAAGCATAGGCCTTGAAACTTATTCAAAAAACATAATATATATTCTATGTGAATCTATCTACTCACTGCGACATTGTCAACTTATCATTTTAAGCGCTAAAAACGTGTTTCCCGTACAAACACACTTTAACATAAAACGTTTTATTTACTTATTTTAGTGAAAGAATAAACTGGTTGATTAACTACTCTCTGATAATGATATAAATAAAGTTAATTTTTTTTCGTTCTAAACTAATTTTTATGTCAAGAAAATTAATGAAATTATTAAGTACAATTCGTTACTTTGTAACACATTCAAAAAATACTAAAAATTTTCAAAGCTTTTGATGGGCCAGAAGGAGAAGAACATCATATTTTCCCTCACCAACTACATACCGTCTGCATTACTTTATTGTAGTTATATAATTACTTACTAATAAATAAACAAATAAATGATTCTCTTTGGGTGCAATATATATAGAAGGCATCTGATTTTTTATTGTGTATGGGCTCGTGAAAATCAGTTTTTAGCGCGTAATTAAATTGGGGGGTGGAAACCAGTGAGTAAAACACTTGACAGCAAACGCATAAGTTGCATACTGACAACATATATTTAAACTTGCCGAGGTGGTAAGTACTTGCTCTAATGGCATCGTCATGTTAAAGTAATTACATAAAACGCCAAAGTAGATGAAGTGAAAAGTATGTACATAGCTCATATGGTTTTTAGAATTTTCACTCATTACTTTAGCATCAAAGTTTTTTCAATGATAATCAGGACCTCATGACCTTTGTATAAACATATTGAAAAAATTTCTAATGATACACTTGTTATGCTTCCAGTACAAAATTCCTTCTTTTCTTTTAAACACAAATTAATATATTTGCGATACGTTATGTTACCAGTGGATGTGTGTGGGCGACCACTTCCGACTATACCTTTGTCCTAGGTGGATACAGGTGCCAATTTTTGTACATCGCTGTGAGGCCAATGTAAATTACTTTATAACTATTGATTACTATGATAACCCTAAGGTATTAGTGCACCTCTTGGGTCTCCAAGGAATATTATAGAATATAACCAACAACAATTTGTCAAGATTTTGAACTCGCTGGAACATCAAGCTTTTGAAAGAGTTTATATGTACCAGTCTTTAATACTATTTCCCTTGAACAATATTTAATTCATAACGTTTAAACATGACGGAATACAAACAAATGTCAGCGTTAAAAAAGAGAAAATCGATTTTCTATTAATGTTGTGTGTTGTTAATGTGTTTGAGTAAAGTGTTCAACTTCCTACTTGTAATTATAGCAAAACGTATAAATACAAGCTCCATATTGTTATATACTACTTATTAACATATTGTAATTTGTTCCCTACTGTAATGACAAATAAATACACTACTTCTTGTTCTTTTTTATTATTATTTTTTATCTTTTAATCGCTCTTGTTAATGAGATTATGGTTTATTTTGCACCCATTGAAAGTGCGTAATAACAATTGTATAAACTGGTATTTTTAATTGCTACTAAAAAAGTTGTTATAAAAATCAATGATGTTATTGTAATAACTTTTATAATAATATTATTATTACTTTTTGTGCAAAAGCAATAACGATAATTTGTAGATAAAGACATCATAAACAAATTAAAATTTGTAGTGGTAAAAAAGAGTGAAACTGTTTCAACTAGAAATTTCTCCAAAGAGAGATTATTATTAACTGGTATAGATTTCCAAGCTACTGCAATTTCTAGTTAGAGATCATATCATACAATGGTACGTACATATGAGGAGCCGCAGAACAAAAGGTGCTTTTTCGCATTTCTCGAAAAATTTGTTTTTTGATATTTTTATAATATTTTTGTTGAAATCTTGTAGAAACAATCAAGTTGTTATTATTATAATTTTTTTTACATAGTAAATGGGTTCTAAATAATTGATGCTTAACAAAAGGTGCTTTTTTGTTTATTTTTTAACAAAAGGTTCTTTTCCCATAATCTTTGGGATTTCTTCGTGTAGTTTCACTTTTTACTTTAATGAAAGATGGCATCCCTGTATCAATCAAACTACAGTTAAAGTAAAATTAATCAGATGTTAAACTGAAACTCACCTTTATTTTTGTATTTTTATAGTGTTGTTTTTATAACATATTTTGACAAAAGAAAAGACGTGGAAAGTCTTTTAATAAAACAGTTTGGATTCAATAGATGAAAATGTTGGATGTTCTTGCCTAGAAGAATAAGTTGGAACAAGAGTTTAACTATTTAACAAATTTCATATATATTTAATTTAAGGCTAAGAAAGAAGTGTTTAAGTTGCAATTTTATTTAAAGAAACGACAAAAATAATATACTTAACTTAACATTTTTTTATATATTAAATCAGGTTTAACCACATTCAGTCAAAATTTAATCGTCATATACATATATGTACATATGTGTATTCGCGTTACACAATGTACTTTTTCCTTCTATTAACACAACGTGTTTTTTAATTTTTTTTAACAAAAGGTGTTTTTTTACTTTTTTTTCCTTAACAAAAGGTACTTTTTTGCTTTCTTTTTTGCAAAAGGTGCTTTTTCCGAAATAAAAATGGAATTATATCAAATATCCTTAACATATATTGGGGTGACTTATGACAGTTAGAGTATCTGTAGATAAGTAAAAAACTTGTTTGCATTTCCAGGTTCTTGCAGTTTTTTAAAGGGGCGAAAAAAATAAATCTCGATTTCTAAAAAAATTTGAAATGAGCGAAAAAGCACCTTTTGTTCTGCGGCTCCTCAATATGTATGTATATTTCTGGTTTCGGCGAGTATTATATGTACATATATTTGGCCAAATTTGTGTGAATGCCGAAACAGAAAACACTATTTTTTTTGCAAGCTGAAGCACTTCGAATTACTTAGATAAAATGACATTTTAAATTTTCGTTACTAAATATGTAATATATTTTTTTATTTAGATGACAAAAAGACTCAATATGAAAGTGTTCAAAATACACCAAGTCCCACAATAGCCACAGCACATCAAAATGCCACTCAATCGACGGTAACATCGGTTGTAGTGCCCTACAACAATGGCTCACTGTTGGGGGTCAATGGGACTGGACAACATAAAGATATTTTTGATAAAACCAAAATTAGCGGCACTACAATACAACCGGAGGTATCAAAAACTAATCAGTATCCCAAAAAAGCCTTAGGAGCAACAGCAAGTACTTCTGCAGTTTTAGCGAAAGCAGGCACAACAGTTGCTGCCGGCGCTACAGTACCTGGTACTGCAGCAGCTGCTGTGCAAAAGGAGGAAGAGACTGGAGAAGAAAAAGTTATTGATACAATTGATGTGCCCGAAAATGAAACAATAGATGCTTTGAAAAATAACAACTTAACGGTGAATCAAACAGAGGTATTAGAGATATATATAAACCAAATAAAGTTTTTTAATTACTCTGGCTTTGAGTTCCTTTTATTTTAATTTTTCAGTTAAATTAGAAAGACATTCTAAATTATGTAACAATTGAATTAAAACGAACATAAAAGCCAGAGTAATTTTTTTTTATTAAGACTAGTAACTCAGAAATATAATATATGTATGTAAATTATTTAATAACAAAATATTTTCTAAGGATCATCATCATTACTACAATAGCACAATTGTTGTTGACAAGGAAAAGGCTGAAACATATTGGAATGAAATTAAAAATAGTGCAACAAATTGGATGTTATCACAATCTCATCGGAGAGCTATGGTAAGTGTGTTTCTAATTTTTCTGAAATATTTAAAATGTTATTTGAGAGGAAGAATAATTTGTTTTTCCAATTATTTAAATGAAAGAAAATACGTGGAAAGTTTTTCACAATCGAGGTGATTAATTCAGGCATGCGGTAGTGCTCTTTGTTCTTTAACTGCTTCCCCATTTTCGCAGTCGATATTTTTTAAGGTTAAACTTTTCCTCTTCTGTCTGAATTTCAGGTTTAAATATTTCCATTTATTTCTGTACGAAAAATTATCACAGACATTTATAGAAAATTGTTGTTGCATCCATACAAATTTATTTATTCTGTTGAAATACAATACGCGAAATAATCAAAAATTAATTAAAAAGTACAACAAAACGAAATGTTAAAAATTCCATGACTAAACAACTGTCTGTACGTTAATTTTTATTTCAACTTACGAAAAGTCTTCAATTATTAAAGGTTCTCACAATGGTGCAAAGCAGCGCCAATGAGCAAATATATGCAAAAATTGTTTTATCAACACTACAATAAAAATCTACGTATTTACAATTTGCTTAATTTCATTCCATTTGCACAAATAATCCTTAAAAAAGATGTTTAACATACTAGCTTACTTGCAAATAAAATTAAAGAAACTCTTCTGTCATATCAGCTGCCATATTGT
Organism: Gymnocheta viridis; assembly: GCA_956483585.1. Classification (NCBI taxonomy): domain Eukaryota; kingdom Metazoa; phylum Arthropoda; class Insecta; order Diptera; family Tachinidae; genus Gymnocheta; species Gymnocheta viridis. The sequence goes on along the minus strand of OY101441.1, from coordinate 62,148,417 downwards.
TATTCCCAAATATTTCATATAGATTTATTTAACAATTTTTTAATTTTATGAAATAATTCCGATTTAATAATGTTTTTTCACTTTAATAATTTATTTTTTGTTGAAACCCTTGTTTTTTTTTTTTTTTATCTTGGACCAGCACTCAGGGGATGACCCCTACACATGCAAATCATTGTGCTGGAACTAGTGGAAAGGGATAGTGATAGATATGAAAGGAGGTGAAGCTTCATTCGTTCTTTACAACTCTGCTTTTTTTTCTGAAGCTGTGTTTAGTTTAGTAGCCACTTCTTTTATTAATTTTATTTTACTTCGCCGTTGATTGTGCTACTCAGTACCAACGAAGGAGGGCGCTCTGATGTTACATTGGGATTAGTATCAGCTGAAGTTGGTACTGTTCAGTGACCAGTGACCATGCCTTCGCACTTCTTTTGAAGTGAGTACTAGCAAACGAGAAGTTACTTAAACAAATTTACCAACTCGTATATCCTGATGGACACGTACAATTCAGGCAGAAGTCAGTATCAGCTCATATTGAAAACAAACATAATAAATAAAAATTTCTTGTTGATTTCAATAACTGCCGGACGAAATTTTGTATTCTATTTTCATGAACATGCAATAAAAATCTATAAATCAAAACAAGCGGAAATTTGCTTCAAACCTTTTTTATGTATCAGCCTTCAGTCCAGTCAAATAAGGTGAACAAGTAGAAAATATCGGAGTGAAAATAAAATGATGAAGTTTTATATACATATGTATGTATGTTCTACAAATTATCTCAAAAGTCGCATACAAACTCTTTTACGAGTCACGAGATACCAGAGAACAAAGGTCACAAAAATCGCTTTTCAGAATGATCTTTTCTTTTCCTGAAACGACTTTCAAAGCTATTACAAAAGTTGTGAGTCGTCGAAGTTCCTACAAATTTCGAATACACCAATTTTTGTACTTTTGACAGTTTTTGAAGTAGATCGCAAGAAAGCGCACTTCTACAAATTTAGCAATTTGATGAACTCATATATTTTTTTATTTTCAATTGGTCATACATAGTATCCTTTATTAATCCTTTTCAATGCAAATAATCAAATTATATCATTCAAATAAATTTTTAATTATACAACTTGATTTATATATCCCATTCCAGACGGTTGTTTTAAGTTTTGATTTTCCCTTCTATGGTCATCCAATAAACAATGTTACTGTAGCTACTGGTGGCTTTATATATACCGGAGATTATGTACACTCTTGGTTAGCGGCAACACAATATATTGCACCTCTTATGGCCAATTTCGATACAAGTATATCAAATGATTCATTTGTTCGTTTAAATGATACTGGTAAGTTGCAATAAAGATAAATATATAAAAATAAGTTATTTAATTAATTATTCAATTAATATTAGGTTCCAGTTTTACTGTTATTTGGGAAAACGTTTACCTACAAGATAAACAAGATGTTGGCAAATTTACTTTCAGTACCACGTTGCATAAAAATGGTGACATTGTTTTTACATATTTCTCTGTTCCAATTTTTGTTAATGCCATACAAGATGACAAACATCCCGTCAAGGTTGGTCTATCAGATGCATATATTATTGACAAAGTTGTCTACTGTAAGTAATTTTATTTCATTTCGAATCTGTGTTTTTTTTTTTTTGTTTTATGGCACATGATACTACTTAATTTATTTGTTTCCATTTTTTTCCTCTTACTAATTTACAGTCGCTCGTAGAAAAACAATTTATGAATATCATAGAGTTAATTTTGCCCAAGCTGAGATTACAAATTCAACAATTATCACTTTAAAAGCTTTACCTACTTGTCTTGAATACACCGATTGTGCCTCATGTGTCAATCATGTCACTGCATTTAATGTAAGTATTATTTTTTTACATACATTTTTGTTTTATCTTCTATTGTTTTTCCTTACTGAGTTATAAAATATGACGATTATTTATAAATTTTAAGAATGCATAATTATTTATTATCATTCTTTAAAACCATAAATCTATATTTTTTTAAATAACATCCAGTGGTAGAGTAAGTACTTTAAACTTCACGATTGATTTAATGGCCTGATTAAATGTTTAATAAAGACATATTTTTATTAGGTTAGGTTAGGTTTGAAAGGCTGGTGTGAAGCAAACCTCACTCACCCAGAGACTAAAATGGTCCATTGTGACGCCTTCAGAAAGATTAGAAAAGAAGGAAGAGAACGAAAAGCAAAGGAGCTCCAGAATGGAGAAATTAGTGAAATAGAAAGAAAGAGAGAACACCGCTGTTAAGTACAAAAAACTAACCTACGTACCCTACACATAGGCTCCTGTTGCGCAGCCGGATCAGTCCCATTACGAATCACATAGGATTCCCGAGCCCAGAACCCGAGACATACCCTAATTCGCCTAAGAATCTACTACCTAGCCAGCTCAGCCTGCTGTTCTGTAGCCTGGGACAGTGACACAGAATGTGTTCCACTGTCTCCAGATCCTCAGGGTCCTCACACAACCCGCAAATATCCAAATAGTCGGATCCTAATCTCACCGCCATCTTGCAAATCAAACAGTGGCCCGTGATGACACCTATCATGGTCGTGACGCAGACCTTACTTCTCCCCAGGAGCAAATCCGAATCGGATTTACTCAGCGCCGGCCATATCGCCCGCGACACCCCGCACTAACAGGCCCTGTTAGTTCTGCTCAGAGCCCAATCTCTAATCCTTCCGAAAAAGAAGCCTATCGGAGGTCTAACCGCTTAGTCTTGAACTTAGTCTTGCTAACTCATCAACTATTTCATTGACGGTGATGTTACAGTGACCCGGTACCCAACACAATCTTAGTTCATAAATCTCTAGGATTTCTCCCAGATGCTTCCTACAATTATCTACTAGCTCGGAGTTCACGTGACGGCCCATTAAGTGGTTAAGAGCCGCCTGGCTGTACACATAAATAGTGATCTCCGAGTCCCTAGCAATTTTGTTCCTTACCAGTTCTATGGCCCTCAAGATTCCTGGAACATCCGCTTGGAAGACACTACATTCATCAGGGAGCCTATATGACCTTCTGATGCTCAGATACTCAATGTAGACCTCCGCGGCCATGCCCCTCATCTTTGAGCCATCAGTGAATATGGCATATCTAGTATACAATCTGCCCTTACCTGACCAGCTCTCCCTAGTCGGCAATATTACCTCCGGCAAACGCCCAAAAACTACCATAGTGCCCACATGATCAGTGGAGCCGGGCGAGCCCAATAGCCCCATTGCTAATTTCACCCTGAATCCGTCTGTCTCCTTCTGACAGTTTGCCAAGAGCCCCTTGCATGACTTCGCTAATTGTCGGCAGAAACTTCCCCCGATACCAATATCACTACATCATCCGCGTAGGGTACGACCTTCTGTCCTGAGCTGTCAAAGAATCGTAACACGACATTGACAGCCAAGAGCCATAATAAGGGAGAGAGAACTCTCCCCTGTGGGGTTCTCCTAGTAACCAGTTTCCTTAAGCGCTCACCTCCCCAGTCCGAGTGAGCAGCTCTACTGCTAAGCATCAGAGTTATCCACTCGATCAGGAATAGCGGAGCACCTAAGTCCCCCAGTGCCTGCCTTATAGCATCCAAACTAAATTGTTGAAGGAGCCTTCTATGTCAAGGAATGCTGCCAGGGTGTATTCCCTGGTTTGCAATCGCCGCTCTATATAACGCTCCACATCATGAAGCGCACTCTCAACAGAACTACCTTTACGATAGGCGTGTTGAGCACCAATAATGATGCCGGTGTCAATCTTCGTCCTCAGATGTAGATCGATCAGTCTCTCTAGTGTCTTCAAGAGGAAAGACGGTAGGCTGATTGGTCTAATATCCTTTCGTTTCACGTGACCGGTTTTACCTGCCTTAGGAATAAAAATAACCTTGACCTCTCTCCACCCTCTTGGAATGTATCCATTCAGCACACAAACCCTGAAGAGTTCCACCAGCAATAGGAGGGATGGTCCCCGGACATTTTGCAGCATCGCCGGAAAGATACCATCTGGTCCTGCCGATTTGTAGGACCCAAAAGAGTTAACCGCCCATGCTACCTTATCCACCGCTTCCTTTACCTCGAATCCCGTGCTCGACCCAGAGAAGGGGTTACTACACTCCACCTGTTCCCCCGGTACTGGATCCACGCACCCCGGGAAGTGAGTCTCCATAAGCAAACAGAGAGCTAGATTCCGTCCACGATCTCGTCCGATCTCTGAATAAAACCCGGGACTACAGGGTCCTTGGATAGTATTCTTCTGAACCTGGCCATTTCGTTTATATACTCAACTGACTCGCTAAATTTTATCCACGAGTTTCTTTTCGCCTTCCTAATATCTCCCTTATATATATTGTAACTTATTCTAAAGTTACTCCAATCTTCATCCGTACGCGAATGCTTCGCCCTATTGAAAAACCTTCTGACAGTGGACCTTCGAGTCCTCAGCTCATTCGTCCACCATCTCTGTTGCAAGTCTTACCCGGAAAGTTCAGCGGGCAAGACCGCTCATAGCTGCTAGTCAGCACCTTCGTAAAGGTGCCTACCACACCGGTCGGAGTCGACCCCAAAAAGAATCCCAATTCGTCCTTAGATTCCTGTAAGGACACCTTTGATTTCTCAAAGATTAGATTAAAGGACAGACGACTATGGTCAGAGAAGGAAACTTCTAAAGCCACCCTCCAGTCCTATATTAACTGCCTAAAGTTCGTCAAAGTTATATCTATTACTGCATCCCTATCCCCACTTCTGAAAGTTGACCCAATTACAGATATAAAGATTGTTGGCAATAAAATCAAACAAAGACTCGGCCCTTTTGTTGATATCGGCACTACCCCATTGGGTATGGTGTGCGTTGGCAACAGAGCCTAGTACCAGCCACAAGCCTTTTCTGCTTGATTGCTCCACCAACTCCTTAACTTTTACACTAGGCGGATCGGAAGCATCGTAAGGTAAATATACCGATGCTAGTGCCAAGACCGTACTGTCTCTGGCTTCCCCTGTCACGCCAGTGAGGTCTCTATTACTGAAAGAATAAAAATCATAAATTTGTGCTAATTTCTTACCAGTATACAAGTTCGTACTTTCTCATCATCCAATTACTTGGTTGTTGTTTATCCAGGGCTCTTGGATTAAGGCCACGTCCACGTTTTTGCCAGTGAGGTGAGTTACCACTTTGAGCCTCTTAGGGTCTATCATTTTTAGGAAACCTAAACCTGACAGACCCCAGCTCAAATATAGCAACTCCTTCCATCGACTCCAGCTTTTTGAGAGATTCCCGGTCTACTGCGAACCGAAAAAAAGCTTCTACTGGCTGGTATCGAGTCCCGTGTTCTGATATATTGTGCAGATTTACCAATTTAAATTTATTTAAATACAATTAAATTTTACATTTTTATTGTTATTATAACAATATATAACATCCAACCTGGCTTCTGGGCAAGCGCTGCCACAGCTTCGAATGGCGGCCTTTAAAAACTAAGGTTTTCACGTTGCTGCAATTGACAGTTTTGACACCTCTTGCCCAGTCTGCCCCCTTGAATGCTACCTCGTCCGCTTTTCCTTTTACACCGAAGATCTCATCGAGCAATTTGTTTTCCACCACCTGCCATCTCTCAACACTGATCCTTCCATCAGGATCCGTACGATCGATGACAGCTGCTAGAATACCACCTTTGCCCAACACGCCCTCCGTTTCTTTGACGTAGAGGGTTGGTCCTCTCTGGAGCCGGTTCTCCAACAGAGTCGCGTCCGAGATCACCAGAATTCACTGTAGACGTGGACCGGCCTGTCCCAGCAACAATTCCTTTAGTGATACCTTTTCAGTAGTCACTTCCGGAAATTGGCAGGATCTTACCGGTCCCCATCGCGCGGCTAGTAGTAGGCAGTTCGTCCCCCACGCCTTGCTCCCGTCATCGTAACCATACTGTCACCATTACTAGAACCAGGTGGTGGACTCTTACCCTCCTTTTGTAGGTCTTTTTGAAGAATTTTACAGCAGGGCCTGCCGAGGACACTGTCTTTACTGACTGTTGAGTCCTCCACAGCTCTTGCTTTGTATCCCAGGATAGGGAAGCCCTAGGATGGCACCGATAGAGCCGTGGATTCGTTCGAATCTCGGAACATTCTTTCGGTGCTTCCTCAGCAATGAAGAGTCTTTCTTGGCCATCTTTTCAAGGAAGGCCAAGGAGCCTCACACCTCTCTTGGCTCTGTCCAAACTCGTTCGCATCCTGCCGAACAATGGGTTTTGATGCACTCACCAATCCACTCTCCATCCCGAGTACGACCAGAGATGATTACGATCCAGGCCTTTGATCCTGACTACGAGCCGAAATAATAGTTATTTCGTGCTCGTCATCAGAATCCAGGGTTAACTCACCAAATCCTTCCGAGGTCCCAGTACGAGATGGGGAGCCGATTGGAGAGTCCATCCCGTCAGTCACTGTCAGTTCTGTCACTAACTGATTCTCCTGCAGCAGAATATCTCTGTGAATACCCAGCAGATCCGCGTCCGAATCTGACAACGAATCTACTGAGCTGTCAGCGATATTCCCTGCACCAACTAGTACGTCCTTTTGTTTTTTTATATGTGTTTTGTCCAGTTTTGTTCCCACGAGTGAGCCGTAAAAACGGGACCATCCGCACAGTGACGGCTTGCACGGACTAAGCTAACTTACATACAACTGACCCTTGCTATCGTCATCAGAAGGAAGCTGTTAGCGACTAGTTTCTTTTACCACTAACTAGCCACACAGATTCTCCGCACTTCTGTCTACCACCTTGACCTTAAAAGGGGGGGGAAGAGGGATTATGAATATGAAAGGAATTATAGGTATTGGGAATAGGATAGGGGGTGAATAAGCCTTAGTCATGCTGGCCTTGAAGCACCTGTCTTCAAACTTGTTCCGGCAGCACCGTCCAGATACAAGTTTCAAGACAGCCACTACAGCCAACACTAAGCCACCACATCGCGGCAAGATAGTTGTCCAGGTGGCGGATATTTTTATTAGATGGAATAATAAGTTTTCTGCAAACACTTTAGAACTTTTAACCAACAACAAAATATTGCCGTTCAAAGTGAATTGAGTTGCTACAAAATATAAAAATAAAATGGATTTTTATGTTCATCCATCCAAAATTATTGAAAATTATTTTCCGGGTGATGGGCCGGATGATTTGGGAGTGACGTATGATGATTATTTTGTAATTAGTGGTAAAGATGAAGATTCGTAGCAGGAAGACGGTGATCCCCCAAACTTGTTGCAGTTGATGAAAATGTTTAAGACTTTAATATTGATGACATAGGGCAGCCAAAATCTAAAAAAACACGTTCAAAAACATAGTCAAACTTTAACCCCAATTATCTCGAAACTACCTTTTTTGAAATAAAAACTTCAAAATGCTGTAACATCGTAAATTTTTGAGATTTTTGAATGATTTCGGTGTCATTTTGTTCAGAATTTTGTCCTTTATCCATTTTGACCTCTGGAAAGATAAGGTCCCTTACGTCATGTCGCGTCACAGATATGTACATATTTTGAAATGAAACAAATTGGATTTGGTGGAAAACTTATCTTTCTATCCAGTAAAAATACTTATTTAATAAAAGTTGCTTTAATAAGGCCTTTAAATCAATCGTGAAGGTGAAAATGCGTTCTGTGCTAATAATTTAGCTCGTCACTGCATATTAGCACATAAAAAAATTTCGGATGATGGTAAAATGCTGACACTACAAAATAATATGTCTTTGGCAGACGTACTAAGTATCAATTATCTAGCTTTTATAGTTTCATGACATCTGAAATTGGTATATGTATATATATGTAAGGTATCAGCAAAGTGAGGTTTCACTGTATCTATTTATTAATGGCCTTATTCACAAACGATTAATAAAGTTAATGTGTGCATTAAAACCGGTTTTCCCATATAAAAATCCAACATTAAACCTTCTTTATCTTTATTAATCGTTTGTGAATAAGGCCATAATTATTTGCGCTACCTGCTCAAATTTTGTTATTCAATACAACTGTTGTAATCTGCAATTTCTAACAAATAAAACTATAAAACTTGTGATTAGGCAGTTGTAAGTTAAAGTTTTTATAAACCAAAACAACAATAATCTTAAAAAAAGAAAATAACTTGGGTTGAAAATGAATTAAACTTACTTAAATCTTATTTTTTCCATAAGTTTTATTAACTACATACTCGTATGTATACTTAAACCTTAAATTTATCATTTAATTTCAAAAAGCTCTTATTTGTTGTGGGTTGAGCTACTCTATATAGATGTATTTATTTCTTTCTTATGCCAAATTATCAGTAGATCTTAAACCATATTTTTGAAAAGTTCCAAACCTCTTACCTTACAAAAATTCCTAATAACTTTTCAATACTACTGTAAAATCTATTGACACAACACCGACAATTAAATTGTGAATTCAACAAATATGTTTTAGAGATAATGCAAAAATATCCCATTACATCATGATGTGTTTTGGTGATAATGCAAAAGTGCATTACATGCAATAAAAATATATTAATGCATTACTGTTATAAGAAATTAGTGCACTGCAATAAATATTGCAGTAAAGGTATTACAAGTTAGTGACAATTCAAATCATTTTGTAAATGACGGAGTTCTGAGGGAACAAACATAAATATAAAAACAAACCTTCTCTCTTTGAAGACATTTGAAGAGGAAAATAACTAATAATATATTTACTTTTATTCTTAGTGTACATGGTGTCCAACTGTAAACAGGTGTTCCACTGGTACAGATCGCAAAAAACAAGATTGGCAATCTCGTGGTAAATATCAAAACATACATACAATATATATTTTTGGTGACTCTACAATAAAATATTAATTTATTTCGCTATTTTTCTGATTCCATATTACAGGTTGCGATAGAAATTTTATAACCGAAGAAAACTTCTGTCCTGCTATCGGCCAAAATGGTAATAACGCCAATAAAAATGATACAACATCTGCAACAGTTGCAGATGGCAACACCACTCACAAAGATGATGCGTTACACCCTTTTAAACCCTATAATCCTACTGGCTTAGAGTCTTCGACCACAGAGACACCACTGGAAAAATCCAAGAAAGAGTTTCATACTGGTACACAAATGAAATCGATGGTTGATGAATCGGCCGAGCGTAAAAGCATGGGCGTGACATTAGGTGTATTTTTGCCAATTTGTTTGGTGTCATGTGCTTTGCTATGGATACTTTATGCCTACAGAAATCCTCATACAAGAAGTGGTCAACTTCTTATACAAGTAAGTTATCGTAATTGTAGAAAATTACTTGAATCTTTAGAGCTTTAAGTCCGAGTATAGACAGGCGAACATTTGGAAGGAAAACATCTGGAATTCTCTTTTGTTGTTTCTTTCGTGTTCACACAGACGAACATGTTTTCGGCAACATTCCATTATTATTTGCTTATTATTTGCAAAACGCAAAGTAAATGTCAACAAAGAAAATGAGAACAAAGCGTATCGCCGAGTACCGAACACAAAATTTATGTTCTCTTCCCCACCCGTGATATGCTCTCAAACGAAATGTTTCCCTTTCTAATGTTTCCCAGTCTAAACGCAGTCTAAGTGAAAAATAACTTAAATATGTGTATTAACCAATCTTATAATATTCACTATTACATGCAGTCCAAATATCGTCAGGTTTGTAATTGCGGATAAATGACATTATTATCACGAAACTGATATTTTCATAATTTTTTAACCTAAAAATTTCGTTTGTTCATTTTCACTGACCAATTTCACTTCATTTTCATTCTTGCACTCATTTTTTACACGTTATTTTTGAAATGCATGAATTGATGATAGGCTTAAAAAACAATCAATAATTTAGAGAATTTCCTTCCTGAATATTGTAGAAAATACAATACTTTTGAAAATATTTTGAAACTTTGGAATTGCTACTGATCAGGAGGTTATAAAATCAACAACAAATTTATAACTTCAACTTATGAGAAATATCGCTTTTAACGTGAAAATTCGCAAATAAAATAAAGAAATTGCTAATAATCGTCCAAATTAAAAAATTTATTTAAAATTGCTAAAACTAAAAATACCGAAAAGTTTTAAAAACACGCAAACCGCGAAAATTGCGTAAACTCACTAAAACTGCTAAAATCGATTAAATAAACACGTAAATAGCGAAAATTACTAACTGCCAGTTCGCCGATATCGAAAGAAAATTTTCTTTCTTATAATTACATTTAAAACAAAAACAAAATTTTAAAAGTTGTTTTTGTTTCAAATGTAACAATTCGAAAGAAATTTTTCTTTCGATATCGACGAACAGGCAGTAAGTTTCGTTAAAAATCTGCTAACATCGGAAATATATCAATAATTTGATGCAACAACGTCATAACTAAAAAAAATGTGCAGAAAACGAGTTCAGTTTTCAATTTACTTACACCTTAATGGAGTATATTTGAATGAAAGTTTTATACAATATGAAGATCGATAAGGCAATAATAATTGCAAATGATTGATATGTTGATAAATTAAAAAAATTTGAATTTCAGTACAATATGGTTCTACTATATTCAGTTTTGTGCCACTGCAGTTTGGTTACTTCAGCTTTCTGTGTGATGTGATGGTTAACAAAATTATATAACTATTTATACTGGTTTGATTAATTTGGGGAAGTATCATATATATTTTAAATTTGAAAGATTTGATGATTTCGTTGAGAAACATGTAAAACTCATTCTAAAAGAAACTAGCTCAGTACAAAATGAACTCATTTCCATAGAAATAACTTGGTGGAGTATTTATTAAACTTACTTTTGATAATTGTATCTCACGATTGTTATTTAAGCTCGCGGAAACAAGCTTTCTAAAGAAGGAACGATCAAAATAATGCCACCGAAATAGAACAACAAACACTACATCGAAGGTCAAAAGTTAGAACAACAAACACTACATCGAAGGTCAAAAGTTGACAAGTTTAATTTTTTCCTGAGAGCGTACAAAAACTTTTTTTGCTACCAAAAAAAAAAACAAACTAAAATCAAAATAAAAAATCCGAATTGTCAAATGCGTTAGTTTTTTAATCTCTGTTAGTAATACTTGAAGGAAAATTTTATTTTGACTAAAATTAAATATTTATTCTTGTTTTATAGCTCTGTTAGGCTATCACCTACATTCATAAATACATTTCAAAATTTCGCTGTCATCTTAAAATCCTGTTTTCTTCCATCGTTTATTTTAACATAGTACAAAGATTTGCATCAATCATCTCACATAGCTTGTGAAGTAAAATTTGTTGGAAAATAAAAATTCCCTTTAAAATATTCGCTTAATTTTTTTCTTTACAGTATCGTCCCAGTCAGTGGTCTTGGAGGCGTGGCGAGGCACGCTATACAGCTGCAACGATACACATGTAGATAATTGTATAATTTTAATTTTAAAATTTCTTCGCTTTTACTTTTTTTAATTGTTATCAAAACTATTTAATTTCGGTGTAATTTTTATTTGTACACTTCTCGGATGTATTAGTCTTCATCGATTTCTTTAGTCTTTCCTTGTTTTAATTCTTATAAAATCTATAAAACTAAACAACATTATGTCTATTTATATTTTCTTTAAAGTTGTTTTTTATTTTAGTAAAATTTTGTAGAATTATAAATAAAACAAAATAAACAATTTTGAAAATAATTTGAACTTCAAATGGAAAAAGAAAAAAAAAAGACGAAGTAATATAAAATAATTCTGTTTAAATGTTTTTAATTCAAACTTTTTGTTTTGTATGTATTATTTTGTGTAGGTATTTTATAACTTTTACTTTTAACTATAAAAATAGCAATATTGATCTTTAACTTAAAGAAAGATGTATTTTTTTACAAAGCCTGTAAAATAAAAAACACATGTTAAAGAAATTTTGCTTTTTCAAATTTAAGATTTTTCTTTTTTTCTTATGCAAATTTATAAAAAGAAAAAATGTTTTTAGTTAAAATATTGTGATTTTTTATTTTTAATATTTGTGTGTTTATTTTTTAATTTGTCTCGTATTTTGTATCTGTAAATTAAAACAAAAAATTATATAAATAAAAATTAAGTAAATAAAGCACTTTTTTATTTTTTAGTACATAAAACAAAATATTTCTCTTGAAGCTTTTATTCTAAGGATTTTTAACAATCAATTACATATATGTATACACAACCTAAATTTATTTATTTTGGAATTTATATAATATATAATAATGTTAGGTTAGGTTGTGCCAGCTGCAAGTGCCTATTGAACTAGCGCACTTGGGTCCTAATTGGTTCCTTTGTATTCCCTGAAAAATGAGGCGCGAAGAAGGCAAAAGTTCTACCTACAGCTCTCCATTTAGTTCCATTTTTATGTCGCGTATCTTCACGGTGAAAATCGAAATGTCAAAAATTTGTTTCTTCCGCTTTTACAAGCGGCACCTTTTACATGAAAAATAACTTTATTTTTACAATTTTATTTTCCATGTAGTTTCAAGAACTTAAATTGATCAAGAATTTTTAATATTTTAAAATGCACTAATTGCGATTTAAACCAGTTTTTTGTCTGGGATGGCATTTAAGAATATGGATCGAGTAATATCACAAAGTTCTGCCCATATATGACTATGAAAGCAAGATTACGGGGTTATTATGTATTTCGATTCGAAAGAAAATACTTTCGATAAACAATGTATAAGCTATACAAATTCGAATGATTTCCGTTTCAAATCGAAATACATAATAACCACGCAGACCATATGATCCTTGTTATCACCATGAAACAATTTAATATATATGCATTTTTTAAGAATTGTTTTTTTATTTATTAAAGTTTAATCAGTTTATATAGATAAATTAACAAACATTTTAGGCAAATATATAAGTTAAATTAAAATAAAAACAATTGAGGTTCTATTTTCGAAAAAAAAAATTGCTTCTGCGGTTGGCATGAAAAACTGTGTTAATTTACTAATTGAAAAAAAACAATATACATATATAATATAAATATAACCATTATAACTGACCCCTGGCCATTTTCTTCTTTTAAATACACAATGTTTGTTTCAAGCTGTAGGAGTAAATACTAAATATTTTAATAAAAATAATACACAATGTCGTAAAATGAAGCAACACAATATACTAATGATTGTTTAAATAATCAAATAAAAAGTTATGTTTCTATAAACTTTCTGATTTTCGTTTGCTTAATGTTTTACCTATATTTCGAAATTCATGCAGATAATCAAGAGTAGTTAGTTGCATTTACTGGTCAGCCAGTACATTCTTAGTAATGTTTTAAAAAAGATATTTTCAAAATTTACAAAGTTGGTAAATTAAATATTTGTTCCACTTTTACCTAGTGAAGAAGAATTCTCGTTTGCTAATTTAATGCTATATAGTTGTTTTCAAATATTTCCAATTCATTTTGTATGTAGTTGGCTTTATTTCGTAACAATTTTATTTGTTTTTGGTTGGATTCTAAGACGGTCAATTGAGCTTCTAATGTTTTTAACTCTTCGTTCATATCGGTGGTAGCTGTGTCAATGGTACGGCAGAGGCGAGCAAATGTGCTAGATAGTTCCCTAAAAAACAAAACATTTTATGAAAAATGCTTTAACTCAATAAAATGAATAACAAATAACTTACTGCTGCACTTGATGACTGCAATTGGCCGATGTCAAGTCCACAATCATTTTTAATTTTTTAGTAGCATGACGTACATATTGTGCCTTAAAGGTTCTCTCCTTGGCTGAGTTAGTCCATGAAAGTCGTTCATAAAAGTATATACAACCATATAAAGCACCAACTCCTACCAAAACACGCCAGCCAATTGTCTTAAGCATCTAAATAAAAAAAAAAAACAAAAATTTATATAAATTTTTTCCTATTATTTTTAAAGTAATTCAGAACATATTTGACATACAATCCCAGCTACTACAAGACCACCGACTGTGCCTTGTGAGCCAATTGAGGTCAACGCAAAACGGGATATTATCGATAATTGTTCTTGGGTTATGTTGCCCACTGGAGTGGGTATAAGACACACTGGTGTATCATTTACTGGTGAAATTGGTGATATTGGATTGTGCTGAAATAAGAAATTCATATTAGCATGTTTTAGTTTTATGTTATATATACATATAAATATAAATACATACCGCAACCATGCCTTGACAATGCCAAATAGGTGGTTGTTTTTTATGGATATTCCGTTCCCTTACTTTGCCAGTGAAACGCTGTATCATGGCTGTTATGCCCCAGGAGAATTTAAATTCCAAATCCTCTTGAAAATCAGCACATAAATTCTGACAATTAAGTGAGTACAACATTTCGAATGGTTGGGCACGTGCAACAATTTTTGTTGGCGGTGTTAGATTTTCATTGGGTAACAAGGCATGCATGCGTGCTATAAGTTGAAAAATTAAAAAACATCAGAACACATAGATCTAAATAGTGCTATTTTTTGTACTGCCAGTTCGCCGATATCGAAAGAAAATTTTCTTTGTTTTAAGAAAAACTAGAAAATATATTATAAAAAATGCCAACTAATTCATTACGACAAATACTGATTAACAGTCGAAGCTTCTCCTTGCAGTCCCTTGGAATTGCAGGAACTTATATCATCGAACTAACAAAGTAAAGTATGAATACCTCGACACTCCTTTTGTTCCTATCTGCTATATTATTAATAATAAACAATCAGGTATGTAATTTAAATCGATTTAAAAACGCAACAAGATGTCATGTGTTCATTATTTTCGTCTTGTGGATATTTTAAAATAAATTTTTAAAAGGTTTTTCAATGATTTTTTTTTAAATTCCCTTCAAAATACGTTTATAATGTATTTATATTATATTCTAGTCTGCCTTCTCAAAGTCAATAATTTGATATCCGTTGCAAAATTATTCTCAAAATCGTCATTTTGATTCTGATTCATTTTGAACTTGATTGATTTTCATCACATACCTGAATGTTTTATTTCCGACTATTTCTTTCGCTAAAAGAAAATTACAATTCTTTTCGAAAATCTTCCAAAGGTAATGAAAAATAGCATAAATATCTATTGCATTTTACTTACCGGTCATTTCACGCTGTGCTGCTTCTACATTCATTGCCAAAGCCATCGATAATCTGGCTCTAAGGTTTGAACCCAAACCGGCTTCAACATGACCATTCAATTCCTTTTTGTAGATGTTCAAAACTAACGGCTCTGGATGGAAGGGCATATTGAATTCATCTATTAAAACACCCAAACGCCAAATTTCCTCATTCAAAGCTTTAGAGACTTTTTGCTCGACCTCTTCGACCATATTGTGTATTTTTAGTTTCATTTCACGTGTTACATTCATCATTTCTGTTTCGGTGCCTTGAATACGTTCAGTAAGTAAAGTCTTTTGATCAACTTTCAAATTGCGAAATATTGCAATGCGTTCGAAAATATTCTCGAGCATAGAACACATATCTCCGGATAATGTTTTGCCGCGGGAACTGTGTTTTTCAAATTTAGTTTGAACGGCACTTTTTGAAATGCATTCTTCGAATTTACGCTCAAAGTCTTGGAATTCAAAATAACGCATTTGGAAGCCTTCGGCCAAAGCACCTTGGCTAGGAGAGTTGCCTTTGGCCTCCTCAATGCGTGCCTGTAAGACTTCGCGAGCAGATACGAAGAATACTCGTTCAGCTGCTTCTTTCTCGTTGGTGATTTTCAATTCTTTGGTAAGAAAGTCAATGCAACGTTCTGTGTGTTGGATTTTAACCTGGAACGACAAAAGCAACATATAATTTTTAATACAATTATAACAGACATTATTAAAGCTCAAAAGCAAACTAAAGATGGTTTAAAAACTACACTAGCCAAAACTCTCTTTTATTACCTTTTCAAGCTCCTTGGGTGACATTTTTTATTTTTTTTTCAAAGAGTAACAAAGTACAAATGATTACAAATTAAAAACTAAAATCACAACTCTACTAAAATGTATCAAAAATATAACTCACCGATTCTTGAGATTCTGGCTCATGTGCCGAAGCATCCCAACGGTTATTGAGTATGAAAATGTTGGGTTTCGATAGTTTTTGTGATACTGTGTGAAAGAATTGCTTTTCAGCTCTTGTCATTGTTGATTCGGCATTCAACACCAAGACAAAGACATCGGCATTTAAACAATGATTATCAATCCAGTCATCTAGATTAGCAGATACATCAACTCCTGGTGAGTCGACAAAAACAACATCATCGCGCAGAAGATTACAACGTTCACGTGGCCAGAAAATACGCACCAATGAGCTTTCACAAAGTTTCTCTTGACACAAAGCATTGGCCAATTGTTTTATACTCTAAGATATGATTTATGTTAATAAACATATTTTGCTTCGTTCATAACAAGATATAAACAATACTTACTACTACATTTAGTTTTTCATCCGAACCTTCTTTAATTAAATAAGCCTCGGAACTATCACTGCCCTCCACTTGACAAAAACAATTTGTTGTGTGTCCAATGCCACTAGGTAAGATTTTCTCTCGTAACATGGCATTGATAACGGAACTTTTGCCATTTGATGTTCGACCAAAAAATGCCACTTTCATATGATCGCGAGCCAATACCTCACGTATACCGGATACTTTAAGCACATAGCTTTCAAAAAGTTCCCGTTCAGCTTTGTCGACAATATCAGCTTCAGCATGTAAGGCTGTAAATTAATCATAAATATTTGAATCAAAAAAGAAAACTTATAATTTTTGGCAAAAAATGCACTCACCATTAATAAATTGTGTTGTTTCATTGACATATTCTTCAATTTCGACATAAATATCGTTGATTTTCTTTTTTGCTCTAACAAAGACCTGTAAGGGAGAGTTGATGTGCATTGTGCGGTTTTCGGACATCAGCGCAGCCGGATCGTAATTTAATGATTTATTGTTTGATTTAGAAGTGTTAGCGGCGTTACCGCCATTACCAGTCACCACGGAAAGCGTACGATTCAAATAGGCCGCCATTATTTACGAAAATAAATGGTTGTTTTTTAATATGCAAAAGAAATTATCCTGCTTTTTTGTTTTATTTCTTACAAATATTTAAATGAATGAAATATAAGTATTCGTTTGACTTAAACTTAAAAAGCCAAAGACAAATTATAAAACAAAAGCTAAAAAATATTTCGCTTTTGTAAATCTCGTTTTATAAATAAAATTTTTGTTGTCGGTTTTACAAAAATTCAAAACTAACTGGCATACAACGCAAAGTATTGATTTTGAAATACAACCAAAAATTTAAAAAAGCACACAAAGTTGAAGTAATTTACAGTGGGATTGGAAAATGAAGGGAAACTTCTCTCAATTTGTATTTATATTTCTAATAAATACTTTTGCAGCTGATAACTGATAACACTCTTCAATAGTAAAGTCTAATTATTATTGTGCAGGGTTTACAAATAAGGTTTTGTTTCATATAAACTGAAATAAAAAGAAAATATATAAATAAAAGAAAATAAGAAATTAAAATAAACATAAAATACGAGTAATAACATATAGTATTAAAATATAATCAAAGTGAATAATGTGGATATTTAAAGTAGATTGGTTCCAAGGCGTATTTAACCAGGTGACAGCCTTACAGCAGCTGACTATTCGTTGCGAATGCATCTGTTTTCTCTGTTTTATGGGTTAGGTTATTGACATTCGCAATGAAACTACACAAACAAAAATGCCTGTTGTTCTTGTATTGTTGTAATTGTTTTCCTAATGCTGTCACCTAGTTAAATACACCTTTGATTGGTTCGAGTACTCTCAATGCGTATGTTTGTTTCTACTATAACAAAAACAGCAGTCATTTTGTTTTTGCTATTTCCGCTGAATTGTCAATTCAAAAACTAATCAAATTATTTCAATAATTTTTTTCTTTGCTTTATTTTATTTTTTTAACTTATTGAAATTTTCTCAGAGCACGTACAATATTTTTTCAATTGCGAACTAAATTTAACAATTAAGAATGAATTAGCTGTCGTTCCTAATAATTAATAGACCGTGTTAGGTACTCAATTTCTGAAATATGTACGTTAAACGAATATTTAAATAAATTAGGGAACTATACAAGATGTATAGAAGAAATTTCTCATATAGCAAGTTGAGGTGTTTTGAGTTGGCTTGCAGGAGCGCGGCTCCGCAGCATCAAGACGACATATGGGATGAGCCCAAAAAGTTTACCGTCTCGGATATCTAATTAAAAAAATGTCTAAAATTTTATTTATAGTCCAAATGGTAACATTTTATTTATTAGATAATTCCTGCAAATATATACAAAAAATACGCTTATATGTGTGGGTTATCTCTATTATTTTCAGCGATAATAGCATTCGAGTTTTTAATTTTTGATTTTTTTGGCAATAATTAATATTTTTTGACGTGTAGGAGTAACATAAAGGTTGCAGGAAGTTGCATGTGTATATAAGGTTTTGTTAAAAAGTTACATCTGAAGTTGGAACATGTGCAAAACTTTTAATTTTTATTTTTTCGCCCAAAAAAGCGTTCCTCCATCACATACCAAAATGTTTACAAGCTATGAAAGAAAACTAGGACCAAACGATTATTTTTTTCTGATACATATAATCGTGCACGTCAAATTGGAAATTGGACATCACTGATCTAAGTACATACATAAAAGACATTACTACATAAAAACAGAAAAAACACGTGAAACTGGAGTATGTGCAAGAATAACTTGCAAAGAATGATTATTGATTAGTTTAGAAGAATGTGAAAAACCAAGAACTAAACGATACTTGAAATAATAATTTATTAATTGTGGAACAGCATATTATATAAAATAATTGTTTACTAAATTGCAAAATATATGTATAATCTTATCTGAAAGAATCAAATACATATTAACAATATTGCGCATAAATAAAAACAAATGAATTCTACAAAAACAAAATATATTGATAATAGCTATATCAAAATCTATACTATAACCCGTACATGTGTGCATGCAAGTACATATTATGACGTTGTCTTTATTCCCGATTGGATACAAGAGAATTGCAATTACTTTAGAAACAAAATAAGTGGCAAATGTTATTTAGTTAATAATCCATTTATTCAATTTTGTGGTCACAATCATAATTTTGCGGCTCTTTGATATTTGTTTCCTACGTATATCACTAAAACTTAACTAACCTGATTGCTCGATTCTTCGCTCATGGTATATTGTTTTATTAGATACTCACTGCTGTTGCTGGCTTCCAAACCAAAAGTTGAAATGGCAACAGCACTTAATTTTCTAAATTTTTTATTTGTTTATATTAATTATATTTAACCAATAATATTATTCTTGTAAAAAATGTATTCTCTTAAATGATGTAACACGAAAACTTTCTGATGAAGCAGGTCTTTGACATTTAATATGACAGTTGAACTGTCAGATTCATTGTTACAGGGTTGTGTTAATATGTACCAAATATAATAACTGTAAAAGAGTAGAATCTTTTGTGATAAAAAGGTTATTGAAAATTGTATATCGCAATCGGCGTACTTTTCATGTGTAAAAGTTTTGTGAATATATGCATATGTAAATATAAATAAACCGCACCGAATGTACTTATGTATGTATGTTTTTTTCAACTAAAAGCTAAAAATGTATGAATATGCATATAACGCACACTAAATTTCCACTTTACGGTGCGTTTAGGCGTACAATTACTTGCACATCAGCTCTGTATATGTAATATCAACGAATATTCCGAAAAATTCCTTGCAAGTTGACATTGTAGAATAATATAGGTTCTGTAGAAGCTTCAACAACGCTGGTTTCAGGTTCGAAGCCGTCAAAGAGCAGAATAGAAAAATGGAAAAAATTGTATATTCACATGTGTTTTTGGTTGCATTTTCTGTTTTATAAAGAATTTTGTTTCTTTTCCTTTTCTTATTTTCATTTAAAACAAATGTTAAAGTGTGCTTCTTTAGTACATAATCAAATTTTTACAGCTGCCGACCCAAGAAAAAAGTTCGTTAACGCTTCGCTACTACCTGTATTATTCTACCATGCAAGTTGAGTTAAAAGTGTGCTGCAAGTGGTGAAAGTGTAAGTGGGGTGGTAAAAAGTGTGAGTGCTTTATGTTTTTCGAACTTGCACTTGCACGTGTAAATGCTAAATTAGTATTTTATCCCCGTCTAGACTGGCATTAAATTCATTAACATATATTGCACCAAATGTCAAAATTATATTATCTCTATAATTGTTAACAGTAAACGTTGCGAACATAAAACGTAATAAAACATTTGACATTTCCAAAGAAGAGAAGAAAAACCGGCGCCATAAAACAAAAAAAAAGAAATTTTTTGCAAAAGAATTAAATAAATTATTGAGATAAGTTAAAAAGAAAATCTTTTATATAATACCTACAAAAGCAACATTTCTTATTTCAGGATGAGAAAGTCTTTAAGTTTCTTCTTCTTTGTTAGCGAACATTCTCTTTGAAATTTTGTAAATTGTGTGTTAACATATGTACATAAATACGATTTCTCATAGCAAAACAATAAGTAATATTGTTACGTTATTATGTCGGCGTTATTGCTTTATTACCAACATATTTAGGTTGAAAGGAAATGTTTGGCGTTCAAATATGACTTTACCTATGTATTTCTTTTTAATCTAAGAAATTTTTGATAAATAAATTTTTTTTTATTAAGAAATTAATATTTTTTCATCGAACTAGCAGAATGGACCAATACTGATTTCGAGGTCGTTACACCATTTAATCAGTGTTCTTTGTTCGATTTCCATCTGAAGTCTTTTTATAGGTAAGAATAGACCCGAAAATATTAATAAACATTACTAAGTTTATATGAAAGTTATAGCAAATCATATTATATTCAATTTGGCTATCTCTTTAATTTTATCGTTTAAATTGGTATTTCGCATGTTAAATATAACACATTACTTAAACGATTTTTCAAACTTCAATGTTGGGTAACATTTTCAATACACATACATAAATTCTCCAAGGGTTGAGAAGCTCATCGATGAATGTAATCCAATTCTATTGCCAAAATGCAATGTCGAACAGAACAGTAGTATTTTGCTGACAAAAAAGCTATTTTTTGACAACTGAACTATTAATTATGCAGTTTTATAGAGTTCTTTAATTAACCTAACTCTTCACGTAGCGATTTTTATGGCCACAATTGTTAATTTCCATTTCTAAAATACACTCAAAAAATACTGTTTCTTATCAAATTGGAATTCGATAATTGATGGCAATAAAAATTGCTACGTGGAGACGTAGCTTAGTTAAAATTTATAATTTGTTTTCGTAAAAAGTATATGAATGTTTTTTGATTTAGAAAAAAGTGTAAGGTCACTAAAGAATTTTACAGCGAAAAGTTATATATCGAATTTGTATGTACATACATACATATATACAATGTTGTCTAATATATTTTATTGACTAACATTTTCCTTAAATAAACTACATATATACATACAGTATATACCTACATATATTCCTTTCATTTAAGTAAAATGAATTGTACGGTGACTTTTCTTGAATTTTTAGTTTGAGTGTAAACGGGGAAGGGGAAAAGTCTGGATTTGTGTTTTTCGTGTTTATATTTGATTTTTTTTATTCCAACCTGCGTTTTTGTATTTGTACACTTTTTTATACAATACGATCCTTTATTGCAACGTAGTCATATCTAAAAAAACTCGTTCGTCAGAAAACGACTTTAAAGTTTTTAATTTACACAAACATCAATGGAAAAATAGAAAAAGTATTCATTCTCCCCTCAAGAGGTGAGTAAACAAGATATTTGTATAAATGTTTTCACAAAATGAAGAGCGATACAACGAATATTTCTGCGTGCTTAACTCAAAAATCACGTTTTTTAGATATGACTACGCTGCGATAAAAGAGCGATATGATTGTGATATATGTATGTAGGTACATACGTTGCATTTTTTAATAATTATAAAATATTTTAAGAGTCCATAACGCAAGTGGTTAAATACAAATGACTTTTTAAATCGCAGATTTTGAAGGTTTCATTGGAACTATCTTCTTTCTACTGCTTTTTGCTGCGAAAATTGAAAGCTGAGACCTACTCTTTAAATTTACCTAGCAGCAAATTCATCGACTTTTATTTATTTAAAGTGATTATTTTTCGAACAAATTGGTTGTTTTAATCCAAAGTGATTATTATTTTGGCTAATGTTCCTAAGATTTTTTAGTCAGAAAGAATTGGACATGAGACAATATTCCAAAGGAACAAGGGAAAATTTAACATCAATTAATTTCAACTTACACGGCAGAACAGAAGCAACGTTGTTTTTTGGGAGCTGCTATACTCCCATCATCAGTATTCATGTGTGTTTCCATGTATCCGCCACTGTTTAGGTGGCTCGGTTGAATGTGATTTCAAATTTGTATTTATAGAAATAATGTCACTGGTTTACCACTATCAATATTTAAATTTTACCATCACTAAGTAACGTTAAATTAACCCATGCTACACGTTGTTTTTTTTTATCTCATGTACCATTTTTCTTTCTAATTTTTGTTTTTACTAAGACAAACTTTTTTGGTTTGATTGATACTTAAGTACTATTGCTTTTTGTTTTTTGTCAACAGTTGAGTTTTTTTGGTTCATTTGACCAATTTTAACTAGTTATGTGACAGCAAACATTGCAAGGGTCAAGCTAGTAGCTAATTGTTTTATTGTTTTTAATCCAAAGTGATTATTATTTTGGCTAATGTCCGTAACATTTTTAGTCAGAAAGAATTGGACATGAGAATTTCACCGATAGCTGAACAAACTTTTCTGACAAAGGTCACGAAATATTTAATGACGATGTATCATCGAATATTCGCATTTGTGAACTGTTTTCCTTTATTTCCGACATCCGCAATCGTTAAAAAAGATGAGAATTTCAAATAAATATTTTAAATATTTAATAATCAATTATACATATGTATGTAAGTAAAATATATAATAATTAACATTTTAGCAATCACTTTTCAGTTGTTAATTTATTTCCTTGGAGCTACGAGAATTCTAAAATGGACAGGCTTTTTCGTAATTGTTAGAGACCATTTTAAGAATGTCTTGAGCGACCCATACATATCATAATGTACAATAATATCGTCAATGTGTATGTCAATTACAAGGTGGCACAAAGAATTGCCAAAAATCAAAATATTTTTGATTTTTATTGAACAACCGGGAAAAGTGCGATATGAATTTTAATGTTATTTTAATGTGTTTACTTTCTTGTTGTGATAAGAGTTTCGCTATATTTTATTCTACAGTAATGTGTCACTTATTGAATAATATATGTAAGTATCTTTATCAACAATAAGATATACAATATTATTGTATAATACATGGGCTGCTTTAGGGATTTCTTACGAAACCATTCGATTGCCGTTTGATTAAGAGACCGTTAACCTCTGCGTCGGTATTCATTCAGAATATCGATGCTTATTTTGGCTATTGTAATTGAAACAACAATGCTCGAAGTAAAATGAATCCTTTTAGGCCGGAGGGAGATCCAATATTGTTGCTGAGACCTAAGAAGGGGTTTCTTCTTGAGAACCCAGTCATTCTTGAACTTTTATAGATGGGTATTTGTCTCGGTATGTCCTAAGCTTGCAACGGGCAAACTGGAAGACAAGTAACTAGCGCCACATCTTACGTTCGTTTTTAAAAAGGGCCAAAAAAGCAATACGATTTTTAATTGGAGAGTTTCAACCATGCTACGGGGTTTCCGATTGTTTGACTTTTTTTCGTCAAAGTTTTAGCAATTATATAGACAAAAGGCTTTGAGTAAAAGAAAAGAATTCCTTGAACATATTCTATTCAACAACGATTTAGGGAGATTTTTTAAAAACTAATAGCACTAAAACACAAAACCAAAAGAAAAATATTCACTTCGACTAAAAATATCAATGATATACGTCTATATGTATATCGATATTTCGATATTGTTTGCTTAACAATAGGATAATTATCGCTTGTGCGATAATGTAAAAGTAGCTCTAGCCTAAGGGAAATTATATAAGTACATACATAATATCTTCAGTGTTGTTAATTCAATTATTATATATGTACATAAATTTTGCCTTTTGATGTTTAGTCGAATGAAGTGAATCTCGGTGTTAAGCATTTTTTTAACAAAATCAAGCAGTGTTCAAATCAACGGTAACGAATAACATTACTGCCTGTTGTAACTATGCATATGTATGTCATGCGCACATACATATTTTATGCGATGAGAGCAGGATGTCAATATCAAAGTCTACACTTCCTTTGCTCGAACTCTGGTGGTAAGAAATCAATTGAAATTGTTGAATAGATAAATACGGTAATCAAAATTTTTTCTTTCGCAAAAGAAACACTAAAAAAATGTTTTGAAAATATAAAAATAAATTGCATAAAAAGTAAATAAATGTAAAAGAATATATGTATAAAATAAATTAATTTGGCTTAAATAAATATGTTCAAATTATCTGAAAACAACAACAATAAAACTTGGAATAGTTCAACACAAATTTTGTTATACTTAGTTAAATAGCGAACAAATTTTTTTCGCAAGTGAAAAATATACAAGAAAAATTATGTCGGCAAAGGTGAGAGATAAGCCACTACAGGATGTTGAAAGTGTAAAATGAAATGCGAACAGTTTAGACCACTTAACGAAATATGTTTTGTTTGTTTGGCAACAAAATGGAAATTAAGCTATTAATAATTAAAATAATTAACTTACATTAACATACATTAACATACATAAATACATACATATGTATGTATGTATGTACTTTTAAATTTTGTGTAAATAGTCAAGTAAATGTGTGTGTGTGTATGTATGTACATACGTACATACATTAAATAGAAAATATTCACTTTTACGTAGACATAGTATGTATGAGCGTAACTGTTTGTATATGGATATTAGGGCGACCAGATATGAAATTAGAAAAAAATACATGGAGGATATATATGAAGCTCACTTTAAGGACATAAAGTACACTGTAATTAAAAAACCAGCTCTAAATTTATAATAAATATTACATATGTAATAATAAAAAAATTGATGCTTATGCGGTTTATAAATGAGATTGTTTATATCAAAGCAATAATACATATAACCAAGCAATAATAAAGTACAATGTCCGAAAACTGTACTGTGGCGTACTTTTTTGGCTATTGTCGAAAGAATGTAAAAAGAAGTACCGCGTAGTGCTGAAAGCAATACTTTGGCGAGCCTAGTATACTTATGTACATTGTATGTATATACTACATACATATGTGTGTATGTATGTTGTGTAGATACGTATTTGCATTTTATACTGAATCCAAATAAGAGATTAACTGCAAAATATATATTTTTTTAATTTTCTTCTCCGTTTTGTGCTCCAACTATTCTTGTAAATTGCTCCACATTTATTTGAGTATGTTTTGCTCATTTTAATTAAGGAAAATGTACAAAATATTGAGAGGCGTATACAGACCGTTATACAATAACAATTCAACCAACACACTGAAAGTAAGGATTGCCGTTTTAGTTCGATTGTACCCAATTTTTTTATTATTAATGATTGAATGGTTTTGTTGGTTTGCTACAATTTTGTTTTTTATTTTTTTTTTATTTTTATTTATTTATTTGCAAAAGTTGTAACCTAGCACAACAAGATATTAATCTTATAAATGACAGTTCTAGTGAAATAATCAGATTAAAAGCAAAGCGTATAAATAAACATAAAGATATAAAACGAATAATACTAAGATATTATAAACATAAAAATACAGAAATAAATAGTTTAGATAAAAAGATAAAAATATATATGATGTACATCTTATAATGAAAATAAAAAAAAAATACATTAAAGCTGAAATATAGCATTATGCAAACATTTTATGTAACTCCTTTTTAAACAACTTTGCATTGCCTACATTTTGAATATAGTTCGGCAAGGAATTCCAGAGACTTGTGGTATATATAAAAAACTGTCGTTGTGATACCAGGCTCTTAAATCTATATTGAATGAGTTTCCTCCCTCGATTAGATCTAGCAAATTTTATCCTACTAAACAAATATATTGGCTGCTTAGACGTAATTATCTTATGTAAGAACACGAGACATTTAAATTTTAATAAATTTTCAAATTTAAGTCGAAAAATTTGATATGAGTATAGCGAAATGTGGTCACGACGCCCTTGTAAGAATTTTCAAAAGATTTTGATAAATATGATATTTGCAAATTTAAATAATTTATTTACACACCTATGTACATATTCGTATTGATCGGTACTCGAAGTTATTTTTGCCGAATAACAAATATTGGCCGAAGATTGATTCGATATTGAGTTGTTTTGATCGAGTATTTTACTTTGCGATTATAGCATTCGGTATCGAATAATATTTTTTTATCTCGATCGAATCAACTATTTGTTGAAGGCGGAGATTAGATCCCACACTCTTTTTTGGGCTACCATAACTGATCAATTTTTAATTAAATAATTTTAATGTCATAATAACAATTATTATGGAAATTCGGTTTTTGAAGTATGTAACTGCATATACATAAGTGTTAGTGATCCAAATACAATAAAAGTATCTTTTTATGTTCATCTATTCCCTCAAAACTTCTAAACTACTTATCACAATTTAATAAATAAGTTATCGTCGGAAGCATCTTAATCGTCCGAATTTTATAGGCATACGGCCAAGGATTCCTTATGAACATCAGTATTTATGTATATTTGTTATATTAGAATCTATATATGTATGTATATACAGTTGTCTAACTATTAGAACGTCAATATTGAGGAGTTTGTAGTAAACAATTTTTAGACAAGAATATGTTTTTGTTTTGCGGTTTCCAGAGGCAAATTTTTCAGTAGTCGGGTTTTAGCTTTCTAAACTTCTTTTTATTTTATTCAATAAAATAAAATGAAGTAAACTTATTTATTTTAATTATTAAATTTATTATTCGATACAGATCTCGATATCTTATTTCAAAGAATTTCAAAAAGCTAAAAATGCTCAACAAACAAAAATTAAAAAAAAAACTTAATTTCTTTTGGCATATAGTGTCTTTATTAAAAATAACAAATATTCTCATGGAACACCATTTCATTCATGTTACTGCCGCTGCTGCCTTCGCAGTAGCTGATCCTGTTAGTGCAATTTTCCAAGAGCTTCTTGACGGCGCGAATGACATGGATGATTTTAACCTTAAGGGTATTGGATTATTCGCATATCATCGGTTTTAAAAGTCTAAAAGGGGACAAATCGCATCTCCGTGGCATCCAAATGACATTGACAAGACGGCTGATAAAACCATTATTCAATGGGTTTTCGGCCAAATTTGATTTTCCATAATAAGTTTTCAATATTTCTTAATGTTGTTCAAGTGCAAAGCGACTCATTTTAGTCCGCGGAGTTATGGTACTGGGTAAAAGCCAATATTTCGCACAGAAAAAAATCTATCAGTGTCAACAAAATATGAGTTAAAGATATGCTTGTATTTGGACCCCCGCTACTTTAAAGTACTAGTATTTTTTTATTTCTCATATCACTAGAGCTTTAATTTAGGTTTAGCATATTAAATTCTAGTTATTCAATTCTGTATATTTTGTTACACATTATGTAATTAAATAATGAGGTATTATAATACATCAAGGTGAATGTTGATTTTAAAACAAGCAAGCACCCACTGGTTGGTATAAAAAATCAAAAACAAAAAAAAGAAAATTTATATTTAGCCCTAAACAAAAATATTTCTTCCATTAGTTCAAACATATGTACATATTATGTATTATTGTCTATAACCGAAAAATTATTTGAAAACATCAGTAAACACAAATGAAAAAGTTTCTGAAATATACAGACAGCAAGCAGACAGCCTTAATATTACTCCTACATACATAATATATAGTATTTGTTTTTTCTAAAAATATTGAAAACATACTTTAAAATGGAATAAATGGTCGTAAGCTCATTAGCAAGCACACAGATTGGCGTCTTTAACTTAAGATATTATTTTTGTAGCAGCAAATCTGTTTTCTAGTCATTAAAATAAAAGTAAGTAAGTAAGACTATGTATATATACATAGTGTTGCAATGGCAGTGAATAATGGTTAAGCAAAGATATTAAATCCTTAATTCTGTAAATAGACAAGGTCAAGCGATTCAGGTATATTTAAAGGAACATTTTGGTGAAAAAAAATATTGCGAGTGGCAACCCTGCTTAAAGTACAACACTTACATACATACATATGTATATGTTTCGCATGTACCAGTATTTACTTAAGAGCAGGGACCGCAAATAATAATTATTTTTCAAATTTCAGCTAACAATTTTATAATGAAAGGAAAATGCTACACCAACATACATACATACTTATGTATGTACATAATTCTTGTTATTCGGACTACCTTTGGCTGCATTTTTTTATTTGTTTGAGTTTTATTGACCCGCCCTTACTCGCTCAGATGCTTTAGTCACTTAAAAAAGGCTAGATTTCTAAATTATTAAAAAATGCATTATTTATCCCCGGGATTGAAATTACATAGTTTTTTATTTACTTAAAGCTGTTTATTGAGATCAACTCTCAGTTAGTCAGGCATGTTCTAAAAAAGTAGTAAAATTCAAATTTCAAAAGTATACATATGTAGGTACTTTTAATTTTTTATGTTCTGGACAAGTGTGTACTATGTACCTACATACATATGTATGTAGATTATTATTCCCACATTCATAAAATTCAAAATGA
The DNA here is from genome assembly GCA_956483585.1 of Gymnocheta viridis. NCBI lineage: Eukaryota > Metazoa > Arthropoda > Insecta > Diptera > Tachinidae > Gymnocheta > Gymnocheta viridis. The sequence goes on along the minus strand of OY101441.1, from coordinate 62,119,625 downwards.
GTTTGAAATCATTTTTATTTAAAATAAATCATGAAAAATTTTTTGAAAATAGAATTCAATTTAAATAAAATTTTTCATGAAAAATTTTCTGAAAATAGATTTCAAATACATTTTATTTTTGCAAATGAATTCTACTTCAAAGTAGAATGTAGAATATACCTGATAAACTGTTTATACATACAGTACGAGATCGATTTGCGCAAGTATCGATAACTGCAACATCCCGATTAGCGCAACACGCATTTTTTTACATTTATAAGTGCAACTTTTTCCAAAACCCAGTCTCGATAAGTGCAACTTTTTGTGTTTTATAAAATTGAAAGGCATTTTCTCTTTGAATTTATTTCTTCAGAAACGTAGTTTTTTGACAAGTACTTAAAGTTTCAGCAAACTCAAAAGCGATGATGGAAACTTTGTCGTAATGTGCTGCCTCCGCTAGATCAGAATGCAATAAATTTAACAAAAATATACGAGTATTATAAAAAAACCTTTTAATACATTTGATTGGCACAAAAGGCACAGAATTGGAAAAAAAACCTTAAAGCTTTTAATATTCGTGTGGCAGTTATTCTTTTAGCTAATGCATGGGACAAAGTTTCCACGGTCGCCATTAAGAAATGTTGGATCGTTTCAATGTCAAAAAATGAACAATGGACTGACAGACAATTTAATATTGATTTTGTTACGGGATCAGATAGCAGAAGAACAGGCTTCAATCATACCACCCATTTTAAATTTGTTGCAGCATGTTTCATCGGATATCAACTTCACAGATGGTGTAATTGCAGAATGGATCAGAGAGGAATATTCAGAGGAAAATGTAGCTATAGACGTTTTAGACGAAGAAATTGTAGAAACCGTACAAATTGAACATAATCAAAGAATTAAAGTTGATGATGTCATTAAGTCCCTTGACATTTGTATGGAGTGGGCAACATAAAACGACATTTCTTATGAAAAATTAATCGCTCTTCAAGAAATCAAGAAAGCTGCGATTTCCCAAAAGTCTAAAACTCAAACAAAAATTTCAACATTCTTCCCTTTAAACTAAAGGTTGAAACATATTTTTTGATAATTTTTTATTTTGCTTTTTATTTATGTATAAAACGTTAATTTTATCATTTTGCCTTATAAATGATTGTTTTTATGTTAAAAAAATAAAATTTCGTTTGAAAATTTTGACAATTAGCCAGTGCTGACAATACCGCGGTTTAGAAAAAATTTATCGGTAGTCAAAATTTTCAAATGAAATAATCAATGTTGCTCAACATTTTTCGCAAATTTGAACAGAGTACTAGGCTATATATAGGTATATAGATACATAACAAACCATTTTTGTTGTTTTTGTATCGTAAATATTTTTTTTGACCTGTGCGATATTGTTGCGCTTTAAATTATTAAAGGTATATAAATCTACATCAAAGAAATAACAGCACATTAAAAAAAACGCCAAAAAATTGTCATAAAAATATTACAAAAACTAAAATGGCTAGGACGAAAAAATGGATAGATTTACCAGCTAGATACTTGTAAGACCTAGCCATATTTTATGGCTAGATACAAAAAACGCGATTTTAATAAGATTTAAAATCTGAATCTTCTTAGAAGGTTCAGGCAATAATGCCTACCAACCATCTTGACGTGTTAGTTTCTTTGGGAAAGGGATAGTGCAGAAAGTACAGATTTTGAAATGGAGAAAGAAATTAATTCTTTTACAAATCTGCTGAGCGTTTTGATAATTTTTTATAGCAATGTTGCTGCGCCTTTGGTGTCAATTAAGCGCATTAGTTTTTGTTAAGCTGTTTATCCATTTTATTAATCATTTAAATTCGCCGACGATTCTGCTAGAATAATGACGAATAGACAAGTATCAATGTCTGCCGGTACTGTTCAATGACCAGTAGAGTTGTGCAAAATCGTTCCTTTTGTGGAATCGTTCCGACCGATCCGAAAGATGAAAGGAACTAGGTCGTTCCTTTCGTTCATCGTTCCTTTTTTACTTTGAACTGTGTAGGAACGAGGAACGACTGAAATTGTCTGTCGCTCCTAAAAATGTCAACAAACATTGTTTATTTTCATTTATTGGATATAATAAAAAAGTTCTACAAGTGCTTTCGTAAAATATTTGTAAAAAATTATAACTGTTATAAAATAAATTGTAAATATAATATTTTCCATTATGTCTTCAACATTGATCTCTATACAAAAAGTCAACCTTGTTTTAATTGTATAGAATATGTGAACGAAATAATTGTAGCAAACAGTCTTGAAGAGTCAGCAATTTGCTTTTCAAGTTGACGATTCCTCAAGACGGTTTGCATTTGTGGAACGAGGAACGATTAAAAAGGAACGTTTGGATCGGTCCGAATCGTTCCAATTAGAGAATCGTTCAATGGAACTAGGTCGTTCCGGAACGATACAACTCTAATGACCAGTGCTATGTCTTTGTTGGATGATGAACATATAGAGATTAATGGTTACCAGTTTTGTTACATAAAGGGTTAAGCTTGAATAGATTTTCGAAGTTAAACATTAACTTTTTATTTTGTAATGTGATATACATAGATAGATACCTGTAAGAATTATTTTATTTATAAAAGATATAAGAAAAGTATTTTCTCAGTATTTTTTTTTGTTCGAAAAATAAAAGTAATTTTTCAAGTTTCGTTTTTTGCTTCGTAAATAATAATACGATATGGATAATATTTTTTTTGATTAGAAAATAATAGTTGTTTTCCAAATTTTATTTTTTGTTAGAAAATAATAGTTATTCAAATGAAACAAAAATTTTAAAATAAAGGTCTATTAACGCAAAAGCTTAATAAGAATACATCGTTGTTGTAATAGTTATTCTTAAGATTGAATTTTTGCTTGGAGAAAAGAAACACATTGGTTTTGTTTTATTTAGTTTTTGTCAGACAAAAAAAATATTTTTGAATATATTCTGTACTCAATCTACCAAAAAAGGTACATAAGTACATCCATTATTTTTCAAGCAAAAAAAGTTATGCCCCTATTATGATTCACAAGTAAATCTATACGGTCCCTGCATAAAAGTACTTATTAAATTTTAAATTAAGTGGCGTACCAGTACAATGAACGACATTTGTTTATTGTATTATTTTTTTCACATGTGCTAAATATCTCTCTTGTGCTAATGATGGCCCGCTAAACATTTTCTCCGGTATTCATGTGTTTATTAAAGTTGGTTTAAGCTAAGAATACACAATTAAAATTTTTTTACATCTCACAGAGTTCTATTCCGATCGGGTGTTATTTTAATTCCGTAAGTTGCTGTTTCAGAAGAACAAATACTAATAATTTCTTCCGAATAAATGAAACCTTAGCTAATTTTTGATTGATTTGCTCTAAAAGTATAAACAAATTCAAACTTTTAGAAGTGGTAAATAAATATTCCCTACCTAACACCCACACGAGACCGGAAATGTTTACTTTGCGAATTCTTGAGTTCATAGAAGAGAGAGGGAAATAATTACATGTACTCGCAAAATCGTTATGTTTTGTTCGTAGTTTATACCTGAAGTTGACAACTTTTTAGGTGTTGTAAATTTGCAAAAGAAAACTTTCTCTGGCTTAACAGCAAAAAAAGTTTAAAAGAGAATTCAACAAAATCTTTCAAAGTAAATTTTTCCTGCCTAAAAAATTTACGATTTAATTTTGCTTTAATGCATTTAAATTAAATATTGTTTTTAGCATAATTTTTTTGCAAATGAAAATAATTGTTTTCAATGCAATAATTTGAAACACTTTTGCTTTCTTTAAACACCGACCTAAAAAGCTTAAAAATTATAAAACAAATAAAATTCTCATGTGTATCCTAGCAAAAATTTGCTAATGACTTCTATTAAGATCAACATAATTTTCTACACAAAGAGATTTAGCTCCAACGATGAAATTATTTACCAAACAATTGCCTATTTTAAGGACCTATTTTTTTGAAGGGATACAAAAACTGGAAAAAAGATGTTTTTTTTTCTACTTAGGTAGCTTCAAAATCAATCCGCCCTCGTATATAACTGGTAAATAAACAAAATTATTGTATTGAGAGCATGATAAGCACATATGCAGATGCAACTGCTGCCGACGGCATGATTTTTTTTACTGCGCGTAAAACACTTTACATCAAACACATTAATACCGTCAAAAACATAAGTTTAATACTGTCAGTAGAAATTTAATATCTTTTGTGTTTTGTGTATCAAATGACTTCAAAGTATGCCATTTTGAAGTCATTATTTGTAATCCAAGATCGTAAGCAGTGAAAGTATGTACATACTTTACATTTTTTAGCATTTTAATTTATTACTTTGCCATCAATATTTTTACTTTTTTGTTATTCGTGAAAGGCTGCAATTTTGGAATCAGTTCCCCTAAAATTATAAAAATAATCGAATTAACTATAAGTGGGCTTCTCTAATTCTCCAAGAAAGCAGTTTTTTCACCATCAATTAAATAATGTGTTAATTTTTTTTTTGGGGAAAGGTATAGTTTAGAGAGAAAGGACAGCTTTGACGAAATTTGTCATAATTTTATGAATAATTTTCTATAATGTGCAAGTTTTTCAATACAAAAAATTAATAGTACATACATAATTAAGTCAGTTTGGCATTTAGTTTTAGTTGGCAGAGTTGCAAGATTCAAATTAGGGCCTTGTTTTTTGTGTATGTGTATAATTTTTTCTATACACAATGGTACGCATTACGAAAGAACATTTCATATAGGATATACGATCCAATCCGATCTCTTGTTATTTTTAACAAATTTCAAGCGTGCCTCTTTGTCTCACAGAACCAATCACGGTGCAGCGAGTAAATGAAGACTTCTGTGGCACATCAATTACGTCCATCTGATTTACATTCAAACCAATTTTTTGGGGATAATTCAATTGCATTTTCGTTGTAATCCTATAACGGTTTATAAAACACAAATAATTTCGATTTTTAATTCTCTTTAAGATGGCATAAACGGAATTTTCAAGGTTTAGTGTAAATGTAAGACATCTAAAAAAATGGCATGCTGCTAAAATTTTGCACCACAGTTTATGTTCCGTATTTTGTTTGCTTTCTCATTGCGGGTTTTATTTTATTTTTGACTAATTGCAAATAATACGTGATAGGAGCTGGAACACAACCATGAAGATGGAAATGATGGTTTGGACCGCGCTTTCTAGGCACAGTGAAATAGCACGCTTACAAAAACATAACATGCCACTTATTTGGTGCCTTATGCATTGCCTGGGAAAGTATAATATCGACTTATTACAATGGCGAACTCTATCACCAGATCTCAGTCCTATAATGTCCTCCTCGCCACCAGAGGCGCTGCAACACTGCTCTACGAATAAACGTGCAAAAAAAAAAAAAAAAAAAAAAAGCAGAGTTGTAAAGAACGAATGAAGCTTCACCTCCTTTCATATCTATCACTATCCCTTTCCACTAGTTCCAGCACAATGCATTGCATGTGTAGGGGTCATCCCCTGAGTGCTGGTCCAAGATTAAAAAAAAAAAAAAAAAATATAGAGCCTATGGAGTTATATAGAGAAACGGAGTACAGCTATTAAGCTCAGAAATTTGAGCGACTTGAAGACAGAAGTCTAAAATGTGAAGGCAAGCAATACGTTGCATATATCTGGTAAACAGTATACCCGGTGTACATACGCGCAGCTCTTGTTAAAAATAATCGATTTCTTACCAAATACTAAGCTTTAAGTTAAATGAATTTTTAATTTTTGTTGTTGATGGAGATAATAATAATAATAATAAATTGTTATTTAGTAAGGCCATTTTCCTAAACGCAAGTAATACATGCACTTAATATGCAGGCAAAAGCAAACTACGTAGCCAAAAAAAAAAGATATTGATCATGTTTATATGGACATGATATTTATTTATATATGGTGTCAATATTGTTTTCATATGTATGTATTTATATATATATATATATATATATATATATATATATATATATATATATATATACATATTATACACAAACCTTTTTTTGCGTTTAGTTGTATTTTATAATTAAACAAAGAAAATGCAACGAATTAAGCTGAAGAAAAATAATAGCATGTGTGTCTCGGACAGCACGTGCTACAACAGAACATATTTAATGTTGCAAATATGTATATAAATAAAGTTTTGGTTCAGAAGAGGGCACATAGCTAATGTGCTAATCTAATGACCACCACTGTATATATAGAATGATAAGTCTTCTGATATAAAGAATTTTGCCGGAAATGAATCACTCTAATGTACATACATATCGCTCAACTTTTCCAAAGTTGTTACAAGTAAAAAAAATAATAAAAAAGAAAAAAAATATTCAAGAGGTGGGTTTACACTGTACAGGATATTTGTATGAATTTTTTACACAATTTAAAAACGACATGACAATTATTTCAAACTCAGTTAACTGAAAATTTTAATTTTTTTAGTTATGACAACTTTGCAGCAAATAATCTTATACATGCACATGCACATGAATCAAGCAAACAAGATTGCGCATTGCGCAGGTCCGTTATTTTTTTTGTGTGTGATTGTGTTGTGTTGTGACGTAGACATAGAATATGTGTTGTAAACAAAAGTGCATTCGTGTATAGAAAGTTAGCCGAAATGTAAAACTTTGGTAGCCCGAGGAAGCTCTTCTTCAAATAGCTTCAAGCCCAAACTCAAAAGTTTTACTCGACTGTATCTCTTTTCTTTCCATTTAAAATTTTGTTCAATTCGATGCACCTGTTTAGAAGTTATTTAGTTACTTCCAGTTTTTCGCCAAAATTTCTTACACTTTTTACAACAAACACTCGTTTGTATTCTATGATGACGTAGATGCGAAGTAGAAAAGTGCGAAGCGCGCAATCTTGTTTTATTGATTCATGATACATGCATACATATTGTCTGTTCCACGAAATATGCGAAGTAGAAAAGTGCGAAGCGCGCAATCTTGTTTTATTGATTCATGATACATGCATACATATTGTCTGTTCCACGAAATATCTCAAAAACTAAAGACAACAACACGGAATACACATTCGCAGATTTTTAATTATATTTTATATTTAAACTTTCTGTTTTCCAAATTACATACGAGTACTTAAGTATGTGCATATGTGGTCCATATTTGCAAAGGCTCTAATCCTATTTTATCCTATTTGCCGCTAAGTGTTTATGTGAATTCGGTTCAAACGTAACTTATATCTCCTTCTAAATTTGTGTATCTTTGAATAATGAAGTCTCTGTAATTTAATTTTTAAGAGTTATTGAAATATATATTGCAGCAATATTGCCGTGCTTAGGTAAAAGGTAGTAAATAAAATTATAGTTTTACACTCTAAAACATTTGTTTGTTAATATAAATAAAATAATATTCTTAACAATTAATAAAAAGTAAAAAAACAGTATTTGGATCTTTTAATGGATTAAAAAGGCAGTACCTACATACGAGTATTTATATTTTTCAATAGTACATTTTGAGTTTCAATAACGTTTTTATAAAATGTTCACACATGAGGCTTTAAGGGCGTTTAAGCAAAATTTTTTAAAAGTTGATTAAAGTCATTCAGAATACATTTGATATGATTAAGCTGATATTTTAACAGCTGGCTTATTGTGATAAAATATCATAAGAAAATTTATAATTGTTGACATTGTTGAAAAGGGAAAGAAATTTTTATACATTTTATTATTATATTTTCAGCAATTCTATTTGCAAATAAGTCCATATATACGTATTTTTCGCTGCTTTGTGCTGTTAATATTTTGTATTGACGCTGCTACACTCATTACGTATTTTTGTGTGATCGATTCTATACCATGAGCTGCGTGATAGAGTTGTAAAATATCGATACTTTTAAATATGTACTCAATACTTTAACCATTTTCTTAAATTTAAATTAAACAAAAACTAAAAAAAACAAATCAATTTCACTTTAAAAGACGTAATTCACCATTTTAGTTCTTTTTTTTAAAGAACAAACACAAACCGCGAATCCATTTTTGGCTTGTCTGCAGAAACTCCCAGGATCTCGACAGGAATCAAACCTGCGAACCCTCGACTAATAGTCTAGTACGCTATCTACTAGTCTAGTAAAATATACATTTTAATTAAGATATTTTAGATGAAAAAAATACAGCTTTGAAAGCATTGACTAGCTGCTTTTTAGTATCGAGTACTCAAAAAACTACAAGTATTGAGTACTCAGTACCCTAATACTCAATACTTTTGCCACTCTACAACAAAGGAGACCAGTTATGACATGAGACTGGTTGCTGCTGTAGTTGTAATTGTTGTTATTCTATCTCTGCTATACGATAATATGATATTACACGATATAAGTTATATTGCAATCTATTTTCATTTATAACCTGAAGGTAAAAAAAATAATTTAAGCCAAAATATAACCTCATTGTTCCATCTCTACTCTACCCTGTGACTCTACTGAGTAAGGTTTGTTCACGCAATTTTATTAGATTCGAATTTGAGGTGATCAACGCTCAATCACGGTTGAGATGATCAACACGATATATGTGACCGTTGTATTACTTTGAACAATTTTATACTTAAGGAATGTAAGCAATATTGTATATTCCATAAATACTATTTTTTAATTATAGTTTTTGTAATTCATATTTAAAAAAACTGTTAAAGGACTGTATAGAGGCATCAATACCTTAATCACTCGAGTACACCTTAACAGGCCATTTCATAAGCAAATGTAACTGAATTGTAGAAAAAGCTTATCGTAAGAGATTTTCTACAACTTTTTATAAGCACACTTATTATGATCTTATTAAAATACAAATTGTTAATAGTTTTCATATTATGGTTTAAAAATATTTCACATGACAATAGTTTTTAGAATAAAACTTTCTTTATACTTAGTTTACATAACAATTTAATAAATATGATTTCAAATAACTTATTCTCGCTATAGTTTTGTAAGTGTTTTTAAAAATGATATTATTAGTTACATTTTTCAGTCTTTGTGTTTTGTGTTAATAGTGAAGTGTTTTAAACAGCGCACAATTTAAAAAAAGTAATTAAATATTAAATAATTTTAATTAAACATTTTTGGTAAATATGTCATATAAATATAAACAATGTTCGTAAAGAATCAAAAGAAATTGTTGAAATACTTTTAAATACCCATAAAAGAAAGATAAGCAATTCTAGTGAATTTCCAGCTAGCTCTATTGCGATTGGTTCTTTCAAAGATGAAGATTTTGACAAAAGTGATTACGAGTTTTCAAGTTCGAAAGAAAATTTTGATAATACGAGTACAAGTGATGATATGGATATTTAAGAAAGAAATTGCTATTTGACTGTTAAACATACCATAACAAATATTGCTATGACTAAATAAACATTTTAAGAAAATCTTTTCCTTTTTAACAAGAGATGCAAGGACCTTAAATCAAACACCGCGCGACTCGCCAATTGGTCCAATACAAGGTGAAAATCCTGTACATTATGGGTTAAAAGATTGCCTAGCCGATTTCTTATCATCTGAAACGTTTCTAAATAGCTCAATTGACTTTAATATGAATATACATATGTGATTACCTGTTGCACAAAGTTCTCTAGCACAAGCCTGGCCAACTCTTATTAATATTAATGGTCTGAATCGTATACACTTGGTATTTATAGTGGAAACAGTAAGCCAAAAGATGTTAATGAGTTCTTACACCTTTTTATTAACGATTTAACCGAAATTATGAATGAACAAGAAATAAATTTATATATATGTGCTATGTATAATAATTTATAAAACAAAAAAGAAATAAAATTCTCATAAAAAATTACTACCGTATTTCAAATATTATTTGGTTATATTATAAAAATATTACGAATGTAAGCTTATTATAGAAATGATTAGAATTGTATTTTTCTGTAAGTTTATTCTATAATTAGACTTCTAAGCAAGCTTACATTATATTATAGACAAGTAATATTATCGCAAGGGTTCAGTTTTCATTATTAAACAATTTTTAATGAGCCTTTTATAATAGTAATCACAACACTTTTCTAAGCTTGAGGCTTATGTTAGTAAGTTTGCTACAAGTTATTTCTAAATCGTTTTGGTTTGTTGGGACCCCTCATATGTATACGGGTATATATGTATGTGTATGTACTTAGTTAGCAAAGAAAGCAAATTGTAGTGAGTTTTTGGTTCCAATTTTACCAGTCAATTTATTATCAATAATGATTCATTTAGATTCTTTCGGAATTAAAGTCTGCTTGCTGTCTGCCAACCAACGTTTTCTTTAATTTATTTAATAAATTAAAAATTAAAACATGGCTAAAAATATAAAGAAAAAAAACGTTTGGAAAATTAACATTTCTCCCCCCTTTCAGAAAATGTTGCCGATAACGGTACCACAATGTAAACATAACACAAGATATATATATATGTATATATATATATAAGTGCGTATGTGTATATGTTTTTGCTGGAGGTGGGTGTTTTGTTTATACTATATGAGGGTCAAAATATTTCTCTTCTTTCTCCATTTATGTGTATTGTTTTGATATTGTTATTGTTATTATTTAAACATTCCCGGTCTGCGAATTTATCTACGATCTCTTGTTGGTATTGTTTTTTTATTTCATTGTGCTCCAACGTACATATTTGTTCTATTGTGTTATTGTACGAGAGTAAATAAATTTTGTAAATACATACACACATATATCTCTATGTTCATACATACATATAAGGTATTCTTAATTTTTTTTTTGCATAATATTGTATGGAACTGTTTAATTTTTTAGTGTTTCTGTGGCCTTTGAACATTGAGAAAGTGTATTTATTTTGTTTGTGTTTTTTTCATACAATATTTATATTTAAACAAAACGATTAGTACGACGACTGATAGTTCATCGTGTGTCAATTGTTTAGTTAAAGTGTGTTTACAATATGTGTATTTGCCATTTGGAATATAACTTTTCCACATAATAAAAACATATGAAATTTTTCATTACTTATGGACAACGAAAGTGACAATTTACATATGTATTTACATACACATATACATATCGTATAAACATACATAATTTTACATGAATTACTTGCAATACAATTTTGCATATTATAACTCGTACAAGACAGATTGATTATTATTAAAATTTCATATAATTAATTAATTTTTTTGCGTTGTATTTACTATACTATCGGGCATAAGAGTGTTTTATCGTTATTTGTTTACAACTGTTGATAAATAGACAAGCATGTTCGTTTACAGATTCTTTCAACGTCAAAATAATGTATGTATGATTTTAAAAATATTATAACTAAATTTATTTATTTAAAATATTCAAACCAAAATCTACAACAGTTGGAGGGAGAGTGTGATTTTTTGAGTCGATGAGAAATACAAAAATATGTTTTAATTTCACAGTACAACATTTTTCAGCTCATTGACTTGGAACTCAATTCTGAGAATTTCACGTGAAAGAAGCCCCAAAAATAAGAACTTCTACATCAATCGCTTTGTCAAGTTCGCTGCATTAATAATTTTATTTACATTTTAAAACCAGAAGAACACTGATTATTTCAATATGGAAAATAACAAGTATACGTACGGTACACCGAGATATAAGCAGTGTACCCATTTGAGCACTTTCGGTGCTAGATTTAGCACTTCTTTTGTTGATTTAGCAGCAAAATTTTCGATTTCGCACTTAGCACTTTCCAATTGTTCATTTTTTAATTAAATAATTTTAGATTAAAAAGTTAGAATGGTCGCGTTCATAAGACGTAGCTGTTTAGCTCAACTGTTGTGAAACTGTTGTCAATTGTTGAGTTCAACAGTTGCGTCTTAGAAACGGCATGATAAATAATTCAATAATGATCAGCTGTTTAATGTAAACAATTGAAAAGAAATAAAAATGCTGCAAAAGAAATAATTTAAATTTGCTAAATTGATTAATATGGCTTATACTAAAAAGTATGGACAACACAGAATTTGCAATGAAGTTTTTCTTGGCAGGAATTTTCCAATTTAATGTAAAATCTGCACCACAAATTTAATATTCACAATATAAAAAGGCACAGCAAAATACTCCAATAAAATGATAAATCTGCGCCGATAGTAGTTCATATTTCAACGTTGCCGGCTCAGTTCAAAAAATCTCTAAACCTTAAATTGAACTAATTTGGTAATTAATATAAATAGACACCATAATAAACAGACGTATATTTAATGAAATTAGTATATTAATTTTATTTCTTTATTTTCGTTACTTCATCGCATTTGTAATGCAAAATTTAACAAATTAATTTGCGGTCGCCACCTATCAAAACGGCATTGCGTTGTAATATAAAAGCGCAGAACTCTCTTGATCAGCTGTGGAGCTAAACACAACATGTTGACTAAATGTAGCGATAAAAATTTATGATTGAAAAAATGGCAGCAAATACTCAACTGTTATGTGGAGCGGAACTACTCAACTCTGCGTTTCTAAGACAAACACTCAACGGTTGCGCAACAGTTACGTCTTATGAACGCGACCAATGTTATCTAAATGACTTATTTTATACTGATGAAAAAGAACATGATAAGAAGTACACTTTCATTGCTTGATTTTCAGCAATTTGGATGACTTCCCTCTAATGTCAACCACGTGTAAAATTCATCAGTGTTACAGTCAATTTTTCACTACTTCGGTTTCATTAATTGTAGTGAAAAAGTGATGATTGGGAAGCTCTTTTTTTGCTGGGAGATAATAGCACCTGAAAATTAATGCTTTTTGTTTGTGTAAAGTTTACTACAATTGTCAAAACTTACTATACATATATGTAATTTTTTGTAGAGTAGGTACAAAGCCTAATAATTTATTTTCAACTTCTTTAAGCATTTTTTGATATTTCTGAATTAAAAAGTTGTAAATTCAAATCCTACTACGGCTACCTAGAATAAATTTGCCTAAGTACATAACATACGCGTATGTGTGTGTATGTGATATATAATTTAAAGACTGAATTATTATTTTGTTATGTTTTTAAAACTTTTTATGTTTAAAAAATAATTTATTGTTTTAAGAAATTTTGTTTTATTCAATGGAAATTAATATTTTTAAGGCAACATAAGCATAAATGATAAAACTATGAATTCTCAAAGAATATATTTGCTTAACATTAAGACATTTAAATTTTTGCACTATGTTTTAAACATTTTTTTAGCAGTTTTTAGAACTATTTTGTTGCCAATTTAGCTCCAACATTTTTTTGGATCTGGTCACACTGGATATAAGATATAAAAAAGTTGATGAAAATCCACATTGAGCAAAAAAAAATTCGTTTAGGCTTTAAATTATTAACGCAGTTAACTTGACAAAACGAATGATACAGAAGTTCTTATTTTTGGGGCTACATGTGTTGTACTGTGTTACGTATATGATATTTTAAAACTGATAGATTTTTTTGTTCGAAATTCTTGTAGAGACAAAAAATTATATACATATATTATATACATATATAATATCCAACATACATTGAGTTTTGAAAGATCTCAACGGAGTTTTACAGGAGTGGTTAAAGTGTCACCCCTATGATGGCTGTTCGTGCAGTATATCGATATATGAAATTATGTCTTCTTTACATCTGAGGTGTATAGTATGTTCAACAACTTTGTAGAAAATATTAAGGTAAATATTTTTGTGGAACATATTAACTTTCTAACTCTCCCCCATAACGGTGATTTTTGGCTGTATTCTAACACATCCTAAAAAACTCCTCTAAAATGGGGGTGGGAGGGAATGAAATATTCTACAAAATTGTTGGCCATAACAGAACACACTAAAGCCCAAAACTTCAGATTTTTTTTTCTGGGATGACCGACACTATGCGAATAATCTAGAAATGATCCGAACCTTTAAGGCTAAAAAACCAAATTGTTCACACTACTTTTACCGTGTTTTAATGTGATATTTTTTCAGATGCTTGATCAGCTGTTATAACGATAAAATAAGTTTTTAAGTGATGAAAATTTAAAAACCCAAATTATTAAGCTATCAGGTTGTTATTTAAATTATATAAATAATGCATTTATAAACAAAAATGAATATACATACATATTAAAATACGTTGTATCATAATTAAAAATAAAAAAGGAGCAACAGAAACTCCTATTTTTATTGGCAATTATAATTTTCTCAATGAAAAACTTTTGAAAACTGGTAGTAAAATAAAAATTTTCAGATACATTAATTTTTTTACCTCAGGATATTATTATTTTTTCATTTCCCGCCACATAGTATAAATCGGAGTTCAAAAAAGGCCAGAAGAAACTAAGTCGCTCTGAAAAGAAAGTTAGAAGAATGCCAATAAATTTTAATTTAAAGGTTTTGTTTACAACAGTGTCCTACAATTTTGAACTTTTTCTACCAAATCTCACAAAAAAATTTCATTTACAAATCCTAAATTTTTCCCGTTTCCCATGCAATAATAAAAGTTGTTAAAGAAACAAAATCTACAAAAATGTCCTTTCTGTTGTGTGGAATAATGTCTCGTGTCAAACATTTTTATTTGGAGCTTTATCATAAATTTGATTTATACATTTCAATAAAAATTAAATAAGATAAAATTCAATCAATTAAAATTTCAATATTATGAAAATATCTTTTTTTATATTTTCTGATCTTAAAGTCCTGTTCTGAAAAATAAAGTGAACACATAAAAATATGTGTAAATAGAACAAAATATATTAAGTGTTTTTGAGGCTAATTCAAAAGTGAAAAAAAGGCTGAAAAAGGTTTCGAAACTAAAACACAAGTTTCGAGGTTAATATACAAAAAAAGGTGCAAAATCTAGCCTCAAAAAGCTAAACAGCCAACCCTAATTTAAAAATTCACTTTACAACTTTACTTTTCATTTTTGAAATTAAAAATTAAGGGAAAAAATTTGGTTAATGTACTCGCATTTTAATTGACAATTACAACAATAATTTAAGAAGCTAATAGATACAAAGAAGTATATCTTTTGTTAAGTTCGCTGGAATTTAACGTTTCTGTAATATTGAAATGAAATTTTTATGGCTTGAGTTCAAATCTGATTTTACCCATATCTTCTTAATTTACGAAATTATTTTTGGATAAATTCTATAATATTTTAAATACTTATAAGACTTGCTTATTATTTAAATGTAAATAGGTTGCAAATAAATGCAAATAACAAAAAAAACTTTTCATGATTAAAGTTTCAGTGTCTATGTCTCAAAATAAAGCTTACAGCGTCATCAATCTAACAAAAAGAAACTCGATAAGAAAAGTTTTATTCTATGAAAAGTATCGTTTGAATTCTATGGAAGGCTGAATGTGCAAAGCTAAGTGAGACGTCTATGTTAGTGTAAGTAAGTGAGTGCCAAGTGAGTGTGACATGATCATGACATGTTTCTGGTATTAAGGACAACAGAGCTCTCTTTCTCTATTGAGTGCAAACGCAACTTGTGTCTTTTTAAGTATATTCTTTAGTACTTCAACCACGTCTTCGAGGGTCTGAGATAATTATATAGTACTAGTAATCAATAGTCAATATTTTGCACTAAAGCACATCAGATGTTAATACATATGCACATAATACAGTCTTCGACCGAGGTCAATACTTTGTGATATGACAACCTCGATTTCTTAAACTTCTTTACACTCACTGTACAAATATTTAGAACAAGTATTACCACATTCAGAAGGTTTTAATTATGTATTGAGCTATTAAGTCGTGTCCTGGTGAGTTTTTCAGGATCATATTTTCCTTTATTTTAAGCTACGTGTCCAGCAGCCATCATCTTTTCTTAAAGCACTCTCTACCGCTGGCGCAATATTCTTAACTGTCTTCCAAATAGAGAAGCTTGTATGATCAGTATTTTTTGATGTAATTCCTTTTCATACCGGATTGTTTCAAACGAAGGACACTTTTCAGTTCCTTATTTATAAGGATTTATTTTAGAGGTCTATTGTTTTGCCACTCTCTTTTAAAGGACTTTTTTCGAAGAGAATTTAAAAACATAATAATACGGTTAGTCCACTAATAAGGGGTCACGAAAATTTTTACCGCAAAAGTGTTTGGTTTGCTTTTTTAGTCATGATACAGGCCTTCTTGCAATCAAACTATCCTTTGTGGAGAATTAACTCGTTTCTTTCACATTTTCGTCGTTTAGTGATCTATGTTACAAAATATCCATCTATGTTACAAAAATGACCAATATCCAGCTCATTTCTTATCCACTCATCCATTAGATGATTTTGTGGAGATTTGTAAGTAAGTCAAAATGAAGTCATTGATAAATTTATCCATTTCTTCTTCAAATTGAAATTATATAAATTCAACATATTTAAACCAATCAGTTTTGATACATTTAGGCTCCATATGAAAATTCAGTTTTTCTTTGATAATAATATTGTTACTGGAGAATACCAGAAGATAAACCATGTG
This sequence comes from Gymnocheta viridis, assembly GCA_956483585.1. Taxonomy (NCBI): domain Eukaryota; kingdom Metazoa; phylum Arthropoda; class Insecta; order Diptera; family Tachinidae; genus Gymnocheta; species Gymnocheta viridis. The sequence goes on along the minus strand of OY101441.1, from coordinate 62,103,181 downwards.
ATATTTCTGTAGTTATTAAATTTTTATTCCAAGACAAATTTACAAACAAATAACGAGTTATTTTTAAATTGAATTACAAAAAAAAACTCATATAAATTTTTTAATAACATGCATAGTCAAGGGAAAATTACTCTAGATTTATAATAAATTGTTTAATATTTTAATTTTTAAAAATACCCAAGAGTCACATAAATTTTAGCATCCGCAAACAAACTCTGCTAATAGGTTTTTTTTAAGAGTTACAGCTAATGAAAAATTACTATTGTTTTGCAATAACTCATTTATGAATTTTAATTAAAAAAGAACACTTAAATGTCACATAAATTATGTCATCGATAAAAAACTATAGGTGCGTTCGAGTACCCAAAGGTTTGTAAACATTTTTACTGAAATTTACCGCATTTTAGTAAATTACGTTCGTTTACACAAAATACAGTAATTGCGAGCGTAAAATGACACTTCAGGGCTGAGTATTTACAAATTTTTACTGCAGAAATTTTTGCTAGTAAAATTTAGTAAAACAAACAATACTAAGAAAACAGAAAGTATACACGCCTGCTCCACTTAGCCCTGTAATTGTACTTACTATTTTGTGTGTTCCGAAATGTTACAGGTGAACATTTTATATCTAATTTTCTTTTTTGGGCTCCATAAAAGCTTTTCAACATTTTTTATTTGTGTTATTTTAATTCTTTTAAGTTGTGAAAGAATAAATTTAATTAACAAATTAGCAAAATTAAATAAAATAAAAATAAACATATGGGCAAATCCTGCGTGACGAACGCTACATTCGTACGCGTTTGCACATTAATATACATATACAAATTTGTGGGCCTTTCAAAAGAGGTACCTTCAACTTACGCATGGTGTTCAGTGGGATATAAGTGTACTTTCGAATGGCATAAAAAATATTTTTTATTATCGGGTTTCTTTGCAAAATAATTGATCACAAAGTTTTGTGATGCACGGTACAAAAAAAAAACGGAAGTAACTTTGAAAGTTAAAGAGTATTTTCGTAATTTTTAGCGAATTTTGCATAATAAAGAACACAAAATCTTGTTCCTAAGAGAAAGATGAATATACGACAATTCTAAAATAAGATATTTGCAGCCAAAAAATTGTTTAGTTTTTTATCAAAAGAAGTGAACTCTTTGTGACGCACACTACATTTTTATAGTTGTCTTCATTCGCTTACAAAACATCAGATTGTTGTAAAAATAAAAATTTAGAAAATTAAGACAACAACTGTTACGGGTGCCTTTTCGACTCCCATTCGTGTGTCAGTTGCCGACTCAGTCAAACTGTCATTCAATCACTGAGACACGTGCCAGCAGCAGTATTTGCTCTAGACTTTGGTGAATTCTGACAGTCGAGTGGTATTATTCTCATTACGAAGTCTTTAGTAACCATTAACGTCTCCTATCATCTCGGCACACAGATAGCAAATAAAAATGCCTCGAGAATTTCATTTGAAACGTCTTCTTAGTTCTTGCTGTATTATAAGATTTTTCATACCGAAACGGTATTATACCGATATGATACCGGTATTTAGCAACCGAAATAAACTACGCTTCAGTATGGATATACCGATATTTATATTCAATTTAATAGGTATTTAATTGGTATCGGTATTAATTATGGTGTCGGTTGCCAACCTTGCTAAATAGATATAGAAATTCTAATAGCATAGAATGCTAGAATATTAGTCAGGATATAGGGGGTAACAAGACGCTGAGTGTTTCTGCAGAGAATCAAATAGGGATTAAGCGGTTTGCGTTTGTTTAAGTTATCAAACTTTTATATATTTTATCAGGGGAAGTTTCAAATGACACGAAGTTCTTTAAAAAAGTATGTAATATGGCACAAAATACACAAAATAAATTAAAAAAAAACATTCATTTAATAGCAAGTTTCATAGAAATGAGATGGAATTGTACCTATCAAGAAATTGGTTCTCATTTTGATTTCATTACTTTTACCGGCCGAGGTTTCTGGATAGGAACTTGGCCTTATTTTCACATTAATGGCATTGTGAGGACATTATTTTCTGTTTTTTTAAGTACATAACATGCATACACCAAGCGTAAGGCCAAAAGTTTGAACTATGATTTTATAAATTAATATCATAAGTTTTTTCAATCCTTTTTTGAATACATACAGAAGTTTGAGATTAAAATTTTGAACTCATAATTATGTGCATTTATGAATAGATCTTTCTCAATTTGACATCAAGTGCTATTCTCAAGAAAAAAGTTTTAAGCTAAGAGAAATTCTCTAAGAAATAGTATTTTAAAAATTAAAAAAAAAAGTAATTGAACATGACATTTTTTTTAATTTGCTGAGGCTTATCTATATTATTAATAGGCAAACCTATTGGAAAGATTTATATATTTTGAAACGGGGTTTTACATATATATTCACAATCTTATTTTTATATAAATAGCTTCGATATTTAGGAAGCTATAAGCGTTATTACACATGCATGTATCAGCTTCAACTTGAAAAATAAATAGTGTGCATGTGTGTTTGTCCATTTTACTTTTGCATAGAAATGAGACAGATTTTTAAGTTGCTTAATCAAAATGTTTTTGGTATTTGTTTTTATCGTATGTATTTATGTAAATGCTTAGTATTAATTTCTAGAATGCGGTCGATTGAGTCGGCCGCTGGATACACTAGATAAAAATATTGTCATCCCACGCTAAGAATTCGGAAACAAATTAAATAAAAGTTTTACTATTTAATAGTAGGTCTAAGAAAAATAAACTTCACTCATGTTCCGTATTTATTTACTATCCAAATTTCAAACACACAGACTAAACCTGTTTCTCAATTTGCGAATAGTCTTCCTTTTCTTGAGTGCTAGTTTCTCAAATAATTTGCATTGAATTCGATTTAAATTCATTCTCAATATGAAATAAAAACTTAATTTGACTCTAAGTAAGTTTGAGGCTTAAGTTTTCTTATAATACAAAAACGCAATTCGAATTCTTCAGTTGATGTGCTACATTTAAAAACATTTGCATTTAATTTAATAAACTTAGAATGACATTATTTTAATATAAAATTCTATTATTTATTTTCATTTTCCATTTAGATGACCCGTTATAAACAGACAGAGTTCTCAGAAGAAGATAGCAGTTCTATTGGTGGTGTGCAGCTGAATGAGCCCAGCAGTAGCACGGGAATGCAGATACGTTATCATACTGCCAGGGTAAGATACGAGTACTTACAAAACACAATATTGATAAATGTACTTTATATGTAAATTTATATGTATCTCTTTGTTTATATTATTCATTTTAATACACACACTACACACATAATGCTTGGGACAGCTCAGTTTCAGATACTTCATGTTCTTCAAGTATGAATATACCATTTAAACTAGTTAGCAATTACATTTTAAAGAACTTTTCTTGTAAAATTTTCTCTTCTTAAGAACTCAAAAAATATATATATACATATATTTATATATATATATATATATATATATATTTGCTTTGAAAGTTTAAAACTTTTATTGGTATTTTTTAAACCGTACCCTGCCGAGACGGAATTGAGATACCTACAGCCTCAACCACCTCGCGCATTTTCATTATCCGATCGTCCAATGCCATTTCATGGATTTTATCGGCTTTTTCTGGCATGACAAACTTTTTTGGGCGACCTGTACGTTAGACATCATTTGTGCTGGTACGACCACAACGAAACTCAGTAAATCACTTTTTAATCATTTAAATTGGTGGTGCAGAGTTCCTAAAGTATTTAACAAGCCTTCTCTTGCTTTCGGTGACAGTTTTTTTTACTTCAAAAATAATGTTTAATCAGTCCATGAAATTGACTTTTTTTAATATTCGTTAAAACTAACGAAGTTGCATACTTTCAATGCCAGTAAAAATCAAGTCTTATAAAATATAACAGTTAACGGGTTGAAAATTAGTGCTTTGGAAACATAAAAAAGTCACGGAATCATTAAACTGCCCTCGTATGTTATTTTTCAGTTGAAAATATATTATATTTCGAGAGGATTTTTTTTTTAATTTTAAACTCTTTATTAAGGAAGTTATTAAATACCTATGTATGTCAAATTTAAATACAGTATAACCTCGTTAATCAGGAAAGATATAGTGTCAACCTTGGTCCGGATCACTGAACGTTCGGACTACAGTTAAAAATATTTTAAACGCCAAACATGGCTAAAAAATAAAACGAATGGTGCGAACACAACATGATGGAGCTGAATGTAAAAAAATGTAAATGCATGCGCTTTTCTGACCCTTTCATTACGAAGCAGCTGTACATGTCTCTAGTTAGACCTATTTTAGAATACGGAAAATCATATGGGATCCACACTATAACATTCATAATATTCGTATTGAATTTGTGCAAAAACAATTCTTGTTGTTCTGCTTACGTGGCCTTGGATGGAGTTCCTCAACAAATTTGCCTTCATATACTAGCAGATTAGCATTAATAAATCTTCCTACTCTCAAAAGTCGTCGTACAATGTTAAATGTTTCTTTATGATAAATCTTATCTATCAATGGTGACATTTGCTTTGAATTTCTTTTAAATTCTGTTAAATTTGATATTCCTTGTCGTAGTACTCGCCATTATAATCCTCTTGTTATTAACTTTTGTAGGTCTAATTATGCTATGGCTGATCCTTTCACGAGATTGTGTCATCAGTATAATTATTTGTCTGAACTTGTTGATTTCTATAATTATAAAGAATAAAATCATTGTTCTTCTTAATTAATAACTTATAAATTTTTATATTTATATTTTTAATTTTATAATTTTATAATTCATGTAATTTAATATAATTTTAGTATCTTGTTATTAGTCTGTAAGGATTATATCCATTGACTAATTTGTAAATAAATCAATAAATAAATAAATAAATAAATAAATAAATAAATAAATAAATAAATAAATAAATAAATAAATAAATAAATAAATAAATAAATAAATAAATAAATAAATAAATAAATAAATAAATAAATAAATAAATAAATAAATAAATAAATAAAAACAAACAATGATGCATTGTCCAGGGCTTTCTATTGCTTATTGGCACCAGTCAGAAATTGCATCACTTTCCTTGAGCCATGATTAATCGCATCCAGCACTTTTTGGTAGATCAATAAAAATCGGGATGTTCAAAGTTTTCAAACTACAGGAAGCGGCAGTTTATAAAATCCAAATGCGTTTGCGCAGGGCATGAAATTTTTCCACCAGGAGCCGAATTTTCGTTATGAACATATGCTGTTCACAGGTTCATCAGCATTATATATTTTATTTTTATCCGTTTTCTACTTCTTCTAGAGTTTGAAAAAATTTGAAATATCGGAACTATCGCTTAATTACTGCTGCCCACCTAATTCTATTTAGAATTTAAAATTTTTGAAGCCAGTCGGTTACTTGCTGAAAAATTATTGGTTCCAAAAATTTTTCTAAAAATATCTTGCTTTCTATAATCTTTGTAGAAACAACCACCTCCAAATTACGCTACTGAATGGTCCATGGTATCACCGCTTCCTCTACCGGGGGTTTTCACATTGTCCCAATTTTTTATTGTTTTCCCTAAATAAATATTTTATTTTAAATTAACTGTTTAAGAAACAATTTATTAAAATGTTTTGAAAACACATATCTGATCCTCTCAAAGTTTTTTACTTTTATATCAAAAATTTAGTTTTGGGTTTTTAGACATAATACTTTTCCCATGATATTTTTTATTTTTGCTCATGCGCAAATGTGTGTTTTATCTGGAGGAAAAATAGCGAAAACCTAATGTAATGAAAAAACTGTTGCCCAGACTAGAGAGGAAGTTATCAATCAGAACTCCACCGTTTGTAAAACGGTCTCCGGTTTTCTTTAGTTTGTGATGGAAAATATCATGAAAAGAATATGACCCTGAAAGCGTGGCCGAGCCGTCCATTTGGCTGATCTTGTTTTCGGTTATGAGTAGTACATCCATTAAGTCAACGGGACAGATTAAAAGAAATGGGTAAACTCAGATTTGAACTCAAGCCAAAGAATTCCTTTCAATATAAACCAAAATACTTCCAATAAATTATGCATAAACATTAATTAGTTAACGGGACAATAAAACACTATGATTAGAAAAATTTGTTATTTTTGCAACAATTATATAATATATTTTTAGATCTAAAAATATTTTTTTTTGAAATACAGGGTGTCCGCCGGGAAGGTCCTGACACTTAATATTTGTCAGTCGTGAAGTAGACACGAGGCAAATTTATTACGGAAAAATATTTGATAAGCCAACGTGTTTTAATCGTTAAAACATTTTATCAAAATCAATCATCGATTACTGTGACGATGAGAAAGTTACGTGAAATTTTTGGGAGAAACAACGTGCCAAAAAACGCATTATTTATCGTGTAGTGAATGATTTCGAATAAAGAATGTTTGTAGGTGATAGGCCCAAGCATGGACCACAACGTACTGCAAGACCGGCTGAAACCATTACTGCTGCTTAAGAAAGTGATCAAAACAATCCATCAACCTTAATTCGACGCCGTGCTCAGGAGCTTGGTCTTCAAAGAACAACTTTGGCCACAATTTTGCTCAAGGATATGCATTTGTTTCCATTTAAGATTCAATTGACACAAGAGCTTCTTCCACAAGACAATTTACGCTGCCGTGCATATGAAAATAGGATGTTAAGGTTCTTCCACAAGACAATTTACGCTGCCGTGCATATGAAAATAGGATGTTACAGCTCGCCCATGACAACACCAATTTTCATGAAAAAATCATAATGAGTGACGAGGCACATTCTCATTTGAATGGATATGTGAATAAACAGAATAGTCGGTTCTGGACAATGGAAAACCTTCAAAATATTCATCAGTCACCTTTGCATCCACTAAAAGTGACAGTCTGGTGTGCAATTTGTTCAGGAGGAATCATTGAACCTTACTTCTTTGAAAATGAAAACCGCGTAACGGTAACTGTGCATGCTTGCTTTGGGCTTGATTATCACGTGGTATCAACAAGACGGTGTCACATCGCATACAGCCAGGACTACAATGGAATTACTGCGAGACCTCTTTCCACTACAAGTTATTTCAAGAAATGGTGATGTTGATTGGCCTCCACGGTCGCCTGATTTGACTGCTCCGGACTTTTTTTGTGGGGATATCTGAAAAGCAAGGTTTATGCAAACAAATTAGAAACGCTTGAGTAACTCAAACAAAATATTCGTGATGAAAGTAATGAAATACCGCATGAAATGTGTGAGAATACAATGAAAAATGTTCTCCAAACGGCTCGCATTGTATTCCATACATAGTTGCCGACATTAAATAAATTATTTATCAATATGAGATCCATTCTCTTTCATTTAATCAATTAGATCATATTTTTATAGAACATTTTTATGTGCATAAAACACAACACATTTTTAGATCATATTTTTTGTTGCTTTGCTTATTTATAAATGCAACGGCACCAAAACTTAATCTTTCCCGTCTTAGGAATGGACAAAGTATGAGCGGTATTGTCTCGTGACAATTTTGGCTTGAGAAACGGTTTAAATTTTTACCAAAAAATTACTGACAATCAATAAGAAAACTAAACAGTTTTTTTTTACAATCGAACGAACTCATATAGGACTTCCTTGAAGCTGAAGTTTCAAGCCATAACAGTTTTTCTATCGCGATTGTTTATTAAATTAATCTTCTGAATGTAGCCTAGCGTTTGCAACTAAAAATTGTGTCCCATAATTATTTGATTGTGTTATGCTTTCAAACTAAACAATTATTTTTCTTTGCAGGCCACCTTAAATTGGCGTTCGCGAAATCGGGCTGAAAAATGGCTGATGATAACGACAATTGTTTTGTCATTTATAATTTTGGCCTTGATAATAATGCTCTTCAAAAATGAAGCGGATAAGACAACACGAATTTTGCACGTTGAACCGCATAAAGACAGTAAGTTCAATATTAAGTTTCTTAAATACAATTAATATGAATGCATAATTTCTCTTAGGTAGTGGAATGCCATGTTTAAATGAGCATTGTATTTTTGCCTCAAATGACATATTGAATTCGATTGATCGTACAGTTAATCCTTGTGAGGATTTTTATGGATTTTCCTGGTAATTTTCAGTATCTGCTATACATACGTATAATACATTTTAAAAACCTAATTTTCTTAAATTAGCAATCAATGGATAAAAAACAATCCTATACCAGATGGGAAATCATCCTGGGGTACTTTTAGCAATATTGAACAAAGAAATCAATTGATAATTAAAAACATTTTGGAGAAACCCATGAAAACGTTTAAATCGGAGGCTGAAAAGAAGGCAAAGATCTATTATGAATCTTGTCTGGATCGTAATGATGATTTGGAGAAGTTGGGAGCAAAGCCCATGGTGGCTTTTCTATGGAAAATAGGAGGATGGAATGTAACGCATACTGGCTTCAATATTGGCAAGTGGAGCTTGGCCGAAACGCTTAAGAAATTGCAAAATAGGTAAGATGAAAACTTAATAGAAATTAAAACATTTTTAAAGTTACATGTATTTTTTTTTTGCAGATACAATATTAACTGTTTATTTGGTTGGGCCATAGGAGAAGATGACAAGAACTCGACACGTCATGTCATACAGATTGATCAAGGCGGTCTTACTTTACCTACACCGGATTATTATGAAAATCGTACAGAAATCCATCGTAAGGTCCTAAAGGAGTATATTGAGTATATGACCAAAGTATGTGTTCTGTTGGGTGCTAATGAGACTGATGCTCGTCGCCAAATGGAAGAGATTATGAGTTTTGAAACTAAAATTGCCAATATAACTATACCTCTGGAGGAACGTCGCAACGAAGAGGCCATGTATCACCCTATGAAACTATCCGAGTTAGATACGTTGGCACCTTTTATAAATTGGACTCAGCATTTAGATTTTGCCATGCAATTGGTCAATCGCCGGGTAACTCAAAAAGAAGTCGTAGTAGTTTATGCACCAGAATTCCTAAAGAAATTATCTCTCATTATTATGGAAATGCAAAGCACACTGGAGGGTAGAAAGTAAGTGCAGTAAAACGTATTAAATTTAATACAAACTAGTCAACTTTCTTATACCTTTAAGCACTCTGAACAACTATTTAGTTTGGCAAGCTGTAAGAGTACTATCTCCTTGTCTCTCGCGCTCTTTTCGTGATGCTTACAAGGGAGTACGTAAAGCTCTTATGGGTTCGGACGGTGGTGAAGAAGTTTGGCGTTTTTGTGTAGCTGATACTGGAAATGTAGTAGGCTTTGCTGTAGGTGCCATTTTTGTACGTCAAGCTTTTCATGGTGATTCTAAGCCCGAAGCAGAACAAATGATTAATGAGATTCGTGAAGCTTTTAAGCTCAATATACACAATCTCACATGGATGGACAAAAGGACCCGCGAACGTGCTATAGACAAAGCCAATGCTATTTCCGATATGATCGGCTTTCCCGATTATATATTAAACGTTGAAGAACTGGATAAGAAATATGCAGATCTAAATGTCACAGCTAATACCTACTTTGAAAATAATATACAATCAAATATGTTTAACTTAAAAAAGAATTTGGAAAAACTAGATCAACCTGTTAACAAGACGAATTGGGGTATGGTGCCTCACATGGTGAATGCCTACTATACGCCTTCAAAAAATCAAATTGTCTTCCCTGCTGGCATCTTGCAGTCACCATTCTTCGATATACACAATCCAAAAAGTTTAAATTTTGGTGCTATGGGTGTGGTTATGGGTCATGAGTTAACGCACGCGTTCGACGATCAGGGCAGAGAGTTTGATAAATTCGGCAACATAAATCGCTGGTGGGACAATAAAAGCATTGAACGTTTTAATGAGAAGACAGAATGTTTTGCCAAACAATATGGTTCCTATATTATAAATGGCAGACATCTAAATGGTAAACAAACTTTGGGAGAAAATATTGCCGATAATGGTGGTCTGAAGGCGGCCTATCACGCATTTCTGAAAACACCCATGATAAAAGAGGCTGATGTTCTTAAGCTGCCGGGTCTGAATTTGACACATAAACAACTATTCTTTGTTTCGTTTGCAAGGGTAAGGAGATATTATTTGCTAGTTCTTCATTTAGAATCTTTCAGAAGATTTTAATAAATTAACTTTGTGCAGTCAAAAATCATAGAAAATTAAGACAGTACTTTTTATTTGAAACAATTTATTCATCAGACTAGCAGAACGGATCAGTACTGATTTCGAGGTCGCTACACCATCTCATCAGCGTTCTTTGTTAGATTTTATCACTTTTGACGGTGGACACTAGTGACTTTGAATATCAACTATTTATCCGTATTATTTATTTAACGAATTAGAACACGAAAAGTGCAACTTATTCATTTCGTACAAGTTAAATCAATTTCTTTTAATAAAATAATGAATTTATCCAAAAATAATTTCGTAAATTAAGAAGAAATGGATAAAACTCAGATTTGTTCAACAATTACGTATAAATATTAATTATTAAAAACGAAGGCAGCCGTAATAAACTCTGTGTTTACATTATCACAGGTGGTTGAATACTAAGAAAGTCAACTACAAGACAAAAATAAAGTAAACAAAAAATGGAAAACTGCTTGATCTCAGAGCCAATGACTCTGGAAAAAGCGGGAGAGTATTGATTTAAGTTTAAGAAATGAATAAGTTGCACTTTTCGTATTCTAATTCGTTAAATAATACGGTTAAATAGTTAATATTCCTGATCACTAGTATCCACCGTCAAAAGTGGTAAAATCGACCTCAAAATCAGTACTGATCCGTTCTGCTAGTCTGATGAATAAATTGTTTCAAATAAAAAATGAATTTAATAAAATAATGAATTTATCCAAAAATAATTTCTTAGATTAAGAAGAAATGGGTAAAACTCAGATTTTATGTTTGTGTACATACGTATTTATTAAGTTGTTCATTTTTTGATATTTTAATTTTGATAATTTTTTTGTATATTTTTTGTTTTTTGATTATTGTAAAAATTTTTTATTTACACAATTTTACATATACATATATCCCTGAAGAAGCCACACAAAGAAGTGGCGAAATGACGGTGTTTTAATAAAAATTTTGTTAACCTTTTTTAAAAAAATTTACCTATTGCTCAAAATAAATTAGATTAATTTAAATAAATAAATATTATTCGTATAACACTCATAAACGCTTCGTCAAAATTATAATTTTATTTATTTTTTATTTCAGGTTTGGTGCTCTACCGATACAGATGAAACAACCGTATTACAATTAGAAAAAGATACCCATTCACCTTCACGTTTGCGAGTTGCCGGCACGCTTTCAAATATGCCAGAGTTTGCTGAAGTTTTTCAATGTAAAGTTGGTTCCAAAATGAATCCGGGAAGCAAATGTGAAGTATGGTAAAGATTTTATTTTTTTAAGGTTTTATTTATTTAGGAAAAGAATTTAATAGAATTTTACGAACGTATGTATATGTTTTTAGTAATTTAAAGAAATTACAAAACAAAAACAACAACAAACAAAGTGAACTATGAACGTGGTAGAAAAACCAAATATTTCAACAATATGTATGTGTGTGATTTATAATAATGTAAAAGATCTTTCATAAAAATAATTTTTTATATAAGTAAAAAATTAAAAATTGATTGAAATTGATTGCATTAATAATAATAAGTATAAGTTAATAGTAAATCAAGTTATAAGTAAATCAAAAATGTATACCAAACAACTAGTCAAAAACTTCCCACTAGGGAGACACCGCATTAATTTGAAAAATATCCTTACTGTTTTTGCATTAGTGCAACTCTGGTTTGAATATTATATATTGTATGTAATTATAAAAAAAATCAAACGCATGAATATGCTAAATTATTGTTTTGTTTCCTTAAAAAAGTAGTCTAACGTAACGTTTACCTGTATTATATAATTTCCCTTAAAACAAGCGAAAACACACACTTCCAATTTGTAAGAAAAAAATCTATTTTTGTACTTAAATTATAATTTAGAAAAAAATATAAGAAAACACTTTTAACCGGTAGATAAAAACAGTCCAGCGAAATATATTTCTATTTTGTGCCTAAATTAAAAAAAATGGAATTAAATAAATTACAATCGTAATGTCGTTGAAGCGAGCGAACGTGTGAACAAGTGAATCGGCTTTTCGAATCGATTGACAAACTTTTTTTTGTGTATTAAATAATTGTGTAAATTTAAGCATTTAAACTATATTAATTAATAAAAATTTATTGAGTTTAGTGCAAAAAACATATCCTATAGAAACGAAAATAAGGCCCATCTTAAACTAAACGTAACAATCGATAAAGTTTCAAACTGCAAACGTTAGTGTTACAATTAAAACGACAGGCGAATTGAGTAGAGTTCAAACTAGAAATCCACTCGTATATTTCTTTATCAAAAAAACAAAAATTGCTCAATTGACGAGCGCTATGCTGTATATTAACAAAAAAACTGAAAACAACAAAAAATAAAAACGCTAAATATCAAAATAACATATAAAAAAAGCTTAAAAAAGCTATTACCAAAAAATCGATAAAAAGCTGCATACAAAATTCAAGACAAATCTAAGCAGAATAAGAAAACCGCCAGTATTGAAGAAATTGCTTATACAGCAACAACACGGAAATCAAAGACATCATTTAAATCGAATAAACAAAAGGGATTTGAATGCGTTAAAAATAACACATTCACCTTTGCCGCGAATAACAGGCAAATATGTGCATACTTTATTTTTGGAGTTTTTTGTTTTTTCTGTTCGGTAGGAAAAGATTTTAGAGAGATAATAAAATGTTCGCATTTTACTTGTGATAGAGCTGATTAAAATAAAGCTGTTAAAATTCATGTAAAATTAGATAAAATGACTTAAAACAAGTTAGCTTTTAATATTCGACTGTGCCGAATATTATATACTCTTCACCAAAGTATGGAACATGGTACAATTATTACCAGTACCCATGTTGTGTAACTCCAGCGTCGAGAAACTTTTCGATTAAATGTGTAAAACGAAACAAAAATGACATAAAATAATACAGACAGTTGTTTTTCTCACTAAACTGTGTCTGTTAATTTTTTTTGGCGAGTAATAGCTTTCAAGTAAGCAAATTACTCGCCAATTTACAGCAAAAGTGTGTCTGTAAAATTTTTGAGAGAAAAGCTGCCGCCTTCAACTGTCAAATATACTCGCAAACAAAAACGCAGTGAGATAAAATTGTGAAAACACAAAACATATTCAAAATGGAAAATGTAATGGGCAATAATAAATAGAAAAATAATAACTTCTTTATTTTACTTTTAAACGCACAAATATTTTTTATTTTTATACTATAAAAATTTAGTTTTTATTTATTTGCAGATATTTTGTAAACAACAAACATTAAAGTCGCACCATACATTATTTTGTACAGCCGACGGTTGTAGTATTTTCGCCGCCGTTGTTGAAATTTTTTTTAATGTTAGGAGATTTTGGTCGCCGTAAACGATATTTGTGAGCCCCGCTTCACACACTTAAACTTTTGCTACTCAACTCGTAACTCAGCTGTAAGAAAGACGGAGATGGAATTACAAATATCTCTTTTTTTCTTACAGCTTAATTACGAGTTGAGCAGCAAAAGTTGAAGTGTGTGAACCGGGGATGACTAGCGTTCTCAACGTGTAAAATTTCATTTCAGCTTGGAGTTGTATAAAATGACATTTCTAACGTAACGACGTAAGCTCTTTTGATGAGTTACAGGCACACTTTTTTCTCACTTTTCGAGAAACGATGGAATATTTTTTTACATCTTTTCGACGCGAGAAATTCTCGCCAAAATTACAGAACATGGGTACAGATAGATGCAGTCCAAAAGAAAACATGTACATATGCATATTGTTTACTTAAATTTTAGTTGTAGACTGTCAAAACAAAGCAGTTTTACATTGTTGTTTTGACAGACTCTAAATAAACTTCCAGCAAACAATATACATATGCTTTTTTTTGGAGTATCTTGTAATAATTGTGGCAGGGCATGGAGTAAGAAATGTATTTAGCAACGAAAGAATTTCACTGACTTTAAGTGAGAACAGTTGTTTGAATAAATTATTTAAATTATATACTTCTTTCTGTTAGTTTCTAGGAAATGGCCATGAAAAACAAAAACTTAGAAATATAACGTTTTTGGCATATCTCTATCATTCATAGACGGATTTAGCTGATTTTGATTAATAAATACTTCAAACAAATTCCAACAGATCTATCCATCATTTAGGGCTGTAAGTGATCTTTAGTTTTAAGAGCAAGCGTTTCAATATCGGACAAAGGCGCAAACAGGAAGCGTTAAATCAACTTCCCTATCTGTAAAGTTCTCGAATATATATATTTTATGGGATCGGAAAAGCATATTTTAGAAATCAGAAACGGAATATAAATATGTATGTATATAATTTTCACATTTTGTGTGGTAAAGTGTATAAAAACAAAAATTGCTTTAGAAACCTAGAAGACGTTACAAGTATCGCCTTACTCTAAAAATACTTCTAAGTTAAAAAAAATGTCTAAAATCGCAATAAATAACAAAAGTCGGATACGTTCTAGAGTAAAAAATATGTAGTGTGAAATATTTTCTGTAATATCATTATTTTTTTCACTAAAATAAAAAAACTGCGTATGAAATCCGTAAAAATCTATGAAATGATATACGAAAAAAGAAGCAAAACTGGAAAAACCTTAAACACGCTAACGCAAAAGTATACAATCGTTAGAATCTAAAAATTAACAAAATGGAAGAAAAGGTCTAATCTCGGAAAAACAGATGATATAAGGATCTCTAAAAATCTATATTATTAATAGCCAATCACGTTCTTTTAGATCCCTTTTACGGCCGTAATAATAAACCGATTTTGGAAAGATTTGTATTGTTTTAATGGGGTTTTTACATAGATGTGCACAATCTTATTATTTTTTAAATCGGTTTGATATTCAGAGAGCTATACACATTTAAAGTTGCTACTAACACATGTACATTTATTACACATGCATGAATCAGCTTCAACTTGAAAAATAAACAAAGTGTGCATGTGTGTTTATCCAATTTGCTTTTGCATAGAAATGAGACAGATTTTTAAGTTCTTTCTTTAGAATGCTTTTTGGTTTTTATTTTATCGTATGTATTTATGTAAATGTTTAACATTCACTTCTAGAATGCGGTCGATTGAGTCGGCCGCTGGATACACTAGTAGAAGATAAAATTTAAACAGCGTCATGAATTAAAAAAAAGAGAGTAGTATCTTGGGGGCCATTCGCGCTTATAGCTATGCTCCTTTACAAACATATCTCACGTATTAAACAATGATGATTGTAAAATTGTAATTAATGACAATCTTGTTTTAGGTAAGAAAATAAAAATTTTATTTTTATAATTTTCAAACCATACTTGAGGGCTTATTTATGATGATACTTTACATCACATTACACTACTATTTCAAATTATTAACTCTCATACGGCGCTACAAGATATATCGAAAGGAATAGCACAAATCAAAATATGCAAAAAAATTACAAGAGAAATCTTAAAATCTAACTTTTTCGAACATGCCGCAAAATCGAAAAAACTTGTGAAATATTAAAATATAAAAATTTACTTCAATACGAAAAAAATGTGCTGAAAACACACGCGAAAAACAAACAAATAACACGGCCAAAAAAATGTGAAATTAAAAAAGCGTTAAACTCGTGCAATAAGAGCTAAAATTAATAAAATCCGCTTTAAACTCACAAAAATATGTAAAAGTTCTAAAGAGCATTTTTCACAATATGTGAATGGTTAACACAATTCGAAAATAGCTCAATTATTTGTTTAAAAATTTTTTATCTCTGTCGTTTTAATTGTTTTTTTAAACACTAAAATATACAATCTTTAAAATTTAATTTATTACTATAAATACCGCCAGCTTAGTTTAGAAAAGAAAGAAAAGTATCTAATTTAAAAAAAAATACACAGGAGGAGATGAAATCTTAATAGAAGAACTACTAAATTTATTATTCGAGGCAGGTCTCGATATCTTATTTCAAAGAATTTCAAAAAGTTTTAGTTGTTGAGAGTTTTTACTGATCTATATACAAGGATTTCATTGGCGCTGATGTCAAATCATCATTAGACCTTAAACTATATTCTTGAAAAGTTTCAAACCTCTTATCTTATACAAAAACTTTTTATCGTACATTTCTTACAGTTCTAAGACTATTGTCCAATAGTTTTACAGTAGTTTTGAAATGCTGTTGGTAATTTCTAAGAAAAATTACAAAAATAAAAATTAATTGATAATATTTGAAGTTTTAAGTATAAATAATTAAAAAAACGTATATATGTATGTATGTATATTACTTTCAATCATTAATAATTAATAAAACTTAAGAAAAAAAATTATATTCAAATAATTTAAGCTAATTGCTAATTGAAATCTATTGCATCCCTTATTGTTCTCTTCTTCAAAAAGTGTGACGTTTGGGTGCAAAGAATATGCTGTTCACAAGTCTCATAGTTTTATTAGATACAATAACGTTGTAGATTAAAACAGTTGTGAATTGAACATGTACGATATTTTATAGTTCTTCTACATAAACGATGATCCTTAAAAAAAAATTTCAAGAAAAACTATTATTCAAAACATAAATTGCTTTCAATCAAGTTTGTAGCTTAATCAGTCACTGAAGTGAACAAAAAAAATTTTTCTAACAAATTTTAAAAAATGTTGTAGTAATTGAAAATTTGAATTTTAGTTATTGAATAAATAGTTTTCGTCGTAGGTTAAACTTTAACAACACAATTAATTGGAGAGGTAGTTTTTGTATTTTAGTTTTTTTCTTTTCTTATTCAGCTGTTTGTCTCCTACTTCAAAAGTTTTTATATGTTAGATACGACAACTTTTATAAATTAAGGTAACAATATACATATACTTTTTTTTAATAAAAAATAACATGATTCTATATTTTCTGTGATTTTAACTAAAACCAAAAAATTAAACATTAATTTTAAAGAAAACTAACATTTTAAGAAAAAAAGGAATTATTGAATAATTGAATAATATTGAATAATTTATAATGTAAAAAACACCAAAAATAATTTACATACTAATTTAAGGAACTCTTAAAACCACGTAAAAATAGCAAATGAAGTTACACTGTGCTGTTTTGCTGAGTAGCTTGTCGGTACAAATTTTTTTGCCGAGACTCGATTTATTTAAAATTATTTCAAAGCCTTGCATGTTTTTTTTCTAAAATTTTTTAATTCTCTTTGAAACATCATTTGCTATTTTATTAAAATGTGGTGCTTTTGACCAACAATTTTATTTATACAAACATTTAATCTAAAGAGGCACAATTTTGTTTAAATAAATTTGTGGCTATTTATAATCATTATATTGTACGTACCTACTATATTATTTTGTTGTACTGTATTCGTTTTATTAATTAAATTAGTAATCAGTTCCTGTGTTATTGTTAGTATACGGTATGGTATGAACTTATGTAAGATCCTTATTAGCCAAAACTAAAAAAAATATTAATTATATTATAAATAATATTTTATAAAAATTATATTTTAAATTAACAATAGAAACAAAACGTTTTGTTTCGTGAAATAAATGAAATCAAATATTATATTAAAAATAAAATCAGTATTGTTTCAATAGATTTGGCTCAGGAATGCAAGCTGTATTGTCAAATGTAGTATGTATTGATAAATGTAAGTGTGTGTGTAGATATTCGCCCATATTCCAGTTGTCAACATCGACGTCACGTCAATACAATACCAAAAAATGGAGGGTAGTCTACCGACTCTCGAAAAAAATTTTGTGCTACTGTCGTCTATTTCTGTTCTCTAAGGACTAGAAAATAATTGAGTCTGTCAATAGTATTCAGTACAGAAGCCCCATTTTTTTGATATTGTATTGACGTGACGTCGATGTTGACAACTGGAATAAAGGTGATTAATTTTTCAAAAGTATTTATATCTGAGAAAGATGTGAGCTACACTTTTTATTTACTTAGCCACATAGAGATGGGATCGTGAGTAATTTTTCAGCCATGATCGTCCGTGCACGCAAGCAACTATTTCTTAGTTATGTAGAATCATGGATTGGGACATTTTTTGGTTATTGTCTATACACCTTCGCGTGGGTGTTGTTACACGCTGCATAGATAAATATCAGGTTTGAAATGGTAATAATGTAAATTACCTGAAATAAATCTCTATTGACCACCAGTAAAATGAGCAGGTGGCTCCGTAGGGATCTGACTAAGTGGTTCTTAGCCCGTGTTTCGGGCGCGTCACATACAAAATATACATTCATGCAAATTGGATAAACATTTAAGGTATCGAAGTGCAAATGTTAATTAGGATTGTTGTTTTACCTCATAGATTTGAATTGTTCCCACCCTACTGATGTTCAGCATATCAGACGTCTATAACAATCATTACACCCTTAGCTGTTGATTGCCCCTTAAAACAAAACTAAACTATTGTAATACCGATCTACATCAACAATGATAAAAATATAGATTACGCATTTAGAGTGTAAACATTTTTCCGTTTTGCGCATCTACGTCACATCAGCATATCGTTTAACATAAGCAAAAACAAAACATAAACAAACAATAAGATTTATCTATGTATATTATTAAAAGGCAAACACGTTCTTTTAGATCTCTTTTACGCCCGTAATACTGAGCTGATTTTGGAAAGATTTATACTTTTAAACAGGTTTTTTTTACATTGTTGTGCACAATATTATTTTTATTTAAATATGTTCGATATTTATTTAGGGAGCTATAATAGTTTACAGTAGCTACTAACACATGCACACTTATTACACATGCATGTATCAGCTTCAACTGGAAAATCAAACAAAGTGTGCATGTGTGTTTGTTCAATTTGCCTTTGCCTAGATACAGAGTTTTAAGTTGTTTATTTAGAATGTTTTTTTGTTTTTGTATTTCATCGTACGTAATTACATAATGTAAATCTTTAGCATTAATTTTTAGAATGCGGTCGATGGAGTCGACCGCTGGATACAGTAGTATACGTAAATGAAAGAAAATTAGTAGTGAAACTGATATTATACGGGTACATTAGCATTTTTAAGCCAATTTCAAAAATATAAGCAATTAATATTTTCACATTTATTTAAGTATCAATTTCATTTTTATTTATGTACGTATGTATATACGAGTACATATGCATGTATATGTAGTATGTATATAACAATAAAAATTTTGTTAATTTTTCGTTTTCTTTGCTTAAAAATTCTGCAATTTCGCAATTTAAATCTCTAATTTTAAAATATGTACGAGCTAGAAAGAACACTTTTTAACTTCTTCGCTAGACTCTACATTTTAGGCCAATTCCATGTGTTTTTTTTTTTCAAAAAATGTTCGGTGATAAGCAAGCCTTCGTTATTGTTTGTTTGGCAAATTGTGTGAAGTACATGAATTTTACACATGTCTTCTGTTGGTTTCGATAACACCCCTTCACTGAGATTCTTTAAGCTCTTTCCTTATACAATTTAGTATGTATTTGGAATTGATAAAAATTTTTTACATATATACCCATTTCATATTGCAAACTATTTTCAATATTTTCAGAACAAAAATGCAACATGCAAACATACGAAGTTTTTTGGGTTTAGTTTCTTTCCTTGCCCACAATGGAAAATAAGAAAAAACTAATTTCACATGCCGTGGAAGTGTGGGTACTATTACAGGGCATTTCATTTTGAACTGTTTTATTATTTTTGTTTATTGTTATATTTTATTTTGTTAATTTATATTAACTTTTTGTTCACTTTTAACAGCCTTTTAAACAATTTTTTCCTTTTGAGTTATTTACGGCAAGAAAATTTTTCTGCTGATGTGACGTCACACATTAACAGATGATTTTTGTTTACAATAAAAAAAAACTGCGCAATGCGTAATCAGTTTTTTATCATTCTTGGATCTACAAAAAGCTAAGAATGCCATTCCTCAATGAAATAATACATTCACATTTATAAGTGAAAAAATATTAAGAAATTAAATCCTAAGATAGGCTATGACGTATAAGTGAAGCACGAAGAGGGAAAATGTATAATAAAAAAATTCATTTAGGTGAGTAATTAAATATACATATCAATCAATGCTACTTCTTTAAAATACATTGTTAAACTAAGAGCAAAAGCAAATATGTATGTAGGTTTTTTTCGTTACGGAATTTCTTGATTCGGTCGCCGCGCTCAAAGCCCGCGATAAAAGCTATGCAATAGCTTAATAATTATATGATATGGTAATCTATCCGCGGCGGTATGACGTACTGACTTGCATTAGCTATAAAATGGTACCACTAAAAATACTGAATGCTCTGAGGCTATGATTTTATACAATTAATATATGGAGGCGTAGATCATGCAGATCAATTGATTACTTTATACGATTTAGATAGAAGAAGTCGGAAATCGTGGGAGAAAGTATTTTTGAGGTTGCTAGTGACCAGTGTTCATAATTCGTACATTTTGTATCAAGAACTCACTCGCAAAAAAATTCCATTTATCGATTTCGTAGTAGATTTAGATGAAGAGTTGTGTTAAGTCGTGTAACACCAACCGCAACACGCCATTAATAAAAAATACAACATTGTACATAAATATATTTACCGCCCATGTAACTGTGGCAGTACACTTTATTGCAATCATGTAACCGCGTTTTCTCTGACTATAATCTTACATTTTCACTTATTCACGTGTTAGATATCACACTTCTTGTAGAAGTATTAAGGTTTAGACATCCGTAAAATTAAAAGTTATTGTTCACCTGTTGGTTTAAGTACATCAAAAACACAAGTGTATGTATAACTAAACAATAAAACTATGTACACATATATATATAATACAAACTACATTGCAGATTTTAGCTGCGGTTGATACCAAATTATAAACCAGCTCAAAATACGTGTTTTATTCCTCGCTCGACTAAGCCAAGCGACCGAACATTTACTAAAATACTTTTGATATACTGTCGATATATTATCGTTTGAGTTTCTAATTATTCTGTACCGATACTTTAGGAAAACATAACTAATTGGACAACACGAGCTGACAAACGTAACGTAAATTTAACATGGCAAACCGCTTGGGGAGATTTGGACGAAAATGGAGTTGACGCTATAGAACGAGCCAACACTTCAACTTACACACCCGCCTTCCAGTAATAGCGCAGCCGCCGTTGCAAATCTTGCAACTGATGATGTTGATAAACCATTAAATTCTGCCACAAAAGATGTAACAGCAGGTTGTGTTCCAAAACGGTCAGCAAAGGTAAGTAATTTATCCTTCAAAACTGCTCTACCAACCACACGCTCTGGTCTCGTGCGTAAAGATCCTAATGTTAAGCGTACACGAGTAACTGCCAAGCCCAAAAGTAAATCAACTACCCAAGGTCAAAATGTCACATGGCAGGCATTGCTTGAAAATACCACTTCCGCTGCTCCTACACCTACAAGTTCAACAGTTTCAAACACAAATTTTTTAAATTCACATATGTCTAGCCTGACAATTACGGACGCAGCCAATAACAATGACACGTTCGATAATTTCTTTAGGACGTAGTAACTCATTTCTTCCTGATGCTTCTAGTTCGATAATATTAAACCAACAGCCAAATATGGCTCCTAACAGCTTTACTGCCACAAATATTTATCGAAATGATACAACTAATCAACAAACCTCTGCTATAAACTTTCAGCAGTCAACAGACCTATTTCTTGGCGCTAATAGCTTGCACTCAGTGAGTAGATCAAATCCTGCGAATGCCAATATTAGTGGTTTCACAGCGAACAGTGTTTACTATAATCCTAGCGGTGCTACCGCGGTAGGCCATTTGCCACACAGCACAGCCCTAAGTTATAACCAAACACCGTTTATTTCCGCATCAAATTTTCACCCATATAACAACAATTTCAGTTACTTACAGCCTAATATTAACTCTCAATTTATTCCAAACGTTTCTAACTTTACATCGCAAATTAATACTCCTTACCATTCATTTGGTACACAAAGGCCAACAACGGCACAGTGTCCAAATTTAAATAATACTTCAGCCGATATAACGTTGTCTACTTCGCATATAGCAGCCCGTCACGCTATTAGCAAGGATTTACCAATCTTTTCAGGGAAACCAGAAGACTGGCCCATTTTCATAACAAATTATATGCAGTCAACAGAAAGATGCGAGTTTACTGAACAAGAAAACTTAATAAGACTACAAAAGTGTTTAAAAGGCGCTGCATTAGAGGCGGTAAGAGGAAAATTGATGATGCCTAGCACTGTAAACCTTGCTATCGAGACACTACGAATGCTCTATGGTCGGCCTGAAATCATACATCAGGCTCTGCAGAAGAACCTAAAAAACGAGCCTATTGTAAGAAAAGAGAGGCTTGACACTTTGATAAATTTTGCACTTGCTGTACAAAACTACAGGACTACAATGCAAGCAATGGGTCTCTCCGATTATTTGAACGATCCGATGTTACTCAATGAGTTGGTTGAAAAATTGCCAGCCGATTTGAAACTTGATTGGGGTAGGTATCGAGTCACTCTACAAAGAGTAGGCATTGTGTGTTTTGATACCTGGCTGTTTAATTTGGCAACATGTGCGTCTCACGTCACAACATTTTCGCCGTATGCAGAAACAAAAAATTTTAAAAAAGAGCGCATTTTGGTGCATGACGTCATTGATGAAAATAAATCAAGTCCTCAGTCATCTTCCTGTTTAAAATGTCACAACAATCATCGCCTCTTTGAGTGTCCTGAATTTATGGCATTAAGTGTAAAAGAAAGGTGGAATTTCATTAGTGAAAAAAATTTGTGTTTACGCTGTTTCAAGAAACACCATATTAAAAGATGTACCTCGAAACGTCAGTGTGGCGTAGACGAGTGTAAAATGGCCCATAATTCGCTGTTGCATAAACGAACAATAGTCCAAAAGCAACAAAACAATAGCAATCAAGCTATTTTGTTTCACGCGAAAGAGAAAATTCTCTTCAAGTATATACCTGTGACGCTTTTTGGCAACGGATATACACTTAATACTTACGCATTGATTGATGAAGGTGCGTCGTGCTCCTTAGTAGAAAGCGAAATAGCAGAACAATGGACAGGCGAAATAACTCAAAAGGAAGAGAACTCAAAAACAGTTTCCTTGTTCATTTCCGATCATAAACAAAGTTCTAAATTGTTATTAAATGATGTGCGTACTGTTACAAAACTAGACTTGCCGGTACAAACGTTATCAAAATCCCAAATCGAAAAGTATGAGCATTTAAGGAATTTGCCAATTATACCGTATACCGCAGCAAAAGCAAAAATTTTGATTGGGCTCGATAACGCAAAGTTGTGTGTACCTCTTGAAATAAGAGAAAATTCTAGTGACGGCATAATAGCCACAAGATGCCGAATAGGTTGCGGTGTGCATGGACGCCGCCAGGTGAGCGAGGCTTCACAGCAGCGGGTGCTTCATATTTGCCCATGCAACGACAAGTACAACGGCTTGGATGAAATGTTGAAATATTATTTTTCTTTGGATTCAGTAGGAGTTACATTGAATCAAAACCCACTGCGATCAAAAGCAGATGTTTGGGCAAAGGCAATTATGGAAAGCACCACTAAATATTTAAATAATGAAAAATGCTGGGAAACTGGATTGCTGTGGAAACACGACAAAATATGTTTACCCGATTCACTCCCTATGTCAAAACCCCGACTGGCTTGTTTGGAAGCAAAAATGCAACGTGATGAGCCGATAAAGACATTTTTAATTCAAAAAATGATAGACTATGAAAGAAATGGCTATGTACGAAAAGTAAAAGTAAATGAAATTCGCAACGATGGCGACTCATGGTATATTCCTATTTTCACAGGATGCGGCTGCCGCTGTGAACAACATTTCCTTAAACTCTGTATTATTAAAGGGACCCGACTTACTTAAATCGTTAGTAAGTGTATTACTCCGATTTCGGGAAAGACCAGTCGCCATTTGCGGAGACATTCGTGAAATGTTCCATCAGATCCGTGTCAGAAAAGAGGACCAGCGTTTCCAACAGTTTCTATGGCGCGGAGGTGACTCGTCCAGACCGACTGAGGTATACGCGATGACCGTGATGACGTTAGGGGCTTCTTGCTCCCCGTCTCTGGAAAATTACGTTAAAAACAAAAACGCAGAGCGGTTTACAGAACAGTATCCTACTGCTGTGCAAGCTATTTTAAATAATACATTTGTAGATGACTGGCTGCAAAGTGTGAACACCGAAGACGAGATGATTGAGTTGGCCAGAGTTGTGCTATTCATAAAGATGGTGGCTTTGAAATGCGAAATTGGCTTTCTAACTCGCACAAGGTCTTACACAGCTTAGACGAAACCAACGAAACTCCGCAAAAGATTTTTATAGATCAAGAGTGTAAATTTGAAAAGGTTCTGGGTATGTGGTGGGACCCTACAAACGACAGGCTAACATTTTTCGAAAATTTTAAATCAAAGGTTTTCGACGAGGCTGTGCATCCTACGAAACGTGAAGTCCTTCGCGTAGTGATGAGTATTTTCGATCCTCTTGGTCTCTTAGGCAACTTTGTTATTTACGGTAAAATTCTCTTGCAAGAAATATGGAGGTCGAGAGTGAAATGGGACGAAAAAATACACGCACCCGAAAGAGAAAAATGGTGGCAGTGGATACAAGTTTTAAAAAACATATCCACGGTTAGTGCCCCAAGATGTCATCCACTGGTAAGCAAATCAAATAGCGTCCAACTTCACATTTTCGTGGACGCAAGTATAGACGCATATGCCGCAGTCGCATATTTGCGTGCTGAATACGACAATGAAATAAGTTGTTCGCTCGTAGCCTCCAAGACCCGAGTAGCACCACTAAAACCTATATCGGTACCTAAAATGGAACTCATGGCTGCCATACTTGGATTGCGCCTTTGCAAATTTTGTTACAATGAGTCGTCGGTGAAAATCAACAGCCGAGTATTCTGGTCAGACTCGAAAGACGTTTTGTACTGGATTAACTCTGACGCACGAAAATTTCAACAATTCGTCGCGGTTCGAATCGGCGAGATTTTGGAGGAATCAAACGTTTCTGAATGGAGATGGGTGCCGTCATCACAAAATGTAGCAGATGATGCTACTAAGTGGAAAAGCGTCCCGGACTTACGTATCGCTGGTTCAATGAGCCATTGTTTTTGAGCCAAGGCACGGATGCTTGGCCCACCAGGGGCATCATTACACGCGATAGTTCTTGCGAAGTTTTGTGTCACATAGATATGAAGAAAACAATCGCAAGATTTCCCTTAATTACAGCCGATCCGACATGGTTTAGCAGCTGGGAAAAACTTCGCAGGTGCCAGGTGATAATTTTAAAATTTCTGCGTAAAATGCTCAAATACAGACAGGTATGTAAAGAATTTCAACCGTTCAATGAGGCTGCTGTGATAGATGCAGCAGAGTTTCTTATATTCAAAATGTGCCAAGAAGATGCTTATTATGAGGAAATCAAACATCTAACAAACAACAACATTTTGAGTAGAAAGAGTAGTTTATTTAAGCTATCTGCATATTTAGATGCATTTGGACTGCTACGAATCAAGGGTAGAATCAATGTCATAGATAACGTACCTATCAACGTAAAACGACCAATAATTTTACCTCAAAAACATGTAACAACACAATTAGTCATAAATTATTTTCACCGGAAATATCATCATCAACACAATGAAATAATTGTCAATGAAATAAGACAGTATTTTTGGATATTTGGTTTGCGAGCTGCTGTTCGTACTATGGCGAAAACCTGTCAATACTGCAAAATACGAAGAGCAAGGCCCGAAGTTCCAACAATGGGAGACCTCCCAGCAGAGAGACTTGCCAGCTTTACTAGGCCTTTCTATTACACTGGTGTCGACTATTTTGGTCCCATAGACATTGTTGTTGGCCGCCGTAAGGAAAAACGGTGGGGCGTCGTCTTTACATGTATGACTGTACGAGCAGTGCATTTAGAAATCGCACCGTCGTTATCGACGGACTCTTTCCTACTGATCCTTAAGCAATTCATTTGCCGCAGAGGAGCGCCTCGTAAAATTTTGTCAGACAACGCTACCAATTTTAGAGGGGCAAGTCGTGTTTTAATAGAAGAAGTAGAAAAAATATCCTCCAGTGAAATCGATTGTAAATTTCCACATATTGAATGGGAGTTTATACCGCCAGCATCTCCCCACATGGGAGGCGCTTGGGAAAGGATGGTCCGATCCGTCAAATCCATATTAATGGAAATATTGCCTAACAGAGGTTTACGCGAAGAACATTTGAGAGCCGCAGTTGCAGATGTTGAACATATTTTGAACTCGAGGCCTCTGACATACGTTCCATTGGAATCTCCAGTTGGAGAGGCATTAACACCCAATCGCTTTTTGATAGGATCTTCCAGCGGAATACGAGAACACGCAAGACCTTAGACTAGTGGTGTGGTATTGAGCAAAAATTTTCGTCTAACGAATATGATAGCGAATGAGTTTTGGAAGCGCTGGGTACGTGAATATTTACCTTGCTTGACCAGGCGTACGAAATGGCACAATAGTTCGTCGCAACCAATAGCTCGTGGCGATATTGTTATAATAGTTGACGACAACGCAAGGCGAAATGTGTGGTTGAAGGGTGTTGTCGTAGATGTGCACCGTGGGAAAGACGATACTGTACGAAGTGCAGTCGTGAAAACGCAACAGGGGCTATTCACGCGCCCTGTAGTCAAACTCGCCAAGCTTGACGTAAAATCGAAAACTTCACCTTGCGATACGAAGTTTACGGAGGGGGCTATGTTAAGTCGTGTAACACCACCCGCAACACGCCATTAATAAAAAATACAACATTGTACATAAATATATTTATCACCCATGTAACTGTGGCAGTACACTTTATTGCAATCATGTAACCGCGTTTTCTCTGACTATAACCTTACATTTTCACTTATTCACGTGTTAGATATCACACTTCTTGTAGAAGTATTAAGGTTTAGACATCCGTAAAATTAAAAGTTATTGTTCACCTGTTGGTTTATGTGCATCAAAAACACAAGTGTATGTATAACTAAACAATAAAACTATGTGAACATATAGTATAATACAAACTACATACATAAATTTAATAAATTGCAGATTTTAGCTGCGGTTGATACCAAATTATAAACCAGCTCAAAATACGTGTTTTATTCCTCGCTCGACTAAGCCAAGCGACCGAACAAGTTGATTAGTCAAGGACGATCAGAATCTTTTGACAAACGGTCCTGAAGACAGGGCAGGGTTTCAAAGAATAAAGTTTTAACAAATGTTGAACATCATCTTCGAATTGAAAACGACGGCCGGAGCAGATGCATAAGATGCCAGTTTAGGAAAATTGAAAAAAGGACTAAAATCATTTGCCGAAAATGTCAAGTAGCTACATGTATTGGTCGTTTCACATGCACCATACATAATGTAACAGTTTCAATAAAAATATATATTTTCTACTCTTGAATAACTAAATTTGAGGTCTGATTATTTACTGTTGTGATATATAGTATATCCCATAATTAAACTACGGGACATATGTATGTGTCTCACGGCATTTTTTCGAAAACCATATTTTCTAAAAACCTGAAATTATGTAAACATGTTGGTTTACTTATTTACAGCACATTTAGTTGAATTATACAGAAATATCTACACTGGCCCAAAGTCGCGTGGAAAGGGTTAACGTATAAACAATTTTTATACTCGATATTTTCTAATGTTGCTGTATTTAATTGTTCCCTTTTTAAAAAAATTTTAAAATAATTCTAACAAAATATTTTTTGTAAAGACTACCTTTGAAAAGTCTTGTTTAATTTCTTCATAGTTTTAACTACATACGCCAAAAATTTTAAATAAAATGTATTAACAAAATAAAAAATTCGCTGTCATAAGAAAGAACGCTAAAACAAGTAGATTGCTGAGAAAAAATTACCACTAAAGAGGTCAAAAAGGGGTAAAGTGTAGCAAAAAGTCATAGATTTAGCAAATTTTAAAAGAGTGGCACTAAAAGTGGGAAGAAGTTCTGCAACGATCAAATTGATACTTTGGTGGCACTGATCAAATAAAAAGTTAATTTAATAAGCAAATCGAAGAGAGTAAGAATCAATTATTAATTACCTCTTGTTCGTATTATTTACAATAATTTGTTGTTGTTACTAATGTTTACATGTTTTATATGACCATGTTCTCTTGTTCGGTCCGACAAAGGAAGATATTGATGATGTTTACGGTTTATATTTTTAGAAATAAAAATATTTAAAATAAGTTAATAATAATTGTTACACTCTTCTTTAAATACAAAAAAAAATCAAGTTAGGGTTTCCAGTACTAAAAAATCATATGGTTTTAGGATTTCCGTTATCGGGGTTCAATTAATGGATTTTAGTTGTAATTATTAAAAACTCTATACTGACGTTATTTTAGTAAAATTTTGCAAAACTATGTAAGAGCAATACGCGTGGCAAAATTCGTAGTAAAGTTAAGTTTAAAAAATGTGTATTGAAAAATTGTATTTTTAATAGGTATTAATTAATATTAATATACCAGCTTGTTAGTTCATGAAATGTTTTTATCCTTCATAGAAAATTTCTTATATTTACACTGAAAGTGGTTGGTATATCATGTTTAGATTAATTGTATGAACTTGCTCAGCTTTTAATTAATTTGTTTTAAATTTATGAACTTTTAGTTTGAGGAAATGTTAAATTATCGTATACTTAGAAAAAAAAACTTCTCAAAATGGCGGATGATAACGGTATGTTAGATCTTTTCCGCCGGGGCCACACTTTAGCGGTTTTATGGAATTTTTTTATACGAGCACTTTTGATTTGAGAAAAACAATTTATGTAACTTTTTGATTCTCTTTAAACAAACCATGAGTTCCTTCAAAATTACGCGTACATATTGTTTTTATTTAATTTGTTTTGCTTTGAATATAAAGGTACCCGTAGACGACATGTTTTTTACGTCTGAATTCTTACCTTCATGGCTCATATGTAATTGTGCATGTCTGTCAACATTTTTATTTTACAGAATATTAATCATAGTAGCTCAAAAACGTTCACAATTATGTTTATTTGCAACAGGTGAATTTATTAGAATTTTTTGTTAAAAGTGTTTTTTTTTGTGAAATGTATTTAAAAAGTAACACAATTGCAGTGTGCAGTATACTTTTATCACAATAAAAAAAGTTGATGTCAGAAGGTTTGTCAGAGCAAAATAGAACATAGAAATTTTATCAGATGACTTTACATACATAAGTATGTATGTGTTTTACAGAAACAAAGGTGCTACGCATATTTTTATGATTATTAGTATTATTCTATAGGATACCAACAGTAATATTTATGATTAGGATATTATAGATAAAAGGTCGACGTCCTAAACACATGCTGCAAAGCATAATTCGAAAAACTGCGTATGGTATGCAAAACATGTCTTAGGTGAAACTACTGGTACGTATGCTTTGCAGAGAAATGTTTTGCATAGACTGCTTTTCCACGGTGAAAGAGTACTTTGCAAAGTCTTGTGTTTGCTGGAGATAAGGGAAAGAAGAAAGGGGTGAGTACACACGTTTACACATACATACTAGTATTTGGTTGCATGTGTGTGTTTATTTTGTATGTTCATCGAACAAACGAACACAACATTTTTCAAAGTAAACTTTGTTTGTGTAGGAGCGAAACAAAGTTTAAAAGAAAAATTAAAAACTTTGTTAAAGTAAACTTTGACCGTGGCAAAGCAATCATATAAACGGTGTTCAGGAACGCCGCCGTGTAGCTCATACATAAAACATGTTATTAAAGCGTAAGAAATTGTGCAAATATAGACGTAACAAATTTATCACAATAGATAATCATGTTACAATAAATAAAAATAAATACTTACTACGCCATTGCTGCTCAACAGTTTGCATACAAAAGAAAATGTGTGCAAGATTTTAACAGTTGATACTCATCAAACTGAGCTGCCAACCGATTAGGAAAATTAGGCATTGCCAGAGATTTCATGTATGCGTTTACGAAGTCTATATATTGTAAATATGCATTGCAACTTGCGTTTAGGAAGTCCACCATACTCGTATCTCGACAATACATTGTCGAATGTAAAACATAAGTAAAATCTCATACTAAAGAATTTAAAGTTTGCTTTTGTGTATACGAGTACACAAAATTGGTCATAACGAGTAGCATATATAACTTCAATCTTTTTTTAACTTCTTCAACGACATCTAAGTTTACTCATAGAATGAGCACTTTGTTAAAAGTAAAAGAAATAAAATGTCAAGTCAACAACAACATGTAGCTATCAATATTGCGGACACGTTTAATTTAATGAAATGATTAAATGATTTACAAAAAGATTATGTTAAATATTATAGAAGGTTCCATAATTTTACAAAGTTTGAACAGAATAAAATATGCAACAAATGTTTAAAATTCAAATTAAAAATTTAAATGGATGTTATATTCTAACAAGAAGTGTCAAAGTGTTTATTGATATTTAAAAATGCTGCTTTAATAACTTTTTAATAGCAAACAATTTTTTCCAGTGTATTTCCGATAAAGTTGAATGGACTTTACGACGTGCAGAGCAATTTTCGCCATCTACATATAATAATAAGTAGTTCATATGCACCAGACAAACAGGGTGTTCCAATACGGCGTTTCATATTCAATGGCCCTCCATTCAACCTGTAACTACTTAGCAAATGATAAGTAATAACTACTCCATTAATAAAAATAGAATAGAAAAATTCAATACAAAAATGGTGAAAATTTCGGGGTCAGAGTTCGCAAAATTAAAGCATTTTTTCGACGTCCGGAAGCCAAGTAAATCGGCGAGCATTTGGCTTTTGAAGTTCAATTAGCGAAAAAGCTCACGCATACTGAGCATCAACAATGTCGTGTCTTTGCTGATTGGATCCTTAAAATGCATCAAAATTATCTTAAGTGATGAGGTTCATTTGCACTTCGAAGGCTACATTAGCAAGCAGAATTGTTGCAATTGGGGAACAATCGGAAAACCGGTTTTGGCCTGTGCGTCATATTTTTTCGAAAATGAGGCTGGAGCAGCTGTTACAGTAAATGGATTGCTCTATTAAAAGATGATCAATGATTTTTTATCTCCGGAATTAGAAGATATTTATGAACAGGACGTTTATTTTCATCAAGACGGGGCTAAGTGCAACACAAGTAACGATCCCATTGCCCTTTTGCGTGTTAGTTTTTGTAGAGGCGACCAAAATTGACCACCAAATTCTATTGATTTAAGACCTTTAGACTTTTTTCTCTTTCTTTTCAATGGTCCACAATCGATTCAAGACCTCAATGATGGACTTCGTAAAGTTATTGGGGAAATGCAGCTGCAAATGTGCGAATTGGTGATGGAAAATTTCATTAAATTATTTTCCATTATTAATGGCATGTGCTCCTCTTCACAATTAAATAAACATCCGATGATTTCGATCAAAAATTTTTTAGCATATCGAAATGAAACCTCTTATTCGAATACCCTGTATTTCTTGAAAATTTTAACTTTCTTTTTGTCTGTTTTTCAACAACTTTAGTTTACTTTATTTTTTATGATTCATAATTCAGCCAGGTCTTGAAAGCGCTTCTTTATTATTTTTTTGTTATGTTTGGATTCTTTTTTTAGCAAGTTGAAGTTTAGGTTTCTAAAAATACTTCTTTTCTCTTCTCAAATGTTCTCCATTTATGTTACTCAGTTTTACTATTTTTTATATTGCCAGCATGACTTTATTTTTATCTTATTTGAGAAAAAAAAATAATAACTAGAAAAATACTTATGTGTGAATTGAAGCACAGTAATGCCGATTCAGCAATTTCATAAAATATGTTTTATTATTGAAATTAGCATGTTAGGGAACTTAGGAAGGGGAGACAATATTATAAGACTTAAAAAAACTTGAACAAAAAGAATTTTTTTTTAATTTTGCACAGTTTTTTCTGCTAGATTAGTGCTGGGAAAATATTAACTAATGGATATCCAGTATTTGTTTCTTTCAGCTGCTCAATATTTAAAAGTGGCTTCGATACATTCACATTTGTATTTTCAAGTATCTAGCTTGGCTTGACGCGGTTTGGAAATAAAATGATGACTTCTTGCCAAACATTGCATAAAGAGAATCTCTAAGCTGTTCAAAAGTTGTCATAAATAATAATAGTTCGTACAAGTAAAATAACGCAAAAGAAATATCTTGAGAAAATTAGAAAATATTTATATAGTATAGTAGTTTTAGTAACAATTTCTACCAAAAATGTTTCCTAGAAAGACAATAAAAAATTCATCATCATTGGAATTAAGCCGTGAGAGTTTGTGGTAAATAACGCGGAGTTGTTTAATTTATACTGGCTTTATTTGAAGAAATTGATTCAATTCAAGAAATTGATTCAATCGATGCAGCAAATAATTTTATTTGACATTCTTTTCTGGCCATTGGCATATTTTATGTTCAAACTATTTCACTGTGCGTCGTCATATTTGTGTTTGGAAAATTTTTTCTGGTGATTTTTTTTGTAAATTCATTTTCTCTTTTTGTTATTCTTGCTTATTCTCGCTGATGATTTGGCCATAAACTTCAACTTGAAGTTTATATAAGAATTCTTACCCACCACGACTGAGGCTTAGTAAACTTTAGGCGATAGCTAGTGTAAGTTTGTGCGGCTAGAATCTTCTGGAAAAAGTGAATTTAGAGCGCAGGAAAATGAAAGACGACAAAAATATACAAAACAAGTTCGCTTTTTAAGTCTTTTGTTTTTGGTGCTTAAACATTTTTATTGTTATTTTAATTTGGCACATTTAGCAATAATTATAAAATTCTTATTGTTTATTTATCGTTTTTTATAGGCTATAGATATTTTTTTATTCGTAAACTTATTTAAAATAAATTGAAAATGAAATTAGCAGTTTGCATATTGTGTTTTATCGCTGTATTGGCATTTGCATTTGCCGACTCAGGTAAGATCATGACGATGTTGATAAATTTATTTTGAACCATGAAACAACGTTAATTGAATGTTAATATATTTATTAAAATTACTCAAAATATCAATTACATCACCTTTATATTTGGTGAAAAAAATTCTTTGATTTTAAAATGTAGACATGATTTTCTGTTAAATATTTTTTAATTTCTTAGAATTTTTGTTTTATTTAATTAAGGTTTGGATATTTAATTATTTTTAATGCAATTTGTTTTAGATGCTGGCCATTTTATTCCCAAGGCTTTCTATACACT
Source organism: Gymnocheta viridis (assembly GCA_956483585.1). Classification (NCBI taxonomy): domain Eukaryota; kingdom Metazoa; phylum Arthropoda; class Insecta; order Diptera; family Tachinidae; genus Gymnocheta; species Gymnocheta viridis. The sequence continues at coordinate 62,069,776 of OY101441.1, read as the reverse complement.
AGACTCAGATGGCCACAAGTCAAACTTACATGCCGTCAATCCTCACGTAAGTGCAAGTATAAAATAAATTAATATCATATACAAATTTCCCAAGATTCAGATAAATGCAAAAACGACTCACATAAAAAAGCGATCTTTCTAAGAATTCAGTTTGCTTATGCAATTTTTATTAAGGTTTTTAATTTTTATTTATAAGAACGCAAATTAAATGTTGGTTAGCGTGTATTAATATGTATTCACATACGTACGTAGCTGAAGTAGAACAAGAAAAAAATTTAGGAGGGTAACAAAAACATGTTCGAAAAGAGTGTTTTTGTGAATAAAAACTGCTATCAGAAATTTAAGATATGAATAATATGCTTTTGTTTATAAACAGCTTTACAATAAGAATCTTATGCCTTTCATTAATGTATATTTCATGACATATTGGATTTTTCTTAATTACAATTTTCGATTATTTTGTCCATGATTGTGATACTTTTTCTATAATTGACATATTATGAAAATTAAATAAATTTTATTTATTTTTCTTATTTTAACGATATTTTGAGGATTTTAAATTTAAAATCATTTTTTTAAAGTAGTTTTTCTTTTCGCTCACTTTTTAGTTAAGCTTTTCCGATTAAAAAAACCCTTTCCGAATTTCTTGTTATATATGTAGTATTCGAGAGATTTTTAATTTTAGACTATTTGCATTATTCTTCTTGATATCTTTATTTAATAGCGTTTTCTCTTCTAAAAAAAGTGCAACATTTTTGACCTTTTTATTGAAAATTTGCAATATAATGATTTTTTGAAATAGTGAGTTTATTAGAAATTATTGTATCATCACTTACGACGCAACATTTTTGTCTGAAGAAAACTTTTAGTAGCGATGTTATTGATAACATGTAAAAGAAATGTTAAATTTTTTTATAAAAGAAACTTAAATTATTATTGTTCAATTTACTTATAGACTGCCCATTACTTAAGGCGTTTACGTAGACAGGTCGTATCAACATCTTCATCCTCATCAAACACACCCCAAGCCGAGTGAGTAAAAAAATGCAATCATATAAAATTAATTGAAGTGAATAAAAAAAATCGATTTCTTTAGCTTTATTCATATCACTCATTTACTGAAACAGCGTTATAACTCAAAAACATCACTTTTCAGCTGAGAACGGTGAACAATTCGTCGCATCGTTTTTTATCTTATGTAAAGAACTCATACAAATATCTTGTTTAATTACATCTTGGGAGGAGACTCCATTTTTATTTTATCTCTGAGTAGCTTAAAAAATTCGAGTAAATGAGCAGTATGTATATTAGGGTGGCCTTTAAGAAAGTGTTTTGGGTATCAACCCCCCAAAGAAATGGATGAAATTGTTTTCAGTTGACTTTGAATACTTTTTCCTTCATACAACAAAGGACACCCTAATGTACATATGTACACATCTATGTAAAGCACCCAAAAGTACACATTCCGGAAATCAGAATTTTTTTATTAAAACAATCTTTTTTGAAGGTATTTTAAATCGTTTTTGTAATTAATATCGTTATTTTTAAATTGACGTTAAATAAATAAATAATTGTTCTCTAAAAATGTTTAAAAAAAAAGTAGAGAACCATGAACCAAGTCGGACAAAACAATGGCACTCTTTATAGAAATTTTAAAAATTTTGATACGCTGTTGTATATTTCGAATGCAATTTAACGATACCCATCACAAACGCATTTTATGAATTAGAAAAACAGATAAACAGAAAAGTGGTGCATAAGAATAAAATTGTTACAGATTAATTTTTAAATAATTTCAATAGCAAGAAACAATTACTCAAATCAATTTATAAATAAAATTATTGAGGATTGGAGGTCTGGCCTAGCAAGGCATGAGATAAGCGAAAAAAATATTCAATCAAGCGATCAGTGATTTTCCGGCTTAATACAAAGTGAGGACAGGTCGCTTATCACCTGTACATGGCGGAGGACGTCCTCGTAAAACATCACGTCATGAAGATTCATTGATCAAGAGAGCAATGCAAAAAGATCCTACAACGTCCTCTAGTCAATTACGAAACAGCTTTGCGTTGGGCATTTAGCGAGAGAACGATACGCAGACGAGCTGTAGAAGCTGGATTATTCAGCCGACGTCTAGCAAAACAGACTTCCATATCACCCAAAAATAGAAAAACTAAACTTGTATTCGCCAAAGCCCACATAAACTGGACTGTCCAAAAATTAATTTAAATAATTCAGATGGAGTAAAGTGTGTTGTGATGGTGACCTATTATATTGATTGGATTTCAGTTTACTAATGGTTTGTAGGATTTCATACACTGTACAACTTGGATTTGTTTTATATATGTATTTTTTTATATTCATATAAACATTGACTTATAAATTTATTTTGTTAATGAGTTGGAAATGAAAATTTTCATTTAATATTGAAAAATAAATTTATAATATATAAAACAAATCCAAGTTGTACAGTGTATAAAATCCTTCACCCATAAAGAAATTAGTAAACTGAAATCTAATCAACAGAATAGGTCACCATCACAGTGTGCGACGACCCAAAGGAGAAAGACTAAATCCTAAGTACTGCATAGCAACTGTCAGACATGTTGGTGGTGGTATCATGGTCTGGGGATGTTTCTCTGGTCCAGGAAGGGGACCGATTCATCACATTGACAGAATTATGGATCGTTTTCTCTATCTTGATATACTGCAGAACGTAGGGCAACCCCTATGCAGAGGAACAAATGCCGCTTGAATGGAGGTTCCAACAGGATAACGATCCTAAGCACACCTGCAAAGTGTGCAAAGAAAATGGCTGCATAATAATAGGATTAAAGTTCTTAACTGGACTGCTCAAGCCCCTGATCTCAATCCTATTGAGAACCTTTGGGAAATTGTTGATATACAAATAAATTGGGATGTTTGCAGAAATAAAGCTGATCTGTTTCAAGCCGTCAAAGCAACCTGGGAGGCAGTATTACAAAATACTATTAATAATTTAATATGCCTACAAGATGTCCGTGTGTTATTAAGAACAAAGTTTTTTCAATAAAAAATTAGTTTTATAATTTTGCTTTTCTTGCTTGAACAGTGGGGGGGGGGGGCGGTTGATTCATTTTTGCCCTTTGCTTTTTCTATTTGATTTAAAAAGAATTGTTTGTTTTCCTAAAAAGTGAAGTTAAAAACGTTTATTTATACAAATAATAAACACACCAACAAATAAAATTGTAACAATATAAATTAAAATAGATTTTTAATGAAAAAAATTCAGATTTTTTTGTACCGTGCCTTAGTTATTGTCAATACTGTATGTTTATGCAAATAGTTATTAAGTTGTTATCAAATAATTATTTTTATTAACAATTGATTTTTCTCTCGCCCTATTATTTATTTCAGTTTTTCCAGCCACCAAAGCTCTGACAAATTTTTGACAACTGGACATCTTATTCAGGTGTAATCGATCAGGATGTTAAAGTCTACTATAAAACTCACGTAACCACTTGTATATTAAAACTTAAATGAAACTGATTGATTTGGGATTTCGTTTACAGAACGAAAATATTGTTCTTTATGGATAAATTAAAAATGTTTAACTTGTAACGAAATTTTTTAAATAAATTGTGATTTTGTAATATTTTAGATTGCTTTTTGGAGGCGGCTGCCATGTAATAATGTTGTTTTATATGCCAATTGATAGACTTTATTGTGTCCGAAAAATAGTTAGAACTTTTGAGTTGTGACTTAAGATCAAAATTGCCAATTCATAAAGAATGAATTAATTTTGATTTTTAGAAATAATGACGATGTTAATTATTGTTAAATATTATTTATTATTGAATATTAAGATATGTATAATAACAAAAGTTGATGTTCTTTCGACTTAAATTGTGTTAAACATACTTTCTATCTTGTTCTGCGATTATTGCTATTCGTAAGTTTATAATCCAATTGCGTTTATATTCTAAAAAAAGGAACACACAATATATAAACGAAACTTGACGTATATTCGACGAAATATATTGCAACTTCGCACCATTCTTGTGATCAAAATATAAAAATAAGCTTTTCCACTTGGGGTCCGAACTTACGTTCTTTGAATTCGCACATGAGTACTCACTAAATTATTGTCTCCTTATAGTTGCAAGAGCCAAACATTATTTACATACGAGGGCGGATTGATATTGAAGCTACCTAGCGCTAGATGGCAGCACAAACACAAACACTTTTTTTTGAAATTGCGATCTGTCAAACGTCAGCTGGTTAAGTTTCACCCAAATTCATCGATTAGTTTATTTGTTGTAGTCGTTTGAAGTAAGCAACTTTTGTATTTCTTGAAAATTGGAAAAAAGTGAATTTCGTGCAGTGATTAAACACTATAATTTGAAAGGGAAAACGGCAAAAGAGACAAAAGAAAAGCTCGATAAACATTACGGTGAGTCTGCTCCGTCAGTTGACATGGTAAAATATTGGATTGCTGAATTTAAACGCGGCCGAACAAGCACTGCAACAATACCATCAACAGGAATGCCAAAAGAGGTGGTTACTGAAGAAAATATCCAGAAAATCCTCGATATCGTTATGAATGATCGCCGAGTCAAGTTACGTGAGATTGTTGAAATGGTAAACATATCATATGAACGTGTGCTCAACATTTTGCATGGACATTTGCATATGAAAAAGCTATCGGCAAGATGGGTGCCGCGTTTGCTCAGTGTCGAACAAAAACCAGTTCGACAGACCACTTCACAGCGGTGTTTGGACATGTTAAAGCGTAATCCTGTTGATTTTTGACGTCGATTAATAACTGTTGATGAAACGTTGGTCCACCACTACACACCTGAAACCAAAAATCAATCGAAACAATGGGTGGAAGCTGGTGGAAGTGCTCCGAAGAAGGCGAAGACAGTGAAATCGGCTGGCAAGGTTATGACCACTGTATTTTGGGATGCACACGGAATATTGCGCATCGATTATCTTGAAAAAGGACCCACGATCATTTATTGATGCAATCATGAAAAAACGACCACATTTAAAGAAGAAAAAAGTACTCTTTTTTCAAGAAAACGCACCGGTTCAAACAGCATTAGATACGATGCTAAAATTACGTGAAATACACTTCGAATTGGTTGATCATCAACCTTATAGTCCAGATTTAGTTCTTAGAGACTTTTTTTTTATTCCAAACTTAAACAAAATGGCTTGCAGGAAAAGGATTCATCTCAAACGAAGAAGTGATTACCGAAACTAACGCGTATTTTAAGGGTTTCCCAAAATCGTATTATTCAGATGGTATAAAAAAGTTGGAATATCGCCTTATTAAGTGTATTGAGCTAAAAGGAGACTATGTTGAAAAATAAATGGTTTAAAAAAAATGTTTTTTTCCTACTTAGGTAGCTTCAATATCAATCCGCCCTCGTACACCTGAAAAATACAATGTATTTTAAAGTATACAAAAATACAAAACTCCTTTATTTATTTAAAAACGTATTTGTCACAAAGAAAACGTTTTCGTTACGTTCGTAAAATTATAAAATTGTAGCCTAAATTTTGTTCGTAATATACACACAAAAATAACTCTGAAAGTTTCTTAATCGTAAAATGTTGCTTTAGAAAATAGTGCAAAATGTTTTCATTGCCATGGATAATAGTACATTTATGTATACACTAGCGAGCAAAAGCGAATACAGGTTTTTGTATTTTGCTTCTACTGTGGTTTTAAAGAAAGATGCGTGAAGCTATTTAAAAATTGTTTGTACTACAAAACAAAACTGTATTTAAAGTTTTAAACATTAAACGAAAACAAAAACTTATAAATTCAGAGTTGTATTTGAATTCAGCTAAAGTAACAATCATGCATTCGGTTTTGCGCGAGTTAATTTCCAATTTATAGGAAATGAGTAAAAAATATATTTTCTTTTTTTCTGCACCTAAATGTGCGTTTCTTTATTAAATATATTCTTAAGACTAACTATCGTATTTTTCTTAGCATCTATTTATAATAATAATTATGTTTAATGTTTCTTTGTTCTAACTCAAAATATGTTTTTCTTTGTTTAGGTTACTAGTACCTTTTTTATCAGTAAAACATGTTTTGAGTTATTTGTATTAAGTTAGAAAAGAGAAAATGTGTTTCTTATCGTTACAATAGTTGTATTTATGATGTTTGTCTTATCTCTAGCTTAGAATAGTTACATTTGAGTTTACGGATTTGTTATCATCTTTTATTACTATCTTAGTTATATTTGAATTTATGGATTTGTTATCATCTTTTATTACTATCTTAGTTATATTTGAATTTATGGATTTGTTATTACTATCTTAAAATAAGAGATGTTAACTCGCGCTCAAGATTATGAGAAAGTAGCGCAATTTGTTGTTGCCTTTGGAGCTTGTTTATTTCACAACACAAAAAACCCTATCACATGTTATTAGGAAGGAAGATATCGTCCATATTATTTTTTCCGATATTGTATGCAAATAAGTAGCATAGCTCATATATGTGCGAATATTTCGAGTTTATTAACAAAATCAAAAAGTCGTAGCTGCGACTTCAATTGTTGCATAAACAAAAAGCTGGAAGTTTCCGAAATTTAGCATGAAGGAGATTTAGTAAATTTTTAAGTTTTTTTTCGTTTGGCCTCAAGTGATCATCTCCGAGTTTTAGCTATTACTTACACTTTCAATGATTTTTAACTGTAGTCAAAGTTAAAATTTTGAATTATTGCCAATTGTTTTATTTTTTGTTGCAACATATGATTGTCTGATTGGTTTCAGAAAAAATTCTTACAAAAGGACGTAATTAGATTATGATACTATTTTTTTAATACACTAATATTGTTTCAATATTTTTTTGTATTAAAATCAAATCTACATTGATTTTTAAAGATACATTCTAAAATTTCTCTACTAAAAATTTTAAAAATATGTAAACTTTAAAAAATTATAAATTATAATTAATTATAATGCATCAGACTATTAATATAAGATTTGCGGACTTGATTCCAAAAACTCTTCATGTTGATGTAGACAAGCCAAAAAGACCTTCAAAGTTAAAAAAAACACATGAAGTGGATGCCAATGCTGGCACAAACTAATTTGATTAACATCTAATCAGGTTAATCTTAATCACGATTAAAGTGATCTCGATAATATCAGTTTAATCTTAATCATGATTAAGGTGATCATGATTAAGCATTAGTTAATTCGTTAAGCAGATAAACTCCAATTAACAACAATTGAGAATAATTTCTGCAAACATTTTTCTCTAATGTTTGCAACCACGGATATTTAAAATATTTCAAGAAAGCCCAACAATTCTATGAATTTACTAAAAGTGTAAAGAATACTACAAACTCGGAGGCCTCCATACTTCATAAAAAATTAAAAAATTTAAAACAAGCACTCATACTAATTAAAAATTGATAAAATTGTCAAGAATGGCAAAAGCTGGCGAAAATTGCATAAAATAGCAAAAACTTGCCTACATCGGGTAAATAGCAAATTCTATGATTAAAAATCGCTAAAACTATTAGAAGACCAAACATTTAAAAATAAACCTTCTATTGCGAAAATCACGATAGATTGCAAAATTGAAATCAAGAACTGATATTGGCTAATATTCACTAAAATTGTCAAGAATGCGGAAAATTTAAAAAATATCGCGAAAGTTACGAAAATTCGCATAAAATTGTTACCACTGAAAAACTAGCAAAGTCTATTATTTATTAAGAATCACTAAGATAAAGATTAAAAAAGCCTTGCGTAGTGGGTTAATTAACCGTTAGTTAGTGATGGTAAAACTTGAATACTGATCGTGGTCAAAATAATTAAAAATAACTAATAATACCTTTCACAATACAAATAACTCTCGTATCCTTTTTCGAGTCATAATTTGTAGAAATAAAAATTTGAAATCACATTCAACCGAGCCAACTAAACAGTGGCGGATACATGGAAACTCGCATGAAGACTGATGATTTAAGTGTAGCGGCTCCCGAACAACAACGTTGTTACTGTTCTGCCGTGTAAGTTGAAATTAATTGATATTAAATTTATCCTTGTTGCTTTGGAATATTGTCTCATGTCCAATTCTTTCTGCATAAAAATGTTGCGAACTTAAGTCAAAATAATAACCACTTTGGATTAAAAACCACTAACGAAACATCATTTTAATCACGAAAATGGCGAGAGTTTGCGAAAACTTTTTGCTGTCTGTAATGAACTCTAGTAATGATTTAATATCGCTAAGACTGCAAAAAATACCAATATCTCGGAAAAAACACATTAAAAGTTACAATTGATATACAAAAAATGTACCAAAAAATACCAATTTTCCGTTTTATTCTTTTAATTCTACGTCTTTAATTGTGATTAACGATTACAATAAATATTCGTAATCACTACCACCATGATAACGAGTAATTAATTTTTAAACATTAATCAACAATTAGATTTTTAAATCGCTAATTTTCAATCATTAGTAATATTAACTTTTTGCTTGCACTGCTGCCAGCAAAAATTTTTAGATGCTCATTAAATATGTTGCTAAATGTATTTGCTATTGTTTGTTTTAGATAAATATTAGTGCATAAATCATAATCTTCGGAATTGAAAAATCTCAAGATTCAAACAAGTTTGTTTAGAAATAGCAAAAATATATACCTGCATACTGATGCACATAGATATTCAGAAATTTCATTTAAAGTGTTAATTATATACAACCCTGAACTAAATGCGCACAAAGAAAAAAAAACGTAAAACCCTTTAAATAATTTGTAAAACAGTCAAATAAAATCAAACACTTTTGTATCTTATGAAATCAGAAGTTCCCCGCTAAGTGTAAAATTGTGAATTTCTTATTTAAATAAATTGAAAAATGAGATTCCAACTAAATTTGTCAATCTTGTGTTTTATTTATATATATTTCTCCGAACACTTTGATACGAATCATAATTATTATTTTTATTTATTGCAAGATATTTTCAACCATCAAGTTTGCTGTTAAAGTCACAGCATCAGGTCTTTGAAATGTTAAAAACATTTAATATTGGGGAGTTAAGATGAAATACATATCAATTAATTTTGTAAAACAAAAGAAAAGCAATAAAAAAAAACGACAGACAAAGACCTGAATTTAAGAGCACAAAACAGGTTATTGGCCTCGCTTATGTTTTTTTTTTTCATTTTTGGCATAATTTTTATTGAAATAATTAAACTCCAGTTAGTGGGAAAAAACAGCCAACAATAAAGTTAATAAAATTTTTATAATGTAGTTAATAAAGTGTATTATTAACGAAACATATTTTTGCTATGATTTGCAAGCCCAATATATCAAACATATATTGAACATCGTTGGGAAATATTGTAAACTTATTATCGGACATCGAATTGTTTGATGGATGTGGGTATCAGTTGGCATTTAGCAATTGTCGGATAAATTGTTAATAAATTGGAAATTGTGGACAACAAATGTACAAAAACTTTTTTTTTTTGGAATTTTCCACCTGAATAAATTTGCCCGCTTACAGCGAATGAAACCCAATAACTGACGTAAAACATCGTTGGTCATTTTAGCAAATATGATTAAAAATTTTCTTTGAATTTATAAAAGAAAGTCTGATACTGTCAGCAACAATACCTACTTTTCCTGCATACAGGTCAGTAAGAATTCATCAACATTAATTGGGCTGGAATTGAGGTTTTTCAACGCATTTCTTCGTTTCTCGGGATGCCAGAAATTCCCGCAAATTTAATTTAAATTTTTCCGAAATTTTTTCCGAATCATTTTTGTAGAATATACGAATTGTATTTGTTTTTATTAAGGTCATCGGAAATTAATAATATGTTATTATAGTTTTATTTATAAGATTTTCTTAATTTTTTTTGTAAAATAGATTCCAAATAAATAACATCGTAAAAAATTGAGGTTTATTTCAAAAGTATTTTACACACAAAATAGTTTCTAAGTAAATGAGATTAAAAAAACTACAAACTCACGAAAACAAAAAGATTCAAACTAAATTAGATAAATAAGAACAAAAAACTTTAAAATAATTCAGTTTTTATATTTAAAATAGTTTCCTTGGAAAAAATGCAATAATGATAAATATTTTTTATTGAAATGTGTGTACATGTATGTATGTGTTTATGTTTGAAAAAAAATATTGTCATTTTAAGAAAATAGTTTGTCTTATGAAATATGTGTAGTCTGTACATAGTATGTACATAAATATGTTAATGTATAGGGTCTTCCAATAAAAGGTTTCATTTTGAAATAAAAAACCGGCATTTTAAAGTAAAATATCAAATGTTTATTTAATTTTAGAGAGGAGAGTACATGCATGAGTTTTTGTGTTAAATGAGCTTTAAAAGCCTTAAGACCAAAGTTTTTATGAGAAATGGACAAAACCGGGGTTTCTTCAACACTATGGGCTACAACGCAAAATATTCTCATCTCAATTGTTCTTGAGCGACGTGCACGATTCTTAAAAAGGCCAAGAAGGCGCTTCACGATGACTCAAAAATTATTTAGTTTTGCAAACTCCGACCGCGAAACTTGCACCATTTTTGTGCTGAGTTTTAATAATTACTAGATTAACCCGGTGCGGTTTGCTACTCCCGCCCGAATTTCCAAAAAACACTTTTAGCAAAAAAAATTGGTCCACAAAAGACAAAAAAAAATAATGGACCTCTTCTTCTCTCTCTCTTTCTCTTATATTATAAAATCTGTAAAAAACTACGTGGAAAGAGTAACATAATTTAAAAAAGTGGGCGTAAAAGTGAGTGTGGTTGAGGAAAAAGTAGCATATAATTCAATCCAGAGTCCCAGTTAAATGTTATGAAAATTTCAGGAAGATCGGTCCAGAGGTCTAGTTTCCCATAAGGTACAAACGCATTCCGTTATATATATATATATATATATATATATATATATATATATATATATATATATATAGATAAATATAATGACTTGTTAAAGCGTATATCGTTCCATTTTTATTGATGGCGTAGTTTCTATTTTTCAGTTTGAGTTATGACCAGTGCTGTCAAGAGCTGGAGAAAAAGCAGCTTAATTTCTTTTGTAAAAAGGCCATAAAAAGCTAAATGGCTAAAAAAGATAAAAAAGGCTAAAAATGTTGTATTCATAATTCAATGTTTTATTTACTATTAATACAAAATGCATAAAATATTTTAAAAACTATTAAATAAAAAATGCACATTAAAAAAACTAATAAAAAGCCACATATTAAAAAATCAATATATAACATGACAATCAGGTATTTCTTTTGAGTTCAATTCAATATTTTATCAAACATAGTACAGAATATTTGTATTCAGGCACGATAAAATAATTACTGCATCATTATTTAAATATATTCAAGTAATATATCTATATACTCGTAGTCTTAAAAAAAGCATATCAACGAGCTAGATTTACGCAACTGGCAACTGTAAGGAAATCAGGGTTGTTGCTTTCAAAGAAAAGTTGCAATAACCAACCATTAAAAACTTAATATAAAAACACAACAATATTTAACTTTAATTCATTTATAATTATTTTAAAATAGAAAATTCACTTACACAGTACAACATTTTAAAACAAACCAGAAGAACATTGAATATTTCAATATGGAAAATAATAAGTATACGTACGGTATACCGAGGTATAAACGCGTTAAAATATATAAAAAGTTACAAAAATCCAACTTGAGCAAAACAATTCGTATGGCCTTTAAATTATTAATGCAGCCAACTTGACACAACGAATGATGCAGAAGTTATTGTTTTTGGTGCTACTTTTACATGCAATTCTCAAAATGAGTCCAAAACTCATGTGTTCTACTGTGTTATTAAACGAAGCCAAAAAATTAATGGATTTATACATGATTAACAAAAAAATATTGAACATTTTGGTTTAAATTTTATACTTTTTAGTTTTTTTTTCGGAAACGGCAGCTTCAATAATTTTTGTAATAACTCTGAAATTTCTGAAATTTTGAGATTTTTACATTCAGTTTAACATTAATAATTGATAATCTATATTTCGGGCAGAAAAATTCTCCTTCCGGTTAAAAAAGAAACTATGAAAGATGTTGCCTTTGGTGCAACCTAAAGTACCTGGTAATACATACATACATACATATCTATCTATATTATTAATAGGCAAACAAGTTTTTTTCTTTTACGGACGTAATACTGAACCGATTTCGGAAAGATTTATGTTTTTAATGTTTTTTCTTAATTTTTTTTTAAATCTGTTCGATATTTAGGGAGCTATAAGCGTTTAAAGTTGCTACTAAGGCATGCAAATAAAAGGAGAAAATTGCCTAAAATTCAACAGAAAAAGTTGAACTTATCGAGAAGATTTTTTTAAATTAACAAAAAAATTGCCGATGACGCTTATCGGTGTTGTAATAATCCGTGGTTGCGCTAATCGTGGTTATAGTACTGTATTTATATTTTAAATATTATATACCTTTATGCACATATATTTTCAATTTATAGAACAGGTGACATTTCTTTGTCGCCAGTAAAATCGCAATTATAATTATAAAGAATTATATAAGAAATAACTTAAATAAAGAATTGGGGAAACATATAGTTTCCGAGTTATGGGCCTCTGAAGTTTCCATATATGTATATATATATATGTGATTTTCCACTGAATTTATAAACGTATATGGCCAATATTGATATAATTTTAAAGTTTTGAAGAGTACTTTTAGAATACACAAAATTTAATGGAAAATATTTAACTCTTGAGTTCTCAATACATTTTATACAAAATTTTATCCGAAAATGTTACGAATGTGCACTAGGTAAGTATGTAGTTTATTCAAATTAAAGGATTTTCTCCTCCATGTATAACAAACACCGGCTTCGCTAACTAAAGCATTTTCTCATAGCAGGCCTTCGGCCGGGCTTAAGAATTTTCTCCTCCACGTCTTCGCTAAGTAAAGCATTTTAAATTTTGTATATTATAAAAGAACTCTTCAGAAGCTTTAAAATGATACCAATATTGGCCATATACATACGTTTATAAATGCAGTGGAAAATCACATATATATATATACATATATGGAAACTTCAGAGGCCTACAACTCGGAAACTATACGTTTCCCCCAATTTTTTATTTAACATTTTCTTCTTATTTCACCATTTTCAACACCCCTATATATATTTTTTTTCTTTTTGGAGCTGTGTCACTAAACTAGACTTAAGCCAAATTCTATACAAAGGTTCTCTTAGAAACATGTTTAATTGAAAATTACAAACAACATTTAAACAGCAAATTGAACGTTATTATTAATCGCTCAAAAAAACATAAGATTTTCGAGTATTCTGTAGTTGATATTTGCAATTTTTAATTATTCAATCAAATCAATCAATAAGAAAATTCTTCGATTATTCGATTAAATATACAGCCATAGTAATAGAGTTTCCAGATAATCTACTAATGTAAGGAATTTTGTATTTTGCCGAATAATTTATTATTAAATAAAGCAAATAATTAATGATTTGGTTTGCATGGGTTATCTTGTTTCTGATGTAGGTAATATAATATTCAAGTAAAAACTGGTTGAAAACAAATAAATAGCTGCGAAGCCTGAACAAGAGGTTAATGGTGCAAGCTATTTACTAGATTGTTTTATATTAAAATATCGAAAACGATAGTATAAAGTAATACTATGACAAAGATAAATGAAACATTAAAAATTATCCACAACATCAAGGTACAAATATTTGTTTGACTAATATAGAAGATAACTTAGTGTAACTAGAATAACTGAGAAGTTGGAAGATCTGCTCAATCGGAATTTTTCTATTTCCCCGACGTCAATGATTAAAATGATTATTCTCAACACCAAGATTTAGAAAATTAAAATTGTATATTATTTGTACGATACTATTTTAAATTACCAAGGTAATATACTTCTGGTATGTATTTAATTTAAATCTTTTTATATAAATCGCAATTGTTAAGTATAATTATGAAATGTGTTTCTATTTTTATGCTTCATTATAATTGGAAAGAAGTTCTCGGAAGTTTCTATTGTAAGCGACTGACTGAATACTTTTTTTTAATTTTAATATGAATAATTAACTATGGACGTGATTAAGTGAGTACAACTTAATTAAAAAAGAATAAAACATGTTTATTATCTTGTATGATAATTTTATTTCAGGCTCTTAATTTAAAAATAACTAAAAACAATTTAAGATCAAAGACTTAAGATTATTAAATTCTTATTAATGTTTGTATGTAATTTTATTAAATACTTTGTTATTTGTAAGCAATCCCCTCATTATAAAAGGTTTAGAAAATAATAAAAGATGGCTGATAATGGTAGTTATTAGTTATGGAGAGCGACATCGTCAGAGTCTTCAAGAGTTCAGAATATGATAATGATACTACTAAAGTTTTTAAGTCATTAACTTAGTTGTTCCACTGTTGCCTAAGTCTAAGCCAGCTTTTATTTTTTTAAATGACCTGAAACTATTTAGTTTAAAACAAAATATTTCCTTCAACTTAATTATTTTAATTGAAACATTCACATTGAAACTGAAAATGCAGGAAGTTAATAATTTAAAACGCATTTGACAGGACGAAATATTTATTCACTTTTATTGTTGTCAGCATCCATATTTAAAACACATTCACATGATTTAAGCTAAAAATTGGAAAAAATAAGAAAAATGCCGACTGATTATAATCATGTTTCAATGGGGTACAGTCAGAAAATAAATGCTCATCATTTGTAAACTAACTTAAATTTACTTTCATAATCAATACAAAACTATTCAGATTTTTGGGTGTAATGAAGAAACGAGTTCAATACATGTGTGAAGATTGTTTCTTTTTCTTCATTTTATTTTAAAATGCTGCTTTTTGTAGTAGTTGACCTTGCGCAAAATTACACAATACCGGCGAATGAGAAAAAAAGTTTGAGTATAAGAAAAAAAACTAAATGAAATTGAAACAAAAAATATGTATGAAATTAAATTATTAAGACAAGTTTGACTTCAAGTTTTTTAGTTACATGATAATGTTGATGTTGCAAAATGTTGATTATTGTGTTTAAATGGTTCCCTGTGTTCTTATTAACAGATTGAGAAATTTATACAAAAAGCAGAGGTACCTTTTAGTTCATTCTGTGGAAAAATTCCAATCTTTCTGGCATAAGCTTTGAAAAGAAACTCGAATACTGAATCGGACGAAAAACGTATATAATAAATTACAACAATATATTCGGCTGTACACAAAAGGCCATTATTGGGCTGGCGAAACCAACAGTCAGTTAGGCGTAAAGTTTAGCCTACAATAAAATTTCCTACTTTCATTGTATATTGGTTATATTTTGTTCGCCAGCCATACCAATCACCTTTAACCTTTTAAGTTTTCTTCAGAAAACAAGTTTAAACTTTTTAATTTACACCCACCTCACTGGAAAAACTGAACTCAGTAAACAAGATATTTCCATATATTTTTTTTACTCAAAACGAATAAGACAAATAATTAAATTTTTTTGAGTTAGAACGTTTCTAGAATAAATCAGCAATATATCTTAAAAAGATATTTTAACATAATTTTTGACCAGATGTTCCAGTTGTTTGTTTTGCTTTCAAATTTTTGGTTAGGTTAAGATTTGTCGTTGATTTAAAAATAAATTTCGTCGATTTTGACTTCTAGCAAATTTTGGAATTTTTTAATGTATCTTTAGTGATCTTGTTGTATCTCGGATAATGTCCTTGGATTAAGTGGTTTTTAAAGACTTTTGCAGATTTTTGCCTAGTAAGTCAATTTTAATTTCACCCAATTTCAGTAACTTTTTCTTATTTGGCCCTTATTTCATGTTTTAAAATATTTTGTTCCATTTATACATTTATATATGTATGTATTTTGAATCATTTGTAAGATTTTATCATTTATTTCCAATTTTGAATTGAATTGAGGCAATTGCATTTTAGATTCAAAGAATGTTT
The DNA here is from genome assembly GCA_956483585.1 of Gymnocheta viridis. Taxonomy (NCBI): domain Eukaryota; kingdom Metazoa; phylum Arthropoda; class Insecta; order Diptera; family Tachinidae; genus Gymnocheta; species Gymnocheta viridis. The sequence continues at coordinate 62,053,792 of OY101441.1, read as the reverse complement.
CCACATGTTCTTCGATTTGAGTAAAACTTTGTGAATAGCTGACAGAAAAGCATGAGAAATGAATTGAATTTCTTTAAACTTCTAAGACCTTTAGATTAGAAAGTGGTTTGAGATTTCATTAAAAAGGTCACAACTATTGTTTTGTGACAGAAATTAAAATTGTTCTTTCTGCATCGAAATTGCTAAACTCTGAGTTTTAATATAGCTTATTAAAAATTTTTGTAAAAAAATGAGCAAATATATTTCTTTAAAGTAAAATTTGCTCATTTAATAGAAAAAATACACCTTTTTATTACCTTTTTTGTATTTTTTTCGAACAAGTAGCGACGTCGCCTTTTTAAGCAGTCCCAAAATTTTAAATTGCGGCCCGGACGCAGCTTTAAAGGACCTTAAATAATATACTTAATATAAATTTATTTATTTACAATTCATGGTTTACAATCGAGCCTATTCATTTGGCCTTATATGATTGTTTAAGCTAACAATTGTACTTATGTGTATAAATATGTGTATATGAAAGTGAAGATTAAAGATGTGGAGAGAAAGAAAAGATAGATGTAAAGGAAAGCAAGAAGATGAAAACGCCAGACGTTCCGATACCCAGAAATAACCACTTAAAAAAGGAAAAAAAATAGAAAAAAAGTAGTTATGTATTACTAACCCGCACTAACAAGAAACCGATTTGTCACAAGTTTCTTAAACGTGAATATGGAGTTGGCAAAAGCCTTCAGACGAATTGGAAATGTGTTTCAATTTCTTCCAATTCGAACTAAGGACGATTTCTCATACGTAGCACATGTTATCCTTGGAATTATTATCTGTAGGTTTCTTGAACAATGGGAAAAAGTGAGGGAGTTATGTAAATAAGGCGGTATTTTAAATTTAATCGTCTTGTAAAAAAATAGTAATGATCTCATTTTCATATAATAAAGAAAACTGCAACCAAAATTTATTTTTGTCAAATGAAATGTGATCGTAAATACGAAGCTTATAGACATATCTTACAACACGACGTGCAATCCTTCTCAGTTTGAAATTCTCACTCACCGAGCATCCTTCCACCACTTCCAGTCCGTAGAATATGTATGGGATCAGAATCGTTTTGGCTACAGTTTCTTTAACACTAGCTGCAAGATATCTGCGAATATTATACAATCTGTACAGCATGAAAGAGATTTTAGAAAAAAACACTATTATGTGTTTATTAAAACGCAAGTATTTATCTAATATAATGCCCAAGCATTTCATACTGTCCACTATCTCTAAAGAATGACCACCCATTTTAATTAATTAACGACCTTGAGGTCACTTTTATACAAAAAACTTCTAAATTTATTATCGATATTTCGCTACTCCTTTGATAGCTTCCTCAGGATCAAAAATCGTTTAACAATCAAAATAGCAATTAATTAACAAATAGTATAAATGAATGTATGGCTCGAAACAAGGAGCTGCACAAAGATATCTCCAAAGTAGGATAGATACGTTCCATAGCTGTATTCGCTGTTAAAATAATTAAACCACTGGAAGCAGAAAATGCAGACGTACTAAGCAAATCTTCGGACGAAACTGATATTGAACCAGCGCCCGTGCTTACTATTAGACACTAACACCAAATAAAACATCTTAATTTTCCTTACACAATTTTGAAAAAGAATTTTTTTTAGTGATCAAACTAAAGTAAATATGATTGGTCTCGACGGAAAAACTTTTGTTCATCGAGGAAAGAATCAATAATTTAATCTTCGAAGATTTGTAGGTTTGGGGGTCGGTTTCTTTGAATGGGGTTGGGACAATAGTAAGAATATATTGTCGGTCACAGGTTGACAACTTTTAACTCGCAAACAATTCGAATCGGGGTTTTGATGCCAAAAGATTGTGTTTGTCCTCTGCATGTTAGTACGTTTCATTTATATTTTTTTAAAATTTCCTTCCCTACTTTTCCTACTAATTTTGGTTTTTTGCCTCCTGAAAATTACAAAAAAACATGTTAAAAGTTGTCAACCTGTGACTGACGATATGACAATATGGACGAATTTATCTATCTTAACAGCTTAAGAAATTCAATAGAACCACACTGCTTTGAGAACTCGTGCATGATAATTACCCCAAACATACTGTAAAGGTAGTACGAATTGGATTTGGAAAGAACACATTACAATTCTTGATTGGCCCGCACAAAATCAAGGCCTTAATCCAATCAAAAAATTGTGGAACAAGACAAGTTTGACAATAAAGGTTTAATAATTGTGATGATCTATGGAAAGGAATAGAGAATGCTTGGAACTCTATTTCTCTGGACCGGTGCTAGAAGTTAATGGAAAGTTTACCACGCAGGTGTGAAGCAGTTCCAAAATATAAGGCTTATTTGATGAATTAATAAAAAAGTAAGTAATTATGCAAATCTGCTTTAGTCACCCTCTGTCATCATTTTGCTTTTGCAGATCATCGTAAGTGCGCTTTTTTGATGTCCAACTAAAACTTTGAGAAAAATAAATTTAGAATTTATCGGATTTTTCACAGAATTTTATATTAAAATAAGTTCCTTTTCGTGTGTTTTTTTATTAAAAGAGAAATAAGTCAAATGTTTTTTTGTACAGTCAGCTGATTCATTAAGTTTCTATTCTCAATTAATTAGAATTTCATCCAATCACAATTAAGTTCGCTATTTCTTTGTCCATGGGTGTATAATTTTTTGTATTTTTTTATTTTTAGTTTCTTAAAAATATTATTTCTTCAGAATTATTCATTTATTTTTTATTTAAAAAAAATATTTTAAGATAACTTGTGAATTATTTCTTTGTTTTTATGTCTTAAAAATCATAAAATTAAATAAAAGCAACACTGTATGAAGAAAACGAAGTAAAATTTTGGTGATCCATATAAATATTATCTATTACTACCTTCAATGTTTAAATAATCAAATATAACTTTTTTTGCACGACTTCTTTTTTAAACCGTGGTCCCTGGAACATATGTACCGTGTAAAAACAGGATTGGGAGTACTTTATTTTAAAAGAATGTAGAAAAAAAGCAAAAACTAGAAATAAAGAAATTTTTGAACACGGTTCAGCGCACAATGCACATAATAAAAACAAACGAGGTGTGATTTTAGGGAACACAAATTCTTTCAGCTTCTTATAAATTCAATGGGTCTTTCTTCCCTTAAAAACTGCGAAGAAATCATAGTTTTGTTAAAATAATCGATCTTTTTTAATGTTGATTAATTTTTTAATTAAAAAAACCTGCATTTCTTTAATGAAATTTGCATGAAAACACTGTTTCGGGTTACATTCACATAAGAATAATAAATATATAGAATTTTTACAGAACGTCTAAACATTTTTCTTCACACAGTCAACACTGCTTGCATTTCGGTGGATGGGAATCGTATACGAGAACTTCATGTTTATGAGAACCAGCCTATGTAATAACCATCGAATATGGACTACTTCCGATTCCAAAGCTCTGCATTTAATGATATGAGACATTATTTTTAATTGATTTTGGATCTTTGTAAAAAACTTTAAGCTTTAGTCTGATAATTGATCTAAAGCTAACGTGCCCCTTGGCAACTTATTAAAAACAATTGCCTTCTATCTTTGAAGTTGTTACATCTGACATCTGAATCAGGTATTTTTAAACCTTCTTGGAAATATTTTTCTATAAAATTCACTATTTCGTATAACATGGGTGAACACAACCTGTGGCGAAGGGTATAAAGCGAGGGTAAAGGACTCTCTCTTTACTGTGTTCATGCTATCTGTGTTCAAGTTAGTTTTAGCTTTGAGTTAGTGTGATAGAATGGAAGGAATATAGAGACTAATTACCTTAAATGTTTCATTAATTTTTCGTACTACAGTAATTTTGACTTAGCTGCACATGAAACTTTGCACGATTTTTTGCGCAGATAAGACAAAAATGCTATTATCTTAAATGTATCTATGTATGTACATGCAAACAAAATAGATACATTTTTATGATGACAACTTAAGTTAAGTTTGGGGAATTTGTATGGGATTTTAAGGAATAGTGGCAGAAATTATTAATTTTATGCAGTTAAGTCAAAAGTGCTCTTAAAGAAAAGGCAGCTAAATCAAAACTACTGTAATTAGTTAGCATTTCCCAAATAATATATGTATATGTATAGTTTAAAATGCTAAAAGGAGAGTTAAAAAACGAACCAAATAAAAAGATTAAACAAAAAAGTCAATTTTATTTTTATAATACGAGTAATATGAATTGCAAAAGTTCATGTGAATTCATAGACCTTGCTGCGAACTACAGGGCATTTACACGTGTTGTGTTTTGAATTTGTTGAAGCTGCTTACATGATACTTTATGTGTGTGAAGTTTTTTTTCCTGTTTTTTTCTTTCTTCTTTTTGATTTGCTTTACTAAAGTACAGTCTTTTTGAACTTTTGCAATATTTATTGGTTTATTTTTAAGTCCATTAATGACGGATTAATGTCGTCTTTGATAGTTTTTACACACATTGTTAAGTCAAGTCCATCTTAATTGCCAAACATCTCAGAAAGTGAATATACGAACAAAGCTGTGCAGTCAAAATTATCGTTTAAACTTTTCCGCAAGAGAATTTAAAATTTTATTTAAATTATTCTAGCACATTTAAAAGTTTTTAGCGATGCTGCTAGAAAAATCAAAGAGATTAAAGAATATGCTCATGTGTAAAAATTGTATACGTATAGTATTCACATACGATAAGTTCCAGGAAATGAGTCGATGTATTTATTAGTGAATGGTAGTGAATTTCGATTGCAGTCGAAAATCGATTTTCAATGCCAAAAACGATTTTTTGGAAGTAGATTTTTCATTACCAACTTTATACTCAAATCGACTTTTCGCGCCGATTAATCGAATTCAGAAAAACGCGCAAAGAATAACGTTTAAGAAATAAAGATGTGTTGCACCATATACCAGTACATAAACTGAGTCACGGTTCACACTATGCAATTTTTCTTTCTGAAAGTGTTAGTTTGTGGTTGTACGGGTAGAGAAGAATGGGAAGGGGTACGTACACTCTTTCATCTCCTTTGAAATTCTCTTGTGTTTTGTTATTCGTAACTGGGAAACTGAAAATGGCTGCAGCTTTATTATTGATTTCCTTTTACTTTTCTTTTCTTTCATTGCGGTGAGAGCAAAAATTTGTGTACAAAAAAAGAACGTGAAGATAAACATGCAAAAATCTTGAATTTCATTACAAAAAGTTTCAATGTGTAGACATTAATAAAAGTTGAAAAGACAATTAGAGAAAATATTTAAAAAATATTTATATTTCCCTGAAGAAGCCACACAAGGATGTGTCGAAATATCGGTTAACTAATAAAATTTTATAAACGTTTTTTATAAAAAATTGACCTATAGCTCGAGAAAAATTAGATTCATGTATAACATTTTGTTAAAAATGCCACCGAGCCATATTTAGCACTACTTTGAAAAAATTTGAAATGGAAAAAAGTGCAGGTGCTCTATTTGTACTAAAAAATTCTGTTTTTGTGGAATAAATTTTGAATGCGACAATATTCCAAAGGAAAAAATTAATACTTATTTAAATACAAAATACGCAAATTTCGAATTTATTGATAATATATTGAAATATTGATAGAGACGTAATAAAGGACATGGATATTTACGTTTTTTGTTCCTTGAATTAAATTTAGAAAGAATTTAAGAAACAATTCTATTTAAAACTGATTTGAATTTAAACCTTTTTGTTATCCCATTTCTAGTAAATTGTTTGGTCTAATTTTTCCAAAAATATTTTTCTTTAATTAGTGTTCTAGATGACCTTTATATGCACTAATTGTCCCAAATATGACTTAAAAATCCATTGAAATTGATTATGGAGGGATATACGTAGCTAGTTCCTATTTTTAATTTTACTTAAATGTTTTGAATGAATCACAAAACAAAAATACCCATCTCATGTATTTTGAATACGAATTAAAAGTTTGTTCTTGAAAATACACAAAAAGTGAACATGATAAATGTTGAATTAAAATTTTTAAAAACATTTAAAAAAATTATAATGCATTCATACTCTGTTTCACTTGATTTTATTTCATAAATATTCTGTTGTTTTCTTTACTCGTTTTATGAGCGGCCTACACATTTGTATGCCAATTTTTATTTATTATCATTTTTGCTGTTGCTTTAAACTAAATTAATTAAAATTATTAAATGTCACAGGAATAAATTAGTAAACCAACACAAATGCAGACTAACAATATGTGCCGCCAAATTGCTATCAATTCATTGAAATTCACATTTGAGATTCACTGAAGCCATTTTTGTAAAACAATGCCTTAAATTTCGTTTGGATTTTAAGTTAAATTAAGGGGGATTTGTGCTTATGGGATCAATCGATCCCAAATAGAGTTTTCTGATATATTGATCATTGGTTTTGTAGGGTTCTTTTATTGTTTTGGAGCCTTTCTATTAGTTAATCCAACCATACAAGTTCTACTCCAATCCTGAATATAATGTGATAAAATGATAAAAGTTTAAGTATTTCTTTCGTTTAGTATGAAGGCATACCAATATCATTAAGCTTTTAAAAGAAAACGAAAAATTTTAATAATTATTGTGATACATTTTGAAGAGGGCAGCCGGTTAAATTAGGAACGTCTATCTTGTTGGGCACAATTTGTTCAAAATATAACATTTTTGATCGAACACGATTAGAAATAGAATACGATAGACAATTATTTTATAATTGACAAGATGTAGTGTATCTACATTGTCGATAAATATCATTAATTATCATACCTACTTTCCCTTAGGAATGTCACTCAAATGGAAAGTAGTTTTGTTTCCCTTAAGAAAGTTACTCAAAAGGAAAGTAGAAAATAAACAAAAATAATGTAACAACAAAACTTAGAGCTTAAGATATCGTTAAGTTAGTTTATAAGGACTTCAATTTTAGAAAATGAAATTAATCCTTCTTATTAATTTATTTATCAGAAGCATCCATCTGCCTCTCAACTTAAAAAGGGCATATAAAGTAGCCTTTGTTTGTTTGAATTATAAAAACCTTTACAAACATTATACTCCTGGCAGGATCGCCATATAAAAAGACATCATATGTTTAGTTGGGATGAGAAGTTTCCAAGTTACCAAGGACTTATAGCTCTATTGGATCCAAAAAATGCAGACGTACTAAGCATAAGACCGTGCTTACTATCAGACACTAAAACAAACTAAAAAATTTTGATTTTCCTTATACATATATACATATATTGTCATATAAAATGCAAAATAAGGTAACATCACTTTTCATAAGGAGAAACAAAAAACTGTATAATATTGAAACTTTTTGAGATATTGAAATCATATTTTCACACTAGCGCTTTCTAGCGAATTTTGAGCAAACGGACAGCGTATTTTTTATGTATGTAAATAGTTGAAAACAATGATGATTATACGTTTTTTTGTTTACTAAAATCATTCACATGATGATACGTTATTTTTAATTTGGGTCATAACTTTTTTGTTTTTGTTAACAGAAGCTTGAAATTTTGCACACACATACATATGTAATATAATGCAGTAAATCGTAATCAATAAAAAACTAAAATTTAAATTTTTTGATGATACGTGGTTTTGCATTTTAGGTGACGATATGCATTTTTTTTTTTTTTTATTTTTAGTTTTTCAAAATATTATTTCTACTGAGTTATTCAGTTGCTTAAATATGAGATTCTTTATTAAAAAGAAATTTTTTAAGATAACTTGTGAATTATTTCTTTATTTGTACTTAAAAATCATAAAATTAAATAAAAGAAGCACTGAATGAAAAATAAGAAGCAAAATTTTTGTGTTTCATAGAAATATTAATCCTTCAAGGTTGAAATAATCAAATATAACTTTTTTGCACGATTTTTATTTTACACTGTGCTCCGTGGAACGTATGTAGCGTGTAAAAGCACGATTAGGTGTACTTGAAATCGATCTAATATAAAGAAAAATTTTAAAAACGTTCATATCGCAATTTCTACTTTCTCACTTTTTATGAAAAATTGCCAGATAATATTTACATACAGGTATCTACCCGATGTGTAAAATTCTTATTGTTTTCTCTACATTTTGGTAGCAAATGAAAGATTTAAAAATTATTTTTCATATATCTTCAATGTAAAATCCCAAAATGTTTTTCTTCTATTAAAAAATTTAAAATTTTGAGTTAATGCTTCTCTTGTTGATCAATTTCGATATATCAATTTAAAAATATTATCTTACTAATGTTTCATTTAAACAGATCTGTCAATAGCTCATTGCAAAAGCAACTGTACATTTTTTTCAAACTTCTGCGGAAATGACTAATTAATAGGTAGTCAATTAATTGTCTAGAAATTCTTTATAACGAAAGCGCCCTATTTCCTTAATAACCAAAATTGCTAGTGGCTTTCATTCAAAATTGAGCACACTCGAAATGCACCTTCAAAAATTTAAAAAAGCAACACCACAACAATTCCCTTTTTTCCACGCCTCATCTTCATCCAAATAAACAAATTATTACTGCAAAGAAAGAAAAAAAACAAGAATGACAAGTCAAAAGCATTGAATTGAATGTGACAAGCCATGAGCAATATATGTACATATGTACATATATACAATGTATATATACATTTGTATGTGTTTTCAAACACTCAAATAAGTGCGTCCAAATATGGCTTAAACGCCGCAACGCAGTTACCAACAAAAACAACAAATGCATATTCAATTGTTAACTGTTTAGCTTTGAATTTTGTCTTCATGTTTAAGCAGTGTGTGAGTGCGAACAAGAGTTTTTGTGAATGATTTAAGCACAATGGTAAAGATGGTTTAACCGCTGACATTTCTCACTTTGTCAAACTCAATACTTTAGTGAGCTACAAACAAATTTCTGCCTGCTGCTGCCGTTACTGCTCACGGCTTTTTTTCCACAAAACTGTTTTGAAATTGTTGCTGTTCCCACTAAATTGTATGCGCTGCTTTGCTTATCTTTAGCCGGTAGCTGCAGCCAACTTTTTTTTAAGCGCGTTCGGTTTTTTGGTTATTTGAGCGCCTGAAGTGCGTATAAAAGCAGAATATTTACACGTTTTTAAAACATAGTCCAGAGTACACTTGAAACGTGCACATCACTACCAACAATTTACAGTTCGTTCAATAGTTAAACTTAAACTTAACAAAATATATAAATAGATATAAAGAAAAAAAATGCTAAAACTTGTGTTAATTTCTTGTGTTTTGGCTGCCGCCATTGCTTTGCCAATTGTGAGTGAAATATTTAATGAAGTTATTTTGTTTATCTATAAAAATTTAACAAGAACTTGGCTTAAACCAGAATTTTGTCAAATGTCGCCTTTTCGCAAGAATTATGCAAACTGATAAAAAAAATCCATTTTATGCAATTAAGTGCTGAACAAATATAAATAACTTAAAAGGCGTTTGAAGAGTATCCCTTATTTAAAAAAATTTCCCTTAGGATATTTTGTTAAGTTCTAACACCGTAAGAAATTTTTTTTCGAATGAAAATTATGAAATTTGATACTTTTTTGCACAAGGAGTAACGTGCTAAAGAGAAGCAGTTATAACAAATTTTTTGAAGTGATGAATAATAATAAAAAAATAATTTTTATTGTTTTACCAATAACAACAAATACAGCAATGGGTATTGCCAAATCGGATACAAGTTAATAACTTGAAGGTTAACAACCACAAAAATACCAGACTCAATCACTCTCATCTTCTTTATCATCAACGATTTCTGCAGCAATAAACATCCCAGTTATCAAATATGTCTGTTTTGAAACCACAACTACACAACGTTGAGATATTAAATACATAATATTAGCATTTAATGATAATAAAATAGGGTGTTGCATAATGAGATGTTAATTTCTTATGAAGGAAATAATGCCATAAAAATAACAATGAACATTTTAAATGCAAGAAGATTTTGAAGTGAAAACTCAAATTTTGATTTATAAAACTTTTTTGCAAAAAGTTTTAAATTAAAAAAAAATCTTTTAATTTTGCTCAGCATTTAAATTTTAGTTAAAAATTTTTTAAACTGCTCTTCAGCTTTTCTATAAAAAATGTATTCTTTACATTTGAATAATTTTCGAAAAAGCATGTTTCTCTGCTTTAGTTGCAAGCTGTCGATAAACAGTACACAGGAATAGAAAAATATAAAAGATTGAGTCATCTTTGTGAACGAAATTATCTTTTTTTAGAGAGATAACAAACTAAATTTATCTTAGAAATAAAAGTGTTTCTGTCATCATAAGCCGCCGCTAAAATCGTAATTTTTTTTAATTTTTGTATACACACTTATCTTCGCTGTTTTTAGAGATTTACACATAAAAATTGATTTTTTTTAAAATATTGTACAGATCGTTTTCTTTAAAACAATTTCATAATTTTTTTTTTTGATCAAAGTCGATATGTTTTATAAAAAGCGATATAATGAACATGTACAGTAGAACTACTTTATTTGGCTATGTAAAGAAATGAAGCATCCTTTGAATTTAAGGTAAAAATAATACACTATAGTCTTGCTAAGCGTAACTAATTTGAGAGGTTGGGCAGTTGTGATAAGCCGAAATTCTTGTGAAAATCGAGTCACATATCATATTTTTGGGCAACTATATCAGCATAATTATAAACAGAGATTCCTCATGAAATTTTTTCCGTTTTCCTTTTCTCCTATTATGAATAAAAATTACCTTAATTTTATTTTTGCTCCGTTTTTATCAACCGTGTAAAAGGGAGAAAAATAATAAGCTAAAAAGTAGTTATTCTAAATATATTTACATAAGTTTGGGTTTTCCCTAAAAAAAACCTCACAAAACAAAAGATAGTTTGAATTAATTGTAGAAATTTTTTCTCGAAAAAAGACTTTTCCTCATGATACAAATTCCTTCCGAATATTTATAATTAGGCTCTATTATATGTTTTATTGTTTTCTTCTTTGAGATATACCTATCCGATTTACCTACTTATGTTATTTTATAAATACGATCACTAAGGCCAAGGCGATAGTCATGTCAACTTTTTCTAATTATTTAAAAAGCAATTAACCGCCTTTTTTGCTTAGTTTTCAATAGAATGATTTTTCTCCCGAGCGCAAAGAAAAACGGCCTTTTAAATTAAAGAAGTTTTGGTTTTATTAACGTATGCATCATTGAGTTTTTCTTTGTATCAATTAATCTTAAAGTGCACCTTCTCTTTGATTAAAAAGCTCATCCCTTCCTAATTAATTTCAAGGTATATTTTTCTAAAATATAATAAATTTTAGTAAATTTGCCAATATTTAGATTTTAAAAATGTTTCACGATCACATTCACTAGTTTTTTTAAAGTTATTATAAAAGAATATTCGGGAACAAGTCTATTTACAAACTGAGTTCAATCAAATTTAAAATTGCTTTTTAAATTGCTTTTCAATCTGGTGATTTTTAAGGAATTGCGAGCATTTTCATTTTAGTCCCATCTACAATAAAAATAAGAGAAAGAATCGTCGTTATTGGGTTTGTTTCTTTCAGTGTAATTTTCGGTGGACATTACAGTCGTGTTCTGTCTCATCGTTTATTTAATGTCTTTTTTTACCTTTAGTTTCAAGGAACATGTATAATTTGCTGTTTAACAACTTCCTGATGTATTCATAAACAACAAAAAAGAAAATAATTAGGATTCGATATCTGTCAAGAGAATGTATCATCATTGTTAAAATATATTTAAAACAGAAATTATTGTTAATGAATACAACAGTTGAGGACAAAGGAATTAAAGGGTTCCCCTGATTAAATACATATATACATGCATATATATTTCAAATTTATATAAAAGATTTAAATAAAGGTCAAAATTTAAATCTTTCTTTAGAGCAAGAAAGTTTAGAAACGTTTGAAAAAACCTGATTGAAGAATGGATTGCCCGAACTAAGACATTCCAGTAGGTTCTTTCAAAATGTGTACAAATACACCTACATATCTGAAATAGCCACAGTTGTATGTGTATGGATATGAAATTTTTGGACTCACTGCTGAAGAATTCGGCTATTTCATTCATACCGAGTGCCTTTATTTGGTTATTCGGATGTCCGAAAAAATTGCATTTTCATCGGATCAACTATTGATTTTGTTTTCAGTTAATTTTTTTTTATAAATTTGGATGTAATAATTTTATTACTTTAAAATAAGATGGTTTATTAAGACATGAAAGTAAAACGAAGAAATCCAACTACTTTTTTCCCTAAATTTTAATATTGTCTGTTTTTGAAATTAACCTATTTTAAATTTTGGACAATTATAATTTTTTAATAATTTTAAATGTGTTCCGAAGAAAATTTTAAAGATTAAAAAAATAATAAAAGTTGCAAAGTAAAAATTATTAGCAACTTCTTTCTTCTCGTTGAGCTCCATAGTTTAAGACAAAGACACGCTGGAGTCTAATAACCCAGCTCTTTAATTTTTACTAGTATTTCCTATGGCCTACGCAATCGATCATATTCCAGAATTAAATAAATACATACGATAAATTAAGAAACAAAAAACCTTATAAATAAACAACTTAAAACGTATAAGCTCTCTTACTTAGCTCTCTCTTATTACAAAGTACATATAAAAAAAGCTCTGTCTCATTTCTATGCAAAAGCAAATTGGTCAAACACTTTGTTTATTTTTCAACTTGAAGCTGATACATGCATGTGTAATAAGTAGTAACTTTAAACGCTTATAGCTCCCAAAATACTGAACCGATTTAAATAAAATTAAGATTGTGCACATCTGTGTATTACGTGCGTGAAAGGGATTTACAAAAACGTGTTTGCTTATTAACATATCTTCCAGAGCTAGGAATGAAAAACTTTAGGTCCCAAAATTCTGTTGCAAAATTTAACACCCTCCCTTAATTTTATAAAAATCTAAGATAGTAAGAACCATCCATTTATTCGAATTGTTATGTTCTTATACTTCATTTTATTTTAAACGGCATACAAAATTGGCACTTGTCAGTTCATTGTCGACAATAATTGACTACTATTGAAAGACTCTTATCATGCTCGATGACATAGAAAAATGCAAAAGGCTATTAATAATACACAATAAATGAAAATTTTTTGGTACTGAGGTCGACCCGAATAATTGTCTCGCATGAACGTATCTTAACAGTTGTATGATGTATTACAATATTTCAGAAAAAAAACTATTTTTCTATTATTTGTATTCAATTTTTAAACTACAAAAAATGCATAATTAAACGATTTTCAATTGAACTTTTTTACTATCGGCACATTTTGAGTTTTAACAAACACTCAACAAGTCTGTTTGTATGTATGTACATACATATGCATGTTTAGGTGTGGTAAATATGCATAATTGCTGTCAATCATTCGAAATTTTGCAATTTAAGCGCGTAAATGTCAGTCATCATTCATTATGATCGCAAAGCAAAGAAAAAAAAAGGGGAGAAAAGAGGGTCATCACTCACTCATAATTAAAAAAATAGTATATTCTAAAGCTACCATCATACAAAAATTTTTTCATGTGGCATGATTTTATGCAATAGTTTAAAAGGAAAACAAAATACAATACAATTAATTTTCATTATGAAAATAACATTTATTTTCCACCTAAAGTACTAATTTTCCGTATTTTTTTTTGCTATTTCATAGAGTCAAGAAGAAGCCGAAGAAAGAGCTGAATTGGAACGCGTACAAAACGAATCCGCTCAATATTCTTTCAACTCTCATGTGGAAGATAAAATCAATGACAACATGATTGCTCGCGAAGAAACCCGTGATGGTTCTAAGGTCAGTGGCATGTACTCATACAGTGATGGCTTTGTTATGCGTACCGTCCACTATGAAGCTGATGAGAAAGGTTACCGTGTTGTCAAGGAAGAAACTCAAGAAATCGGTGATGGCCCTCAATACAATCCTGAAGGTCAAGCTGATGTCCAAGGTTCGTTAATTGGCAAATATTCGATTAAATTGGATAATGATAAGGAAGACCCCCACTACAAGGATATCCGTGCATAAGTAGAGCAGACAACACAAAAAAACCCAAGGAATTTAAGTTAAACATAAAAATATTGATTTCATTTGTATTTCTAACATTTAGAAATAGAGACTGAGCCAAGAGATCAATTATTAACATAAACCATAAATAATAATTTTTGTTGTATTGTTTTGTTACTTAAAGTAGAGTCTAAAATACATAAAAAATATAAATTGTACAATTAAATATTTGGTTTTATTTTTTCGAAGCGGATTTATGATGCCAAGCTGGTGCTGGTGTCAATAGAAATTGGTAATAAAAATAAAACATCAATATTAAAAATTCTTCACCCAGTAGTGGCAGTTTTTAACTAAAAAAAATGAAATCACTTTTGAAGTGTCTGGCTGGTTGCACATTCACTTAATCTAATCTAACTAATATTATAAATGTAAAAGTTTGTTTGGATGGATGGATGTTTGTTACTCAATCATGCCAGAAAGGCGGAACGGATCTGGATGAAATTTTTTTATCTCGGTAGAATGTATGGTTCCCATGGGATACATTTGTTTTAATTTAAAATAGAGGAGAATATCTATGAATATAATTTTGTGCATAGATAGTGGTAGTTTACGGACTTGATTTTGACTTATTAGTTTGCTGTTGGATAGTTCAGTTGTGTGCTTTTGTCAGTACAGTATTTTTCCGGTTTAACGAACAAATAAGATTTATAATTTTAGTTAACAAAAAACATAATCTTAATAAATTTCTTAAACAAATAACTAAAAGCAAATCGACTTGAAAAAAGTACTGCACTTTAGGTTCTTTCCGTTTGCATAGTATTTTTGTTTTTATTGGCGGAAAGAGGAAATATAAAATAAATCCGCTTTTTTTTTAATTTAATAGCAACTCTGTATATTTTGTTGTTGGATTTCAAAAAAATCTACGATATTTTCATTTGCACTTTCGCAAGAGCATTTGCACCAAACACTGAATACCGCCGTTGTGCTTCAATGGTCAGTTACGCATATTCTTTCGTGGTGTTAACAAAACAAATGGGTACAAGAAAAAGACTGTTTTTAAAACAAAAACTGGAAATTGTTGATGATCGCCGAAAAGGATTGTGAATTGTATATTTATGCAAAAAGTATGGTTTAAAAAAGTCCACAGAATGTGTACAGTGGATTTTACCTTTTTATTTTATTTTATTATTTTTTTTTATTATACAGATCTGAATTGAAATTATTTAAAGCAAAATAAACAACAAAAAATACAATTCTTGTTATTTATTTATCCATAAAACGCATATTCTTCATAAGTACTGCGTATAACGAACTTTTCAGTTTAACGAACAGGGCTGAAAAAGTACTGGTACGTTAAATCGAAAAACTACTGTAAATTATTTTAGGGTTAGTTAAATTTTCTATGCCTACAGGTTTAAGGACATTGTTCTTAGGTTATTTACAATCTGTGTGATTTCTTTATTGTTTAATAGTTTTTCGAAATAACCTTCGCTCGGCTTCTTGAAATAAACGCATATCTCAAGGCGTCGCCTCTATGGTCCAGGATCGAGAAACTTTACAACGACCTCGAATCAAGTGTCTTTGGAAATAAGCTGCTGCAAATTGGAGAGGGTCGTCTTGAACTTATCATGCAAGTTTTTCCCAATTTGGAGGTGAACATACATAAATAACGTAGAGTGGTTGTGTGAGAGGGCAATGCTGTCGCCAAAAAACGGGTGGGCCAATAAAATAAACAAAAAATTTTTTAACATGATCATCGGCGATTCAAAAGTACATATATACATTTTTAGAGACTGTGATGGATAATGGCGATACTACTGCCTACCCCATTGAATTTCTCAACTCCATGGAGTTAACTGGCGTGTATTCCGATAAGCTTGAGCTTAAAGTTGGTGTTCCAGATCTGCCGATGAGAAACCTTGATGCACCCAGACTGTGCAACAACAGCAGATTTCGTATCACAGAGCTGGACAGTAATATTTTAAAAGCCACCATTCTGACAGCAGCTTCTAAAGGAGAAGCTGTTTTAATTCCCCAAATACCTATTATTCCAATTAACTTGCCGTTTCAATTTAAGAGGTTGCGATTTGCTTTAAAATTAGCTTTTACAATGACCATAAGAAAATCCCAGGGTCAATTATATGTTGGCTGTTCACACGTTTCAAGTGCCCGAAGCTTACACGTGTTGGCGGAAAATAATAAGTCATGTTGTTTAATATTGTTTACAGAACGGTATTGGAATCCTAATCCTAACTTCTTAACTATTTTTTATATTTTAATTTTTTATAACAAATAAAGAATGTTAAATTTAATTGCAACATTGAGTTTTTTCTTCTTCTTCGTTTGTTTGTTTGTAACGCTTTCACGCCCTAACTACGCAACCGATCATCATGAAATTTTCCATACAAGGTACAGAACAGGACATAGAGGCGCCAGGTGTAGTTACCAAGTTATAAAACTTTTAAAAATACAAGTGGTACAGAAAAGGACATATTTTTTAATCGCGGGTAACACCGCAGGGTGCAGCTAGTTGCTCATGGTGCTTTGGAGCATATGTCAACATTTTCGAAGAGTGCGGAATTGGAAGATATTGATATGCACGACGTTTATTTTCAACAAGGCAGCGCTAAGTGCCACGCAAGTAACGATACCGTAGCTCTTTCGCATGAAAAGCTTCCTGACCATATGAGGCGATCACAATTGGCCACAAAATTGATATGATTTAACACCTTCGTGTGAAAGGAAAGGTCCACGTGCCAATTACCATGAACCGATTCAAGACCTCAAAGATAGAATGAGTTATCGAGGACATGCAAACGCAAAAATGAGAATTGCATTATTAATATCATATTCTGCTTAAAAACACTCCGTTTTTATATATATCAAAATTATTCAAATACACTATTATTATAGAACGCAAAAAATGTTCGTTAATCTTAAAAAAGTCCATATTGCTTCCATTTTAGCTTCCGATGCCAAATTTCTGCATTTAACAAACTTTTTTGGATCGTCTTTTATTTAATCGGAATAATTAAACAATTAAATTACAACATATCATAATGTTGTTCATATTTCATCAATTTTGCTAAATTAAAAATTGCCCAAAGCTCCAGTGAGAGTTAAAGGAACACCTAACGTTGGCTTAATATAGAAAAGGCCTATCACGATATTTTTTTCGAAAAAAATTTTTGTTTTTTTCCAGCAGTACACTTTCAAATATACCAGAGAACCTTAGTCTTCCAAAAAAAATCTAAATACGACTTTTGTATATTAAGCCCAGGATATAAAGTATTTTTAAAACCATAGTTGTTATAATACTTTTTAAAATGCGAATATCACCAATACGAGCACTATCTTTAAGAACTGCCTAGAACAGAAGATATGACAGAGTAAATGCTTTTTGATTAAAAAGACAAGTAATTGTAAGTAAGTAATTCTTCAGCATAAGTTCATATGTACATATATTAGGGTGGATTGATTTAGCAATCGATATTGTGCCATCGATTTTTCGATAGTTTTTGGCATGAGGAAAAAAAATAATATCAATACTGCACAATATCGAAAAATGTTTGTCCTTACAAATCGGCTTACCCTAATGTATATATATTAGACTCTACCATCTTACAGGCAAAAAAGTGCTGCGCCGTACATCTAGAAAATTTAGTCCCAGATTTAAAAAAAATGTGCAATATCCTAGTCTATTTGATAGGCGAGACCAACTTTAGTAATGCTCACATTATACAACCGATTTTGATAATACATATATAATTTTAAAGTGTCTGCTCGCAGATGTGCATAATATATACTTTACTAAGATCGGTTTAGTATTTTGGGAGCTACAAAAGAGCGATGGTATCGTTAGTTGTATGGCACTTCGCGCTGTCTTCTTGAGAATAAACGTCGCCCACATCAACATCTTCCCATTACTATCATTGTTCGATAGCGCAACCCCTTCACCGTAACCTTTGCTCCAGCCTCATTTTCGAAAAAGTAAGGTCTAATGACCCCGCTAGACAGTCACACGTTGAGGATGGAGAGGCTTTTAACAATAATTGTTGGGTTTTCCGAGTCCCAAATGCGACAATTGGGCGTATTAACGCAGCTTCCACGGCAAAAATGGGCCTGATCACTCAAGATGGTTTTTCGAAGAAATTCCTGATCAGTTTACTGCAAAGACACGTCTTTGTGATGGTCGGTGTGTGTGAGTTTTTGTATGTATTAAGTGAACTTTAAAAGCCTTAAAATCTACGTCGCTTAATGTCGTTTGTAGAATGCCCAATTGCAAAGATCGACGAGAAATGCGCACACCTGGGTTTTCCTCAACACTATGAGCTGCAACAGCAGTATTCTCAGTTGTTTTTAAGCGACGTGCTTAACTTCGATTCTTTATATCACTAACTTGTCCCAACAGCTAAAATTTTTCCACCAGTTTCACAATTGCTGGCCGAGAAGATGCTTTACGACGACCTAAAAATGCTTTAGTTTTTGCGAACTGTGATCGCGAAAATTTCACAATTTTTATACTGAAGTTTAATAATTTGAATGCGTTGTCGAAACGTATTTTTTTTAGATATTTTTTATTCCCACTTGTTCTTGAGCGACATCCATGGGCGCTAACTTATCTCAACAGCTCAAATTTGTCTAAAATTTTCACAATTGCTGGTCGAGAAGATGCTTCACGATGACTCAAAATTCTTTAGTTTTGCGAAGTGTGACCACGAAATTTTCACAATTTTTGTAGTGAGTTTTAATAATTCCAATGCGTTATTGAAGTATATATCGTTTCATTTTTATTAATGGTGTAGAGTAAGTTTGTCATCTGTCAAGTAGTTATAGACTGAGTCATGACAACTATTAAAATGGTGGACTATTGAAAATGAAACGTCTTATTGCAGCATCCTGTACATCACAATTAGTTTTACTAATGGCAATTTCTTTCCTGAAATATGATTTTTGTTTTTACTTTTTGTTTAAGAAAATGCAATTCGGAGTTCTTTTAAAAGTAAAGCATTCACTCATAAAATTTGAAATAGTAATTTCGAAATTCGAATACATTAAATTTTTCAAATAAACATCATGGTGAAAATTTTCATTCTATATGTAGATTTTTCTGGAAAAGAAAACGTTAATACTCGAAATATCTCCGCTTTTGTGACTATAAATTTATATTTTCTCTCTCTCTCTTTATTTTAATATAATTTCCAATTTGCAAAGAAAAATTATAACAGAGCGGAGCTGTAACTTGTAGCACGATTAAAATAAAATTTTAGCTCCTTAATTTTGTCAAATCCTGAGCGCCAAAAAAACAGGCCAGGGACATGTCATGGGAGATATGCTTTATTGTGACCACATTATGTAGTATATTTCAGCATTGAATTTAAGTGATTATAAAGAATGTAGTGAATTTTAAGAGATAAAACCCTTATTTCGAGAATTTTCTTTCGTGGACACCGAACTCCTAGATTAGATTTTTATATTCTTAGTCATGAAAAATGAAAGTTTATTTCGTGTATAAATAATTATAAGCTTTAAATTAAATTATATGATCCAAAGCTAACTAACTAATCACAAGCAATATCACTTTCTAACATTTTTGATAAATTTATTTAACTTTTTTGTTTTGTATTTTGGCTTAACAAAAGAACTATTCATTTAATGAATATTTCTAATATTTTTGAATAAAAAACGATAAAAAAGAGTATCTATCACCTTTTACACCGTAATATACAAAGTGTGTCCAAATGCGCCTACGACTGTTCTGTCCAAAGCACTTTTCATTCTGCATTGTCGCAGTGGCTGCTAGTGAAGGTGGTGGCCATAAATATAATTAGTATTCACTTTGCATTATATGAAATAAAGTTTATATATTTTTTTAAATAAAAAATGCCGGTTGTTTATTTGAATTCTAGAGAATAAAGACACAACTAATGTACATACAAATTTGAATTTGTAGTTAAAATTATTAAACTTCTTTGTATGGCCATAAATGGGAATTGAATCTACGTGACATTTCTACGACTAAAAAAATCTGGCAATAAAATGGAAACCTTATTTAGTTTTTCCGAAATGCATATTTGTAGGCAATGAAATGTCTCTAACCTATTTAATTTCATATGTACATTTGTTGATATTTATGTACGTAATTACGGTGACCATAACTTTCAAATCATAATACAGAACAAAGAACAATTTTATAACAACTTTTGCCATTTTTATTTTTTGATTGATGGCATATTGCAATTGTTAATGTAAAATAAAAAAAACACAAAAAACTTTGCACTGCTCCGCATTGCAGTGAGGAGCACCCTATTGACGTTCAAAAAGCTGATGAAAACTGAATAACAAATTAGATTCTATTTGTAACGTCCTTTTCCCCAAAATTATTCAGTAAAATATTTTCTTAATAATACATTGAATTTGTTATTGAGGGATGGGAAATTCATATGTTTTAGTTCCGATCATAATACCACCAAAAATTTTTTTATGTTATCACAAATTTCATTTCCTTAAAAAAAATATATTTTCAAAAGGAAGTGGTGAAATATAAGAAATACAGATTGTACACTGGTGGTACGACTTCCTAAAATGCCGCTATATTCTGGCGTAGTGGTTGGAATTAATTAACTTTTCCACATTCCTTGAAATACCCAGCAAATAAATATTAGATTTCTGGAAGCAGTAATAAATTTGCAAGCTTCCCAACTGCGATGTTGTTAAGCCCTTCTCAGAATTATTTTGAAACGAAATAGTTTAATCTCTCACTTATTGAATGGAAGAGAGAGAGAGAGAGAGAGAGACTGAAATTAATGCACTCGTTTTGATTTTTATTGTTAAACGATTTCCTATATGCAACGTCGAAGTTTCACGATGATACAATTGGATGACGCAATAAGATGAAGGCAGACGATGTTATCGCATTTTTGATGCTTTGAATGAAACACAGCAAGGACATATCTCATGCCGTTTATGGGTTATATCGCTTTAAAGAAAGTAGCTTAGAACTTTAGAATCCTTTTTTCATGAATATTGGAGCCCAGGATTGTACAAATGATCTTATAATGTAAAGCCTTAATCTTAGTTATGCCATTTAAAATGTAGTGCCACCTAGTGGTGTAAAGATGACTAGATCACATGAATATAACATTTTAGAAATATGCCCTCTATTTTAAAAACAGTAAAAAAGTCCTTTCGATTTTCACTACGCTACAATTTTAGTGACAAAAAACTTACATGTACGAATGTTCCCGACTTCTGGCAACAATTTCGTTTCGGATTTTGGCTGCACTAATCACGTAATTGAAGACTACAACCCTCGTTACATGATGATCATTATTTTAGTATTTTTTTCAATAGATGGCGGAAACGTCTAAAACAATATTTAATACAGCCACGTAACTTCACGTGATTACTGTATTTATTATGTTCCCTATTATAATTACATATCGTTACCTAAAACCCCAAAGGCCCTACTAGGTACATTTATTAGTTTGGAGTTTATTAAAAGAAACAAAAATATATTGTAAATTTAAGATTTCTTAATGCCTAGTAGCCAAATTTTTGAATCTTAGTGTTGATCCCACGTATTTGAAGTTAGTGGAAAAAAACTACAAAAGAAGAAAAATAATACAAACATTTTATAAAAATCAACATATTAAATTTGATGAATGACAATGTTTTATTATTTAGACTTTTCTCAGGTGAGTTTTTTGTATAAATGCCAGTCTCTAATTTCTGATCCCGATAATATCGTATTCCGGTTTTTTTATATTACAGCAAAATACCGAATTTATTTTTAGTATTAACAATTGAAATGCCGGAGACAAACTTAAAACTTCGCTATGTTTGTTTTTGAGTGTAGGCAACTTAAAATATGATCTAAAAAGTGTTTTATGCGTATAAAAAAATCTGAAAAAAATTTAAAATATTATATTAAAACATGTAAAATACTCGTATGCTCTAAACAAATTGCCTTTTTTGTGTACTCAATATTATTTTTCTCAACTCATGAAGGAATTAAGATAAAAGACATCGCTGAAACAATTCTGATAAAAGTTTCCTCAAACAATGTTTTTACTGAGATATTTTACTATTTCCGGATGTTTTTTTCTCTGATTTTGATCCTTTTTTCATATTTTGGCATAATTTGTGAATCAGTTCTTTTATAATTTTTTTATTTGTAGCTTTTTAGAGTTTTGTTTTTACAATAGTCATGTAAATGTTTTATTTCGAACAAATATACCTTCTTTGTGCAATTTCAAATACTTTTTGCAGATACTGGCAATTTTTTCGATATAAATATTTTTTTCTTTACAATTTTATTAAATTTAATAAAGATTGAAGACTTCTCGATTTTATGTATTTTTTCCGAATTTCTGTTATGTTTTCCCACAACTGCTTTTATTTAGTTTTATGGATTTCTAACATATTTTCAAGCTTTTTTAGTTTTGACAAATATTTTACAAGTTCTGGCCGTATTATCATTAGAAGCATTAAGCGTTTTCGGACCACAAAAAATCAACAATAAGCAATAAAAAGCAACGCAAAAAACCAAAAACTTAAATACAGTAGTTTTTCTATTTAACGAACCTAATGGTTCTGATCGTTAAAGCGAATTGTTCGTTATATCCAGTACTAAATCAAAAATTAATAGCGTCGCCTACTTTATTCATAACTATAAATATGTATCGTGTATTTTTATATATTATTAAAATTATAGTAATTTAAAATAAATATTTCTTTATAAATATGTATGAAGAAAGGGAAAATTCATAAAAACACCGAAACACAAAAATAATTTATTTAAAAAATTCGATAAACACAGTCTGCTTATTGGAATGGATATCTTATTTTAATGGCATCTTCTTGAAACTCTCTCATAAACATTAAATTTGTGCTACAAATATTGTTTTGCTGAGACCATTTAATACAAATTTTGAAGGGTTAATGACATTTTCGCGTTTTATTTTGGTCTCTAGAATTTTAGTTTCATCAAGCTCTTCCTCATTTTCGTTTTGTTCATCGTTTTGTTTTACATTTGTTTGTTAAACCGAGTACAAAATAAAATTTTTATTCGTAAAAATTTGAGTGTTTGTTAAATGCGATGTTCATTAAATCGAATGTTCGTTAAATCGGAAAACTACTATAATGCTCTTCAGATCTAATGATCTTAAAAGAAAATTATGCAAAATTAAGATTAAAAAAAAATATAAAAAATATGCTCAAGCAAATCGACAAAAAAAATTCTTAAAAATTAAAATATAATATGCAGTTTGTAGCATACCTCATTTTTAATGGCATTTGCCATTTTTTTTAATTATAAAGGGGTTTTTAACCCGACTTTAACTTTTTTACATTTATTATTAGTATACCTTGGCAAATCATCATGAATAGATTGACGCTTGAACAACGCTATCAAATTATCCACATTTATTTTGAAAATAAGCATAAATTCTCGCAACTTATGGACGAATTCGTGATTTTTATGACGCACATAATTGTTCATCTGAGCAAGACATCTAAAACTCAGCTGGTGCAAAAATAAAAGCCACGACACCTTCATATCGCGTTACGGGCAATAGAGATCGTTAGTACAACCATCAACTTGTTGAAATCAAAATTTGGTGATAAGTTGATTTCGAAAAATAGACCTGACCGACAAAAGCCTTGCAAGGTCGTGCGATTTTACATCTCTTCATTATTTTCTGTGTGGGGCCACATGATGGCCAGCAAAAACTAAAATCTCGAATTGCTCGAAAAAAAGTGGCTCAAAATTGAACATCCAGAATGCGGTTTGTCAAGAACAGTCAAGAAGAAGTCCAGAAGGGCATTTTTCATTTTCAAATATTAATAAATAAAAAAATGTTGTTATTATTTTTACAATTCAAATTTATATTAAACTTAAAAAACACACTCTTTAATCTATTTTTGCATAAAATGTAATTTTCAAAGCCTAACTTTGTTCTATGGAGCTATTTTTGATCAGAATACTTTAAAGAAAATTTCTTGGCATCTCAACTGCATAAGAAATCCGTAATCGAATAGCAGATATTTTTTACATATAAAATTTGCTAACTAAAAATTCAAACTTATCATTTTTGAAAATGTTCGTCAGTGATTACAAAACAGGAAACCGAAGACAGCTGTTGGAAGCTGCCAAAAAATAAAATGTATTTAAGATGTCACACGGTATGAAAACTACAGGCCGGGGCACATAGAATCCGTCGTACGTTATACGTTGCTTTTTTCAACTGACATTAAAGTATCGGCGGAGGAGGTTGACACAATGAGTACTTTGTTGACGGACATTAAATCAGCCTCATTTGATTAAAGTTCACATTTTCAATAGAGTTAGAGATATTCTTTTTTTTTTAATTTTAATTTTTATTTAATTTATTTTTGTCACCACACAACACACAAATATTAATAAAAACAAAGCAAAAAAGAAATGATATTTTTCAAAGTACTCAACGTACGTTAAAAGTTGCCCAACTTTAGTACTTTGCTTTGACGGAGACGTACCGATTGTGACAAAGCTCATAAGAAAACCTGTATTTCAAGTTAGTTGTCAGTTGAAAAAAGCAACGTATAACGTACGACGGATTCTATGTGCCCCGGTCTTAACGTTTGATACGCTGTTTTGGTCTCTAATGACAAAAAAAAAACAATTTTATACTTTCAAAGATTAGTTTGCCAAAAACAAATACCGAAATTCAAATATTTCATGGGATCCCCGGATCCAGTTCTGCTTGCCTTCCTCATCTTAGATTAATGTACCGATAAAAATAAAACAGATCCTAGTTTATTTATAAAAAAATGTATTTAATATAACCGTCAACAACAGAAAAAATTACTCAATTCATAGAATTTCTAAGTCTTAATCTTCATGAACAAAAAATTAAGTTATAACAGGTGGTTCAAATGCAAGTTTCTTTTCAAATCATATTATTTTGACTATCAGTCAGTATCATACCTTCGCGGATCAAAATGAGTCGCTTTGGGCTTGAACAGCGTTAGAAAATATTGAAAGCTTATTTTCAAAGCGAGAGCAAGTTTGGGAAACAAACTGTGCGTTTTTCAAAAATAAATTTTGGCCGAAATGAAACTTTAGAGAG
This sequence comes from Gymnocheta viridis, assembly GCA_956483585.1. Taxonomy (NCBI): domain Eukaryota; kingdom Metazoa; phylum Arthropoda; class Insecta; order Diptera; family Tachinidae; genus Gymnocheta; species Gymnocheta viridis. The sequence goes on along the minus strand of OY101441.1, from coordinate 62,028,660 downwards.
ATTGATAGTTTGGTGGGGATTTCGGAGTGCTGGCATCGTTGGACTATTTTTTATGGTGCTGGAAACGCCCTTTCAGTCAACGGCGAGCGATACAGATCCATAATTAGGGACTTTTAATGGCCTGAAATGGAAGATATGAACTCGAACAATTCTTGGTTTCCGCTGGATGGCGCACCATGTCACACAGCTCATCAAACAACCGATCGTTTGCGTTCTAAGTTCGTGTTATTAGTCGTTTTGGTGATGTTAATTGGCCCCCTCGGAGCTGCGATTTGAGGATTTTTCTGTGGGATGCCGTTAAGTACAAATGCTTTACGAAGAATTCTGAAACGATATGAGCAATTCGTGAGTTAGAATAACTAGCCGTCAACAAAATCTTAGAAATTCGGATTGAAAGGATTGACTGCGAATCCATCCGCAGCAGTCACATGAACAAAATAGTGTTCCATAGATAATGGGAATATTTGTTATTTCTAATAAAGCCATAATACAACAAAATAAATTAAGTTTGCTTCTATTTGGATTACTCGGTAATGTGATTTAATCTTTTAGAATTTATTATAATTATTTTTCCCAAGTTGCTTATTAAAAACTTTTATCTTGAATTCATTAAAATTTCTGCCCATTCAAATACTTGTAGTTGGTGTAGTACGCTTAAGATGAATTATCCAGATTTAACTCTTCATTTTTCCAAAAATTACGAAAGAAAATATAAATGCCAAGAAATTTATTAAAGGAAGCATGAAAAGAAAACAGTGGATAATTATTTGAATAGAATGTTTTGAATTAATGTCGAAAAACTTTTAAACGCGTTTAAAAAGTGATTAATGTTAAACTATAAAGATGCATTTTAACCCACTTTGCAATATATTTAAGATTTTGTTTTTCACTTTGCTCTAGTTTTTTTTATGATGGTGTCGTGGGGTGGCGTTGATGAAAGCAAACTGTTTAGAAATTTTTTACTTTTGCATACCACCAAATGTTAAGCTAAATAAAAATTTTTGCAAGCATTATGTTCAAGAAACTAATAAAAAAAAACACTTATAGAAGTGAAAGCAGGAAAAAAGGTCTTAGAGACAAATGCTAAAAAGAAAAAGTTTGATAAAAAATAAAAATTAAACAAAAACACTTTTCGGGTGAAAAGTTTCAGCATAATGTAAGTTTTTTTCCAACACATTTTTTTAACTCGAACCAAACAGTGGTCTGTCTATATTACAAAAAATTTAGAATATACAATTTTTAAACTTCTCTTTATATGGCGAAACGTTCAACATAAAGTAAATGTATATATAATATATATATATATATATATATATATATATATATATATATATTATAACTAAAGAATTTGGGTGAATACAAATTTGTCGGAGTTATTGGGATTACTTAAATATATTGGAGATCGAAAATAGCCTTTAAGGTAAATTTTTTTAAACATCGGCTTTAGCTCTAGAAGCTCTTGATTTATAGACCTTTTTTTTACACAAATTTGAGAAACTAACAGCTTTATGAAGAAAAACTTAAATCTCACAAAACACCTCAAATTTAAAATAAAACAACTAAAATTCAATTAAAAAAATCAAACTCACATCACATGATGTCAACAGCTGTTAAATCCGGAAAATGAATAATGCGAGAATTCCATATATATGTATTGTTACAAAATTCAAATGTTGATTCAAATTTAATGAACTTGAAAATACAGCGATGGTTAAGTACAGTTTGATCAACCGTGTATGCAAGATTGGCAGCACTAAATTATACAAAAATAATATGAAATCAAAATAACAGATATAGAACAATCAAGAGAGTTCTATAAACAGCAACGAACAAATATTGATAGCAGCTTAGTTTACAGCGCCATCGATTAATACAAGTAAATATAACAAAATGTTGTTATATTTAATTCATCATCCACAATATAAGGATGCTACGGCCATCTCGTTTTAGACAAAAACCTTTCGTCAATCCTATATAATTTAAATGTGTTTGATCAGATTTTTGTCTAGACGAGCGGCTGAACCAGTTGGACTCAACACTAAACCACAACATAACATAACCGAATAGTGCTGGCAAATTCTACTACTTTTCATTACTCAATAATTTTCAATACTTTTCATTTGGATACTCAATACTACTCGATACTTTTAACGGATTTTTGGAATTTGTAACGCATAGTATTTATCTGCAAATTGAAGTAGTTTCTTCAAAAATTAAAAATATATCTTCAGCTATTATTGGTTTTGTATGTCTTTTATTATTAAATAAAAAATAAATGTAAAGCTAACTTTAAATTTAACGTTAACATCAACTTAATAAATAATTTAATTGTTCTAAAAAGAAATTTTTTAGTTTTGATTTGATTAAAGAATCTTACACCTAGTTGTCTTTTTTACAGTGATGTATTTTTATGCACTATTTTAGCCAATCAACTAGCTTAAAAATACAAATCTAAATTATCGAGTAACTACTTTTGAGTATTGAGTAACCAAAAAAAAAAATTGGAAATACTCGATACTCGTTACCCACTACTCAATACTTTGCCAGCACTATAAACGAATAACAATACAGTCTAACACAAGCAAGAACCTTAAACGTAACACGGAAACAAGTATAAAAGCAATGAACGAAGCAGTTGTAAAGATCAGTAGGGTGAAAAGTTCAGCATTTTGAAGATCTATGAGCAAAGACAAATTTCGTGTATTTATTCTTAAAGTGTTATAAAGTAAATAAACAGTATTGAGCATAAATCTGTTTGTGTTTTTATTTTTGACAACTTAAAAGAACCTGCCCAAGCAAACGGTTACAAAAAGGTCGAAACGTAACAATATACACGGTCTTCATAAGAATTTTCTTTTTGAATTGAACAAACGAATATTTTTAAGCGAAACCAACCATCAGATGTTTATTTAATTGTAAGCGGCACGATATGCCATTAATAATGAATAACAATATCACCTAAATAGTCGCCACGTTTGCTCATGCAGGACCATATTTTTTTCATAGAATTTTCAGTAAGAACTTCGCAATTTTTGTTCTTTATGACAAGATCTACAACTTTTCTTGAGAGAGTAAATCAAAATTCCGAACGATTTGCAAGATATGAGCCTGAGAAAATGATCATTATTTTGCAAAAATGACACCGAGGCGCCAAATCTTTAGGGGCCCATAAAAAAAGTGCATGACTTTGGGCAAAACTGGGAGACACGGGTCTTCTTTTTTTGGTCTTTTATCACGTAGTGGTGTCCGTTATTTTTTTAGTGTTGCAGATTCGATAGATTGTCATTAATTTAAAAAATTAAAAATTGGCAAATATAAATTATTCCCCAAGTTGTATCGAATAGCCGTTATAACGATTAAGTGATTGCTGAAAAGGTTTTAGAAGCGGAAGTGGACAAATTTGTTCTTCTCTATTTTTTTTATTTGTATTCATAATTTAACGTTCAAAGTAACCAAAAAAAAAACACTTCAATAATAAAAGTCTACCTATTTTTAAATATAAAAATAAACTATTTCTTTTGACTTGATCTCAGTATTGGTTTAAAAATATAGCCAAATATTTGTATTTAGGCATGATATAATAATTATTGCATAATTTTTAAATATACACTTCGGTTCTCTTATTTAAAGGCACTAAAAATTCCATATTCAGCAGCCTGTATCTTTCGCAATTCTTAACCGAATGCAGAATTTTAAAATAGAAATAAAAGTTAGACATCTTGAGATACAATTGGGCTTCGTCTAATTTTTTTCAGCTATTGCGCGGTTAGAAAATCCTTTAGAACGGTAAACATCGATTTTAATATATTCCGATAGATTTAAAATTTTTTGTTTTGCCATTTTGACTCGTAAAATGATTAAGATGTAATAAATTGTAAAAAATAAACGCTCCCTACAAAAAATCATCGCTTAATATAAAAAAATAATAAAGTGCCTTTATTCAAGTGAACCAGAAAAAAAGCACATTTTTGGACTTTGTTTTTGATAAATTGCTTAAAAGAAAGTTCTTCAGTGAAGAAACCACTATTGTCATGCTTTTTTTTATCTGAAGATGTCTAGCTTTTATTTCTATTTTAAAATTCTGCAATCGGTTAAAATTTGCAAAAGATACAGGCAGCTGAATATGGATTTTTTAGTGCCTTTAAATACGTGAACCGGGGTGTATTCTGTTGTAAAAAATATCTATATATATACATGTGCATATTTAATATATTATGTACTTTTACGTACATTTATTATTAATGCATATAACAGGCATTATAATTTCCTCATGGCCAGTAGAATCGGAATTATAATTTGCATAAATGTCAGGAGAGTTGAAAAATTTTATCAAATCTTTGGCAATTACGAAATCATGGCAACACTTCTGTAACCTTTTAAAAAAGATTTGCATGTATTATACAAAATTAAGCATTTTAATTCTAGTACGATTTAAAAAAAATTTTAAATTATTTTCGTGGTACTAATAAGACGTTTCATTTTTACAGTTGTCATGACTCAACCTGTAACTACATTGAAATTATTAAAATTCACTAAAAATATGGTGAAAACTTCGCGATCACGGTTCGCAAAACTAAAGCATTTTTACGTCGTCGTGAAGCACCTTCTCGGCCAGCAATTGTAAAACTGGTGGAACAATTTGAGCAGTTTAAACAAGTCAGAGATGTGAAAAATTAAACTACAAGTCAGAGATGTGAAAAATTAAACTCGTTGCTCAACTGACAATATTACTGTTGTAGCCCATTGTGTTGGGAAAATCTCAGGTTTGTCCATTAAGATATTGATTAATTTTTAACAAACTGGCGCTATCTGCCACACTAGTAACGATACCATCGCTATTTTACGTGAAAAGTTTCCTGATCGTGAGATTTCTCGAAGAGGCAATCACAATTATCCACCGAAATCTTATGATTAAAAGCTTTAGACTTTTTAATTTTCGGCTCTTTCAGAGATATTGTATATACCAATGGCCCACACCCACATTCGATTCAAGACCACAAAAATGGATTCTTGATTTGGTGATGAAAACTTTAATGAAAAAAATATGGTTATGCAGCGGCTGATATTGTTATCCGTTATGAACGGGATACACGCCTCTTTACAGTTCAATACTATATTATTAGTTTATCATAATTAAATAAATTTTTATCTGCATATTTTCAACAAAGATGAATGGTTTGGGAACAAAAATGAAGTGACTGCTGAAATGATATTTCTAATTATCCTCCTGGTTTTTTTCTTTTTTGAAATCTCTTATTGGAAGATCCTATGGATAGCTAAATACTAGATTAATTAATAAATGAATTTTCACACACCCAACCACAACTCAACTGTTGACTCAACATTTGTCCATTTCTAACTTAAAAGCTTTCGTCATTGGATTTCAATCAATGTTTCAATATGATTTTATGAGTTCAGTAGAAAATAAAAATTTAGCCTTTTTACGAATAAATTTAAAATAAAAAAATGCTACAAAAAAGCCACAAAGCTAAATCGTAAATTTCGAAGATAAAAGACCAAAAAGGCTAAATCTAGCCTCAAAGAGGCTAAATTGGCATCAGTGATCACAAGAGAGTGATCATTAATATAATTTCCTGAAATCTTGGGCCCTACTTTGTAATTTTGTTTACAATGATTGCATCTTATTTTTGCGCTCGTCCCCACTGTCCACCATGTACATTTTCGTATAATTTCTTTTCAAGTTTTGCTAACAAAAAAGAAGCTTTAGCATCATATCGTAAATTATGCATAATTTTTTTATTTTTGCCAAAATAGAATTTCTGTAGAATATAGTTGTGTATGCAGATGCATCTGAATCTCAACCAGTTTTTTTAGATGTTTAACGAGTACGCTTCCATTTTTTAAGCTTTATGGTAATTAAATACTTGTTGATGAAAATAAAGCAATATAAAAACCAGAAGGATAATTAGAAATATCATTTCAGCAGTCACTTCATCTTTGTTCCCAAACCATTCTTCATCGTTGAAAATATGCAGATAAAAATTAATTTAATTAGCATAAACTAAAAATTGTGAGTACTCGTACATATGTGAGTGTATTAATAGGTATGTATGTAGTATGTGTTCTTATTAAGGATCAAAGATTTAAGCATTAATTTCAAATACGTTTTACATCCTTTTCATTATCATAAAGTGGCTATAACAATTCTATTATACGATGTTGTTATTGATGCTGCTGCTGCTATAAAAACTTGTTGCTAGACGTGTGGCATGTTATTACAATGCGAAAATGTGTTAATAAGAACTTTGCCGGCAACTGTCGTTGAAGCAAACAAAATAAATTTTTTTTAAATTTGGATGGATGGAAAATTTATAGTCATTTAATAGGTCTGTATAAGGATTAAAATGGATAACCTTCGCTTGTACAGAGTTTTTCAATAAGAACTTTGTTTTCTAAAAGAAAATAAAACAAAAAATTTAGACGAAGATGGTTCAAATTTTTATTGTATTACGAAGAGAAAAGTTCGGCAATTGCGAATTAAAAATGATATCTGGCAAATGTCCATCACGACCACGCTGACAGATGTGGATTCTTTCATAAATGTTTTTAATTAGTTCTTGGTAAAATCACCCCGCCAGAGCACATAGCGCACCAGACAGTGACACGTTAAGCATGCAAAGGCTTCGCAATAATCGCTCTAGGATTTTCAGAAGCCCAAATGCGGCAATTGTGCTCGTTGACGTACCCTGAGAAGTGAAAATGGGCTTGTCTTGGTTTTTTCAGAAAAACCAGCGGGTTGTTCCTGAATGAATTGAGCGAATCTACGGCGATGTGAATGGTCAGTCAACTTCAATTCCTGCACCAGTTGAACCTTGTAAGGTTTCAAAACCAAATCCTTACGCAAAATTCGCCATCTGGTGGTTTTGGTTAACCCCAATTGTTGAGAACGTCGAGGCTCACGGTTGCAATGTTTTCAGTTGAAGAACCCGGGCGAACACGCATTGGTGTTGGCACATTTTGTATCGAGCCTCTCGACTCAATTTTAACGACCAAATTCTTAATAGCGGTCTCAGAAGGACGATTATGTTGTTCGAAAATATCACGAATTTTACGAAATGTAACTTTAACAGAACCACCACTTTAATAGTGGATTTCAATTATTTTAATGCGATTTTATAAGTGAAATTAATTTCATTGTAACAATTGCCAATGGATCTAATACGTTAACAACAAACTAAATGTCAAAACTATCATGTTGTTGCTGTTGCCCCAATTGAAAAACAAAGTTCTTGTTGAAAACTCCTTTATACTTCCTATCTGTCGTATATAGTTTTCCAAAGAAAAAATATTCGAAAATCTCACAAAATATGGAATTTTTTTTAAAAAATTAACGAGAAGTTATAAATTGTTGATGTGGAATTTCACGCCACAAACCAAAATACAGCAAAAAAAAAGATAAAAAATTAATAAAAAAATAAAATTTGAAGTATTGTGAAATTGAAAAAAAACTCGATATATGTACATATTGTACGCATGTATTAAAAATTCGAACATATATATTAATCTATATATAAATAGGCACAGACACATTATTAGATTCCTTTTTCTCCTTTGTTTGCCAACCGATTTTCTTCATTCTTTTACGGAATGGTAAACATTATTGAGCTTTAGTGACCCGACTATATGTTATTTAAATCATTGCAGTATTAAAGGAATATAAGGCTCATAAAGTTGACACCACTACAAATGCTAAAAATACACACGTACAGCATTCACTTATGTAAGTATTGGTTCAAATTAAAACATAAGCAAAGCAATGAGAGTGTTTAAGAGCACCGACATTCATATGTATATGAGTAATAAGATTTTTTATAAATATTCGTATTTGTATGGAATTTTATTTAGTTTATTTTTTTACCCATAGGTAGTTTTTTCTCTTTAAATGAATGCAACTAAAATAGGTATACGTTTAAACTGGCGGTCGAATTTCGACCACTAGGCGTACTCTATTATATTTAAATGAGCAGTGGTCAAAAATAATTAATTTTTAATGTGATCCTTCACCTCAACATTGCCCCCTGGGAACAACTGATTAATTTATAAAATATTTTGAATCTGTATCACTGAATGCACTAACAAGGGTAGAAAGAAATTTTCCTTTAGTTATTGGAATCAAATTTTGCTTAAACGAAGTAAGTAAATTTTAAAAAGAAACTTAAAGTTACCCTATCTGTGAATAATTAATAAGTTTTAAGTTAAACTGAAATAATCTAAATAGCGCAATACATATATGAATGTACATATGTTATTGATTTGATAATATGTTTTTGTCTCTGGGATATTTCAAACTGTAGCCCATGGCAATGGCCCTTTTCTTTTAATTGCGTCAAATTGATGTGTTAAGTATTATATTTTCACGCAGCTCTTGCACAAAATGTAACACTCTATAGCTTTCCCAACATGGCACTTACATGACGTGAACTCTGTATTTGTGCCAATAAATTCGTCCTGATATGTGGATACACACGTTAATGTTTCCACGGCTAGATGATATTTTTGCCATTTTGCTTGTGCCAGGCTGGCTGTGTGTACACATTTCGTAGAACACAAATATGAAACAACAACAAGAACAACAACAGCACTTTAGCGACATGTCATGGGACATGTTTGCGGTTGTGTAAGATTGTGCCCAATACAAGGTAATTGAAAAGAAAGAATTCTTGAGTTTTTTTTGGGCAATATTTAAATATTGATTTAATTATCTTAAATCTGAGGTATAGAGTAAATATTATTATATTATACAGTATAAAGATACCGTACGTAAAATGTACTACCTACAGCAAATTTAAACCGCAGGTATTAATCAAAGATATAACAAATATTTTATTTTATATATTGAAATGAAATTTTTATGGCTTGAGTTCAAATCTGAGTTTTGCCCATATCTTCTTAATCTAAGAAATTATTTTTGGATAAATTCATTATTTTAATAAGAGAGTACTTTTCATTTGAAACAATTTATTCATCAGACTATCAGAAAGGATCAGTACTGATTGCGAGGTCGCTACACCATCTCATCAGCGTTCTTTTGTTCGATTTTATCACTTTTGACGGTGGATACTAGTGATCAGGAATATCAACTATTTAACAGTATTATTTAACGAATTAGAATACGAAAAGTGCAACTTATTCATTTCTTACAAGTTAAATCAATTTCGGTTAGTACGAAATTCCATCTCTGATTTTTAATTATTCCAAATATTCCATACTCTTTCGCTTTTTCCAAAGCCATTGGCTTTGAGATCTAGCAGTTTTCCATTTTTGTTTACTTTATTTTTGTCTTATAAGTCGACTTTCTTAGTATTCAACCACCTGTGACAATGTAAACATGATGGTTTTTGACGGGTGCCTTCGTTTTTTAATAGTCTGATGAATAAATTGTTTCAAATATAAAGTACTCTCTTAATAAAATAATGAATTTATCCAAAAATAATTTCTTAGATTAAGAAGAAATGGGTAAAACTCAGATTTGAGCTCAAGCCATAAAAATTTCATTTCAATATATGTCTATGTACCTTAAAAACAGTTCAACAATTACGTATAAATATTAAATATTTTATTTTATAAACTTCTCATCTTATTTTTGTAGCCCGAGAGCTAGAAGGCACTTTGGGATAGATATTTAAGGCACCATAAAAATTTGCTTACTATTTCTGTTTAAATGCGAGTTATTATTTTCACATTTGAAACCTTACTGTTGCGCAACCGTTGAGTGTTTGTCTTAGAAACGCAGAGTTGAGTAGTTCCGCTCCACATAACAGTGCTGACATTTTTTCCACCATAAATTTTATTCGCTACATTTAGTCGACATGTTGTGCTTAGCTCCGCAGCTGATCAAGAGGGTTATGCGCATTTATATTCTAATGCAACGCCGTTTTATTAGGTGGCAACCGCAAATTAGTTTGTTTAATTTTGCATTACAAATACGATAAAGTAACAAAAATAAAGAAATAAAATTAAAATACTATTTTCATTAATTATACGTCGGTTTATTAAGGTGTCTGTTTATATTAATTACATAATTAGTTCAATATAAAATTTAAAGATTTTTGAACACAGTGGCGGCTCAGCGTTGAAATATAAATACTATCGGCTCAGGTTTATAATGTTATTGGAGTATTTTGCTGTGCATTTTTATGCTGTGAATATTAAATTTGTGGTGCAGATTTTAAATTAAAAGTGGAAAATTCCTGCCAAGAAAAACTTCATTGCAAATTCTGTATTGTCTATACTTTTTAGTATAAGCCAAACTAATTAATTTAGCAAATTTAAATTATTTCTTTTGCAGCATTTATACTTCTTTTCAGTTGTTTACATTAAACACCTGTTCATTATCCAATTATTCATCATGCCTTTTCTAAGACGTAACTGTTGGGCTCAACAGTTTCACAACAGTTGAGCTCAACATCTACGTCTTATTAACGCTACCAATGATAAACTAGACGAGTCTATCATGAATTAGGGCACAATGGGAAGGATCGCCTGGGAATGACCACGGGGGATTTCTTACGAATCATAAATGGCGGGACAGAAAAGACAAGGCTGATTCTAATGGATCAATTAGGGGTGGGAGGAGTTACCTGGATCTTGACGGACTTGAAAATAAAAATCACCTTTTTCAATTCAATATATTACTTATGAATATTTATTACAAAAATATAATGTCTGCCAAGCACAATTAGTGATGAAAGGGTAAAGGAGCCGTAGGACGTTCGGTAGTTGTCGATATTGACTCGATGAATTTTGTTGAGGCTTTTTGATATTTTAATATTTGTAAATTTAGGATTGTGAAAATTGAAAAACGAATAAAAACAGAAAATTTTTTATTTTTAAAGAGAAGTAACAACTCATGGAAAGAATACTTAACAACCAGTAGGAGTGTCCTCGTCACTTAAACAGTCCAACAACAATTATCACATTACCACGCCAATGCACATCACGTAAATGCGGGATGTTATGAATTGCCGGAAACTGGAGTCGAACCCACGTTCACAGTCATTACTTGCTTTGTGATAAGAGGTATAATCAACAATAGATTGCTGATGAAATGGCGTAGCGATCGTGAAACTAGTTCCGCTGATCTGATGGACAAATATTCTAATAAAAACAATTTGAAATTGAACTAATTACCTATAAATATGAACAATTCAATAAGTTTTGCAAAAAAAGAAACAAAACAACTGAATAAAAAAATACTACATCAATTTCTAAGAAGATCTCGATATCAATATTATAATTTTTGTATAAAGCATGAAAAGCCCTTTATTGGGAATTATTATTGCAATAAACAACAAAATATTGATTTAAGGCAAAATTATAAAAAATAGCTTTTCAAAGTATTGTTAAGAAAAATATTTTGCCCCGTAAGTGATGATAGAATAATTCTTAATAAACTCACTATTTCAAAAAATCATTATATAGTAAATTTTCAATAAAATGTTGCATTTTTTTAGAAAAGAAAACTCCAGTAGTTTGCACGTTCTGTTCTGTTATGGATCAGCTGTTTTGTTTACGTTTTGAAAAACTGTATGTGTGGTTTGTTGTTCTTTTTTTTTGTTCTGTTCTGGATTTTGGAAGTTGAAAAATGAAAACACAGATAATTTTTTATTTTTAAAGAGAAGTAAAAACTTAGGAAATTAATACCTACAAACCAGTAGGAGTGTCCTTGTCACTTAAGCAGTCTAACAACAACTATCACATTAGCACACCGAAAAATGTAGGATATTATGACTTGCCGGAAACTGGACTCGAACCCACGTTCACAGTTATTACTTATGTTGTAGTCAACGTGCTAACCACTTCAGCCAACAGTACCTAAGGCGTTGTAAATTAACATTTCAAACCGCGATGAGATATATATATAAACAGTTTTAAAAACTTGTTTTGCAACTAAAAATTATGCTAATATAATAATGCTAAAGTCTGTCAGGTCTGCATTTTTATATTAAGGTACCGCTAAGGAAGTAGGACACACAAGTTTTCAACCCACTTAAAAAATAAAAAAAACAATTAAGCATATTCATAGTCTCACTTTTAGTTTAAAACCAGTTGAGATGCAGTGCACTTTAGATTTAACAACCAACTTAAAATTCACTTCAATTCATATTCGATTTCTTGACTGTTGCTAATTAGTAGTTTCGACAAAGTTTTAAGCTAATTAATTCATTTCATCAATTAAATAAGAAAATGGTATAAGCTCGGAAAATCCATTCGTCTAAAAATATTAAAATATTAGAAAATTGCTCAAACTATAAAGATGACAAAAACTTGAAATATGTCACGTCTGTCGCGAAAATGGCGAAACATTGCAATTTTGCAAACAAGCTCTAATATTGATTAAAATACGCAAAAAATATAAGAAATTCCAAAAACGATGAGAAAATTATGAAAAACTGCAAAATCTAATAATAATAAAATTTTTTTAAGAACGCTACAACACATGTCCAAAAAAATACAGAATTAAACAAATAACTATAAAAATTTTGATTTCTTTATTATTATTGTCACTCAAAAAGCAAGAACATATTAACTTAATTTCAGTTTTGGCTGAAACTAAACAGACTATGAATAACCTTAGAAGCAAATTCAACTCGAACAGACTTAAGTTTAAACTAAAAATATGACTATGAATATGCTCCAATATCTTTAAAAACTTTAGTAGTCGTCTATATTAAGTTGATATTTAAATAAATTATTCTTTGAAGTCTCTGACACAAACGCCAACCGCAAGCTAAATGTTTGAACGAAGAAAAATATTAAAAAATAACTAAAGTGTACTTATTAGAATATAAAGTACATGTTTGTTAAAATATTGAACATTGTAATAATCAGATCTAGTCATCACATATTCTTGTTATTCTTGTTGTTATTCTTGAGGAAATTTGATTTAATATAATTTAAAATGTTAATACCTAGAAGAGTGCATTGCCAAAAAATGTCACACAGAAAGTGAAAGAAACGGTAAAGAGGTTTAAAGGCGGCAGTTTTGAAAGCAACTACAAAGGAGGGAAAGTCCTCATTTTGATTGCGTGCATTTAATTTCACCCTGTCAAATGCTTGAACTTACTATATTTATGGATATGAAAAATAAATGTTTTTCTAATTTTTTTTCATAAATAAACCAAAAATAATGTATTTTTCAAGTAATGATAAAATTACACAAGATTAATTTTTCGAAGTAATAAATAAGTTCCATTCATCAATAAATTTTTGTTGTATACTTCAATTTATGGAATATGTCGGCATATACTTTTTCTTTTTTACTACAAATACTGTCGTTTAACATTAAAAATTAACTGTGACATTTGTCTAGCATGATTACTGCAGCCAATATTTTCGGATCAATAAACATGAAAAATTTACCAAATTTCGAAAAATGTGGACAGTTTCCGACACAAACATACTTACAGACATATGAGAGGTATTTATATAAATATAATTACCCAGTAAACATTTTTTGCCGAAGTCGATTAGAAATCTGTATTATTTGTGGAATTTGTATACGATGTTGGTGAAAATTGTACTGAAAATCATATGGGTGGGTAACAAGAAAGAAATTCGGAAAGCTTTTACGATATGTTCGAGTCTTCGGAGTAATGCGCAATCCCCCTTTTGGTCAATCGACCAATGTGGATAACTTGAACTAAGCTTCCGATTTTATTGCACAGTGATACACATCCAGCAAACATATAATATGATGAGAGATTGGCAAGTTATTTCTCCTGTTAATTGCAGACAAAAGTTTGCTATAAAATAAGAAATTGTTTGGCATCTCTGGATATTCGTAACTGTATTTCTCTGCGCTTCAGGTATACAATTTTAAGAAATTAATGAGAGTACGCAATTTATTTGTTATTTATTGCCTCTTTCTCAAAAAGTCTTCTCAGTAAATGTGAAGACTTATGTCCTTATTTACAAACGATTAATAAAGTTAATGTGTGCATTAAAACCAGTTTATCCACAAAAATCCAACATTAAATTAAGCCTATTATAACCTTATTAATCGTTTGTGAATAAGACCATTGAGGTGTATTCACCCATTTGTTTCGGACAAAATTTTGTTGACCGAAAGTTTTCTGCCACAGGATTCACTCATTTAAAAAAATATTCCGGAATATCAAGGGTGCCATATGAAACATATAAACAACAAATAAAAATCTCTGACAAAGTGTGTGAAAAAGATTACAAAAGACAGCTGCTTTTGTTAATAGCTACTGAACTAAATAAAGCGAAATTATTTTCAAGGACATTTATAAAAAAAAAATTAAAAATTGCTGTAAAACATTTTGTGAAACAATATAATGTGGCAACTCAGTGGAACTTTGTCCGGACCATGGTAGAATAATATAGGTAGTGTCGAAGCTACAACAATACTGCTTTTAGGTTCGAAGCTGTCAAAAAGCACAAAAGAAAAATGGCAAAATGGTTGCAATTTTTGTTCTATAAAGAATTTTGTTTCTTTTCCTTTTCTTATTTGGGTCTCACGAAGAGACCCCTCTCAAACTACATATAAAAAAATTTTGTCCGGACAAAAATATTATGGGCGAATCCCGCTTACGCTTACAATAGTCGTATACTTTTCGAAATTCACTTGAACACCTTAAAATTGTCTTTGGACAAAATGCAGACTCGCATTATAAAACTATCTGTGACACTGTTACAGGACTCTTTGAACTATTAAAATAGGAAAATAAATTTTTTCCCGTCAATGTGCCAGTTATTAAAAATATAATATTTCAGAAAATATGAAAACTGGAGCTCCAAGAAAAATTACCGACTAGGTATATTGGTAAATCTGAGGGAATTTCAGACATATCGATTTAGTTTAAAATTATTTCTTAAAAAATGCTCACTGGGTATAGGACACACCCAGTTGATTTAGTCAACTTAGGCATTTTTCAGCACAATGGAGAATAAATATTTTGGCAATTACATTATTTTACACCCATATTTCTTTTGCAGATGATTGGCAATCCATTTGGCAATCCATTTTTCCTGGTCATTGTGTCATAATCAAAGGCAAAAGAAAATTTCTCTAGTCAACTGTGAATTTGTTGAAAATATAAAAAATAGACAAGTTTTTTAATATTTAACACATTTCCCTTTTATTACTTTGTGGGTGAGCGGATGTATGAATATGTATGTAGACGTGATAACAATGGTTATGAATATGAGTTTGTGTTGGTATAAAATCATCGAGCAATCAAAACTACAAGGCATTCATTTATAAGGCCTCTCATTACAATAAGATACGTATTTATTCTAGTAAGTCTTTGGTGAGGCCTGTTATTATCTGCTTTCCGCCACGTATATTAAATATAAATAAGAGTCAAAGACCTCGCACGTAGAAAATTTATTAGTGTGGACTGGTAATAGCATAACTTGTGTTTGCTAAATAAGGCTGCGTGGAAGGCCACTATAATCATGGGTTTTTACTGTTACAGAAGTACCTTTTCAAATAAAAATATTTTTATACAATTTCTGGCAAATAACTGTCAATTCCATTGTTGCGTAAGGCTGAGTTGAACTGAACTGTTGGTGAATGAATTGAATTGAATGCTGAAAACAATTCATATCTCTTTCCTATTTTATGTTGTTTCGGCTTTTGCGTTTTCCTTTAAAACGTTAATTTTTTATACATAATAACAGTGGATTCTTGATTTTTATATCGTTTTCCTTTGCTCCTTTCAAAAGAAAGTGATATGAAACCAAAACGATATGATGACAACTGGGTTAAACATGCAATTGGTTGCGTGAGTGTTATGTTAAAGATTTATAAACAGGGCAACCAAAAGTTTGATGTATCATATTTTTTCCTAAACGTTGTGTAGACATGTTATCTAGTTATTTATCCATTTCAGAGATTTTCAAAAATTCGGACATCGATTTGCTTGAGCTCATGTTTGCGTATTTTGCTTTTAAATGCATATTTTCTCTTAAGTGCATTTTTATTTTCGTTAATGCATTTCCAATTTTTATTGATACTTTTAAATTATATTTCTTCATTGTGATTTAAAAATGCTTCAATTGTAATCAAATTTGGAAATTATGTAAAAAAATTAAAACGCAAAAGGCTTTAAAATTGTTTAATGATTGCTTGATTTTAAGTATGTGTCTAAGCTGAGAAGAAGGTGTCTGTCAATTTATCTTCTAAATGATTTTCCAAAATTGAAAAAGTTTTAAACTATGATAGAAATCTTCAAATAAAAGTGTCGGAAAAAATCATTTGTCGACAAACAGCATAACTTTTGAAAAAATCGATAAGATCCCAAAAGTCTTCAAAATAAATAAGCCCAAAACTATATAAAATTTACCTAACTCGAAAGAATTTATCTTTAAAAATATCTGAAATTGTATACAAATAGAAAATTCGGAAAGGTTACTAAAATAACAAAACTTTAATAGAAAATGAAGATATATACGAAAACGTCAATTTGGATATAATTACGATAATTGTATTAGAGAATCTCTTCTAGGTGTCAGAATGAGCCAATCTACAAGAAAATTTCAATAATAATCTTAGGGTTTAAGGGAATAAAACAAAGGGTTTAGACTCTATTATTTGACATAGAAATTATATGTAGATAAAGGCTCACCTTTCATGGCCATATCGTGATAAATTAATTTAACGAATATTTATTACTTTTCAGGACACAATTACACATTTTATTTAACACCTACTTTTTATACCCTTCACCAAAAAATTTGGAAAGGGGATATATAGGTTTGTCATTCCGTATGTAATTTCTTCATTATTCATTTAAGACCCCATAAAGTATATATATTCTGGATCGTTATAGATAGAGAAGTCGAATGAGCGATGTCCGTCTGCTACATTTTGGTGTAGTTCGAATTAAGGCCAAAACACAACATAGAGAAATAAATTTTATACCATTCTCTTGGAATTTTTCATAAATTTGTTCGGTTTGAAAATAACGAAACTCGGTCCAATAATTAATGAGATATAGCCTAAAGACTTTTTTTGTTATATTTCCTATTCTGTTGGTTTTTTATGGCCCCAACTGTCCTACGGTCAATTTTATGAATCAGATCTCTTGTATGGAGTTCTACGAAGGTTTAGACTGAAAATAATTGATGTCGGTCCATTAACGACTAAAATATGAGCAAAAAAAATGGCATTTTTTTAAAAAGTTGCGTGGGGATTCAATCCAACAACCTCTTTGTTGGTAGTCACGACCGCTTCTTGTACACCACAGAGCAGGTGTATTCTTCATACTAGTTTACGCGTTTAAGAACGTAATATATCTTATTTATTATAAAATACTAATCAGGATTGTCACAGAATCCAATGGTGTCGGAATTGGATTTGAAAAGGCGACTAAAAAATAATTTGCATGATGAATTTCAATGTTATGGGTTTTATATTCAATCTAGAATTACTATCTGTTTTTAACTTAAAACCGATAACATTGAAATTCATCACACAAAAGTATTTTTTGTCGTATTTTCAAATCCCATTCCGACAAGATTGGATTCTGTGACAACCCCGAATATTTCAAATTCTTGATGGAAATTGGTCTGGTGTTGTAAATCTTCCCTTTTTGTCACACATATGTATATCACATGCATACATACTGAAATGCGTTCATGGGCACATGTACACATTGTGTGTATACATGTGTGTATTTAAACAATCGAAAAGCAATGATTTGTTGTTTTGTTTTTGTTTGTTTCTTTAAACTTATTTTTGTACGTTTATTAGTATAATAATATGCATGCATATTACAGTATTTTTTATCGCTTACATTTTCTTTTCGTATATAAATAACCATAATTATTTTTATATTATTTATATTAAAGAAATGTAATGGATCGTCAAGACACTATGTACGAGTAAATATACAAAATAAATCGGTTAATATTCAACTAAGGTACAGACCTATAAGTGCATAGAGGTACGAAAACCCGGTTTTTTACCCGAAACTCCAGATTTTGGGGGTGTCCCGGAAATTTCAAATACAGAATCTTGATCTACTCGACAGTAGCTACTAGAAAAATAATATCACATCCCAGGTTTTTTTTTGTCACACTGTGTTAATGGATTAATAAAATTTGTATGAAATGTTTAAAAGTTTATTTTCATGAAAAGTTAAATAACTCAGTCAATAACTTATCTATTTTTAAACCCAAATATGCGTTGTAATCGTAAATAAACGTACTTTTTGAATATATTCAATAGTATTATAGTTTCTTAATAAAATAATGTATAAAAACGTCACCAAAGTTGAAAAATTTTTGAAAAATCTAAAAAATTTGTGTTTGCTCGACAATAACACCCAAATTTCTCAAATTTTCTTAGATAAATTATATGTCATTCGAAAGATCTCAGTTTCTTCTTTCCAAATCTAGTAAGAAATTGAAAATCAGATCATTATCAACAAAATTAAAGGCTTATAAGTGCGCAAAGGTACAAAAACCGGGTTTTTAACCGTAAATCCGGATTTTGGAGGTGTCCGGCATATTTCACTATTGGAATCTAGTTTTACTCGACAAGCCCTACGAGAAAAATAATATCGTTTTTCTACTTCATTCAATTTTGTAACACTGTGTTATGTGTGAAGAGCCCCTTTTTGGTAAAAGGAAGAAATCTCCCGGGGCATTTTTTATTGCCTTGGTTTTCCTGAATTTTAAAACCCGTAACCGGATTTTCAAAATTTCAAATATTCCAATTATTTGAAAACCGTTTTGTGAAAAATTTCGAGTGAGAATTTCTAATGCCTACATGTTTGCTGGCTATGTGATGTTTCTTATAACTGATTATTGAGAGAGAGAGAGATTTTAATCAAAGATACATTAGGCACTCAAGTTCATCAACAGCCACAAAACAAAGAATTAAATAGAGAAAGTAAGAACCAAGCAAGTTAACAAGCTGATAAGAAAATGTTGCTAAACTGTTTTAACTCGGCCTATTTATAAAGATATTAATAGAAATGTTTCCTTTTGGTGTTGACACTAATGCCCGCAAGGATAACTTTTAGACTTATTTGACATCAAACTAATACTACATTAAATTATTAAATTAAAACTTCTTGTTACAGCTGCCATCATGAAAATATCACGTATTTAGCTACAATGGTTCACGAAATACAAGCGAGTCGGATTAGCAGTTGGTTGATTTGTTGTAAAACCATCGTGAAGCTAATTTCATTTTAATCTTAGCGTACCCCAATTAATACCATATTTTTGGTTGCCCTGGTTGGGATCAAGAGACATTTCATTGGATAATAATTTAACTATTTTCAGCAAATAAGTTTGAGAAAGAAGAAAAACACTAATTCTACTCGTATACGAAACGAGTTCAAAGCAAACTTTAGATCTCAATTGATTATGAAGATGGTAAAATCCACTATCGGCAGTAAAATATTGTTACAAAATTGAAATGTAGATTCAAATTTAATGAACATAAAAATACAGCACCGTTTAATCAACAGTATGTGCAAATTTGGGTGCACTGAAATTCAAACTAACGAAAATAGAACATTCTGGAAAGTTCTAGAAACGGCAACGAGAATATACAAGATTGTTTGAGAAATCTATACGACGTATATTGTTCGCAACTGTCAACGATATTGCAGTTTCGCCGTTTGAGTTGACATGAATTTCAATTGCTTAGTTGATTCACCATCCACATTATGCGGTGTTTTATAAAGCTGCCACATAGAGACAACCAATATATCCAATTACATGCTTATAAAACATGACTGATATCACCAATTAATATATATGCCGAACAGTAGCGTCTCTACAAAGAACTATCTAGAAACTGCGTTATCTACTATAAAAGAAATTGCTGCTTAACCACAGGGATCAGTTTTTAAAAAGCTTTTGAAGTGTTAACATCGATAAGCAAAGACAAATTACTTCGTGTATTTTATTAAATAGTGGTATTAAAGCAAATTACACATCATTAAGTTAAAATCAATTCCCGTTGTGTTTTTATTTTATTTTTGACAAATTAAAAGAACTCGAGCAAGGAAGCGTTATCGGAAAGGTCGAAACGTAAGAACATTGTTATGATATTTCCTTTATAACACTTTAGAATAAAATACACGAAGTAATTTGTCGTTGCTTATCGACTGCAAAAAGCTTTTTCACAGCTGATCTATTTACTAAATACACGAAGTTCACCATGCCGTAACTTTAACAAGACCGACTATTTTTTGCCCTGCAGTATCAGTTTTTATATCTGTTGACTTCAATGGTAACACAGTTTCTAGTCGGTACTAGGCAGCGTTACCGTTGTGACACTAAAGTCTCACTTTTGACCCTTTTTCATATCAATGATACTTTTTATGATCCTTTTTTTGATTTCTCCCTTTGTATCATTTTAGCAAAATTTATGCCACTTATTGTCGACTTTTGAATATGAATACAAGTTTCAATATTAATAAACAGCAAAAATTATGAAGATATACGTAAAATAACTAACGCAGAAAAGTTTTGGTTCGAGATAGGAAATTTGATTTGACGAATAATTTTAAAAATAGATTTGACGAAAAATCTGAAAATAGATTTGATGAAAATATATATTAAAATTTATATTAATTCGTTACAAATATATTTACTTTGCCTAATAGTAGTGCTTCCTCCGTTGAACGATTTTTTTCATCACTGAAAAAAATAAACTTATAAAGAAACTTAAAACAGAGTCTCGTGAGTCCATGCTTTTTTTCTCAATTTGCTCTAATTGAAGCTGAAAGAATGGACTCCAAGTGAAGAATTAATTACAAAATATAGAATAAGTATTTCTAAAAAATTATAAACATTATTAAAAGTTTTTGTAAAAGTAACTTCTTTTCTTTGATAAAATGACTAGCATTGGAATGTACCGATGAATTGTTTTTTTAGTTTTAACTTTCTTTTATAATTCAAGTATGTATAATTAAATATTTTTATTTGTTCAATTCACAAGCTCAGTCGTTTGGCTTATCGTTAAAAAAGGCGATATTTTTTTATGTGCTTGTGAACAGACAAATTTGTTGTATCGTCATTTTGTCATATTTTAAATGTCAATCCAATGTAGTCAATTCATTGTGAGTAAATAATTTATTTCGAACAACAAAATAAAATCAGGTATGGGAATTCTAATTTTTCGCGAAATAGTTAATAACTTTTTCGCAACAAACAATTTTGATAAAAATGGTTTGCAAATTAAATTGAAATGAATCAAGTATATATTTATCATTAAGAAGAATATATTTTCTGGGTTTAGTTATCACATATTTAAAAGATTTTTACAAATTAATCTAACAAATAAAATTTTTCCATACCTGGCCTCAATACAACCATTTATAAAACATATAAAATTCAAACGTATAGTTATAACACACGTTTGTATGAAAATTGCCAACAACAAAAATACAACACATACGACGTTAATACGAGCTTGTGTATTGAACAGTTCTATTCTTGAGTATATAATTAATTTTTAAAATTCGATTTTGATTTTTTTTTAATTGAAGTAAATATTATTATTTTTTGTTCACAAAAAACTTGATCCTAGTTTACTTAAAAATTCCCTATTTTTTACTATTTTTTCCTTACATACCCTTTTTATGACACTTTTTCACAATTTTCAACGGTGAACTAGATTGTGACGACTGTTTTCCGTAAGCTGAAGCAAAAATTAATGTACAGACAATAGTTTAGTCACGTAACTGTTGGCATTCCGTTTTCTTGTGCGCTTTTTAATTAATTTCAAATTATTTGGCTTCTAATATTTTATGAAAATAAATAAACATGTCTGCATGCAAAAACAATTTTCGACACAACTCTACTTGATTATTTTTTTGTGTGGAAATGAATGTAAATTCCCAAACGTGGATTTCCGTAAGAACTCCGTACCAGCCTTAAACAAGAAGTTAATTGTTTATTGCACCTATTGCAGAGTATGTATATGAGCCGTAGACAACTACCAGAGTGTTTTTAATGTTCTACCGCAAATCTCGTCAACTTTGTTTACGTCATTTAATGTGTGTGGATTTCATTGAAACAAAAAACTAGGCGACCCTAATTTATGTATGTCAGTTATTTTGGGTTTTATTAAAAACTGAACATGAACATATTTGAACTTTTACTTTTTTTTAATTAAATCACTTTTTTGTGTAAGAGAGCTTTTTACGTAACTGCATAAAATTAATAGTTTCCGTCACTATTCTCTACAATACCATACAAATTCCTTTTTTAAGTGCGCACTGCACTTTTAAGATAAATGCTAAAAATTTTTTGGCATTTTAACATTATATTCATACAAAAAATCAACGTTAAGATACGGTTACATCTGACAAACATTTGCCCAAAAAAAACGTAACCACTACTTTTGCTTAGGGTTAGTGTGAGTTAACTTGGTTTTTACATCACAAAATGAAGTCAATTATGCCGCAAAATGCTATTTTTTTATATTATTTTTAATCACAAATCGCGAACCCATATTTAAAAAAATATTGGAATTAAAGAAAATGCAAATTGAGCTTGTCTGTTGGTTACGTTTTTTTCGGCAAACGTTTGCCAGATGTGACCGTGCCTCTATCTGCGTTTTGACTTAACTGCCCAAAAATATATATTTTCTTAATTATTCTTCCTAAACCTTGTATTCCTGCATATTTAACACCTTTTGTTGGCAGTTTTATAATATTTTCATATAAAAAATCAAAGTTAGCTGCACACATTAAAAAATATGGTGGAGACTTTTTCATATAAACATCCAACTTAACCCATTTATAATAAAAAAAATCGCTAGCAAGTCTCACAAGTCTCATTAAAATTTATCTGTTTTGTTTGCATATACAGACATACATACATACATTTAAGATATCAGAATTTTTTACTTACCTGCACAAAAAATCGGGCAAAGTTGATTGTGCAGCTAAGTCTAAATTAATGTATAAAATAATTTTGGCAAAAAAAAAATTATTTAGTTGCATAACATGTTCTCTAGATAGATCAGAGTATCCAAACTCTATCATTTAAACTAATCTGAGTTAAACTTTTTGGCAAATCCCTTTACAGTATCAATACTTCTTTCCTATTGTCTATTGTTGGGGCAACATAGTTTTATGAACAACATAATATTCAGACGAAGTGTTGAATCCTGTTAATAATATGTGAGTCTATGTGTGTGTAAATATATTAAAGCAAACATGTGGCGAAAGCAACTGGGAAATAGCTTCTTTTTATAATAGAAGCCGAATTCCATCACACAGTATGAAATTTTGCACAAAATACATATGAAAATGTGCAAATGCTTGAAAACCTAAGCAGCCTAAAATGTGGATCTCTATTTTAACTGTTTCTTACCAAACAGAATGATTCAAACTCTTTTTCTCATTATTTAAAATTATACGAAAAATCAAGCCATCCGCAAAATCGGTACGGAACGCTTTCTAAAATTTATGCCGATAACATCGTGTGACAAACTCTAACTTGTTCTTGGCAGAAAAAACGCTCTACATCCTTTAATTAGATACAAAACATAATCTAACTGCGTACTTGGTTTTTCCCATTGCTTTTTTTTAAAGGACTTTAAATTTTTCAAGAAAGTTTTTTATAAAATAAGTTTCCATTTTTTTAAAAAGTAGCATATTTAAATATTTTTAGAAATAGTGACCAAAAAAAGGTAAAGCTCGGTAGAATTTTATAAAAATATTTCCTTTAATAAGTGTTCTAGATGCACTTTATATGCACTAATTGTCCCAAATATTACTTTAAAAATATATCGAAATTGATTATGGAGGGGTAAACGTAGCTAATTCCTATACGCATTTCATTGTTGCTAAAGCAGATCATCAGGGAACATTACCCAAATATTTCTTACACAAACTAAAGATATTATGCTAAACACTCATTTAAATAAATGAGAGTTTTTCTATATCAAAGTTTGAACAAGACTCCATAATCAATCATGTTTTTTTATTTTTCTTACTTTACCATCACTACACTGGCTAAGTTTTCTCCAGCTCTAATTGTAGATGTAAGAAAGTATGTAAATAAAATAAAGAATAACAACTGCTATAAAGTGCATCTAGAACACTATTAGAGAAATTTAAAAATTCCCATAGAAGTTCCAGATAATATTCCCTTTAGTTTCTCTGAGTAAAAAATAATAAAAAAACGACTTTCTAAATATATATATCCTTCCAATCACTGAAAGTTTTCATCAAAAAGTATTAAAAAATTATAAATGATCTAATTAATTAAGTATATTCTATAAAATTTTGAAACTTTATGATTTTATCTCTCTTAGTTCTTAAAATAATAGCAATGAACTTACAATGTAATTTTCCTATGTATAAATTTTATTGAAATCAAATATTGCAAGACGAATTTTTCAGAGAAAATATTTAAAAAAACTTTGTTCACACAAACTTGATTTTATTCATGGTAAATAAACATGTGGCATTACTACGCCATATGATAATTTTTTGCTCTAGCATAGTTTTTCCAATCTTATGTCAGTTTTGTTTATATTAAGATGGGCACCGCTCACTTAATTAATGTTTTGTTTCAATTACGTGAGCGTGCATGAACGCGAGTACAAAGAAATTGAGCGTGCATAAGTAGATTTTTGACGTGATTCCTTCGTGATTTTTTTGCTATATTGTTATTTTTTCGTATACTTTTTTCATTAATATTTCTACTTAAATTGTTTTAAGTTTATGTTGAAAGGAATTGTTTGGCTCAAGTTCAAATCTTACTTTGCTCATTTCTTTATTAATTTTAGAAATTTTTTTGATAAACTAAAATTATTTTTATTAAGAAAGTATTATTGGAACAGTCTATTCATCAGACTAGCAGAATGGATCAGTGATAATAATATTTTTTTTAATTATTAAAATTTTTTTCGTGAATATTTCGTGAGTGTGAGTTTTCGTGATTGTGCGTAACTTTTTTCCTATTCACGTCAGCAGACATGAAAGGGAGCCAAAAATATAAGGTCGTGCATGAGTAAAATTTTTTATCGCGAGCCTGAGTGAGAAATCACTCACGATCCCATCTCTAGTTTACATTTACAAAATATTCAAGCTTTTGTTTGTTCAATTTGTGTTTATTTTTTTTAAATTATAATTTAATAATTTCTTATAGGTATACATTTGAGAGTGCCACTACCTTCTATATGGACCGCAATACTTTCAAAGTAATCCACACTTCTTCTTTGTCTTGCTCATTTGTAGCGTTTGTTTTTTGTTTATTTATTTCAATAATAGCTACAATCATTAATAATTAAAGCCTCAGCGCCAGAATTGGCATTAAAGAGGCAAGTTGGCAATTGTAAATAAGCATTAATATGATTAAAAAAAAATTAAAATTTAAGAATATTATATACACGAAAGGGGGAAAAATTAATATGTAAGTAACTATGTAAGTAGTATACAATAAAAATCTATCCAATACAATACATTACTTATACATATATCTACGAGTATTTATATATACATACAAATTTACATTCTTACATATTTACATATGTATGCATTTATATACATTCCTTCATACAACCATATGTATGTACCTACGTGCATAATTATTTTACATATTCTTAGTTAGAAATTCCATTCATGAAAGAAGCGTTTCCAAATTATTTAACAAATACAACTTAAGGTCTCTCTTAAATGTTGAAAGGAGTACACAATTTTTTAGATAGTTAGGTAAAGAATTGAATTCATTCGGACCAGCAAAATGGATTTTTTGTTTTGTCAATTCAAGGCGACATCTCTTTACAGATAGATTCTGATTCTGTCTTGTATGTCGACTTGTGATACGTATGTTTGGTGAAATTGAACAGAACGATTGCCAAGAGCTCTAATAGATTTAAAAACAAATTTTAATAATTGCAATTTATATAATCCCTTTAATGGTAAAACATTCACCCCATAATTTTTGAAAATATCTACAGTATGATATCTTACGGGAAGATTGAAAACTAATTTCAAAGCCTTTTGTACAGATTGCATACTTCTTAATGTAGTATTGTTAAAGCTTCCAAAAATTATGGGAAGGTAAGCCAGATAGCTGTGAACCAAACTTTCATAGATTATCATTTTAGTTCTTTCATTAAATTTTCTTTTGGATTTAAATAAAATGCCAATACCGCTGGAAATTTTGCTTTTAATATCTGCAATATGTATATCCCAAATTAGATTTTGCGAGAAATGTATTCCTAAGTACTTAACAGTTTTCGATTCCTCTATAGTCATTGGCTGATCTCTACTTAAAAGGTATGGTCTAAATCTTAGGAATTTGGTTATATTAGTGTTTTATACGAGTTTATTCAACCTGACATATTAATTTTTGTTTACAATAATTTTTGACAAAGGGTTAGACTTTACACAAACAAAAATTCCTTTTTTTTGTAGCCCTAATAATGCCATCTGTTTATTTCATCATGGTTTTATTTAAATTCTACAGTACTTACTTTTATACATAATATATTAATAAAATAATAATATTTAGTTGTGTGTCCTTGAAAAACGTAAAGTCCAGTCAAATGGACAGGTGATGAAGAAACGAAAAACTGATTATGTAGTCTTACTAAATTTTATTTATGGATTACTGGATATATTAAATAATATAAGTTGGAAGGAGTTGTATTGCTCAACTTGAAATTTTAATTTACTTATTTCTTTTTAATTTTACGAAATTTTTGATAACTTCAAATAAATTTTATTAGGAACTTGAGTCAAATAATTCCTTTCGAATTAAAGCCAAAACAGTTCAACTAATTACGTATAAACATTAATTATTGAATGATTAAAGCCAAACATCTAAATAAAAAAAATTAAAATGTCCTTGGAAATATTTTTTCTTACATTTCCTTCAAAGTTTTAATTTAAGCATTTTGTAAAAAATATGAAAAATGTTTTAACATTAAATAAACTCCACAATGCATACCAACGAGTATTTTATGATTTTATCGCTCTTGGTTTTAAATTTATGGTTGTTTTTTTTATAAATTAAATATTCTCAACAAACAAAACTTTTTGAAATAAGATATCTGAATAATAAATTCATCAAATACTTAATTTTCTTCATAATTTTTTTTTAAATTAAAAATAATTATAACTTTGAAATTCAGAAAGATAAAGTTATAAAATTTTTAAATCTTATAGAACTCACTTAGGCCTACAATATATAATTTTTAAAAGATTTTTCGACAAAAACTTTTTTAAGTACGTAAGGATATATTTTTGAAAAGACATTTTTTATTTATTTTATGTTCAGGGGAAAGAAAGTAAATATTTTAATAAAACTACACTGAAAGAAACTCTTAGTTGCTACCATTATTGCAAAAAATATTAAATTTGAATATGGGAATTTTTTTATATAAGCATTCTTAAAAGAGTTACCGTCCTTCAAAAAGGACAAAAGATGAAGTAACGAAAAATCAAATTCGCGGTTTGCCTATATTTTGTTACAAACACATTTTCAAGCCCTCAAAATTATACTTTTCTGTAGCTTAAAATTTAGTTTTTTTTTTCAAATGAAGATTAAAATGCCTTTAGTTACAAAAAAAGCATACACAAAAAAAATTAGATTATAGACTATAGACTGCAAAATATCCTTTTGTACATCGGGAAAAAGAGTTATAAGTGAAAACATTATTTGGTCGATGCGAAACATCCACGGTAAGAACACTGAGTCACCCCAACGTTCCGGGCAAAAAGTTAAAAATGCGAAAGTAATGAATTTAGTTTTTATAAATATCTTACGAATATCTTCCAAAGAAATCAAATTACAAGTTTTTCCATGTAAGATATTTTCTCACAACCCACTTGACTTGAGATTCGAAATGTTTTTGATAAACAATGTTCGTATATATTCCCGAAGTACTCTCGAAATACATATTTGAGAATTTAAAAAAACTCATTTTGCAACATCGAGCTTTCTTGATAATTTCTCGAACAACAATTGAATCAAAGCAAATGCCTCGGAAGCTTTGTTGATAGTGGGTTAATCAATCAGTATGGAGGACGCGGTTTTGAAGCTCAGCAAAGGTTTAACGACAGCTGAAATTTTCACGATTCGTATTCGATTGGTGACTTCGAATATTTTATACGAAAATACTTCCAGTTATGTTCGCAGGCGATATCACAAGCAAAGGTCCTGGTCAAGTGGGAGCTTTAATTCTTATTCACACACACATACTCATATATGTACATACGTACACACAATTGGAATTTTAAGCATGTATGGTGGTAAATGTTTGCTGATAAACTTGATGGGAGTAAAATAATACATTCTTGAAAACTATTTATAAATACCATAATGTAAATAAATACTCCATCCTATCTAATTTAAATCTAGCACGTAAATGTGGAAGTACATACCAGATATATATAATGCACAATGGTTTCATGTTAAACATTTTTTAAAACTGAAGTGCGAAACATCAGAAAATTTAAACAATGGAGACTGCCGCAAGAAGAATGGGTATAGTTGTGTTTAATCTTTGTTTGGTTTATTTGAACGGAAAAATGTCTAAAATCGCAAACGTGTCGAAGAGGGTTTCTAAACACTCAATAGCTACATTGTACAAATTTTGAATAAGTTATGAAAATGAGAAATACAAAATCCAACGGACATTTTCAAGGCATTTGTAAAATCACTTAGACTCATTTTTTTAACATTTGCAAATAAATACAAACATTGCAAAAAGTAAAATTTTGTTTAATCAAATTATGTGCATGAAAATTTTAATTAAAATAATTCTTTCTATTAAAAATAGCTTTTAGTTCACATAATTCGCAATAGACGAATACAGTCCCTAACGCATGGTAAAAGAATACAAGGTAATTTCAGTTAAGTGTGTGATAAGAAGGGGGTCTATTTTATATGTACTCATTTTAAAAATCCTGGCCACTTGTGGATAAAGGAAAATTATTCATAGAAACTTTTCGTTAGTATGTGTAGTTTGTAATATCCCTGAAGGAAGCATGGGGTTAAGTGTACCCATGTCAATATTTTTGTCAGCAATTATGGTGTCTTTTTGGTGACACTGTCAACAAAGTGTTTTTTTTTGGAAAATGTTTGACGGTTAAAGTCAAATCATCAATATGATGGGCTCAAAATCGGCGGGTAGCCGATGGCAATTGTTTTTATAGATCTCGGCTCAAAGGCACAGTGGGGAAATTTTTATTTTACAGACAGACATACATGTATATTTCCTTTTAAATAAGTCTTCTCTTCTTCTGATTAATAGACTTTAAACCATAAACATATCGTCTTCCCGAAGTTATCTTCACATATCTTCACAAAATTTTTCTTTGGAAAGTTGAGTTTAAAGTTTCAACATTATATACAAAAAAAAAAAGATTACATGATCCGGATTCGCACTACTTTCAAGTTCAGGATCTTAGACCCGGTTTACACACGTCAGGTTTTACTCGTGAAGTCTTGACTTTTTAGGAGAAGCGGTCTTGTTTTTTGATTTTGTGATATACGTGAAGATAACTTCGGGACTACGATATGTATTTAAAAGGTTCAGCCAGGCACGAAGAAATGAGCTTATAAATGTATATATTTTATTTAATTTTGTGTAAGAAAAGTTTACCTCAAAAAAGACTATAAAATATTTTGTACCTTATTTTACTTTTAAATATTATTTTCAATAACTATTTGTACCTGTTTGGACTAAATTAAAATAAAATAGTATTGGTGACATAGTCAATAGGTTATTAGTATAATTTTACTATTGACATTTCCTGCAAGTGGTGACAGAGTATATAGTGAGTCAATATAGTTTTACTACGGACATTTCCCACATTGTGGTGATATCGTCAATAGTAATTCAGTACAATCTTATTATTGTCATTTTCTATAAGGTCCCACAAGAACTACCTAATCAGTGTTGACGCAGTCTACTGGTAGATTTCGTAGATATCATAGTAGATATCATTAGTTTGGGAATAGTTAGTCAGTAGTACTGGTGACATCGTCAATAGGTAATCAGTATAATATGACTACTGATATTTCCTGCAGGGATTAAATATTGTGTATTTAACACAATAATCTGATTAATTATTAGTATCTAAAACTAGTTGCGCATGTATAATCTTCTTGTTAAATTGCTAACATTTTGCTATCTGCAAAGATTTTAAGTAGATTTCGAAATAATTTGAAATAGAGTCCATGAAAAGTTCTTATCTTAGGCAATATAAAAAAATTCGTGGAAAAAATTGCTTGGTTCGGAAACAAACCCTAACATTGATTAAAAGTTACTGAAAAGAGAATCATTTCAATTGTGAAAATGCTGAACGCTTTGCAAAATTGCAAACAAACACCAAAATTAATAAAAAGTGCTCAAACTGAAAAAATTGTATTGCCTTCTTGATTCTGCTGCCCATCACCCAATAAATAATTGTGAGAAAAATAATCCAGCTTTATCGAAGTTCTTCTAAACTTTAGTCACTAGCTCTGCTCTTGCAAATGATTTTTCTTATATTTTCTTTCTTTATATTTTAAATTAATAAGTTTTTATAATGAATAAATAAATGAGATTTTAAAACTAGAATGGTAGCTTGATTTTTAACTTAAAAGTCGGATCTCCTTTATTGCCAGATGGCAATATTTCAGAAAAAATGGAACTACCTTGGATCCTTATACCCTTACTTTAATTTTGTTCAAACTTTTGTATGTAAAAAAACCCGGTCTTCGGAAAATGATTTTAATGTTTTTGATTTAATCACAGAGTAATTAAAAATAAAAAAATATTCTTTCCTAGAGAGCTGAGTAAACAAGATATTTGCATAAACTTGTTTCACAAAATGAAAACCAAAATGTCAAATAATGCTGCATTCTTAACTCAAAAATCTGTTTTTTGAGATATAACTACGTTGCAATAAAGGAGTGTCTTGTACTATTGCATATCTTCAAGTCAGACTGAGTCGCTAAGCATAATATCTCTCTGATAAAGATATTAGTGAAGTTGAATTTTCGTAAATCAACTGCGATTAGTCAAGTAACCAGCGCGAAGTTTCCATAAACAAACTGATTGAACAAATGCTCTACAAAAAACAGTTCAACTAATGTTCGTTCAAAGAAGTTTATAACCCTGTAGATACACAACAGGTGTGATTTCGAATTCACAATGATTTTAAATCAAACTTTCTTTCAACTTTTAAACGTTAAAATCGCTAAATTTGTGTAAATGCATACATAATGAATTAAAAGCATTAATTTACAAAAAAAAAGAAATGATTGAATGCAGTTATCGATAAGATCTTTAGTTAAGATAAAACTTAGCTAAAGCAATAATTCTTAATTTCAAAGAAATTGCTTTTCGAGCCCTACTGTTGTAAAGGCAAACTTACTTGAATAAATATACTTTGGAAGCTTCGATAAAATAGTTAATTGATTGATTGCCCTGTTAGCTTTGACTTTAGATTTGAAACTTTTTACAAAATTTAATCGCTGAATAACATAAATTAAGTTCTCTTTTTGTTTGACATACGACATTTTAAAAATATAGGTAAAAATATTATAGTTTTCGTAAAAAATTACCTGCAAAATTTTAAAACTTCTGTAAAATCTACTGACACGGAACTCCGACAACAAGGTGTGAATTGAAAAAATATTTTATTTTTAAATTGGAAATCGAAACAATTATTTTAATAAAAATGAAAGGAATATATGCATGTATGTGTAATGAACCTGAATGAAGTACATTCATATTTAGTCCAATAATATTTACTGATGTTGACCGCACTTTTTCTAAAGGTTTTTTCAACAAGAACTTTGTTTTTCAATTGTGGCAACACCAACAACATGATAGTTTTGACATTTAGTTTTTTTTAACGTATTCGTAGTAGATGCATTGGCAATTGTTGCAGTGAATTCAATTTCACTTATAAAATCGCATTAAAATAATTGAAATCCACTGTTAATGTTACATTTCATAAAATTCGTGAGATTTTCGAACAACATAATCGTCCTTCCGATACCGCTATTAAGAATTTGGTCGTTAAATTTGAGTCGACAGGCTTGATACAAAATGTGCCAACGCGTATTCGACCGGTTCGTTTAACTGAAAACATCGCAGCCGTGAGCCACAGTGTTGAAGAAAATCTAAATTTGTCAATTCCTCGACGTTCTTAACAATTGGGGCGAATGTTGCGTAAGGATTTAGCTTTGAAGCCATACAAGATTCAACTGGTGCAGGAATTGAAGCCGACCGACCATTCACATCGCTGCAGATTCGCTCAATTCATTCAGGAACAAACCGCTGGTTTTTCTTAAAAAATTATTTTTTCAGACGAAGCACATTTTTACATGTCAGGGTACGTCAACAAACAAAATTGCTGCATTTGAGCTTCTGAAAATCCTAGAGCGATTATTGAGAAGCCTTTGCATGCTCAACGTGTCACTGTATGGTGTCACTGAGAGGTTAGCAATTCAATTTTGGCCTATTATTGATGACGTGGATATCACTGATATGTGGTTTCAACAGGACGGTGCCACATGTCTGTCACACAGCCAATGAAACGATCAATTTATTGCAAATCAAATTTCCCCATCGCATTATTTCACAAACATCAGCTGTTAAATGGCCAGCCAAATCGTGTGATTTAACACCACTGGATTATTTTCTGTGGGACTATGTTAAGGACAGATCAAATCGATTGCAACTGAAAATTCGTTATGTGATTAACGAAATAGAGCCGCCATTTTGCCAAAAAGTGATTAAAAACTATGATGAAAGAATCGACATCTGTCAGCGTGGTCGTGCTGGACATTTGCCAGATGTCATTTTTCAACGAAGAAACGAACAAACTCACTGTCGCATTGAAATTCCACATTTTTTTTTAATGTATTATAAAAAAAGTTGAAAGTTAAGAAACGAGTTGAGAACTTAGGATTAACATACCAATACCGTTCTGTAAGCAACATCAAATGACTTATTATTTTCCACCAGCACGTGCAATTTCCGGGGACTTGAAACACATGAACAAGAAACGTATAACTGGGCGGAAAATTGAATTTTCCCATTTTCCCAAATTCTTCGGAAAACAGAATTTTCCCCTGATTCGTGGTCATTGCACGTAAGATGGAGCTTCTCGATACTGGACCATAGTGGCGCCGCTTTGAGACATGCCTTCATTTCACTCGCCGGTGTGGCCCTGTCAGTGTCTGTCTAAAATAGCCTGCGAGCAAAACGACAACGCCGCTCGTTAGAACCTGATTGCCACGGATGTCCTGCAAGCAGCTGTTTAATGCCTCTATTGCATGCTTGTGTGCTTTCGCCCATACTATTAACTTGCACTGCTAGCAAAGGACTCCCCGGCCGCTGTTTTTAATGTTGTTGCATGTTTGGGTATCTTCGCTTCCGAGATTAGCCTACGTCATATTCTGACCCCTAAACTACCATGTCTATCGATGAAAAATTAAAAACAAATCTATCCTACGGGAACCATACATTCCACCTCTGTGCTATATTTCATCCAGATTCGTTCAGCCGTTCGGGAGTGAATGAGTAACAAACATCCATCCATCCATCCAAATTTTCTCAGTTATAATATTAGTTATGTAGATTAGATGAAAATTCTATGTACTTTTTATATTTTATGTCTGTTAAAAAAACAAAACTTTGTACCACTTTACACTTGCCCTCATAATAATGCCTGATAACAACATTTGATCTTGTGTTTGTTGGGAAGTTAATATGTTGTAAAAGTGCTTGTGGAAAGATCTCACATAAACAATCCATACATACTTAATTAAAGAAATAATGTAAGAGTATGTTTTCTTCTTTGTTGTGACAGAACAAAAAACAAAAGCCTAAATATTTGAAAAAGAGAAATAAAAACATGAAATGTTTCACAAATTTTTTCAGGCGAAGCTAAAATGATAAAAGCAAAACAAAAACCGCAGCAAAAAAAAAACAAAAGCAAAAACTATTATTACAATAATAGCAACAACTCAAAAACAAACAAAAAAAGGCAACAAGGAAACAAAAGATTCTTCAACTCCAATCAAAGAATTTTGCACCATCAGCACATTAAGGAAAAATATGACTCTTTAAAAATTCTTTTCATTCAAATACACTGCTATAGCGGAAAAAATTAAATTGTAGAGAATATTAAATTTGTAAGAGGAAAGGACTAAGAAACTAATGGTATTTGCTTAACGCATTAATACGCGATGGGTGAAAAATACAAATATATAGATTTCGCTTAGAAAAATTCAAGATACGAACAGATAGGGAAATAATGTTATGTACTAGTACATTAAAAAATTTTTACCCAAAAATGTTGCGTGTTACATGTCTGGCTCATTGAATTCAATGTTAACTCTTTTGTTGCAAATTTCAAGGCCGTTTTTTACATTCTTACACAAAAAGGAAAACGCCGTACAAAATTCAAGTATTTTCTACATACTTTGAGTACGAGTCGTACTCAAAATTTTGAGTGCAAATCGCAATAAAATGTACTTCAATCAATTCGAAAACGGGATTCCTTTAGATAGCCATTTCTGGAGTTTCTTAAAATGACTACAAAATTCTTTAATCATGTAAAAAATCTTGAATCAACTAAAAAATTAAATTTAGCACTTAATAGTCCGTAGTCAAATCAATCTTTCTGTACACTCAAAATATTCTATACGTAAAATTATCTGAAATTGTAATTCAATATAAATGAAAGTTCACTTAAAACCGGTCATTTAAATTTAACCAAAAGTCTATTTAATTTTTAATTTTAAAAAATTAAATGAATTAATCCTGTAAAAATAAAAGATTTTTCCTTTTGATTATTTTATTTTTAGTGTCAAATAATTAACCTTAAGTTCCCTAAAAATAAAAGACTTTTCCTTTCTTTTTGCTATTTTTACTAAATCAAAGAAAAAAAAACAGTTCTTGAAAACAACAGACAATATTGAATGTAACCGAAAATCCGTATTAATATGTCCTTAGTTTTTTTAATGAATGTTAGAATCAGTTAAAAATAAAAATGCTTACAATTTTAAATGTTTATTCTTTAGAAAATGACTAAACGGTTTATTTCTTGAATAACGTGTTGTCCGCTACTGTAATAATATTGTGAGTGCACTTGATTTTAGTAGATCTAGGATTACCGTACTTTTAAGACCGCTTGGGATTGATTTAAGTATGGATGGATTGATTTTTATTTTGTGTCTATTATGTAGTTTTTTCCAAATAAACTTATTGTCTTGATTAATTTCTAGGCGTCCTTTCGTATCCATTTAATTCATTTCATGCACCCAAGTATGATCAATATCCCCCAAAGCCCTGTTCCACTAGATGGGGATCAATGTTAAAGGCTTCTATATATTATTACAACAACTTCATAGAAATAAGCAGCGTCTTAAATGAGTTTTCTGATGATGAGGCAGAGTCGATATGTAAAGCAAAGGCTTTTTTTAAGAATATATCGGTCACAACAGATTTAGCATACATTATAGATAATTTTGAATGCATTTTTCACAGTGTAATCAAATTTTGAGCCAAAGGACTTCCTATGTATGAGTGTTCATCCGTCATAGAGGTCGTAAGAGAATAACTTTAAAATATTAAGAATAAAATATTTATTGAAAAACTTCACAAAGTTTTCAATCGAAATGTTGGCCTTCAAACGTTGACCAATATTAAAAACAACATATACAGTACCATCGACTGCTGTTGAACGTATATTTTCAATATATTCGATTGTTTTGTGCGATAATCGAAGATCCTTTTAATTTGAAAATTTAAAAAATACATATGATTATACTTTGTAATAATTTATTTTTTTAATAAAATTTATTAAAAATTATTAGTCTGTGTTTTTTCGGGAGCATATTTTGGATCATATTTTATAGTTTTTTATAGGAATATTTGGATGCATATTTTATAATTTTTGTGCATATTTAAACTTGCCCAGTTAATGTTACTTCCCTTGATTTTTCATCAAATTATGCGTAAACGTATGATTAATGATTATTTAATAAAATTGATATTGCTCATGCGATGTCGTGACTACTACATCATACCCTGCAGATATTTTGGAGTACGTGGTCCATTACAGCAGAAACGGACTAGTTACAACATGGTCATGGAATATGTAATTTTCAAACAAGAGCATACTGCTATACGAAAATTGTTCGTGCTTTCACTTGTGCCGAACAACACTGAAGATGGCACATAGCCGAAACCGGTCTGTTTATCAACCAAATTTGACGTGAGATGACGGAAATTCATTCCAAACCGAACAAACTACTTGTGCGTGGTCCATTTTTAATGACATGGAGTAGTTTTTGGGTTAGTCCGATGTAATACAAGCCAGCTTTAGGACATCGTAATGTTAAATAGACCATGTTTTCTACATACATTTGGGTTACTTTTGGACTATTTGATGTGTAACCTGTTTTGGAAAAGGGAGGGCGTATAAAGTACAGATGAAGAAAATAACAAAGCTTAATTCATTATTTTAAAAATCTGCTACTAAGCATTTTTGACAATATTTTAAAATAGAATTTCAGCGCATCTGGTGTCAAGTAGACAAATTTATTTATTCCTCCGCCGATTTTGCTACAATGCCAATGAAGGACGAGGCTATGATGTACATAAGTGTATACCACAATTAATTGCTGTCGGTGATCAGTGATAACTGCAATGCCTACCTCCCTTCAACAGTTCAATACCAAATAATACAATACCGCACTGAGTAAACCATATCCGAAAAATTCATGATGCTAATGACTCCCCTGTAACTAGACTCTTATGGCCTTATTCACAAAGGTTTAATAAAGTTAGTCATTATTTACGTTCTAGTCAACGCTGCTGTACTGTAACAAATTATACTTTAAAATTATAAAAATATTTAAGCTAATAAAGGGTGTCCCAAAATTAAACACAAATCTTGAATTAAATAGAAAACAAAATTTTTTGTTTTTTCATTATTTTTGAGATTTTCAATAAAATAAAAGCACGATGTACCGCCATGTAACGTTTCATTTTTACAAGACCTAAAGTGTCAGCTGTCAAATGGTTTTTTAGAGATACTAACTCTTTACCACAGGGTAGACCAGAAATGAAACTTTGAGGTTATGTTTTGGCGCAAATCACCTTTTTACCACGATTTATTCGTGGAAAAGAGAGGGAAAATAAACAAAACAAAATTAAACCATTTTGCAAGTAACTAAATTTCAAAGGAGAAATATAAAACAAATTATTATAAAACAGAGGAATTATTAATTTGTTCTCTTATTGAAATGTGTGCAGTGAGAAATATGTCATGCAAGTGCTAGTAGTTATTTAGTGTAATTAATATTAAAAGCCTAGATGAAATATTTTAATAGTGTGCGTGGGTGTGTTTTTACATTTACGCGTTTGTTCAACGAAAGTGCTTATTGAGGGTTGCTGTAAAAAAATGCAGAAGCCAAGAAAATTATGTGACACGAACAATTTTAATTTTCCTTTGAATAAAATAATTCATTAAATTAAAATAAGTTATCTGTTAATAAAATAAAGTTTTTAAGAAATTAGAATTAAAAATTACTTGCTGCAGAAAATGGATTAAAACAAAACAAGAAAAATCTTTGTTTAGAATTTTTCGTGTAACAGAGTCAGCAAAACAACAGCAATAGCATGCCGTCTTGTGTCACCTCTGGTCTTCTTTGTGCCTTTACTGCACAAACAGTGAAAAATTAAAATTTGCGTTAATTTTAGGACATCCTTTAGCATTCTGAATTTATGTTATAAATTTTTCTTTATAATAAGAAATATCTTACTCCGTATTTATATATCAAACATTGCCTTTCTTCTTTCAACAAACGCGCAAACCACTTCAGTCAACAGTCCGCTCTAGGAATAGGCAACTAAAAAATATATCGATATATTTGATCAGTATGGATCAGTATAGATATTTCACATAGTCGCAAGGAAATTCTGTTATATTGGCTACTCAGTAGAGTATTCAAAAACTTTTTTCGGATTTTTTCAACGAATATAATTTTTAAGATTTTTTTATAAAATAAATAGTTTTTGTAGGTTCCCATTCTTAATCAGGATACCTCTAACGATTTAGTGTGATAATATGGAAAACAGAAGAGACGAAATAAGTAGAGAAAGTTTCGTTTATAACAAACATCGTTGATGAAATAAGAGATGTATGTGGTTTTTGTAAGTTGCGTACTTTCTCTTCATTGAATGCTACTTTAAATATTAATGCTGTTTGAATAAAGGCTATCCAAGTGGATGACTCCCCTGCTGCTGTGTGTGTATGTGTTCCCCCACCAAGTAGTTAAATTTAGTTTATATTTCACTCAGTATATAAAAAAGTTTTAAAACTACCTGCCTATTTTCATAACAGTTATGATTACCTGATTGGCAGAGCAAAATATTGTTTATTATTTAACGAGAAGCAATAAAAATATGTAACAAGTAACTTGATTTTGCACTCAGGTTGCTGCAGTGAAAACAATTTTGCAGTGTTTTATTTTTATATATTTTCAGATTTGAACACATTTTTGTTACATACTTCAAAAATGAGTAAAAAGTTATTTTCGTTTTCGCTATGAGATTGTAACAGCTTTCTTCTTATTTCAAGTAAACTTGTGATTTTTTGTTGCCAAATTTTGTTAAATTACACTATGCGACAATATTCGACAGTCAAAATCGGGATGGGATGAAACCAACGGGAAATGTTATACCGGTAAAAAAGAAGTTATACGTGTCCCGGCGTTTCGCTGGGTCACGTCTAGGAATCGAAATATACCGATTTGAAGTTAGTAACTATCATATAGGGAAAATTGTCACCTTTCGTGGTCTTTTTTTGACATAACTCGAGAACCACTAGTCCGCTTTTGCTGAAACAAATTTAAAAAAATTTGGAATTACAATTCCTTTAATCTGTTCATATATCGTTTCGCTACATAAGCAACAGTTTCGGAGTTATAAATAAATGTATGAAGAAAAAAAGTATTTTTTGCCTAAAAAATTGAATTTTTTTATTTTTAATTCATAAAAAATCCAAAACGGTAAAAAAAAGTGCCTACGCCTATTACTTTCACGTAAAGTCACATAACCTATGAACAAAATGAGACATAAATCATGAAAATCGATGAACGCGTTTCGCTTTTATTCACAATTAAGTGAAGGTATGAATTTCAAAAATTTGCTCGAGATATGCTCAAAATTCCTTGGAAAAAAAATTTATGACTTTTTTTTATGATTGTCAGAATTGAAAAAAAAGTACTAAACAAAAGGTTATTCATCATTTTCATGATTTATGTCTCATTTTGTTCATAGGTTCTTTCTTTCTTCTTTTTTACCGGTATAACATTTCCCGTTGGTTCCATCCCATTCGGATTTTGACTGTCGCATAGTGTTATTTAAAGTATTATGTGCATAGGAAATATGCTCAGAAAATATGGGCAAGAAAATGTTCTTTATTTAATTTGTAAAAATTACCTAAATACAGGGTGTCTGAAAAATCTGATGAACATTTTGTTATTTTTTTAATAAAAAAAGAAGAATACCTCTAAAAAACACAAAAAAAGTATGATCAAATGGCAATGTTTCTTTCTGACACTTGAAATTCTAAAGAGTATTTTTTTGCAAGATCACGTTTTTTTTTGCTTTCTAAAAAATTGTCGAGTTTGAGCAGTTCCACCACCTATAATTTTTATCAAATTAAGGAAAATGTTTTTGAATTGTGATTAGTAGAAGCTCTTTATACGATGAATTCATTCATTTCACAAAATTTTGTATTTTTGCCACGGGTTTCGGGAAAAGGCACCATAGTGCCACGTTCGACGGAGTGGTCAAATTTTACAATCCGCAAAAAAGCATTCCTTCTTCAGGTTTTTTTTTGACGATGGACGATGTAAGAAATATTTCATTCTATCAGATTTCTTTACGATCTAAGCATATAAATTTTTCTTACAGAAAAAATTAAATATAACTAACATGTATGGACTGGTGCTTGAAAGTTTATTTTGAAGTTACTCGACATCAGTGACGGTTGTGTAGTCGACTCTGTAGACGGACTGGAGCACTGGAGTATCAACGCTATCTGCGGTATGTTAAGCTGTTTTATCGTTATTACGAGTATAATACGAGTAGAATGTGCTCTAATGAAATTAGGGAACATATTTCCGAAACCCACTGCTCATTAAGGGCACATGTATTTACGGTCGCCACCCCAGTAAACCGCTCTGCGCATTACAGGCCCAATTAATTTTTTAGCCGTACAGTTCGTATGTTGAATAAACTCGGTGCACAAGGCATTCCAGTTAGTTTTAAGTTATAGTTTACACATGCCACTGCCAGTTCGAAAAACGTAACACAATCAAATTTTTTTACTAATACACCCATATTTTCCGCAATGGCAACTCCAGCGGCAGCTAAATTTGCATGCGAGTGAAAATTTGGCACTTGCATGCTACTAAATGTCAACATGATAAACAATGTTACCCTGTTAAACATTTAATGCAACTTTCCTGGATTACTATAGAAGCTTACAAACATAAACCTTAAGCTTGAAAAAGTATTAAAAATATATTGAAAAGGGTTATCGTAACAATTGTAGAAAATTCAAATCGAAATTCTCTTGAAAATATTATATGTGCATGCTTACTATAAGCTAATTCTTACAATTGTAGAATTGGATTATGCAAATAATATTGTATTAACTTTTGTATAGAAAGCTTATTTGTCTAGATATCTTTATAAGCTTTTTTTTACATAATTATTGAATAAGCTACAGAATGATATATTTTTTAGTGTTTGAAAAGAAAATTTTAATTATTTTTAACAAATTCAGTCGATTTCATTTATTTTATAAATATTTATGTTTTCTATTATTTATTTTTTATTTTTTTCTCAGCTTAATGCGATTTTTCGCGACCTGAAAGAACCCTCGGGTGTCCTTAATAAATTGGTCCTTTATAAGATCGACATATATAGCTGCATCTAAGAAATGTAGAAATTTAATAATTATTTTCTGTTAGTAAATACTTTTTACTTTACTTACTACGAATTGTTTCCTTCCTCCAACTCAATTCTTTTTTATTTTTTATTATTTAAAAGAAATTCAATTACTTCTTTCGTTTGCGTTTTAACACTT
The DNA here is from genome assembly GCA_956483585.1 of Gymnocheta viridis. Taxonomy (NCBI): domain Eukaryota; kingdom Metazoa; phylum Arthropoda; class Insecta; order Diptera; family Tachinidae; genus Gymnocheta; species Gymnocheta viridis. The sequence goes on along the minus strand of OY101441.1, from coordinate 61,987,564 downwards.
TTTATATTTATTAGGCATTTTAATTATATTTATTAATATATGACCAATTATTTTAATACGCAAAATTACACGCTCACTCACTTTGAAATTCAAAATCATATGTAGAAATTTGTAAAACCAAACAAATTTGTAAAAAACACCTAACGCTTTAGAATATATAAGCATACATACATATGTACATAGAAACAGTTGTGAATAATAATAGTTTCTCAAGTATTGTTAAAAACTGCTTGTGACTTCAGATTTTATAAACATTATTATAAGCGATGTTAAGAATAGCTTAAAACCTAATATTTAAGCTTTTTCTCAAGTTGTATTGCATTTTGATTAATTTATTATGGTATTTTGGGAAAATATTAATAATAATACATAGTTGGCCTTGTTCACAAACGCTTAATAACGTTAATGTGTACATTAAAACCGGGTTTCCCATAGAAAAATTCAACATTAAACCTACAACAACTTCATTAATCGTTTGTGAATAAGGCCAAGTATATGTATGTATGTATTAACATCAAAATATTATGTTAACTTAACATAAGTTTTCCTATAAAAATCTTACTCAACAGTCTGAACCATTAACATCGCTCAAAAGTTAAAACTTTTATGTTATTTAACATCAAAAGTCTTGAAATATTAACATTCCGTTAAGAAACTTACCACTAAAAGTAACATGTCTTCCACATGTTGTTAAACAGATGTGAGCATGTACATAAAATAAGGGAGTTGGCTCTTTTAAAATGAATACTTATCATCTGTCAAGCCTTAAGGAAGGTCAGTTTTTCAAAACAAGGTTCCTGTGAAGATTTGTTATTTAAATTTGTTTACTTACATTTAAATAATTGCTGGCATGTTTTTCGGCAAAATTTTAAGAGGCAGACAGTAAAGAAAGCAATGTCACATAATAGATTGTATATACATACGTACATACATAAATATTTCACATAGTTTTGCTCGAAGAGGCAGCATATGAAATCTTTATAAATTGAACGTCAGCAAATTAGTTTTATTTTAAGATCCTACTAAATTTAAGTGAGAAAAATATTAAGAGAATTTTAGGACTATAAAAAATGGATTTAACAACATTAAGACAAAATCTGCTGTCAGCTTCCAAGTAGGAGGAGGATAATATAAACGGTTTAAAATAGACATAAGGCACTTCTCTTAACTACATACATACATATATTAAATAGCTTCAGTATTAGAAAAGCCATCATTAATTAGCAGTTTCTATGTTTTCTTTGTAAGAAAAAGTTTAACACATTAGCAATTTTTTAAAGTCCTTAGTAAACAAAAAGCTTTAAGAAAAAATAGTCATAGTTTTTTTAAGACTAATTATAATCCTTGGACCTATAATTTTTGTAATTGTTTTTCTTGAATTTTCATTATGAAAACCAACACAATCGGTTTATATGATCAACTGTGCCCACATTCTAAATTCGTTAAATGTTAAGTTTTTAATTTTGATTCGCTGCTTTCAGTGGATTATGAATAGACTTGATTACAACCAGGAAAATTTTAAAATGGCACGAAATTTAAAAAAGATCAAGATCACGTTGAATATGACACAAAAATTAAATAAAATAAAACTACAAAATATAGATTTAATATAATTTTATATTATAAAAATTTGACTGCACAGTACAGTCACGTGGTTTTAATATTTGCCAAGAGAAATGTTCTTCTATTGTCACATAAAATGCTTGAATGCCTGGAAAAGACACGTTCGACATCTTTTACTATTACTGTAGAAAATTTGAATGAATTTAATTCGGATGACGATAAAGTTTAAATTTACGTATCCCGTTTGGATATCATTAAAATAATCAGTGTTTATACGTCAACATTTTGAGTGAAAACTTTATTAAATTTTTGGAAAGAAAATGTTGTAGTCATTTTGAATACATTTTTTTATATAATCAACAATTTCCAATAACTGCCTTCGGTTTGTATTTTATATTGCTTAAATACCACAGTGCAACACGAAAAAATATAACCATATACGAACACCACTACGTGATAAAGGACAACAAAAAAACTCGTGTCTCCCAGTTTTGCCCCAAGTTATGCTCTTTTTTATGGACCCCCAAAGATTTGGAGCCTCGGTGTCATTTTTGCAAAATACTGTTAATTTTCTCTTAGGCAAAGTTGTAGATCTTGTCATAAAGAACCAATTGTGAACATATAAAATCAAAAAATTTTCATGTTCAACATGAAAATCGCAAGAAATTAAATAAAAATCGATATTTGTTTACCTTTTTTCCCCTGTTCAGGTCCATAGGTAGCAAACCGTCAGAAATTAAAGTTTTCTTCGGTACAAAAAAATTTTAAATTGTACTTTTTTGACCACAGTACTAAATTAAAATCTTTGTAATTTATTCTTTATTTACTAAAACATATAGTAAAATGTAGGTCAGCACCAAACATTTATCAATTAACGTGAATATGATTTTAATTAAACTTTAATCTCAAACCTTTTTCTTGGTGTGAAAAGGTATTATGAATAACGTTTGGTATCAGATAAAACCATAGTGTTTGTTTCGATAATATAACATAAACGCAAGAATAAATATAAGATATTATATGTTTTTAGTTAATAAAGAAAAAATTATAAAGATTTCAATTTAGTACTGTTGGGGTCAAAAGATATTATTTAAAATATTTTTTTGAACCAAAGAAAAATTTAATTTTCCATCACTAACATAAAATACAATTTTCTTCAACTGTTTTTGACTTCCCTGCGAATTTAAAAACAAAGTGCATGTTGTTTTTTTATTGTTTTATTGTTGTAGTACTAAACAGACCTGTATTATTAGAGCATGGCACAGACGTGATGATTCAAACTTTTTTTTAAACTTCTATGTTAATAATTCCAATCTGCTTAATAACTTCTAAAGTTCAAAGGGTTTAAAAAAATTAGCAAATCTTTTGTAGTCCAAACTCTCCTCTACACCCTTATACCCCGATCCGACCGTGAGCACCAGAACAATTTTTCTGACACATGGTCAAATATTTTTTTTTGCAAAATTTTGGGTAAAAGAGTTAAAAATATGTTTTCACTGTAATGCACTTTTTTGAAGTATTTTATTTTTTTTACCAAATCGTTTTTATTAGAGACGGTTTTTAAATGGATATGCGTATTTTTAAAAAGAAAATTAATAATTGTTAGTCAATTTCTAAATCATGTACAGTCGGTCACAAAAATATTTTGCCTAATTAAAATAAAGTAAATTTATATAATTCAGGTCACAAAAGTACTTTGCTTTTTAAATTGATTTACCCTCATTAAAGGTATAAAATAATATTAAACATTTTATGTACATTAATAAATTTAAAATTTACAAATTTATAATAAGTTTACATATAATATTTATAATGATTATTTTGGACTTAAATAGAAACTTTCGTCTTCTTCATTAAAACCCCTTTATCTAAAGTAAATTTGAACCAATCCATTTGTATTTTTTTGTTCGCTACTTAATAAATTAATTTTTAACTTAAACTGCTTGAGAAAACCAACCTTTAGCCCTTTTAAGTTTTTAATAAGTATAACTTGTAAATGTGACTCAAAATATAAGACTTTGTGAAAAACAAAATTTTTTTAACAAGTTTTAATACAAAAAACGTTTGACGGAAGAATTATAAACGAACAAATAAACACTGCGTCAGACATAATATTTGAACCGCTAAAACATTTTTACACAAAAGAAAACAATAACCCAAGAAAACCAGACAACACAACAAACGAACAAAACCAAAAAGAGACCCAGAAACGTACAATCACAGACTACTACCTACACAAAGATAAAACACCTAGCAAATGATCACTCAAATAATAAACTGTAACGGTAAACACAAGAGACTAACAAGAGAAAAATTAAACGAACAAGAAGCAGGTAGATATAGGGCACACAGGAATATATACGAACGAGAGAGAGCCACACACGAATATATACGAACGAGAGAGATGCAGACACGAACAAGAGAGAAAGAGAGGAAAAGAAGTTAGGTACACAAGGAAACTATACAAAAAACTAGGGACAACACAAAAAACGACTAGTTATTGGGAGAACACTGAAGATGGCACATAGCCGAAGTGTTCTCTATATTTTTCCCAACTATAAAAGTTCATTGATTTTAGGAAAATATAACATTTTATTAAGGCCTTTAAAATTTTGTACATTTATATCGCCAGACAAAAAATTTAATAATAAAATATTACATGAATTTGTAATTTTCACAACCTCCAATATCTGCTTTTGTGCCATCATAGTTCCCAAACGAACTAATTACATTTCTTCAAAAATTATTTAATTTTTAAGGGAAGTCTTTGGATTAACTTAAGAGCTGTTGCACCTTTTTTACAATTCTTCGCATTCGTTGCTTATATAGATTTCTTATATTTTTAATATAAGGATGTGGAGATCTTAGAAAGTAATCAAAATTATAATACTGAATTCTCAATAAAATTTTATCCAAGTTAAAAAAATGTGAGCCGGAATGGAAAGAATAACAGTTATTTTTTGTTTTGTTTCTAAGAACGCATTTGAATATTTAAAAAATGCTTAATAGGTATAAATTTTTAAAAAGTCTTACAGCCTGTTCATCGTACACAATTAACCAAAACTACGAGCAAAAATATCAAGTATTTTAAATTTTTTGTTATTATTTCTGGAAAAACTAATGCGTTTAACCTTTTATCTATGCAAAATTTATCTTCTCCGGTTCAGAGAGATAATTAAAAAAAAAAAATTAAAGTCGAAATTAATATTACTGCATTTCGGGGTTCTCAAGTACTTCTTATTGAGTTTTTTGGCATTTAATATTGACGAATTAACTATAAATTATTATATTTTTTGCCAACTTGTAGCAAAACGTGTAGTCTTATATTTAACGTTAAATCTAAAAAAAATATTCTTATACAAAAATATAGATAAAAATCAATAAGTGGTCTTTGTATACGACAGTTTATGATACTTAAAGTAAATACAATCATAGCATATTTTTCCTTTCATTTATAAGCAATTGTATAAAGTCATAGCAAAAGGTCACGTCCGACATGAACAAAATGGGAAAAATGACAAGCAAAGATCGAAAAAGAAAAATGTAAGAGGGAAATACTTGAAGTTTTGAATTGATTGTAAATAAACATAATAAGAATTTGTTTGCATATTCTGCAAATATAGAGATTCTCATGAATATTGTATTTAAATATACATCACACATACCTAATTGATACTATAAATATTTTTGTTTATGTGTATTGAAATGTTTAAGCAAAATTTTTAAATAAAGCTGAACTAATATGAACTAATATTTTTGATTGAAAAGTATTCTAAGTATTCTTTATTAGTAATTAATTTTGTATTTCAAGCTAAGACTTCGTTTACCAAATATGAACACTGATTTTGTGAATAATTTATTAATTACTTAAAAAATTGTTATACAATATTTATTGCTTGGCGTTCGCACTAAATTAAGTGCTGTGTATTTGAGTATTAATAATTATTCGATTAATCCAACAATTTTTATTTTATTTTTTTATTGAATAATTAAAAATAGCAAATTAACGAATAATCGAAAATTTCAGTTTATTAATCGGTTAATCGATTAACATTTATTTCTTTGTGATTTCTTCGTTTCTTTATACATTGTGGGGAAATAGCATGGTGGAATGGAACAGCGTGCTCCGGATGACAAAAACTCGGCAAGTGAGAGTGCTCGTAAGAGACTAATTTTATTTTACTTAGAAAATAAATGCAAAATATTTTTATTATTAAAAATAATAAAATGGAAAATATTTCTAAATTTATTAAAAATGTGAGTAACTATAATTTAATTTCGTTTGTTTTGATAGAACTTGTAACATTTACCAGTGGTGCACATATTTCGTTTGCAATAAAATCATTTTCTGATGAGTTTTATGCGACTAAAGTCTTTAAACTCAACTTGAAAACTAAGAAGTAAGCACCAAGGAAATGTGTTGTCTTCAAATTATGTTTTTTTCGCGTTCCAGAAGTTTTGAGTAACTTTGATAATTTGAGAAAGTAAATTTGATTTTTTTTCTCATTTGTTCCAGTTTGCCAAAAACTTTTTGGGATTGCCTAATAGTACACAGTGTAAGCTTTGGCTTGGCTTGCCAGATCTCCTGATTTACCTGCACTGGACTGCTTCCTCTGGGGATAATTTAATGCTGTTGGTGTACAAGAGCATTATTGCCGGCTGTCATTTTGCACAACCAATTAAAGCCAAATTTATAATGGCGAATAAACATAATCATTTAAAAAGTTTAAACAAAGTAGAATATTATTTTTGCAGATTTATAACTAATTAAATTCTTTTAAAATTTATTCTTTTGATAGAAATTATATTTAAAATGAGATATATTTAGCTATCAGATCTTTTTATTTCGTTTTATTCAAACAAAAAATAGCAATAGTAAAACAAGCAAACACAAACATACATGAAAATTCTCCTAATAAAAATACCTAAAAGTAGGCAACATATCTTATTAAAATCAGGGATGAAAATTAGCATTCAGCAAATCAATCCACTCATCAGGGTTCCCAGTTTTATTTTATACCATATCCCTAATTTGCAACTTTTCATTCTCCGAATTTCCCAAATTAGCTAATTTCTTATCCTCAAAATCCCCACAGATCTGTAATAAGAATTTTAAAGCTTAAGGCCTAATTTATAACAGAAAGCTTCATCAAATTCTGTATTTCGCAGTCACAATGGTAGATTCTTCTGGAATAGTTAACACTTATTTGTAAAAGTTTTTTTTTAATTATTAAATTTATATTAATCGAGATTGCCTCGATATCTTTTTTCATAGATATTAAAAATCTTTTGTTTATTGAGGGTTTTTTAGCTAGTCTATACACATGCATTTCATTATACTATTGTAATTTTTACAATTCTCATTGAGTTTTTAAAAGTTTTTGTATAAGTAAAGAGGTTTGAAACATTTAAAAATAAGGTTTAAGGGTATTGATGATTTGGCTTTAGCACCAATGAAATGCATATATATAGACTAGCTAAAAAACCCTCAACAAACAAAAGTTTTTTAAAGTTTTTTTTAACAGTAAAATTTTTTTTTAACAAAATTTAAAAAATGTTGAATATAATCAATCAAAGGTACATAAACATACTACTCTGTCAACAAAGAGCAATCACTTACGATCACTGAATGTGGCCATTAAATAACTCAGCAAAGATTCAGCAAAATAAATCATGTCAAACTGGATAAACAAGTTTTTAATCAATTGCACAGTTCAGCACAAAAAAAATTATGGCGTTCCAATGATTAATTTTGGTAGAAGAGATAAAAAAAATTACGTGTGTCAGCGTTTCAAAAAGATCACATCGGAATTTTATGTAAGAGGCGTATAAAGTCTGTTAAGTTTGCAAATGCTAAAATTACGATGATAATCTTAGTTGTAGAACGATAATTTGCATACTGCTTTATTACTTAAAATTAACCTTTCTAAAATCAAGTACGATACAGATTGATTTTAAGCCGCTGTTTTTTTTCTGAGTGTTGGTTTTGGTGTTATACAGTGCAATTCATGTGATTCTTTGCAGTTCTATTCCTCTTCTTTAATAAGCCGATTTCAATTATTTATATTATATTATTTCGCTGCTGTTGGGAGTATTTTCGATGTCTTTTAAGTATGCACAAATAAAAAAATTTCGTATACCTAAAAGAGGCTTCGAAATTGAATACAAAACCGCAAAACTATAGATAAATAACGTTTAAAATTTCTAAAAGTTTTCAAATTGAAATAATTATTTTATTTAGTTACAAGATCTGCAATTTTACAATGAATACTTATTAAATTAAATAACTGCGCTCTTTCTCTTTCGTTCTAAATCAACTAGATTTATAGTCATTTTAAAGGGAACATATCGACCCCTGTGCGCAAAATGATCGTATGTTACACTTTATTCGAAATCAGCTTTTTTGTGCAAATTGGCTCTAAGTCCACTAATTCCTCTGTTGACAAAATATTATAGCGATAAATATAATAGTAATGCAGATATCACAATGCACATTTTATGGTATGTACCAGTTTTATAGTATATAATTGTAATAAAAAAGAGTAATAAAAACGCTCTCCTGTAAAAATTAGTTTTTGTAACATACGATAATATCGCCCACAGGGCAATGTTGGCACAAACCCTGGGTTTTTTGTACGGTTTTATAGGGTTTTATTGGGCTTTATTAGGGTATTGACGAGACGTCGGTGTTGACAAGTAGAATAAGAGTGAATATGAATATTTAAAATTGGTTTAATTCGGAACGATTTTCGTCGGATGAAAATATACTTCAGTCATATAAAATTGTGTAAAGAAATTACAGCAAGCAATGCTCAACGTCAAAAATTCGTTGATCGAACAATCGTATAAACCATTTCCGTATCGAATGTAGGAACTATTCCGTACACTTGCACATTTAGCACAGTTGATAATTTTTCATGTCATTTTGTGCAGTCGATTCAATCAGCTGAATGCATAAATAATTCAATTACAAAATATTATTCCGCTCAAACTCCAAAGTGTGCATTTATATTTGGTGTTTTTCTTGTTAATAAAAAGTTAAGATTGTACTTACTGTCTTAGTAATTTTGTATATTTAATTTAAAAAAACCCAACTGGGTGGGTTTTTTTTTCAAATAAAATGCACAATAAAACCCAGTGAGTAGTTTTGGGTTACCCAGTGGTTAGCCAACCCTGCCACAGGGGTCGAAAGATTAATTGAAAGTTAATGCAAAATCATATTGAATAATAAACATAGAAATAATATGAAAAAAAACGTTAAAGAAAAACATAAAGTCTCAATCATTGATTGTTTATTAAGTTCTTCTCACAAAATTTATATTGTTTTAATGAAGGTTAATATAATATCTCTAGTTGTTCTAAGAAATTTTTGGGTAAAAGTTCTGTAATGTTCTGCTTTAGCAATAGTGAATCAATTTCAATGTTTTTTAATAAAACAGTTAATAGTCGTATTTCACAGAATATGTAAAATAGTAATTGTGAGAAAAGGTGCTATTATAAATTCAAAATAACCCAGTTTTCCTTGGTTTATATTGTGAGATATTCTTTGAGAAATCCCTTCAATTTTATCTAATTTAAACTCAACCCGAAAAATTGTATGCTTAACAAGGCATACAATATTGCGTAAAAACTTCTAAACTAAAATTTACAAGTGTAATTAAAAGATGCAATTTTATTCTTCATTCTTTTATATTTCAGTAAATCAAATCAACTTTCATTCCTCACACAACAATTTTTAGTTAAAGTTCTTGTGCTGCATTTTACAACTGCAATAAAGGATAGAACTAACTCTCATTGCCACACAATTCCGCATATGTTGGTATGTATGGACGTAGGCATGAGATATTTGTGTTTGTATTACATGTTTGTGTGTGTCCGTGTGTGTGTGTGCGTGTTTATTTTAGTAAATTCAAATAAATGGTTGAACACTAAAGTATATTTTGTATTTTATATAAGAGAATATTCCCAGCCAGCATTTGGAAGATTATTTGACGAGCGTCATCATTTCGCGATTCTTTTTTGAATCGTCCAGAGGATTGTTGGAGTAAAATTACTTTTCACTCACCCAAATGATGATTTTGTGAGTCATTCTGACGATTGTTGGATGAGTTAATTGTCGTTTACGCATTTTGGCGATGCTCTTGATGATTGTTTTATAGATTGTTAGGCTTACAAATATTGTACATTTGATTTAATTGTTTTATTTTAAATTGCATTCTTAATTGAGTCAATATTCAGTTTAGTGAAAAAATTATTTTGGTGTTCAGACATACTCAATAAGCATTTGACAGCTGGAAAATAATATTGTTTTTATTTTTATTTTGAAAGTGAAAATTAGTTTCGGTATTAAAAAAAATGGAAAATATATTCCTCTTTTAAAAAGAAATTACTATTGGGTAATAGAAACGCCGAGCTGTTGCGGCTAGTACGATTTAGTTTTGATTTGAAAGTAGGAGAAAACGAAAAACTTGGAAATTCTGCAAATTTTAAGGAAACAACCGCTTCTTGTGATATTAGAGGTAAACGCAAATCAAATGTCGTTACGGAAATTTGTAAGTGATATATGAACAATTTTATTTAAATCAATTATTTCATTTCCAACAGAATCGCCAATTTATATTCTGGAAATTCAATTGTCATTGCAATGATCCCCAGCATTTTTAAAAGCATTTTCGTATGACTCGTACCTGTTTTGACATCCTTTGTGGTTTGTTAGGGAAGTTAAATAAAGTTAACACAAAGTGGAAAAAAGCTTTATTTACACGCAGTTTATCTGTGGAGCACATAGTGGTTTTGGAGCTATTTACTTAAATGTTTCGTGGGATGCAAGAGTAACCCTGGTTGAGCTCATCGGCCATCTCTGCGTTGCTGTGGCCATTTTTTCAGTGTCCACGAAGCCCATCCATTTTACTTGGCCACATATCAAGAAGAGCTGTCTCACTAGCATCACTTCAACCCATTCTCCTTTTCTTTATTTTTACACCTATTTATTTAAAAAGAAATTGTTTATTTTTTCATACTAATAGTTTATTTGATTTTCATTATACATTTAATATTAATAAACTCACCTCTAACTTGACTCGTCATTTCTTAATGCTGTTTTTGTTCTGTTCTTTTTTTTCACTTTGGCCACTCTTGACAGTTTTGCTCATAAAACGCACTTATGAACAGTGTTGTATTTCAAGTTTTATTCAATGTTTAAAAGGTGTATGTCTAAACATCGTTTTAAAGTGATTTTTTTAATTAAAATACAAATTCATTATTACTATTTATTATTAAAAAATATAAAACACCAAAAAATATTTTTTTTAAAAGAGTCTTACACAATCCTTTTCCGTGCATTGTAGAAGACTCATTACGGCGATTTATTCAAGAAGCGTTTGAAGTAATGATAAAAGAGTCTTATATAATTCTATTAGGCGCATCGTAGACGATTCATTTGGAAGAGTCGCCGTCTTGACACAGTATTTCCCGTTGTTGTGAAATTGCGCGGACGATTAATTTAATCACCCGCTCCGATTGCGGAAGATTATTCTACGATCGAAAATGCTAGCTGGGTTATATTGGTACGCGAGTGTGTTTGTTTTCATGAGTGTAAATAGGGCACAAAGAAATGTAATACATACTTAGCAGCAAAATCCAAAAGGCCTTCAAATTGATACCGTTGTTAAAGGTCAAAGCAGGTAGCCTAAGCGTTTCTTTTTTAATCGAAGATGGAAGTAGTTTTCTTTGATGTTTTATTTTGTTGGCAACAGCTAAAGAATGTAAAAGTCGTTCGTTACAAAAACAAGAAAGAACAAAAATAAGTAAAAAATAATATTAATTCAGTTTCAACACGACCAGTTGAGTTTTTAACAAGTAATAAGTTAAAAATGAAATGTAGTTGTTGCTAAAAGCAAGATCTTTTAGTAACTTCTGGATCAAAGTCTTTTACCAAATCTTCATTTAATGATCATTCAGTACAAGATCTTCGTTTTAATCTTAAGTTTAATCTTTTACGAAAGGCCTTCTAAAAGACTTTCTTTCTCGTCTTTTCGAATCCCGTCAAATGGAGGCGAGTGCGGCAGGAATGCAAAGATATGAGTACGAAATGCTACGTGGAGTCCTTGTGTCTGCTAAATAAGGCCTTCTAGAAGGCCTCGTAATTCCAGAATTTCACCGCATAAGTTTACTCCATTTACAAATTGCAAGAGAAGTTTAACCAAAAGCAATAACAAAAAATATTTTAGCGTAAAAAATAAGCACAAAGTAGACAATTTATTAAACAAAGTAAGTTCAGATAGGCGTACGTATACCCGAAGGATGGCAAAATGTTTTTGAACACCAATTTAAAGAAAAATTATTTCAGAGATTTATGGGCATAAAATAGGTCAAAAGGATTGTAAAGGAATTTCAATGACAGTAAAAAGAATTGTTTTAAAATAAAACTACATACAGTTTTCACTTTTTTTGTTTTATTAATTTATAAAATGATCTGTTTTGTTTTTAAATTCTCGAGATATAAAGCTAAAAGAAATTTAAAGTGAAGACAAGAGACTGCAAATTTGAAGATTTTTTTTGATTTTTTTTTATCAAGATAAGATGAAGTAATGTCGTCTCGCAATGTATCAGTTGATTATCCCTGAAGATTTCTAAACATTTTTGGTATAGAAACTAACAGATTATAGAAGTCGAGTAAATGTTCCATGTCTCAGGTCACGATAGCACTTAGAATTGTTAACATTGATTTGTTTGACAACCGATTTGACAGATGACAGTTGCTTTGTGGTTGGTTTGGTATGCTATTTTACAATAAATAGACCAACACTTAAAAATTGATTTAATCTCAAAAATACTTTAAAACAATACTGAAAACGGCTCAAGTTCAAATCTGACTTCAAAAATTTTTTTAAATTAAGCACGTTATTTAAAAAAAAACTAATATTGGAATAACTTATTCATCAGAATGCTGTTGATTTCTTTTCGTTTTATTTTTTTTACAAATATTATTCATTAAAATAAATAAAAAAAAATTGTACGTACTTTTTTTAGTTAGCCATCAACATTATGCGATCTAACTCCAGTTGATTATTTTTTCTGGCATTATGTCAAGTCATTTGTATAACTGATAAGACAGATACGATTGAAAACTTGGAACACAGCATTCGGCGAATTATTGAGGAAGAAATACGGCTGCAATTATTTCGAAAAGTTTATGAAAATTGGAAATCTAGATCGCGCCTACCACGGCTGAAATCCTATTCACACATTAAAGGCAAGAAATCATATTTCGAATGAACCCAAATACATGGCAATTAAAACAATTTATCTGTATTTTATTTTAATTCAAAGTTCTGTTGGGCTTAAATACACCCCATATGTATCTGCAAGGATATCTAAAAACTAAGTCCAGAAAGCAACTATTTCTACATTGTTTTGATCGGTTAAAACAGAACAAATATTTGCCTTAAATTGTTGCCATTATTCTTTTGTATTTGGCATTTAGTACTTTTTAACTGATATAAAAAAATTAAAAGTTTATAAAATTGTTTTTTGTTTTTTTCTCTCATAATTACGTTAATTTTGAACATTTTTGCTATATTTCGATTTGAACTTACTTCCAGGTTGGTAGCATTTTTTATTATTTCGGATTAAATGCGTCCGTCTGCCTGTCTGCCCATCCCTCTGTTTTGAAGTAGATTGTTTTTAAAATTAAAAATACTATGTATGTACTCGTAAGTAGAAACCAAAAAGTGGCATAGAAAACAATAACAGAATTAAATGTCAAAACTTTATTTTTGTTTTTCACACCAAATCAGTGTTACCCTACGCGAAGATTTATCTTATTTCTGAAGTTTTTAATGTGTCAAAAATATTAAAAGATTTTTTGCTAAAAACAAGATTTTTTAATATATGATATTATTTGAGATTCCAGTTAACTAAACTACATATTTTCTTCTTTACTTCATTAAAAGTGTAAAAAGAAGTTAACCGCTGCAACACTGTTTACTTCCATCCATTAAATTGCAAGGATGTGTTATTTCTATATACAAATTCATTTACTTTCTAATGAAATTCGTCGTCTGTATTTAAAAATAATTGAATACATTGTAAAAGATGAATATATCTGCTTTGAATAGTTTAACAAAATTTGTTAATAATTGTACATACCTCAAAGAAATTAAGGATATATACTTGGGAGCCCAAACAACGATAGCACCTAGTTCTACTCATAAATTATCAGATGAAGATGAAATGCAATTTCGAAATAATTGGCTAAAGTTTTATGTTGTGTTATGTAACAGTTTATTAAAAAAGTTTGATTTTGACGGCGAATTTTTAAAATGTGTCGAGTTCCTGGCACCTACTAATATTATGAAAAGCAATAATAATGGAAAAAGATATTGAAACATTTTGGGAAATCATTTTGAATGCAAATCTTTGCGATCGCTCTGAAGCTTTTCCTTGTTTGAAAAAAATTTGTTTACACAGTTTTGTCAATACCAGTAACAACAGCTAACGTTGAAAGAATTTTTTCTTAAATCAATATTGATATTAACAAACTTAGAAATAAATTAGATATACCAACATTTTTTAAGCTATCGCATAGCTTTTATCGCGGGCTTTAAGCGCATCGACCGAATCAAGAAATTCCGTAATGAAAAAAGCCTAACACTAAGTTTGTTTCTTAAGTATTTTGTTTTTTAAGTATTTGAATCGCCTATGTTAAACCCTAAAGTATGCTATTGATTTCCTTAACATACAGTATTGCCAGAACAGATTTTTACATGTGAGAAAACATAAAATGGCGGACTTACGAGCAATCGTGGTTTACAAAAAATTATATACACTAACAAACAGACAATTCGTAGGTTTTTAAACGGTATTTTCCAGGTATTTAGAGGATATTAAGTCTCAAACTTATGTTTTTTATTTCAGTTACCATAAACCTATAGTTTCAATGATAAAAATTCCTGAATAACCTACTTGTATTGTAAGATATTAAATTCTCATTTATTCAATAAAAGAAAGAAATTTGTTTTCTTATCGGTCACCACGCTTAAAAGTGTAACTTGAATTAATATTAAAAAAAATTTTGATTTAATATCAAAGAAAAAAAATACTGCATAAATAAAAAAAAAATAATTATAGTTGCATAAGTTGATAAAAAATGTTATGCATTAGCTTTGCCGCGGCAGTCCCCGAGTGCCACACGTCTTTTTTTAAAGAACAAACACAAGCCATGAAGCCATCTTGGGTTGTCTGCAGAAACACCTAGGGTTTAGGTAGGAATCAAACCTGCGACCCACAGACTAATGGTCTAGTACGCTATCTACTTGTCTACGAGGGCTCCCCCGTAAGGCCCAAAGACTTTTTGAAAAAATCTGGTCGTAATTGTACAAATTTTGAACAAACAAAAGAAATGAATAGCAAGATTAATAAAGAAATGTATAATGTAAAAAAATCATTTCTATTCAATACAGATGAATAACTATGAAAAGAGAACAATCAACAATCGATAGTTAAGAAACAAATGAAATGAAGTTAGTTTGTTCACTTAAACAAGAGAGTACTAACATTTAGAAATGTGAAACAGAACAAGACTTCAATATATATCAATAAAGTTCATGCAAAAACAATATGCTTTTAAAGGAAAATCATTTAAGAAATACTTAAAACATACACAATGAACTAAATCGCAAAAACAAAGCATAAATATTTACATAAAATATTTATTCTATAGTAGCTCCCGCTATCATGAAATGGATTTAAAATGGTTAATGTACATATAGTTATTGTAATGTTATCAATTTTAAAAATTTTGTATTTGTGCAAGAGGGGCATAACGAAGTTTTTAACATATCACCAATATGTGGACAATGTACTACTTGATTTAACTGCCTTTTATTTAAGCGCTCTTTTGATTTAACTGCCCACAACTATAAATTTCTGTCACTATTCCTTAAAATCTCATACAAATTCGTTTTTTCAGTTCAGTTCTGTATATGCACTTTTAAGATAAATGTCTTAAATTTGATTTCACAAAATTGGCAACACTGCTATTGCGTATTAATAAGAGAGATGAGCTAAGAGCGAAAACTACGAAATAAAAATCGTTTCAATGAACAATGTCTTCGTGTTAACGAAGTGAAACAAAATGATCTCACTCATGGTATGAATAAAGCAACAGTTTGTTTGGCGTTTTGATTCGTTCGAAATAAAGTTTTAGTCAATGAACATGAATATGTTCATTGATGAACACGTTCAAACAACCCTATATTATACAACAAAAAATTTTAATTATAATGTTGTTTTGGTTTTCCATGTAAAGCTAGGTACTCTGTTCATCATTTCGTGCGAACTGCTGTCAAAAGTCCATATAAAAAAAATTCATGCGAAATAATTGCAAAATAATATGGCCGAAGTTGTACTCTGTTCATCATGTGAAAACATACGAAATGTTTCTGGCAGCATTATTTTTTCAACCACAAAATGTGGTATTGTCGCCACTGATCACTTGTCAAAATTTTCAAACGAAATAATCAATGTTGCTCAGTATTTTTCGCAAATTTGAACCGAGTATTAAGCTATGTACAGACGATTGGCAGATCTTACAATATTGTAAGATATGGCAATATGCTGACAACGTACTGACAATGAAAAATTTTTACCAAATGGTAAATTGTCAGTTCAGACGATTGTAAGAAAACCTTACAATTTCATTGCCAGACAATTGTCAGCCAATAAATTTATCTGCCAACAAAAATTGTCAGTTTTCACGGTTGTCAGATTGTTGTGTGGAAAAATTGCCAGATGTGTTGTTAAACTTTGTCAGAACTGTCAAAGCTTTTGACAGAAATTATCAATTGTGAGTTTATTATTTTTGTGTGAAAATATTAAATTAAAGAAGTGGAAATATGGAACATAAAAAACTTCAGTTCTTTATTCACTTTCGTAACAACAGTTTTACTTTTATTTTTTTAATATTTTTATGTATCTTGCTTTTTTTTTGCGATTATTATTGACATTTATTATTTATGGACAGCGTTGCCACTAAAAAAATTATCTGACAATGGTGCCATTGTCAGATCTATTAAATTAAACACATCTGCCAATAAAACGAGAGCTTACAATGTCTGACAATTATCTGACAATGGCAAAGTAGAGTGTTCTCACGATTGTGAGATGTCTGACAATATTATTGTCTTACAATGAACTGACAATGCTTTTTCTGGCAACGTTGTAAGACAAAAATTGTAAGTTCAGATGGTTGTCAGACATTTTCTGAACATTTTTCTGGCAATATTGTAAGATCTGCCAATCGTCTGTACATAGCTTTAGGCTTTAAGCAACATCGTTTTTCTTATGTTAATAAAACCACATGTTTATATTCAAATGTTTAATACAAAAAAGTGAAAACAAATGGACAGGACAATAACTTTAGGAACTTGTGCTACAACGCACCAATTTTTATTCTCATATCAAGATCTTTTTAGAAATTGATATACATTTTTTTTAATTCAGTTGTTTGTTGTTCTGTTTATTTTTTTTATTTTATTGCAAATGTTATTGAATAGTTGAATAAAAATATATATATTATTTTCAAGAAGTAATTTTTTATTTAGTGCTAAAAATCTACTTTTTTAGAGCATGTTTATGGTTTCCTTGTTAATAATAATAACTTCAAAAAATTATTAGCTGAATTTTACAAGTTCACTACTCGAGCTCGACCCACTTTAACAAGATTCAATTAAAAGAATAAAGTTTGAAAATTTACGCAAATTTAACATTAATATTTGTGTCAATAATTATTTTAGCTATTATACCAAAAGAAGCGCTTTAAAAATAAATAACAAATTGTAAAAAAATTTATTTACTCGAACATTTTAAATAATTTTATTGCGCAAACACTAATTCTTAAACTTTTTTAAGCACCCACGTAGCAAATCTGCCACTATTCGCTGAAGTAAAAAGTTTGAAAAAAATACAACTTTGGAAAAGCGGAAAGAAAAGATAATAATAACAGCAGAAAGGAGATGGAAGCAAAAATAGTGTTTTTCTTCTTTTGTTTATTTTTAATAGCTTTCTTTGGCCACTCTTAGTGGAACTTTTTAAAGTTAAAATCTTAAAGGAATTCACAAAACATAATGTTTTTGTGTAGTTTTAGCGTTATCAAAAAAAACTACTACACAGAAAAAACAGTAATAGAAAAAACCTAATAAAATAGAACAAAATTAATAAGATATCTCTATGATTTTTTTTCAAGAAGGAAGTCTTATTATTTTAATAAGGAAAACCTTTTTGAAAAAATAAAGAAGGAAACTTAGGGTTTTTATTAGGTATTCTTCTTGATTTTTTCAAAAAGGTTTTCTTCTTGATTTCATTAGGCTATCTTGTTGATTTTTTCAAAAAGGTTTTCTTCTTGATTTTATAAGGCTTTCTTATTGATATTTTCAAAAAGGTTTTCTTCTTGATTTTATAAGGCTATCTTATTGATTTTTTTAAAAAAATTATTCTGCTTGATTTTATTTGATAATTTTATTAATTTTTTATTAATAATTTTATTGATTTTTTATTAATATATTTACATAGGAATTCATTTGATATATTAATAAAAAGTAAGTGCTATTACCAGTATTTTTTTACTCGAATAACTTTAAGTCCATTGTTCAGTAAGTAAAAATGGATGGGCGGTCCGTCTAAATCGATCAAGTTTATCACGGCATATGTTTCGGTTTCATTGCCGATTAAATAAGATTGAAATCTTTGTGAAAAGTTCAGGTTTATAAATTTCTTACCAACAATATTTGTATTGTTTTCTTTGCATAAAAAATCAACTATTTATTTAGTTAAGTTTAAATTTTATTTTAATTTTATTTGTCAAGTTCAAAGAAAATAAAATAACGGGGAAAAAATTGTCACTATGTTGATTTATATACACATAATCCTATTTTTACATTTTTTTTGTAAATAGCACGACAAAACTTATTCAGTTTTTACACGTTTTTTTGTTAATAGACAAAAAAATTTAATTTTAATTTAGCTGTTCCTTTTTTTATATGATTATATACGTATGTATGTTATATAGGATTTACAATTTTCTTTATATGATTATTGTATTTTCCATTACGGTGTGTCTTTTTTTACACTATTTTTTTACACAATATTTTCTGGAACGTATGTACCGTGTAAAAAGAGGATTGGGTGAAATAACAAATATGAAATAACAAGCAACCTAATGAAATCAATAAGGAATACCTTTTTGAAAAAATCAAGTAGAATACCTAATTAAACTTAATGTAGTCAAGAAGATTTCCTTATTATTAAAATCAAGGAGATGATTTACACATGATCATATAGGAACCAAATGAAATCAATAAGGGAAACCTTTTTGAAAAAATCAATTAGGTAGCCTAATAAAATCAATAAGAAATCCCTATTTTATACATTTCAGAAGAAAACCTAATAGAATCAAGAAGCTTTTCTCTATGGATTGTTTTTTTGGTGCCAAAAATAACGGAAATTGAGTGAAAAAATTGTGAATAACAAGTTTATTTCTAGATTTAATGTTTTTTCCTTCTTGATAAAATCAAAAAGATTTACCACATGAAAATAATAAGGAATCTCTTCGGAAAAATCTTCTCTTCTTTCTGCTGGGATACCCCTTAGCCTAAAAACGTTTCATAGAGAAAATCTTCTTGATTCTATTAGGCAGTTTTGGCTCTGTGTATCAAATTAACTTTTAGAGTTGTTTAATTTTTAACGTATTAAGAAAATGCAAGTGTAAGTTTGACAGATAAAGGACTAACCACGACAAGGTAGACGGTTTATGTATGTATTCTCGTAAAATATTGGTCGTTCTCTTACGCACGAGAAGAGGTAACAATACAAAATTAAACAAAAGACAGGATTCAAATATTGACGAAATAAAAAGAAACGGTGATTAAGCAAAAAGAAGCTGGTTAGAAATTATATCAGAAGTTAGTTGGAAATTCAAAATTACATAAAAACTTTCTTTGGTTGTCTTTTTCAGCTAAAAATGTAATTAAAAGTATAAAAAGTTTCTTTAGTTATATAATCCTGTATTTTATTATTACTATTTTTTTATTATTTTCCTAGATATTAGCTATGGCGGCAAGTGATACACTTTTTTAAATTGTTAATAGTATATTTATATAATTGTTCAATTCAACGTCTAGTAGATATTACAGCAGTTTCGATATTTTGTTCGTAATTTCATTGACAAATATTTGTACAACACATATCAAGGGGAATTCATACTAGTGTATTAACTTCACCTGTATGAATTCGCCTTTGTGCAACACTACAAAAACCACAAGCATTTTGTTGTTGTAAAATCATAGTACATTGTCAAAAACATTTGACTGAGGCGAAAAAATTAAACATTAAAGATTATTTTTTCGAAAATTTTGCTTGTTGGGGTTGTTTTTTAAGCCTTTGTAATAATAACTTTATCAGATATTAATATTGTTGAAGAAATCTGTGTGGAAATGTTTCGAAGATCCGCTGCTAAATTATTTGCTCCTGCCATCCGTAGTGTGCCGTTCAACGTCGTTGGCAATCGTTGATTTCCTTACCACCCACCCAAAAAGTTTCCATGGCTGTGAATACACATTACAGTTCCATTAAAGACCGCTTTGCGAGAGGTTACGTAAATTTATGTTTCTTTTTCATAAATTGCTTTAGGTGGAGGTATGTATGTGCGCAAACACTCTAATGCATGTAGTTACTTTTTCTTCGATTGCCCCGGAAAAATGGAACTGTATACACATCATGTTT
This sequence comes from Gymnocheta viridis, assembly GCA_956483585.1. Lineage (NCBI taxonomy): Eukaryota > Metazoa > Arthropoda > Insecta > Diptera > Tachinidae > Gymnocheta > Gymnocheta viridis. The sequence continues at coordinate 61,967,221 of OY101441.1, read as the reverse complement.
CTATGTCGAAAATATTTAAAACTATGCTATTATTTGGTAACAATTAATCTTATCGACTCTCATTATTGCAGTGAACCTGTAAAAAATGCTACTTTGTTGTTGTCTTTAAATATGATGCTACGCATGGGTTTACGTCATGTTAATGGTTTGTCTAAGGCTGATTTGCTAAAGAAACATGAAGAAGAATTGCACTTTAATTTGGATTTTTATACCGATGTTTTGGACTTGAAATATTTATTGGAAGCTTTGGATGATATACCATCCTTCAGAAAACATAAAAAACTAAATGCGGCCATTTGTTTATAAAATTAGTATTTATATGGAACCTTTACTTCTTTATCCTTAATTTTTACTGAAACAAAAAAGGTAGTTTCTAATTAAAATATAATCACTTTTACAGCTTGATATAAAAAAAGCCATCATTAAACAATTTCTCTCGCATTTTGCTATTTTTATTAGTGTTATTGTAGTTGCTGCGGTTGCGTTTGTTTTGTACACATATTAAATGAATAAAAATGCATAATTTAATTTAATTATTAATGTAAACAAAAGAAATAAATTTTGACATTCAACCCTAATTCGCCTTGGATAAAACTAAAAAAAAAGTTATCAGCTGCGCTATTAAGTTCACCTGCAATGAATTCGCCTTGACATCTACAACTTTCTTTTCCAATGATGTTCAAATGTCGTATGACATGTGACAAAAAGAAAAATTAATTTAATATTTGAAGTTTTGAGTATAAATACCCTGAAGGAAGCATGGGGTTAAGTGTATCCATGTAAATATTTTTGTCAACAATTATGGTGTCTTTTTGCTGACACTGTCAACAAATTTTTTTTTGTCTTTTGTTTTTGATAGATAGAGAAAGTGTGTGACGGCTAAAAACAAATCATTGATTTAAAAGGAAACGAAGTCCCTTTTATGTTATTTAGCATTTAGAAAATTATACATCAAAGAAGACTGTAATATATTTTATACCTTATTTTACTTTTATATATCACTTTAAATAAATTAAAATAAAATAGTATTGGTGACATCGTTAGTATAATTTTAATATTGACATTTTCTGCAGGTGGCAGCGTCTATAGTGAATCAGTCAATAGTAAGTTAGCGCAATCTTACTATTGACATTTTCTCCATATGGTCCCACAAGAACTACCTAGTCAGTATTGACGCAGTCTACTGGTAGATTTCGTAGGAAAAGCCTGTGTTAAATGTCAATAGTACATAGCATTAGTTGGGGTATAATTTGCCAGTAGTATTGGTGACATCGTCATAGATAATCAGTATAGTTTCACTATTGACATTTCCTGTAGAGTAATTACCAAGACTGAAGAAAATCTTTAAAAAATAATGTTGAAGTAAATTTAATTTAAATTTAATTTATAATCGAAATCTGTTATATATCCTCTCGATTTCTTCTTTAAAAAAGGGCGACGTCAGGGTGCATAGAAACATGATCTTACAACTTGGCTGTTCACAAGTTTTGTAGTTTTATTTTATCCAATTTTGTGGATCACAACGATTTTAGATTGAGTAATAATTAATATTGATAAAATAAATAAATAACAATTTAATCTTCGATTGACATTGGGTCCTTTAACTGACGAACAAGCTGGTCTTTTTTAAAATCAACATCACAGTTCTTCGACAATGTGGGCTATATATGAACCTTTGAACAAGGGTTCAAATAAGAAAACCAAATCTTTTTGTAGAAATTATTTTATTGCACAATAGTTTTCCAATTTAACGAACCTAATTGTTGTCAGGCGAATTGTTCGTTATATCCAGTACTAAATTAAAAATTAACAGCGTCGTTTATTTTATTCATAACTGTAAAAATATATAGTGTTTTTTAATATTTTATTAAAACTATAGTAATTTAAAATAAATATTTCTTTAAAAATATGTGTAAGGAAAGGAAAAATTCATAAATACACCGTAATACAAAATTAATTTATTTAAAAATTGCATAAACAGAGTCTACACATTGGAATGGATATCTTATTTTAGTGGCATCTTCTTCAAGCATTAAATTTGTGCTGCTAAAATTTTTTTGTAAGCCCATTTAATATAAATTTCGAAGTGCTTAATGACAGTGTCATCAAGCTCGTTTCGTTTTGTTCATCGTTTTGTTTTACATTTGTTCGTTAAACCGAGTACAAAATAAATTTTTATTCGTAATATAAGGTACTTACTTATTGGAAATAAAAATATGGGTGTTCGTTAAATGCGATGTTCATTAAATCGAATGTTCGTTAAATCGGAATACTACTGTATTTTGTTTATTTGTTATTTTCAAGTTAAAAATTGTTACTCCTTTTCAGGCATTTTTTTTCTTTAGGATCGGTTTTTATATTTTGACATATTTTGAACCGATCATTAAAATTATGACTTGGGTTCCGATCTTATAAGAGGCTTAAAGAGGTTTCGTTCGGTCAGGGTATCGAGGAGGCTTAGCGTGTTAAAATCTAGCCAACTACGACGCCAAGGACTTTCGATGATTCCATCTCGTAAAACAAGGGACTTCATCGTAAAAATAGTCAGAATAAATTTTTTTTACCTTAAGGCGTCAAGATCTGATGAAATATCGATTTTCAAAAATCAAAGTGAAATTAATAACTTTATATTTTTGATAGCGGGAAGTTAAAAATAAATAGCAAGTTAAGCAAAAAATAAGCCAAAATATAAGTTTACTTTAGCAAATTGTTGCTAAAGCCCAGCTGTTAATGAAAAAATTAACATACATATGTTGTTTTGCCATATAACTTTTTCTAGTGAACATTTTGGTTTTATTTATGAAAAAAATAACGAATGTATTCTAAAAATGTAGTATCTTATGACTTGCCAAAAACTGGGCTCGAACCCACGTTCCTAGTCATTATTTGCTTTGTAGTCAACGCGCTAACTACTTCAGCCAACAGCACCTTATTAAGTCATGTTGTCATAATGTCTTGACATTTTAAAATAGTTTAAATTTTTTTGTTTTACTTCAAACAAAAAAGTCATATCCAAACATTAGAATTTTGAGAGACGTGTGAGAGAAATTACATAGTGTTTGCTCTTCTAGTATTATTAAACAATTTTACAACAACATAATATATTTTTGGTGCCTTTTGGGAATTTCTAAAATTTAGTTTTTAAAATTTACAATCGAACTTTTCCCCAAAATTGATATAAATCTTTTTAAAACAAGCATTGAAATTGATTGTTGCAGGCTATAACGAGTTCTTTTCCTATGCGCATTTTACTCTTGCTAATGCAGATCAAAATGTTTGGATTTTTTTTATTATATGACTTCACTGATAACAGCCCATGTAATTTATTTCTTATTTCTTTTTCTTTAGATAAATTTATTGCATAAGAAATATATTTATTTTAGTACTAGGTATTAAAGGCAGTCTTACGAATTAATATGTCCAAAATTTTACATGTAATTAAATAAAAAAGTCTAGTAAATATTAACCATAATCTCAGTGGCGGTATTCAGCGTGTTGTACAAATGCTCTTGTGAAAGTGCAAATGCAAAATATCGTAGCTTTCTTGTGAGATCCAACCACAAAATATACAGAGTTGCCATTAAAATTCACAAAAAAGCCACGTTAATAAAATGGTAATCATGGTATGTTAGTCTTAGATTATGGCTGCTCAACATTGATTTTTCTTTTCGTTTATAATTGCCTATAATTTTATTTTATCTTGCATTTTCATAAACAGTTTTTGCAAAAACAACGACAAGCCAGTAGTCAAATAATAATTTTCTACCCAGTATTGTTAAATCACGTTGTTAAAATATTTTTGGTGAAAAAGTGTCGCAAATAAATTAGTTTTCACAGCTTTCAATGCAACTAAAGAAAGTGAAAGAATAAAAAGTGTTAAAAAAAGTTACATAATTGAAACTGCAACATGATGGCGCAAGTTAAATAAAGATCATGGTTAACAAATTAAAATAAAATACACTTGTGTGGTTTTTTTTTTCAAAGAAAATAAGACGACGGTTTCAAATGTATGTCAAGTCTGGAGTAAGTTATTTTAGTTTCAATATCCTCAGAGTGCTCATACATTGAAAAGAATTTCTGTTTCGGTATTTATAAATTAACACGCATTTCATTTTCTACATTTTAATTTATATATGTACATATATATGTATGGTCGTGTGCAGGCAAATAAATTTACACGTGAGTTGAACGTATGCTGGGAACACCAGGTCGTATGAGTACTTTTATATATGTGTAAGGAAGGATATTAAGCATACGTGTAGGTTGATAAAGTATGAGCGTACATAAAATCATATGTAACTTATGTGCTTATATATGTATGTATGTACGTACATTTGTATGTAGGTATTAATTAGGGTTATCGATTATTCGACACTTTGCAGAAACCGGTTTCCGAATAGTACGAATATTTGAAAATTTGAAAAACCAGGTTGATGTTTTTAAATTCATTAAAAAGTTTAAGTTTTATTTGCTTTATTAAAAAAAGAGTTAAAAACTTATATAAATACTATAAAATAATATAAAAATTAAAGGTTAAGCATAAAAATTAGCTTCATATCGTTCATATCATAGAGTTTTTGATTGATTATCGTTCGTCAAACTACATGGTCACGGAAAATTTTAGACTCCTACGATCAAAAACAGACCCTTTGTGGCAGAAATTCAAACGGAAGTAAATGCAAGTTCAAGTATTTTATACATTCTTGTAAAATAAAAGTGTTGAGTTGTCTTGTTCAAAGTAAATATGTCTCTATATTATGAAAAAAAAAAATTAAAGAATTGCAAGGAATACTCTATTATTATTGACTTTATAACATGTTTAGCTTCTCCTTTAAATAAAAGTGTAGTTACGTCGTTACTCATCGAATTCCTTTGTTTTATTTATGAAAGAGTAGTTAATAAAATTCCCGCTTTTGGGGAAGTTTCCAGTTCTGAGATACAGTATTAAAGTATTCAAACTTTTTAGGCGACGTTTATTTATTAGTTTTTTATCTGCAATGGATGCCTAACTCTATATAAAATATGAAGCAAAATGTCAACAAAACTAAATAACGATTTTCAAATATGCAGTTTGATATCCATTGTACACAACAAGGCCAATTTAATTCATAAGATTATTTCGCCATAGTCAAAAAACACCTAGAACTTATACATTGAAAAAAATACTTGGATAATCAATAGAAAACGTTCGTCTCAGTTTTAATATAGTAAAAAGTAATTTTATTTCAAAAATATAACAATCGAAAAGTATTCGACTGAGCCGGTTTTTTAATTGTAAAGAAAACCGGACTATTCGACATTCTAAAAACCAACATATTGAAAAAAACCGACAACCGTGATCGATCACCCTAGTATGTATACATCTACGGTGTACGTGGCGGAAAAATGTGTGCAAATAAATCTACCCGTAGTTTTTTATAACGTTTTCTTACGAAATAAAATAAAAAATTTAATTGAATAGTTATATTTAATTTTTGTTTGTTCTGTTTACTTTCCGGTGTGAAACAAAATGAAAATCAAATAAATAATGAAACTTTTTAACACGCGAACTTCAATGTTAATTAAACGTTTAATTGCTTTATAGTTCAGTTGTTTTTTCGCAATTAAGGTAGTTGTGTGTATTTTTTCAGATTTTAAGTAATTTTTTTACTTGTTTTTAGCAATTCAAGTACTAGATAAATTTTTAGATAGTTTTTTCTCAACTTTTTATATATGCAATTAATAATTGCTTTTGATTTTTAGTTATTTCGTTTGAATTTTTGGATAAAATTATATATTTGAGTTTGTTCAATAAAATAAGAAAATTATTTAATTTAAATATGCGAGTAAAAAGTTCAATATGCAAAAAAATACAACACTATAAAGTTGATTTATTATTATCAATAAAATTAATAACTAAAATCCGTTTTAATTGTTTAAATTTGTTAAATATTTTTTATCTTCATCGCAGCTGAAGTTTGTATATTTTGGGCATTTTTTGCATATACACAGAAAAATTGCATTCTAAATTTAAGAATAAAATTTAAAGTTTTTCCTCAAATTGAACGTAAATATTTGTTTAGGCTTCATAAAGGTACCCGTAGACGACATGTTTTTTGTGTTGTGGCTCATATGTAATTGTGGATGTCTGTCAAAATTGTTCTTTTTCAGAAGATTTATCATATTAGCTCACAAAATGTACAATTACATCTGACTTTGACCATGTTTTTTCTCGCACAATACGCAAGTCATTCGTTTCCATTATTGCCTGCGCCACATAAGTACTGACGACTCTGGCAGTTTTTAAAGTTTTTGATTGGTGCTTTTTATCGAAAAGTTTTTGTTTTCGAAATTCAAATATGTTAAGTTCGCACTAACTACTGATACATGATTTATATAATTCTGATTAAATAGGCAAAGCTAATTAAAAACGTAATCATATATTGCCCATGTAAAATGTTACCTTCAGCCGACTAATTCTACCGCCAAAAGCCAGCCGCCGCTGACTGTTTTCTTATGGAATAGATTTCTGGTATTACTTTTTATCACAATAAAAACAGCTGATGTCAGAAGGTTTGTCAGATCCAAATAGAAGACGCTCTAATAGAAATTTTGTCAGATGACTTTGCACAAGTGTTTGCAATGTTTTAAAGGTATCACATGGTATGTTCGCAAGTTACAGTGTAAAATTTGACAAGTCGCACGTAAAAACAGATTTACTTGAAACAACTAAAAAAAATATAGATTCAATAACTAGAGAATGTAGTCCTTAGAATAAGAACAAAGTTATCAAATGAAGTTAGAATTTCATATGAAGTTACGTCCGTTTGCATTTAAGGCGACGATATGACGTTAGTTTTTATGTTTAACCTTTCATTTTTATATTATTTTATAGTATTTACATGAACTGTTAGCTCTTTTTTAAAAAAAGAAATGAAAATAAAATTTTGTATTTTGATTTACCTACCGGTTTTTCCTGAATTTTAAAAACCCGAACCCGGTTTTTCAAAATTTCAAATATTCGGGCTATTTGAAAACAGGTTTCTGGAAAATGTCGAATAATCGATCACCATAATTTTTAATCAAGTATTGCGAGATTTAATAAACAGAAGGAGGTTATTTAGCACACAATTCCTTCCAATTTAGGAATAAACAAGCATGTATTTTTATAATAAAGATTTTTCGTTTAAAAGCAAACGCATCAAAACGTGATGAGAGGTAAAATTAATAATTTCGTGCTAAACGAATCCTTTCTAGATCGAGGACCTATATATACAAGTCTAAGATTTCAAAACATTTGATTTCCAAAAATAAATTCTTTTAAAAGCAGATTTACTGATGTTTTTGTAGTTTTTTGGTGTTTACAATAGAATATTTTATTCGAACTGCGAATAAATCGAACGATTTAGTGCTTTTAATGGGAACTTCTAAAACTTAGTTTTTTTTCTAAATTTAGAATCGCACTTTTCGGAAAATTTATATTTTACATGTTCAGTAAAATAAACCATGTGGAATAGCAGTTTGCAAAGCCAGATATATCATTCCTACTTGCTTCTTTATAATTATTTCTGTTTCAAAGAATTTCATAACTACTTATTAGAAACAACATCTCCATCCAACATGTATAAATGTGAAATTTGGAACCAAAAGGTTAACTTTTTTCAACAAGACAGTACATAGTCCAATTTCTACTTTAATATTTACCCTACTGCCAAATATTAATGTTAATTTTTAAATACTCGTATATGTGGGTATATATGCACTTTCTAACTAAAAAAACGCTCAATTTGTTACATAAAGCACATTATTTAAATATGTATGTTTATTTAAGTGTGTCCTTTGGCAAATAGTTTGCATACCAGAGACAAAAATATAACAAGTTTATAAAAGAAAATGGATAGAGAGTCTATTGCAATAAATTGAGTAAATATTTGTTGGCCATTTTCAAAGTTTCCAGAATAAGTAGGTGAACAAAATGAGACGTTAACGAACCATAACTATTGTACAAAAGAACTTCCAGTAAAATAATGAAAGAAAATTTAAATAGAATGCATTATAAGGGAACGTTTCAAATATCGAGAAAAAATTTATGTTAAAAAGGACAACTTCTTACGTTTTTTAGCAATTTGTAGCAGGGCTTTCGTAAGCAAAAGTTTTCGAGTCGTATTCATATTTGATATTTGATATACATATATAAGTTGCTATAAATATTGCGAATGAATTACTGCCAATTCTGCCTTGAAAATTATGAAGTAAATACATATTAACACGATATGATTAGATAAGTTAAATTTTATTGAGACTTCATGAAATTAGTTTTCAAATGAAACATTTAATTTTATAGCAAATGAATGCAAAAAAAAACTTAGAATTATATGTATGATTCCGCTTGTAATGAACGAAGAGCTATTATATTTGCTAAAAGACACTACTACATGGTGCGCTTTTTACGCTAAATGCGTCATCTGGTCTTATTACTTTTGTAATCGCTGCGAGGCCTAAAATTAATAGCTTAAAATTAACCGGCAAAAATAAGTAATGAAATTAACAAGATAAAATTAACCCATTACAATTAACCAGTTGAAATTATCTATTAAAAGCCTGTATTAAAATTAACCGATAAAAATAAACTTTCTAAAATTAGCCCGCTAAGTCAACCGATTAAAGGTAACCGAAAAAAATTAACCGATTGAAACTAACTTGCTTAAATCTTCCGTGCGAATAAAAAGCACGGATAAAAAATAATCGATTAAAGTTAACCGATTAAATATATCCGGTAAAAATAACCGATTAAATATAGCCGAGATAAATTAACCAAGTTAAATTAACCTACTTAATTAAGCTATAAACCCGTTAAAAAATGGGTTAAATCACACGTTTTAATGCAAACGATAAGAACAGTTTATAATTATCAGCTAAAAATAAACGGTTAGAATTAACCGGTAAAAATTAACTGATTAAAATTGGCCGGTTAAAATCGACTGATTAAAAGTAAGTGAAAAAAATAAGAGTTGGAACTGCTTGGCTTGAATTGCCCGGTTAAAGATAAGCGATTGAAATTGACAAATTAAAAATAATCGATTAAAATTAACCGATTAAAAATAACCGGTAAAAATAACCGATCAAATTTAACCGGTAAAGATTAACCAAGTTAAATTAATCGACTTAAATTAAGCTATTGCCCTTTAAAAATAATCTGTTAAAGCAAGCGATAAATATAGTTTATAATCATCAGCTAAAAATAACCGGTTAAAAATAACCGATGAAAATTAAACAACTGAAACTAACAGCATTTTAAATTTATTCTCATGTGGTGGCCATAAAACTCCATACAAAAAAGTTGGGCTAACGAATCTTTATGCGTCATTACAATTCGGGGTCCTCGTAAGAGTTTTAGATAGATAATCCTCCTTATTCCGTTATTATTTTTCAACGTCACATCAAGGCAACATTAAAAAATAAGCTCTTTTCCATTCACTGTCATCCGTACTGTCCACACGTGTCTACACCCTACTCGTCCGCGTTTTTGTTTCATGCTTTTTGTCTTTTCTTTTATGTCTAATTAAATAAAACTTAAATAAATAAACCACAAACAAAATACAAAACAACAAAATTGACAAATAAACACAACAGAAGATAATATAATATTAATAAAATTGAAGAAGCAACAAATAAAAATTAATACTCCAAAAACAACTAAACTTGTATTAACAGTTAATATAATAATAAAATAATAATAAGTTAAACAGACGGTGAACAGTGTTGGCAAAAATAAATCACTGTTGGCACAACAGCCTGTTTTCAACAGCACCTTTGCAGCTTTTTTTATGGCACCTTTTACATTTTTGGCTTCATTATTGCGTACCGTTCCCTAATTCAAAATTACAACATTTAAATTTAATTTAATATTACTTGATGATTGCTGTTGAACTGTTTGGTGATCAAGGTATCACTCTGGTCCCCAAACAGTTATTGAAACAGCAACCAATTACACTGCTGCAAGTATCATTAAGCAAACGATCAATTTGAGTCTTCTTTCCGTTGGTATGATGGGGCGGTTCAAAATTGATTTCTGCAACATTAGTGGGCTAAGGCCGAGTTTTTTCTCTGTGTATGCCCACATGTCTCTCGGCAATTTGTTCTGCACTTTCCAAACCTATGGAAATTATGGTAAATTTCCATCTTGTAAGGTATGTAGCCTCCAACAGTTTACTTTCGAGACGTTTGACAGAGTGCGGCATGATGCACTACTTTCAAAAATTATTGCCTTTGGTGTCGGTAATGACTTCTCTCGATTAATATATCGTGCTTCCTCAGGGATCGCACTAAACAAGTTCTTACAGATGGGGTTTCATCAAAAGAGTTCAATATTAATTCAGGGGTACCGCAAGGCTCCGTTCTTTCTCTTACCCTATTCCTATTTTAAATGACCATCTACGTCATACGATCAGGGTCGATTTTAACGCTCGAAAGAACCAGTATTGAACGCTTACGTACAGACATATGACCGAACATGCTGCTCCACCCGTAATTACGGGTGGTATGGGTATTGAGGAAACAGATGCTCTTGATGTGCTTGGCATGAAGATCCAGAGTGTTGTTCGATGGACAGACTACATCTTTCAGGTCTCAAAAGAAGCATTCAACTGCCTGGGTTTTTAAGACGGCGTAAGAGTTACTTCACACCGTCTGATCTCCCTACTATCTATACCACCTATATACGACCGAAAATGGAATACAACTCTCATGTATGGGCCGGAGCTTCAAAGTCTATTTTGAAGTTACTACACCGCGTACAGGAGAGGGCGAAGAACAGTAGGGTAGCCAACTCTATTCGCTCACTGGAACATCGTCGCAACGTGGGTTGTGTTTCGCTGTTTTATCGTTACTCCAATGGAATGTGCTTTAATGAAATAAAGGAACTTGTTCCCGACAGCTGAACTTTTTTACGTACCACACGACTTTCACTACGAACCCATCCATTTGTTGTCGATTGGCCAGTGAATCGTACCATGCATTACAGAGAACATTCGTTTTTTGGCCGCACAGTTCGTATGTGGAGGTCTTTCCCGTCACTTTCAACGTTGGAAGATTCAAATCTAATGTTCACAAACACCACCCTCTATCGCCCTTCCGATAACCTATTTTCCTAGTTGCAGCACATTGCGTTGCATATGTATCCCCTGAGTACTGCTCCCTGCTTGCTGTTCTCTAGGACTTAGAGAACACTAAGACGCTGTTAATAGTAGTAATTTTGCCTTGAACTTACGGAATAAAGGGAACTATGTGTATAGACTCTAAGTCGATACTTAATGCTCGGGAAAATCAAGAACATACTAACAGCATATTTCTGCATTTTTCATAATCCACCATTACAGTTCTTTAAAAAATAGCAAAATACCACTTTATAGGGATTTAAAAAAGTTTACATCGCTCAAGTCAATTGGCGTATTAAATTTGAAAACACGAGTTTTATTTTATTTAGATTTTACGAAAATCTATTCCACACTTCTAAAGTATTGTGTGTAGCTCCACGAGTGTAACAGTTGCAATATGGCAATAGGTTCTTGTATGGACATTAGGATGGCCCTTGGAAAGAGTAGTGTTTGAATTCTATAGAAAAATTCTAAAAACCAATATTTATAAATAAATATCAAAATCAATGAAAAAAATTAAAGGTTCCTCAAATCGTCCGAAACCTTAAAATATTAAATATTTTTTGAGCTGTTTTTTTAATTTTGTTCAACCATACTTCGTTTTACACCTGACATAGTGAAACTTTTATGTTTTAAAATTTTCCGAATTTGGAATAATTAAACAAGATTCGACCAAGAACACGGCATTAATGCAAGAATTTTAAGCACAGTTCCCAATGAGCTTGACTTGAACTTTTCAACTTTTTTAGCTCAGGATTGGACTAAAGCATAATAATTTGTGCTTATTTCTGCTAAAAGTTTGAAACATATGAAAATTAGTTTGTTTGGTGGCAAATTCAATTTGGATCATCTTTAATTTTTTCTATCGATTTAAAAATTCTCATTAACGTCTGTAAGGCGTGTTTTTTAAGCTGCGCATAGACTCTTCGCATTTTTCAAGGGATTGACACCTCCAATTTTCATACTTTTGTTTTTATTTTAACAACAAAGGGCCTTCCTATTGGACATGCTATCATATTTCATATACCTGTGTTCAAACAAACAAATATTTCACGTACAATAATGTTGAAAGTACAATTGAATTTTCATAAATTTGCAGCTACAATGGCATGGTTGGTGATTCAGTAAAGGTAGAGTTTGTTTAAAAAATATTTTTTGTTACGAGAATAAATAAAATTTCACTGCACTGTTTTACTGGAATGTTATTTCTTTTGTTTTTTTTTTTTTGGGGGGAATTGTTGGTTGCTGTTGCTTTTGCTGCTGTTTTTACTTACAATTTTCCTCTAATATACAGCTGTTTTGTTTCTTAACGAATACAGTTTATTGCACAGTTGCGCTATCGAGATTTGCCTCACATTGTTGGGTAAAAAAACTGGATTCCAATACAAATATACAAAAAGTTTCCCATACAAATATTCGTTTTTTTTTTGAAAGGCTGCTTATTTTGTAAAAATAATGTAGAACGAAGTTAACAAAACGTAGGGTTTTTGCTAACTCACATACAGATGCCTTCGCTCTGAAGGAATCAGCAAGTTTATGTTAAATTTTAAAAGGATTAAATGACTCTAAAAATTCACTGTATTTAACTATTTCACATATCTTGAAAATAATTTTTTTTTGCAATTAGAAATATGAGAAGAAATTTATTGACATGGACTTTTATTTTTTATGATACCGATTTTTTTATCGACATATATTATAAACCAGAAATTATCATTTTAAAACTCTGTCTGAGCCCCAACGAAAGCAATGCAAATGCAGTTGCACTTGTGTGAACATTGATGAGATTTATTTCAATTCAATGTAAAATAGGCGTTACACTTAAATAAAAAAAATCTTATATGATGCTGAAACTGCTTCAACTACAACTTTAGAAGCTTAAAAAACATTGCAATATGGTAATTGCAATGTGTGCTTTAAGAAAGAACTGAACCATAATCGTCAATATGGCCACAGTGGTATTTTAAAGCACAAAGTTGCTTAAGTGCTGTTGGTTTTAGTTTTTTGTTTGTTTCGTTGTACCCTTCACTACGTTCGGAATATTAAAGTTTGTCATGCTGTTCTCTTTGTTTATTGCTTCAACTGATTTTGCAAAGGCTTCTACAGGTAACCGATCTATATGTTCACCGATCTTTCATATCATCTTGGAAAACCTTGTACTGCATCTTTATCCTTGAATTTTTAATCTTGCTTTTGTTGTTTTTTATAAAAAAAATAAACTTCACGAAATAGAGATTTACGAAAAACGATTAATATAAAAACCCACCAAAGGCATGAAAAATTCGCTATAAAAAATTATAAAATATAATACATGTACAGCGGTGAGTACAATAATAGGAATGGGCCTATCTCACACTTTGCTATATTTAGTTTATTATTTTGGGAACTGTTATACCATGTGATATTATACCGAATTGTATGAATTAGAACACAATCAATTATAATGATAACTCCTACGGTTACGGTTCAATTCATTAACTTTCATGTCTTATTTGGGAGGGCATTGATAAAAAAAAATAAGAGTGTCAGAAGTTTTTAACAATTCACTGAGCTTAAGCTTCAAAATCTTTTAAGAAATTTAAATTTAAATATCAACAAGTGATGCGTGGAGCTTTTAAATAGTTTCATTTCGAAAAATATTGTCTTATTTTAATAGTGGGGCGTGGAAACAGCCCCACTGGAGAAACACTAAAATTAATTAAAACTCTTCTAAATCAAGTAAAAACTAACGAGGAACTTAAAGAAACAATATCGTACTTCGATCAAATGATCGAAACGCCTTAAAAAAACATCTAAAACGGATGACTGTTTATTACCGATTCAACCCTACATATCATCAAACAAGATCCAAAGGAGCTAAATTCGTTCGATGTTATTGCCATCATTTGTGGTGGACTGATAGAAATTATTTTCTAGGATCAAAAGAAAAGTATCATTGCTGACAAAGAAAGGGGCAAGTGTCTGCTTGTGCGCACGATTAAGCGATTTTCTATCAAAACCACTGTACAGCTCTTACATGCTCCCAAGTATTAATGTATTGAAAACAATTCACTGAATTTGCATTTACATTACGTCAATTGCATGAAACATATGAAAGTATGTATGTATGCGTTTGCAGTTATTGCACACATTGTCCTTCGTTGATTCATTACAGAGCAGAAAGGGGTTTTTATTATCTTTACATCAGTCCAGTATATCATCCGCAAGAAATGAAAAAACATTTATCATGTAAGCAAAAGGAATATATTACAGCCAGCGTTGCCATAAAGAAAAATTTTCTTCCTTAACAAAATCAAACGGTCAAGCAATTAAGGTACAGTACGACCAATGGTAAAAATAATGCTAATAAATATGTATATATCTTTCAAGCAAGTAATACAGGAAATTAAAAAAATCATAGAAAACAACGCAAGCTATAAGAAAGTTGAATTCTTTCTGATTCATCTTGTGTTAAAGTCGAACAACTCAGCTTCTATAAACCTTTCGAAACACATAACTTTTACAAATATTAACTTTCTTTCAGGTTTGGTCATAAGTTATCGAATCGCCTATTCTAAACAATTTAAACGTGTTTCCAAGATATGTACTAAAAATTTAACCAAAAATTCTATTTTTGCTGATGCGCATTGGTTTACTAAATATATTTATAAGAAACTGTGGTGGATTTTCAAACCAAAATTCATATTTGTTATTTATTTTAATTTTTTTTTTTCATAATAAATAAGTCTAAAGGCAGAAATAGTTTGAACGTTCTGTTCTGCTACGGATGAGCTGTTTTGTTTCTGTTCAATTGAAAAACTGTATGTGTGATTTGTTGTTACTTCTTCGTTCTGTTCCGCTACGTACAAATCTATAGAAAATAGAATACAACGTTAAGTGACAGCCAAGAGTATGTATACATTAGTTTTTTTTTGTGGTGTGAAATATTACACATTTTGTGTTAAAAGTTAAAAGAAAATTTCATTTTAATTCAAGATTTTTAAAGATTTATAGATTTTTGTCAAATAAAAAAGTTTCTGTACACATCAACAATATCATTCCTATAATAACATCGTCCACATCCGAAAGTTCAGACACAGAACAAGTAATTACATAATATTACCTACAGAAGAGAACACTACACAACGGCAACGAAAAGTAAAAACTTATGAGGCTTTAAATTAAAATATAAATGCAACTGTTTTAATTATAATGTCATTTATATGAAACCGTGTCTGAAAGAGTTAAACGATTTCTATGACTTTTTTTATTTTTTAGGAAAAATAATTAAATAAAGGAAAAATCAGTCCATTTGTGTTGCTTCGTTAATCCGTTGAAATTAAGATATGCGGCTGATTGGATCACAGTAAGCGATGCCGTTGTTGATTTATATATATTTATATGATTTGATAGCCTTTAGGCAGGAACTTTGCCACCTTCTCATTTTAGCTGCCTTCAAACGGTTGTTTGAGCGACATTTCCTTCGAAGAGCTTCTTTCCGCAACAAAGTACTCCTTTATGAATAACCTCATTCCTCTCAATCTGGCCAATGCGCATTAGTAACTACGATAAGCTCTCAGACCAGACCAGCCTTGATTTATTGGGTATTTTGTTTACAAAAACCCGGGTGGGCGAAATAATTACTAAATTTAGAAAAACGTGTATGCCCGTGTTAACATGAATTTCAATAAGGTTGGACATCCCGAAAATATCTATCGTCTAAAATAGCTGATCTAATGTCATATCCATAATTTTAAGAAATATAGATATAGAAAATGGCTCTCCATATTTTAAACTGCAATTTTCTTCTATATACTTTTTTAATTATTTATTTCAATCGAACTTCTATAGCTCGAATCACCATTATCCCAAAAGAAATTTTGAGTTGCGGAGACTTCGAGTTACAGAATTTTTTGTCAAAATAGAATAAATTGGTTTTGTATTATGTATTTTTATGTAAAATAGCCCCTAATGGAAAACTACACACTTAAGTAGATAAACGTACAAAGATATGTACTTATATAATAAAAAAATACAGTTAAGTAAAATATTCTGAAATAAGTGACTGAAAATTTACATTTTTTTTTGTTATTTTCAGCAAAAAATAACTAAAATGTGCTTAAAACTTTGTAGTGCTCATCAGTTGTTTTGTCATGTCATGTGTCATTTGTCTGTAAATAATAATTTTAGTGTGCGGAAAGAACTTTCTACATCATTTCTTGTTGGCTTTTGAGAAGTTTCTTTTACCGAACTTTCGACATCACTCTCTCCGTTCCGCTTAAAATTGGACCCTCTGATTCAAGGAAATTATGCTAAATAATATCATCATCTGCAGAAAAGCCAATTGCACAGAGCTCATTATCTAGCTCAATTGGGGTCTTAACTCTTTTAGTAAATAAACGAAATCCAGATTCAAACGAGTTGATAATTGATTCTTTATTTTTGAAAATTGTTGAGACCGTGCTTGCCGGGATACCATATTTATCAGTTGCTTATTTTTTCTTTAATCCATCTTCGACTTCTTTTAAAAGTTTATATTTTTCTTCAATCGATAAGCATTTTAAAACACGTTTAGTTGCCATGACAGTAAAAGAAATCGAATTTAACATTTATCATCTAGCGCGAATTATGCATAGAACTGATACTTACGCCAAAAAAAAACAAATTTGTAATTCCCCGAAAAATATTAACAAAAATAGTAAGTAAAATAT
The DNA here is from genome assembly GCA_956483585.1 of Gymnocheta viridis. Classification (NCBI taxonomy): domain Eukaryota; kingdom Metazoa; phylum Arthropoda; class Insecta; order Diptera; family Tachinidae; genus Gymnocheta; species Gymnocheta viridis. The sequence continues at coordinate 61,950,396 of OY101441.1, read as the reverse complement.
ACAAACCAGCTCAAGCAACAAAATGGTGTGAAACAAACAAATCATAACTAAGAAACAAAATCAACAAAGCATTTGCACAAGCTAAATTCTTTGAGTTATAGAGTTTATGTGTATGTTTTTTGTTCAGAGTTATGGAGAACTTCGAGTTATGGAAGTTCGAGTTACGGAACAAAAATTGTATGTGATTTGTTCTTTTAACGCTACTGCCAACCAAATTTGTTCGAGTTAGAGAAGTTCGAGTTATGGAAGTTAGACTCTTCATATTTATTTACTTACTTAATTATATATTTATTACTTTCATTCTTTCATGCACACAACTCCGAAACCTTGTGCAGAATAGAACAGGATTTACAAGTTTCGTTGAAAACCTATAGAGCTCGTTCCTAATTTCCCAGTGTTAATTATGTTATATGTAGTTGCTACGAGGGCGGATTGATATTGAAGCTACCTAGCGCTAGATGGCAACACAAACACAAACACTTTTTTAGAAATTGCGATCTGTCAGACGTCAGCTGTTAAAATTTCACCAAAATTCATCGATTAGTTTATTTGTTGTAGTCGTTTGAAGTAAGCAACTTTTGTGTTTCTTGAAAAATTAAAAAAAGTGAATTTCGTGCAGTGATTAAACACTATAATTTGGAAGGGAAAACGGCGAAAGAGACAAAAGAAAAGCTCGATAAACATTACAGTGAGTCTGCTCCGTCAGATTACATGGTAAAATATTGGATTGCTGAATTTAAACGCGGCCGAACAAGCACTGCAACAATACCATCAACAGGAAGGCCAAAAAAGGTGGTTACTGAAGAAAATCCTCGATATCGTTATGAATGGTCGCCGAGTCAAGTTACGTGAGATTGTTGAAATGGTAAACATATCAAATGAACGTGTGTTCAACATTTTGCATGACCATTTGCATATAGAAAAAACTATCGGCAAGATGGGTGCCACGTTTGCTCAGTGTCGAATAAAAACGAGTTCGACAGACCACTTCACAGCGGTGTTTGGACATGATAAAGCGTAATCCTGTTGATTTTTGGCGTCGATTAATAACTGTTGATGAAACGTGGGTTTACAACTACACTCTTGAAATCGAAAATCAATCGAAACAATGGGTGGAAGCTGCTGGAAGTGCTCCGAAGAAGTCGAAGGCAGTGAAATCGGCTGGGAAGGATATGGCCACTGTATTTTGGGATGCACACGGAATATCGATTATCTTGAAAAAGGATCCACAATCACAGGAAAGTATTATCGTGCATTATTGGATCAATTGATTGATGCAATAAAGAAAAAACGACCGCATTTAAAGAAGAAAAAAGTGCTCTTTCTTCAAGACAACGCACCGGTTCACACAGCATTAGATACGATGCTAAAATTACGTGAAATACACTTCGAATTGGTTGATCATCCACCTTACAGTCCGGATTTAGCTTCTAGTGACTTTCTTCTAGTCTGTTTCCAAACTGGAAAAAATGGTTCGCAGGAAAAAGAATCATCTCAAACAAACAAGTGATTACCGAAACTAACGTGTATTTTGAGAGGTTCCCAAAATCGTATTATTCAGATGGTATAAAAAAAGGAATATCGTCTTACTAAGTGTATTGGGCAAAAGGAAACCATGTTGAGAAATAAATGGTTTTTGAAAAAAAAAATATTTTTTCCCACTTAGGAAGCTTCAATATCAATCCGCCCTCGTAGAAGCTCCAATAGGATCGTTGGTAGAAGCTCCGATTGGAGCGATGAAATAATTAAAATATAAAATATAGAAAAAACCAGTCCATAATTGGATTTGAATTTTAGAACTTTCGTTTTCGAATATTTTTTTACTTTAAATAAATTTTAAAATCTTAATTCACCTAATCGATTATGATAATCACAGTCAAAATAACGAAATGAGTTTGAAAAATGGTTACATTTTGACAATTTTTGAAATTAACCTTTATTGATTTAAGTTTTTCAGATTTTATCTTCCATATTTACTAAGAACAGATTTTAGAAGTAATTGCTGATAAAATATCTAATCTATTAAAATGTTGAGATACGTGCAGTTGAAAGTACTGAATTTCAAATTCTAGAAAGAAAGAATAAGTTAACTGGATATTAAATTTTTTTTCGATCTGGGGGTCATTCTCTATTGCGATGCGAAAACAATTTCAGTGTAGAAATTGTTTTAATTTTGTACCATTTTTCTTTCGCATCGTATTAGAGAGTAACCCCCTGTATTTAATTTAATTTCTATGTAGTGAACATAGCGCCATGCGTATATGTTATTATTTTAAGAAAAAATCTATGTAACGTATACGTAGTGGGACTTAATTCAACAGCAGACGCACAGAGGAATGTTTGAGCTAAAACGCTGGCCAAAATTATTAAACGTGTTTTTTTAATTAAAATATTGAGTTTTTTGATAGTTTCAGCTTTAGTTTGATCTTAAAAATCTAGTGGCAGATTTTTGGTTGTTTTTCTAACTAAAAACTGCAATTTCCCGTCAATGGCTCTAGCACCAGGTTCCTTTACTATTTGGAATAACTGTAATCTTGTGTAAACTTTTTCCATATTATATCTCGAAGTAACAAAACGGTTCTGAGAAAAATTGTATGCAATAACCCATATATATATATTGATATGTGTTTTTATACTATTTTTATGCGTTAGTTAGTAGTCTGGTACCTGGGTGACCCATGTATTTTTTATGTGCCTATGTTTACTTTTTTTAATCTAATTTTTGTGATTAATTACTTTAGTTAGGTATGTACATAGTATATTCTTCTAACAAATAATGTTGTATGGAAAACTGTTTTATTGCGGTGTGGGACATTCCCTTGTAAATATTTGCGGATTCATTTTTATGGGCAGGTAATCACATTGTGAAGAGCTAAAAGTGATGTGAATAAGATCTAAAATTAGTAATTCAAAAGACACAAACGATTACGACGTCAAAAAAGTATTTTAAAAAGTGCTTGATGAGCAAAAAAAAAATTAATTTGAAAAATGAAAAAAATCGCAAGCTTGCACAAACTTTTTTTGAGTCTAAAATTAGAGATTCTAAATTTTATTGTGGTATAAAGCAGGGTACTCTGTTCATCATTTCGTGCGAACTGCTGTCAAAAGTCCGTATAAGACAAATTCATCCGAAATAATTGTAAAATAATATGGCAGAAGTTGCACTCTGTTCATCTTGTGAAAACATACGAAATGTTTCTGGCAGCATTATTTTTTCAACTGCGAAATAATATAAGCATCACTTATTTCGTACGGAATTGTAAACAACAGGTGATTAGATTTTACTTAGCATTAAATTTGTTGCGCACAAATAACTAAAATAATGGAAAATAGTGTAAAAATAACATAAAATTAAGGTATGGGGTTTTTGCAGAATGTGTGTCTTCAAAGAGCTCCTCCGCAGCAGCTGCAATTAACATTAATTGATACGTTGCAGCACAAGCTCTTACAATTATTTTGTTCTCCATTTGTTTTCACACATGGTTTTTGTTTACATAAGAAAAACAATGTTGCTTACTTCAAGGCAATAAAAACGATAAATTTCTTCTAAATCGTAGTGTTGTCACCGCTGGCTAATTGTCAAAATTTTCAAACGAAATAATCAATGTTGCTTAACATTTTTCGCAAATGTGAGCAGAGTACTAAGCTAAAACATAATTTATTTATACATTTGCTATCTTCGCTTTTAAAAGCTTTGTTCTTTTTATGCAAAAATTAAATAATTTTTTAATTTTTTTTAAATTTTTAAACGAATTGTTTTAACATTAATATTCAATATAATTTTTTTTAAATACCAAAAATAGATTTACCAGGGAAAAAACAATGTAGTACCTTTATTCGTTTAGACACCAAAAAAATCGTCAAAACATCTTGAAACCGAAAAAAAAATCTTGTAATTTTCTTTACTTTCCTGCCTTTAGCAGTGTCTCGGAGCTACAAATCGCAGCATAGACTTAAAATTTTACAATATGATGTAAAATTTTTGTTGTGTATCGAGTGGCATACTAAGTTTTGAAGATTTCTTTAAATTCATTTTGCATTTTTGGACAGCCTTTTGGTTCTAATACTCCTCTGTGAGACGTCAGCAGTGCCCGGCACTGGACTTTAAATTTGGGCAGCACTTTTGGTTATGTTATATATTGATCATAAAGAGGCTGGAGAAACTCAGATATAGAGATCATATGAACTTTATTTTATTTTTTGTCTAAATATTATCTTAAATTTAAATACATGAAGGTTTAGCAGGCATTACGGAAAATTAAAATGATGTAAGGGTTGCGTAATTGATTTTGTTTCGCATGAAGATATTTGAAATCGATCGAGTTATCAATATTTATTTAAAATATTTGATTAACTTTAAGAAAAATTATAAATATATTAAGAAAACTTTCATTAAAATTCGTTGTCTTGAAAAATACATGAAAGAGAAATTTGGTTCAGATCATTTAATTTGCGATAACAGAGTAAGGTGCAATACTATAGTATGATTGAAGAGCTTTAATTATTTTTTTTGTTTATATTTGACACTAAACATTTAACATCACAGGGATGTAAAGTTGTCAGAACTTTAAGAGCATTTATTTTATCAACAATAAATTTTGGCAACACATTACACTAAGCACCAGTATCAAGTTTAATTGTTTATGCTTCTGTGCCAATCTTTAAAATTTCTGTAAATTTATCTTCTTTTTATTTGAAAATAGTAAAAATCAACCAATAAACATTTCGGGATCAATATCTTCACTTAATTTTTCACAACAAGCAACCTCTCGGTTTTGATATATATTTTTGTTACCATTTCTTTTGCATGTGGTTTCAAACTGAATTTTATTTTTTAATTTTGTATAAATGTGGCTAAAAGCTTGGCATGGTTTTTACCACAATTGCGGCAATCAAAAGTTATTATCTTTTCTGTTGGTCACACAAAATACTATTGGTTAGGCTTTGAAGTTCACAGTGTTATTCTTATATACACACCGATAGTTCCACTCCTATTCTGAGCAATTTTATGAAATTTATACCTTTCAAACGTAATGTTAAATTTTGGTGTGAAATATCTTAAATTTAATTTGATGTTCCTGGAATCGAATTGTAAATTGGTATTGCCCCAATAGCTGACACGAAAGTTTATTTTATTTATTTATTTATTATAAAGGGTGTTTTTTATAGAGTATCACAACTTTGAGTTGGCATCACTGCCTTTTGTGAGCACCCATTTAACAGCTGATAGTTGCTTCATTATGAATCACCAGAGCAACGTGTGCAAATTGTTGAAATTTTTAATCAAAATAATGAAGTACAAATTGATATTGATTTTGAATTTCCATTCAAAATTTAATTTTTCGTTGAAGCCCATTTCTGGATGAAGCCGAATTGTTGCATTTGTCGTAACATCTTTACATATGGTGCGCTTTATGGGCTGGCGGAGTCATTGGCCCATATGACTTCAAAAACGATAATGGTCAGAATGTTACAAGCAATGGTGAACGGTATAGGAATGTGATTCGAAATTTTTTCGTACCTCAATTACGTGGCATTAATCTTTCTGAGCCACATGCCACACAGCGGGCGCTACAATTGATTTACTCAAAGAAACTTTTGATAAAAAAATAATTTCACGTAATGGCCCAATTAATTGGCCACCAAGATTGTGTGATTTAACCCCATTAGATTATTTTCTTTGGGGTTATGTTAAGTCACTTCTTTACGTCGATAAACCACAAACAATTGAACACCAGGAAACCAACAGTCGAAGAGTTATCGGCGAAATACGGCCGCAAATGCTGCGAAAAGTTGTTGAAAATTAGTGTTCCAGATTGCGCCTTCTACGCTCCAGCCGAGGCGGCCACATGGCAGAAATCATATTTTAACATTTATTTCATAAAATTTGTTTTCCAACAAAGCAACTTTTATTGATATTAAAAATATATTTCCTTATTTTATTATGATTTAAACTTGTGTCACTCTATAAAAAACGCCCTTTATTTATATTCTATTCCTGTACAACAAGATTTAATCTTATATTTAAAGTACAAGAGAGCAATGATTATAAGTTACATTAGAAGATCACACATTTGTACGTTTTCTGGCGTTTTTCCATTTAAACCAGTTGCTACTTCAAAATATTGATATTGCTGCTTCTATAATTTAGACTCCTTGGTAATTTCTTTATCATGTTGCTAATGCGCTTAGTTAAACATACTATCGGTTCGAAAACTTTTATTATTTCTGTTCTGCAACAGCAGTTTATAGCAATTATTTAAGATTTTGTATAAAATCAATTGAGTTTTTAGCTTTTGGCTCTAACATACTTAAAAAATAAAATTTGCCAATACTTAAGTAAATAATTTGTGCACATACTTCATTTACTGCGAATTACAAAATTAATAAAAACTATTTCTGCCTGCAACTTCCAATATTGACTAATCGGACCAAAGCGTCAATGCTGATAACAAGCCACCAAATATCAGCAAATGAACAGAAAAAAGAAAAACAAACGAAAGCTGAAATAAGTGTTCAAACGAAATGTTCCATGGTATTTATATTCAGCAATCATTGAATATTTTCATAAAATAAAATTCATCCAATATCCAATAGTCATTGGACTTCTAGAGCTCGTATTCGTAATGTAATGTATTTATTATCTTTTGGCTGCATCTGCATTTAATTTCGTATGTATGTATGTATGTATATGTACATGTACAAATACACATGCGAATATGAATGTGAACATTCCGTATGTACTCGTATGTGTGTATTTGCATGCAATGCCTACCATGATGTACATAAATACACAAGCCACTTTTAAATAGACAGCGATTTTTCCATTATTTTTTCTGTTGGTTGGTTGCAGTTTTAACATCCGTTCGCCTGCTTTGGTCAGATCAGACGTAGGTTAATTGATAAGTAATTGTATAATTAATATTTTTTTGCACAACGAATGCACGTAATCGAATTGTTTCTTATAGTAAACAAAAAAAAGTTGAATGACTGTCACATGTCTTAAGTTCAAATAAAAGCCGACAGTTTCCTTAATTAAATTTGTTTGATATGCTATTTGCGGTAGAGTAAAGTATAAATTAATATTACAGAACTATTTTACAAAAGGATGCAATTGGTAACATTTCTTATATGAGTATGTATTCCCTCCCTGCGGGGGATAATCTTGGCGCGATACGGGAGCTTTAAGTTGTCGTAGTTGCATAGAAAGGGAGGCTGGTCTTTGACACACATTTTCGTATGGGCGTGAGACGACTTTCAGGAACAGCTTAAATAGAGGTTAGCCAACAGTTCACTAATATGATGAGTTCAAATATTAACTGCCAGGCTCACGATGTCGCACGTATTCGTTCTTTCGTACAATTACATTTAAAACAAAAACAAATTCTAAAATTTTGTTGAGGTTCGACTACAATCAGGGTTCATCAGAGAATGAAAATAATTTTTTGATTCGAAAATCCAGGAAATCTAAATTTGATGTTGAAACAAATGCACACACAGCAGAACCAGAATCCCCTTGAGCAGATTTTATTCAAACGTCATTAATATGTAAACTTACATTCAATGAAGAGGGAATACGCAACTTACAAAAACCACATATATCTCTTATTTCATCAACGGCGTTTAGTCGTAAGCTAAACTTTCTCTAGTTATTTTGTCTCTTCTCTTTTCTATATTATCACACTAAATCGTTAAAGGTTCCCTGATTAAGAATGGGAACCAACAAAAAATATTTTTTTATAAAAAACTTTAAAATTATATTCGTTTAAAGGAACGGTCTATCGATTTTTTCCAAAAAAATTCAAATTATTCGAAGCCCGCTAATTTTCTTAAGAGCTAAAATCAGTAAGCGGGTTTTTGGATCCGGTTTTAAAATATCTCTGCAGGCTCCAAACTTCTCTACCACGACGACTGAACTTACGAGTCAGGACAGCATCGATTTCCTAAGTGATAACACGAGCGATGTACTGTTGGAGATATTAACAATCCCGCTTTTCGAAACAGATGCAGGAGGTATCTTGATATTCTTAGGTCAAAAAAGTTTCAATTCAAATTTTAAATTATTGCAATTTAAAGAGAATAAAATTTTATCTATTAGCTTTAGCGCACTATGGGAAGTGGGCGAAATATTGCTCCACACAACTGTATTTTTTACAAAAATAGTGTAATAAATTCATTGAGTCACCTTCGCCCACTTTCGAGATGCACAGTTTAGTATCCTTTGATTTAAAAACGCTGATGCTGGTGCGTGGCAAAACAGAATCATATGCGGTTTCAGAAACGTCATTCATTCAGAAACGAATTTTTTTCGACCCATTCATATGTAGTACTAAATATTTATATCTAAAAAAAAATTATGAAAAATATTAAATACTATTTTCCATGATATGATATGATGTCTCAATAAAATATGTATAACAAAAACTTACATAAAAACTTGTGTAAAAAATGGACTTAGCACAAGAAATTTAGACAGTATTAATTTTGACGTCACAAAGTGTGGTGCTAAAGATCCAACATATTGAATACGTTTAAAAATGTTGTTATCTTGGCCCCATAACAGGGTTAACTACCCACTGGGTAACACAAAAAACCCACTGTGTTTTATTGGGTATTTTATTTGAAGAAATCAAAGTATACAAATTTACTAGGACATTTTCACTTATTATTAACAAGAAACACATTAAAGATAAATACACACTTTGGAGTTTGACAACAGAGCGGAATACTATTTTTTAATTGAATTAGTTTATGCATTCAGCTGTTTAAATCGACTGCACAAAATGATATCAAAAATTATCAACTGTGCCAAATGTTGTAATTTAAAGAAATTATTTATTTAATTTCTGCCTCTATACAATTTTAAATGAGAGAAGTATATTTCCATCCGCCGAAAATCGTTTCAAATTAAAAACATTTTAAATATTTATATTCACCCTTATTTCACTTGTCAAGACCGACGCACAGTGGGCCATTTCGCAAGGCGGTCAAAAATCTATAACTTTGACTTCAACTTTAAAATCGACCGGTTGGAAAAATAGTTATGATGGGTTTAAAACGCACTTTAAGTTTTAGCTGATTTTTGGTGCAAAAGAGAAGTATTAAAACTTGTTAAAAAAGTTTGTTTTACACAAAGTCATTTACAATTTGTCAGACTTTTGCCCTCATGATACTTTTAATACGAAGGGTCAAAAGTTGGTTTTTTGAAGCAAATTGGGTTAAAAATTAGTTTATTAAGCAGCGAAAATGCAAACTGCAAACATTGGTTCAAATTTACTTTAGATAAAGAGGTCTTAATGAAGAAGACGTAGGTTTCTATTTAAGTCCAAAATAGATTTTATAAATATTATATGTAAACATGAAATTTATATTAATCGAGATTACCTCGATCTCGATTAAAATAAATTTCATAATTACCTAGTTAAGATTTTATTTTCCGTTTTGCCTTATTAAATATTTTTATTGTCACCCAAAGGGCGTCTAATTGTAAAAAAGGTTGTAAAGAAAATAAAATAGATTCATATCGAATATAATAATTTGTTTGTTGGGATTTTTGAATAAGTTTCAAAGCATACTGTGCTTATACTATTGTAATTTTTATAACTCTCATTGAGTTTTTAAAAGTTTTTGTATAAGTAAAGAGGTTTGAAACATTTAAAAATTAGGTTTAAGGTCTACTGATGATTTGGCTTTAGCACCAATGAAATGCATGTATATAGACTAGCTAAAAACCCTCAACAAATAAAAGTTTTTTAAATTATATGTAAACTTTTATTATATATTTGTAAATTTAAAGTTGCACATAAAATGTTAGAACGATAAAATAACGATACCTCTAGTGTTTTGAAAAATTACTATTAATTAAACAATTTTAGTAAATATTTCTTCTAAATAGCCTTGATTTTCATCTTCTAGAAGTAGTTCAGCTTTTACGTCTAATTCAATAGAGTTAGTTTTCCATTTTTGTCTGACATTGGAAATATAGGGATCTGATGTGCATAATTAAATAGTAATCAGGTCTACATTAGTACAACATCTGGAAATTTTTCTTGTGTTGTGCTCGCGAAAGAATCTATAGTTTTTGTTTCTTTTTTCTTGCGCGTTTTCAAATAGATCTCCTATTGGTAGCATATTGTGTTGAATTATATGTTCCCCAAGGTACAAAATTTTATGAACTGTATATGGCATATATCTCCAAGAATATTTTTCGTTATAAAGTATAGCTGTTTTTTTTTGGGTACTCTTCAAATTTTTTTGCATTTATCTTTCTGCCGCATGGTAGAAGTTGTAATATAATGTGGAATCGCCTTATTAGTTTCAAATCTACACCTGTGATAGATGCTGCAGTTTCTGGATCTGAAAAAAATCTCCTTGAAGTATTTCCATCATTTGTGTTTCCTTCTCCTTGCTATGGCTGATCGATCATTAGGCCTAGTGTTAGAATTCGATGTACGAAGTAAAGAAAAAAGCAGTTGCTTACAGTTCAAACGTTTATTAGTAAGTGATGAAAGAATAACAAAATTAGAGAAAAGAAATAATCAAGAGAAAAACATGGTAGTATAATATTGGTATTGTTGCCAGAGTTGTATTTAAATACAATTTAGTTTCCAATACCTAGTTCTAAATATTTTTCTTGAATTTGTTTTTTTGTTGCTTTCTTTTTCTTAATTTTTGTGAGACTGTTTCGCCTAAAGGACCAAAATTCAAATCATAATAAGCCGTAACAGCGCTTGTTGGTTTTTAACATAATTAGTTGAGATCTGTTTCTTATTGTATGTAGTTGTGAATATACATATATATTTTGCGAAAAGAGTTTAACAATTCCGAGAAAAAAACAATTTTATACCTTTACAATCAGAGTAAATCAATTTAAAAACAAAGTACTTTTGTGACCTGAATTATATAAATTTACTTTATTTTAAGTAGGCAAAATATTTTTGTGACCGACTGTACATGATTTAGAAAAGCGATTTGATAAAAAATAAAATACTTCAAAAAAGTGCATTACAGAAAAAAAAATTTTTAACTCTTTTACCCAAAATTTTGCCAAAAAAATTGGACCTTGTGTCAGAAAAATTGTTCTCGTGCTCACGGTAGGATCGGTGTATAAGGGTGTAGAGGAGAGTTTGGACTACAAAAGAGGGCTAATGTCTCTTTGAACTTTTGCGAACTTTAGAAGTTATGCTCTAATAAGTGGGAGAACAAAAAAAATTAATTTCTAAAAGTCATAAACACTTAGTACTAATAGCTTACAAATTAGGCAAATAAACAAAATTTATTTCGTTTGAAAATCTTTTAAAGCAAAAAAGTTATAGGTGTTTCAAAATCAAAAGCTTACTAAGAAATTTTTCATTTTAGCGAAATACTGAAAATGACCATTTTGAATCACCCTGTTCACTGTGAAATAATTGAAGTAAAGTTTTAATTTTTTGGCTCCCGAGGTACAATGGTGTCTACTTTCAAATGAACTTTAACATTTTACGTGGGGTTTGGCCGCTTTCTCGTAAAATGGTCCACTATGCGACGTCACGTCAATACAACAACAAATTGGGGCGTGTTTACTCGCTCTCGAGAACAATTTTGTGCTATTAGCAGTCAATTCTCTAAGGCCTCGAAAATAACATGAGCTTTTAAATAGTAGTCGATTGTTTTCGACAACGGGTAGACAACCCCAAATTTTATTGGTGTTGTATAAACGTGAAGTCGATATTGACAACTGGAATAAGGGGATTATTTTTGAGTAAAAATGCAAACTTATGCAAAGTTTATCTCAATTAAAAAATATAATAAATATACAGACTAGGTATACTTAGTTTAATTTAAACCAATAAACCCCTACAAAAAAACCCCGGGTTTTCGCCAACAATGCCCCATAACGACAACAGCTGGTGGTACAAAAGGAGACATTTCTAGCAGTATCAACAGAGCGAGAGCAATATTCGGTACATTAAATGATGCTTAGCGATTAACACAAATAGCAAAACAAACAAAACTAAAGATATTCAAAGTATGTGTGAAATGGGACCTCCTTTATGGTAGTGAAATTTTATTGGTATCCAAGAGCACAGTTACGAAGCGTGCACAAGCAGATGTCTCCGAATAATATTTAAAAAATTTGTACCCAATGATAGACAAGATCTCTGGAAGCTTTCAAATGAAGACAAGTGGCCCTAAAATGGACTCCCCAAGGCTCTTCAAAACGTGGACGTTCGAACAACACATGGAGGCGATCAATAATAACAGAACTCGAGCGATATGGGGTCACGTTAGATGAACCAACTAGAAAAGCAAGCAACGAAGTCCGTTGGAGAAGTCGTGTTTGGAGCCCTAGGCTCGACTAAGAAGTATGAAGGAAGTTTGTGTTAAAAGTCAGCAAAAAAAATAAGAATTGTTATATTAGAAATATATTCTGCACATTTTCCATAAAGTTTTGATATCAATGTTTTGGTTTTATCACTCTTAAATATTAAATATCAGATATGCGGTCTACCACGCGGCATTTAATAACTTATTCGTTCGTGACCGATATCTCAAGTACAGACATGTTGTAAGCTTTTCTCTGACAAAGTATTTTAATGTACTTAATTATTAATATGCTTAATTATTTATTGCCAATGAAACGTTAATGAGGCACTTACCTGAAATTTTGCATAAATTTCTTTGTTGCTTAATCATATTCATATATTTTAAAAATAAATTGGTTGGACGGACCATACATATTGCACATGTGTTTTTGCTTCTGGGCGCAACTATAAAAAAGAATAACAAAAAAGGCGTAAGTAAATCTAATATGATTAATTTATTTGTCAAGATAATTAGCTAAAGAGTTTTTCAAAAAGAACTTTGTTTTTCAATTGTGGCAACAACAACAACATGATAGTTTTGACATTTAGTTTTTTGACGTATTCGTAGTAGATGCATTGGCAATTGTTGCAATGAATTAAATTTTGCTCAAAAATCGGATTAAAAAAATTAAAATCCACTATGAAAATGGTGGTTCTGTTAAAGTTACATTTCGTAAAATTCGTGATATTTTCGAACAACTTAATCGTCCTTCTGACACCGCTATTAAGAATTGGAGTCGGGTAGATACAAAACGAGCCAACACCAATGCGTATTCGATCGGGTTCTTCAACTGAAAGCATCGCAACCGTAAGCTACAGTGTTGAAGAAGATCCAAATTTGTCAATTCCTCGACATTCTCAACAATTATGGTTATCCAAAACCACTACATGGCGAATTTTGCGGATTTGGCTTACAAGGTTTAACTAGTGCAGGAATTGAAGCCGACCGACCATTTACATCGCCGAAGATTCGCTCAATTCATTCAGGACCAAACCGATGTTTTTTCTTAAAAAAATAATTTTTTCAGACGAAGCATATTTTCACATGTCAGGGTACGTCAACAAGCAAAATTGCCGCATTTAGGCTTCTTAAAATCCAAGAGCGATTATTGAGAAGCCTTTGCATGCTCAACGTGTCACTGTATGGTGCGCTATGTGGTCTGGAGGTGTGATTGGGCCGTTTTTTCGAAGACCGTGGAAACGGTCAACGGATCACGACAACAACTTAATTTTGGTCTATTATTGATGACGTGGATATCACAGACATATGGTTTTAACAGGACGGTGCCATATGTCTGTCACAAAGCAAATGAAACGATCAATTTATTGCAAACCAAATTTCCTGATCGCATAATTTCACAAAAATCAGTTCTAGTCAGCCAGATCGTATGATTTAACACCACTGGATTATTTTCTGTGGGCCTATGTTTAGGAAAGAGTCTATACGAAGACAAACGAATCGATTGGAGTCATAAAACTCCAAATCCGTGATGTGATTAACGAAATAGAGCAACCATTTTTGCCAAAAACTGATTAAAAACTTTGATGAAAGAATCGACATCTGTCAGCGTGGACATTCGCCAGATATCATTTTTCATTCATAATTACCGAACTTTTCTCTTCGTAATACAATAAAAATTTGAATCATCTTCATTTAAATTTGCTGTTTTATTTTGTTTTAGACAACAAAAATCTTGTTGAAAAACCCTGTAGAAAGCATAACACACAATTTACAGTAATAAATCTAAAATGGCTTAAAAAACTAAATTTTTTAATGAAATATAATTATATTTTTTAGTGTCAATATTAGGAGTTGGTAAGCGAAATCATTCATGATAAATAATTAAAAGAAAAGCAGAGAATCGATTAAACGAAAACACTTTTTAATAGATTCAAGAAAAAAAAACATAAATTTGGGCGGGCTTCTTGATTTCTGCTACTATTAATATCTTAATAGAAATTTTCATAATTTAAAATTTTTTGTAGTCAAATAAACATGATTTTTTTTAAACGTTAAACAAATTTTTCAATTATTTAAATTAGATTGAATGTTTTTTCAACATTTTATAATTTTACATTTTAAATAAATTTAATGAAATCGATAAAATCTAGAAAATTGAAATGAAGTAGGAAATAAAATATGTTCACTGTGGGTATATTACAATGTATCATTTCCAATTTTTTCAGGAAGGGAAAAATTTATTAAATTATCGTTAAAAACCTTTTTTGTATGCGGTTACAGAATAGTAAAAATTACGCATAATCAAGCAATCTTCATTAAAACTTTATTTGGATATTTCGACCAATTTGAAATTTATTGTTGATGAGTCACATAAAAAAATCCTTTAAGTTATTTCAATTTCAAAACATTAATATTTTGTGTCTTACAAATATGCAGATTATAATCACGATTAATCGCACTTATCTAATCTTTTATTAAAATCTTGAATAATATGCAATCCCATGTCAGATACGAATTCGGTAGAAAATGTTGAACAGGACTGGCCATATCTGTAACGCTTCCAATCTCTTCAAGTTTCTTTATAATCATGCCAATTCCTTGCACAGCAGGTCGATTATGACGACCATAATCACACTGTAATGCTCGAAAAGTGGCCATATTTGAACCACTACGTGTGTAATAAGTTTTGAATATTTTTACGCATTCTCCGGTTGTCAAACGAACCATATTCGTAAATAAATGGCATTTCAGAGGATAGATATTTAGGTGCTGACAGCTTTTCCAGACTGGCGGTTTTAAAACCACTAAATGAATAACTCTTTATTTGCCATCAGTAAATCATTATAAACAGAACTTGAACAGAACTTGTTTTTAATTTAGCCTTCCTAAATGCACTTTAAACATTTTTATCACATGAAATACATTTAAAACATAAATTAATTTTCTCGGAAAAGGCACAACAGTTACAAAATTTCAATCAAGTTCCACATTTTATTCATTCTCATTAAAATATAAGTATCATTAAATATAAATCCATAATATAATGATGAGTAAAGATTATACTAAATCGACATTATGATCATCGCCATCATCATTTGGAATTCAAATATTTCCATTTCAGTAGACCGCAATTGCTCTAACAGCAAACATTTTCAAACAAACTTTGTACATATTGACAGAAAATTCTTCAAATATTCCACGAAATTGTAAAGCAAAAAGCCAAGTGAAGCGTTAAAGATGACATTAAAGTAACAATCTTTTTTAATGTTAACTGGAATTCTTTTGCACAAAGAAAAAAATTCAATCAATATCTGAGTGTTTCTTAAGTGTTATTACGTTCAAAGTTCACAGCTAATTGCATAATTAATGGCAGCAAATGTAAATGAATGCAAGAATTGTTGGAAAGCAAATCTCCAGTAGAACTAAGAAAATCTGATTAAATCGACAGCATGTAATTACGTTTTTTTTTAATATTTTATTTTTTAGCTATTAATATCCCTTGGGCTTTCTTTTATTTGTTCAATATGAACAAAAAGTTATAAAAGTTTGATTAGTTTTGTAAAACGGCAATAAAATCGCGCAACTTATCATAATTTGTTTAATGGTTTGATAAACAAAAACTTAATTTGCTGAGAGAAATATTTGGTCACTTATATTTGAAGGAAGGAAAAAAATTAAAATTTTTAAGCCCACTGACCACAGCCCACGCTTAAATTAATTTAGATAGTTTTAGATAGAGCTGCCATGGACTTCGTTTAAATCGTCTCTGATTTCCTACTCAAGAAAATAAAACTTTAAATACGCTAAAATAAATGGATGACCGAAACTAATACGTACACAATTTTATAGGAATTTAACATTTCAACAAACATATGACTGTCATTGGTGATAGAAAAATCCGTCAACGTTGACCAATTATGTTGCATTTTTCACATATTTTGGAATTACATTACAGAATATTTGTGGCTTGTTTTTAGTATAATTGCATGTATTATTGAAATCGGTAGCAGTAAAGGCTAAAAATACTCAACAATTTTATTAAAAAAAGTGTCAAGGCTACAATTTTGTGACATATTTATTTCCATCAATAAGATAAGTACATATTTAATTAAATGGTGTAAAACTATCCTAAATTTAATACACTTTCAGTCCGTTCTCTTTATGCCCTCGATGCGTGAGAATCAAACCAAACAAGTTGCTAAAGAAATTTTGGAGCTTTTAACAAAACCCACTGCCAAAGAACGTTCAGTGGCAGAGAAATTTAAATCGCATGGTAGTGCTCAAGTGATGGAGTTTGGTCCTCATGGCACTAAAGTGCCATTAAAGATTGCCTTAAGGCGCAAGAAGCCACAATTGAAATGGAAGGCAAGAAAAAGAAAGATCAGCTGGCAAACAAACTTAAGCTTCAAACACAAAAAAGATTGGCTGCAGATGAATTAAGTGCCGTTGAATCTAGCTTTGAGGATTTACCTCTAAAACGCTTAATATCCTAATTTAATTTTACCTCTTGATTTTATTTCTGTTTTACATTTAATTTAGAATTTATAAAAGCTGCAAAGCGAGTAAACACACTATTGTACATAAATACATTTTTATGGCAATTTCTCTGGAATTTTCGATTTTTTTCAAATAGCCGTGATATTTTCATGCTTTTTCCGTTTTACAGATTCGGGTACTTTTAATCAATATTTGATTTTATCTTTTTGATGTTAATTTTTGTAATTTTCTCTGAGATATTTTTTTAGTTTTTTGCGATATTTAATTATTTATTTAATATTAGACTTATAGCTAAATATAAGAACAATATAAGAAAGAGAAAGCGCTAACTACCAGGTACATCGGCTAGATATTAATTTAAAAATTAACTTTATTTACTAAAACATTTCAAAAACTTAAAATTAAACCGGTCACTCTATATCAATTTATTTATTGTTTGTCGACGTAATGGTGACTACACACTTTGCAACGGGTTTATGCAACACGTTTATCATTTAAGTTTCATATTTTCATACACACACTGTAACCAATAATTAAACCATAAACGCAACATCATTTCTGTATTTTGTATTTGCATTGAACATCGCGCAAGAAAGAAACATAGTTGAAAAAATTATCCACGAGCTAACTGAATTATTAACAATTATTATTATTGATGAATTGTTTTATGAAGGGCAGGAAAATGAGGTACGATCAAAGAAAAAAGAATATGGTAAAAAATGGGTATTTAAAATATGTAAGTTTACAAATAAACGACCTTTAAAAAGAGTTAAAATAAAATGAAACAAAATATTACAGAAATTATGTGCGAAGAGACGAAAAAATCTTTCTTAAATTATTACACATGATAAAACACAAAATTCAAAAAAAAACAAACATGTGCACACTTTGCTGGTTTTCAATAAACTTCGTCGTTCGTTCGAGTAGTGTTTATATAGTCGCTATCCGATACACTGTTCGTCTCTCTTTATTGTGCATGCAGAGTGTGAACAACCCAGAAAATTTCTTGTCGACAAGATTTCGTAGAAAATTAAGTAAAATTCTTAAATTTATAACAATTACACTACTCGAGGTATTTTAATTTTTTGCATAAATAAGTTCCCCAATTAAAATCACAAAAAATTCTTCTTGAAAGTGAAATTAAAGTTTTTTTCCGGAAAATTTAATTTATATTAAAAAGAAGAATTGCCAACTGCCGGAAATACAAAAATTTTAATTTTAAGCAAGAAGTTGTCAAGAGTGATTGTGTTCTAAATAAAAATCAAACAAAAAAGTAGTTGCGACAGTAAAGAACATTTACTGAAAATACATTTTTATTTCAGAGAAACGTTTGTTTGAAATATATTTTCTAATAAGTTTTTTTGTGCCATTCCGTTTTTATTTCCGTTTTATTTCCAATTTGCTTGTTGGGATTTTTGAATAAGTTTCAAAGCATACTATGCTTATACTATTGTAATTTTTATAACTCTCATTGAGTTTTTAAAAGTTTTTGTATAAGTAAAGAGGTTTGAAACATTTAAAAATTAGGTTTAAGGTCTACTGATGATTTGGCTTTAGCACCAATGAAATGCATGTATATAGACTAGCTAAAAACCCTCAACAAACAAAAGTTTTTTAAATCTTTGAAAAAAGATATCGAGGCAATCTCGATTAATATAAATTTCATAATTATATATTGTTAGTGTTTTCCTTACCACTTTCTCTTTAAAACACAATAAAAATCAACTGTTCAGTTCAAGTGTTTATTCCAGAATAAAATAAAATCTTACAAGCTACAGTTAAAATATTTACATATATACATTCCAAAGTATGGTAATGCCAAGTTGTCCTACACATAGTTGTATTTTAATTACGCAATATTATTATGCCATCGTGTTGCCAGAACTTAACGTAAACGTGTATTTTTCAACATACATAACCAGGGCAAGATTTTTATGCTTTTTGCATGTAATTCCACTTTTTTCCAAGAAAAGCATTTTTGATATAACTTGCATACATTTGCATATTAAGCAGGTAAATCTTTTTAACAAAAATTTCTTGTGGTAACTGACACAGCTCCATATATGGTCTCCGCAATGCGATCATTAGAAATTATTTACCCAAAAATTGTTGCATGTTATATATCTGACTCATGGGTTGCATAGAATTGCAGATTTTGTTCGCTTACATTTTGCAATGTTAACTCACTCAATGTAATTCATTATATGCACCCAAGTATGATCAATCCCCTAAAAAGCCTTGTACCACCCACTAGATGGGATTTTGGTTAACAACTTGATAGAAATTAGCAGCATTTTAAATGAGCACTGTATTGATGAGGCAGAGTTGATATGTAATGCAAAGGGTTTGTATAAGTATTCACCGGTAAAAACAGATGTAGCATACATTAATGTATTTGCCACAGTATAATCAAATTTTAAGCCAAAGGAATTCCTTTACAAGAATGTATTTGCCACAGTATAATCAAATTTTAAGCCAAAGGAATTCCTTTACAAGAAATTTTATCCGTGATTGAAGACGTAAAATAATAACTTCAGATTATTAAGAATAAACAATTTATTGAAAAATTTAACGAAGTATTTAATCGAAATATTGGCCGTCAAATTTTTTAAAAAATACAACCTATACAGTAACATCGACTGATATTGAACGTATATTTTCAATATATTCGATCGTTGAAGGTCCTTTCAATTTGAAGACTTGAAAAAATATATGATTATACTTTGTAATAAGCATTCGTTTAAAAAAACTTATTAAAAATTTTTAGCCTGTGTTTTTTTAAAGTTTTTTTAAAGAATATTTGCATGCATATTTTAATATTTTTTGTGCATAGTTAAACTTGCCCTGTATATAACTAAGCACACATTACAGTTCAATATTTTGACCAAAATTGGTAATTGAACTCAAATTAGTTATTGAGATATTTAATCAAATAAAATTTAATTCTTTATTGCAAAACAAAAAAAAACTTATTTCCTTATTTTATATTGAGTAATTTATTGTTCTTGAGTTTATAATGACTTAAACGATTATTGAAAATGAAAAGTGGCAGAGGAATGGGTAATATGTTTATGTGTCTTATCTTATTTGTGATAATTTATTTTGCATGAGCATCCTAATTCTTATAGTGCTGTTAAATAAAATAAAACATTGTGAAAATAAATAATTAAGTATATTTTGGTACTTATTGATAATGTTAAGAGAGTTCAAGGCCACTTAAGTCAATATATATTTTTTAAATATCTAAAAGAAAAATTAGGTTAGAGAAATGACAGTTTGAGGAAAAAATAAAGCCTTTTTTGATGATCACGATAGTACACAAAACTCGTTTCTTTCCTAAATTGAGTTACGCGGTTTATGTTTGTGACCACAGAAATTACGTAAAAATTATACAACATTTTTAAATACCTTTCTTCTTGCGGAATTGGTTTAACAAAACTGGGTTAAATTAAACTTCTAGGTCATTTCGTTAAAACTTTTCTGATATAACTTAATCCTTCTTTATTAAAAAAGTATGAAAAACTAAATTATGGACAATTTATAACAACAAATTGACCAATAAAAGTTCTAATTAAAAAATACATTTCCCTCATTGCGTTCATCTTTTATTTTTTGCTTTAAGCAGCAACAAAATATCACAACCATAAAATTATAATCCAATTTCATAATGATAACAAACTCTTATAAAGGGATTTATTTAAACATGAAATGAAGACAACGAGCAATAACAATAGCAATAATTCAATGGCTGAAATTTTCCTCAGAGTAACAATTACAACACAAATAAAACTTCGTTGTTTCAGTTCTATTTACATTCGTTCTCCCCTTTTCCAGGCCTTTAGCTGGGCAGTCAGTCAATCAAACGGCCCGGCATACATTTTTTTTTCATGCATATTGTAGTTATTTATTTGTAGTTATTTATTGTAGCAGCATGACTGCCAGATTCATATTTAAACAAAAACAAACACAACAATGGCTACAACAATGACAACAACAATTGCTAAAATAAAGCATTAATAACAACAGAAACAATGCACTGGCAATGCAACAGCAACAATGATAGTAAATTCCCTAGAGCATTAAACAACCATCGTATATAAAATAATTCTTCAACACTGATGATGTCTCGTTGAATATTTGTTGGTTTTGTTGCATGTTGCAGATTTAACAAACTACACTAGACATGTTCGAAAATAGAGGAAGACAAATGCGGAAAAGAAAAACAATTGTTTTTAAAAGACAAATTCAGTTGAAAATTGGGTCAGCCTTTAGTGTTTTAAAATCAACTACAACCAGGAAACTCAGCATATTTAAAACAACTGACAGAACAGGAGAGAGTAACACAAATTGCAAAGAATAAAGAGGATGAGAAATATTTGTTTCTTAAAGTACTTAATGAAGTTAACGTACAGCGGGTTCAGCCCATCGTTGCTCTCAAAGCACAATTGTTGTAAAATCATGTTACACTACATGTTTATTTTAGTGTAACGAATACGTTATATTTGCGATGAAAAATATAAAAATGTGAACAAATTTGAGATTACAAAGTAATCTGTCTTAAAACGCACATTTTTTAAACTTCGGTTTGATACTAGTGTAAAGTTGAAATATGAGAATCAATAATGGAGTATAGTGACTGGCCAACAAGCGTTTCTGCAAAATTTTGGGCTACATTTTGCAATGAAGCACCGAATTTATTTTTTCGTAATAATGTTGCACATAATCGAAGATGTTCAATGAATCGTGATTAACGAAGAAAATTTACCATTCATTCCGGTATGTTTTAATTTTCACCTTTTAGATATTTTGAATTTTTGGTCCTACAAATGTCAAAATTCAAAAATCTCTCATTATTTAGCGATTTCTTAATTTACTAATTATATAATTATAATAAGGATATTAGTTTTTTGAATATCAAATAGTTTTACAACCATTTATCATGCTTTAAATTTCGCACATTTAAGCACATTTTTAATGGTTGCATTCAAACGCGAATTTTCAACAGAATTATAGTTTTGGTCAAAAACATAATAATTGTTGTAGAAAAAACTCATTCGATTTACATTTACAAGACTTCTGTAGATGTAAAACGCAGAAGACCATAAATGTGAAGGTGTTTATTTCGTTTTCTTGTGAATGTGAAATACAGAACATACCCGATTATTTAATTTTTTTACTAAAACAAAAATAAAATTCGTAAATCGGAAAATATTGTTACGAAATTTAAATGTAGATTTAAACTTAACGAACAAGAAAATAAATCTATAGTTAAGTATAATAAAATCACCCACAAACAAAAATCCAGTGGTGTTAAATCACACGATCTGGCTGGCCAGTTGATTTTTGTGAAATTATGCGATGGGGAAATTTGATTTGCAATAAATTGATCGTTTCATTTGCTTTGTGACAGACATATGGCACCGTCCTGTTAAAATCACATGTCTGTGATATCCACGTCATCAATAATAGACCAAAATTAAGTTGTTGTCGTGATCCGTTGACCGTTGCCACGGTCTTCGAAAAAACGGCCCAATCACACCTCCAGACCACATAGCGCACCATACAGTGACACGTTGAGCATGCAAAGGCTTCTCAACAATCGCTCTAGGATTTTCAAAAGCCCAAATGCAACAATTTTGCTTGTTGACGTACCCTGACAAGCGAAAATTGGCTTCGTTGAAAAAAATGATTTTTTGAGGGTTATTCCTGAATGAATTGAGCAAATCTACGACGATGTGAATGGTCGGTCGGCTTCAGTTCCTGCACCAGTTGAACTTTGTAAAGCTTCAAAGCCAAATTCATACGCACAATTCGCCCCAAATTGTTTAGAACGTCGAGGAATTGACAAATTTGGATCTTATTAAAAACGAAGGCACCCGTCATAAACTCCATGTTTACATTGTCACAGGTGGTTGAATACTAAAAAAGTCAACTACAAGACAAAAATAAAGTAAACAAAAATGGAAAAGTGATTGATCTCAAAGCCAATGACTCTGGAAAAAGCGAGAGAGTATGGAATATTTGGAATAATTAAAAATCAGAGATGGAATTTCGTACTAACCGAAATTGATTTAACTTGTAAGAAATTAATAAGTTGCACTTTTCGTATTCTAATTCGTTAAATAATACGGTTAAATAGTTAATATTCCTAGTCACTAGTATCCACCGTCAAAAGTGATAAAATTGAACAAAAAGAACGCTGATGGATGGTGTAGCGACCTCGAAATCAGTACTGATCCGTTCTATGAAGTTTTATGAAGTCGGTAAAATATTCAGATTTTCTATGTATTTCGATTGACTTCCCTTTCGGATCCTCCCAAATTTTGTAACACTAGAAGAATTTAAAATTAAAAAAATATATATATTACAAACCCTAGAGCTTCTCCCATATCTCAGCTTGGAGATATCGCGCGCACTTCGAAAAACTGCAGCATGTTATCATTCTTTTCTGAAATAAAATTAATCAAGTCTTAATTCTAAAGTAGATGCTTAGCTTATTCTTAAACTATGGGAAATTTTTTTTTATTTAACTTTTTTAATGCACATTAGCAACACGAGTTAGTTTTTTTCTGCCGGCTTTGTAAACTATTTTATATATCTTTTCTTAAATTGCTCTACTTCTGAACATACACAAACACACAAACTTAAGTAAATGTTAGCAACTTTGCATTGAGTCATCCTTTTGTTTGTCTTCTCACAATATTTGAATTTTATATAAGAAACTGTATTTTTTATGAAAATTTATAACCGACCTGAAACAAAATTTATTATCAAACAGGGACTAAAAGAAGTTGAGAGATGTAAAGAAATAACGAACATGCATTGGCTGCATAATGAGAAGTTTTTAAAACTTTAATTTACAGGAGGAACTCATCGCATTCATATTATTTTGAAATAATAAATTTAAGTTCAATACACAGGCTTAAGGCTCAAGGACTTAAGAATGTATCACAAGGAAATTGATTTTTTAAATGGTAAAATTTTATTTATTTCGCTGATTGTTTTACGTGATATTCATTAAATAATTAAATAAATGAAATCGTATTTTAAATTAATTCTTATTTTGTTTGACTTTTAAATTAATTTAAAACAAATGTAAAATGAGTATCAAAAAGTTCAACTGAAATGAAGGATGCTGCTGCATTACATTACGATTCAAATATTTCCTTGTTATAACATTTCACTTCGTCTCATTTTTCATTTGAAAATAGCCTCCAGCCAATCACTTGTGCTATTCTATTTAAAATTACTTGTTACATACGAATTAAATATTTTTTTTATTCGTTTTGGTATTTTTATTTTTTATTTAAAATAAAATAACAACGAACAAAAGAAGTATTTGTACAGGCTGCTCTTGCAGCAGGAAAGTCATTTAATTGGAATTGTTTATGGCAACGAGCAAATAACAGTGAGCATTTCAGAAGACATAAATATTAAAAGGGGAATAAAAAAATATGTTAAGATATATTTATGCAACAAAACAACAATATATTTTATATTTAAATGTAAATAAAAAATGCAATGAATATATTGACTTAAATACGTATGAAAGTGCTGATAATTTAAATGGAATAAATAAAGCCTTTTAGCTCTTCATCGTAGAACTTTTAGCAGTACATGTTATCGTATTTTTTACAGTCAGCTTCCACGATATGATACAAATAATCCTCTAGTAACAGTGAGTTCAGAGTTGGTTTGATATATTTATTGCCCTTTTTGCTACACAATGATTAATCCAAAAATGTTGAAGTGCTTTATTCAAATTAATTAAGAGAACACACAATCAAAAAGCCCTTCATATTTTTTTAGGTAATCATTGAATAGAAAAAGAAGGGATAAGTTTCTTATTAATTGCTTAAAAAAGTGAACAAAACAAAGTTGAAACACTGGATCGGCTAATACAGGGTGGCATAGAATGAGTCACATGATTTGATTTCTTTATAAGTTTATTACTTACTAGGTGACCAGGCAAAACATTGTTTTGCCATATAACTTAATAAATAAAATATTTTAGTTAAAGCACTTTTCCACGATCAAAGTTTATTTTGCAAAGTCTTGTGTTTGATGGTGATAAGGGAAAGAAGAAGTACACATTTTGCTGTACTCGTAAAGTTGCATAATTGTATTTGGCCGTATGTGTGGGTTGGGTTTGCGTGATCATCTAACAAACGAAAACAAAATCTTTCAAAGTAAACTTTGCGTGTGGAGAAGCGAAACAAAGTTTAAAAGAAAATTGAAAAGACTTTGTCAAAGTAAACTTTGATCGTGGAAAAGTGCTCTTATTAATGAAAAAAAAACCAAATGTATTGTAAATGTGTAGGGATCAGAGAAAGGTAATAATCACTTTTTTCCTGATTTAATCAACAATAAATTTATTATTCACTTCTAATCACGCGAAGCAAATCAACGTTGAGTAAAATCAGCATCGTAGTGGTGAACGCTTCATTTAAGTAAAAGTCAGTCGAGTGATCAAACATGTTTTACTCACATCATCACTCACAAATCAATATCATATAAAAACTCATCTCAAAAGTGGATTAATTGTTTTTTGCTAAATTTTTCAAAATTTTGTTTTTATAATTAGTACAAAATCTAAGCCCCTTCTATCCCTGATATGAAATAATAATATTAAAACATACACAATACTGCTAAATACATAATAATAATATAATATGCATACACGTTCGTACGTGCTCATTTTTCCCTTTTGTATTTTATTCCTCATCAAAATAATCATCCTTGAGCCAAACGAGCAAACACCCGAATTAATTGGTATTATGCGACACATGATTAAAATCACAGAGCCAACAACAACCGCATGATTGGAACGATTAAACAGCAGCAGCGAATATACATATGTATGTGTTTTTGAACAAGTTGGTTCTTTGAACACAAAGGCATGTTTTTAGGATGTTGATTACTTATGAATATTTTTGCAATCAGATCCACAATATCTCTGGTGGGGATGGGATAAATGCCATAAAGAGAAATGGATCGCTGAAAACCATGATCACCGATGAAAATTAAACAACACCAAACATTTATTATCTCAACTCAATGTATTTATTTAACGTAACGAACGCTGTTTGATCTCTTAGAAGTCAAACATAAAGTAGTAAAAGTAATATATTTGTTATCATAAAGTATGGGAATGAAGTAAAGAAAATCAATATTCATTTCGAAGAGCAATTGACTGCACGATATTTTTTGTCAGTCAGTCTTTAGCCAACACAAATAAGCTGGATGATTTGCCCAGACGAGAGCATGCCATGTCCATGTGAATAACATGATGTGCCCAAATCTAAGTCGCAAATAGACATCGTTTGGTCTTGCGACTTATTGATTGTCATTGCGAATGCCAATCTCATAAAAAATTAGACGCTTTGTAATTCAATTCGTACAACTGTTGGAATTTACCATTCAAAATTGTGGCTTCGATAAGAGTTTTCAGCAATTTTTTAATGACCAATCGTGAGACACTGCACAGACGTAATGGGTTCAAATTATGAAGTTGAATAACGGGAGATCCAACTTTCAGTCGTATAAGTGTGGTGGCATGCCTGGCAAATACAGTGAGTTCAAAAACTCTGTTGGATAATTTTCAGCTTAGTTAGAATCACAAACTGTATCGATCGCTTTGTATGATTTATGTATTTTGTGCGTCAGGAAACATGCGGTCAACTACAGCCCTTTGCAAATCAACGATAGTGCAAAATTAGTTGGCAATTTTATGCATCCAGTATTTTCGTTGACAACCACTTTCCATCGGGAATATCTAATAAAATGTTATGCGTTAGCAGATAGATCTTTTAGCATTTGGACGTGCTTTGCTGGACTCTTTGAACATTACGCCATAGTGGCGATGATTTCAAGCAAACGTTGATCTAATCAGCGTACGTTGAATGTGGAATGACAGGAAGTGTTTGTCTGAAAGAAGTAACAGAGTGCCAACGATCGGTTTGTCGTTTTTGTTTTATATCTTTCAGTGTTCCGTTCAACGCCTTAAGAGAATGTTTGTGTGCCATAGTGCATTGTTTCAGTAAAGAGACCTTCAAAAATTGCTTTTTTTATGTTGCACACTGCCTCTGGGGTACACCTAATTCTGTTTGAAATTTTACCTACTTTTAAGCTTAGGGTGCATAAATTTTTATTCTTTAACAACTATGCTTGTGTAAATACATATTATATTTTTTATTAATTTTAATAGGTTTTAGGAGCCAAAGGTTCTGGAGCCAATCTACCGTGTAAAAACAGAATTAAGTGTATTTTGAATATTCAGTGGCAGTCTAAATGCTGATTGCTGCAATATCAGATAACTAATGGCCAATGCGATACCATTATTAGATCGTATTTCGGCGATAATTAGCAAAATAAAAAAAGTTTTGCGATTTATACCAATTTCAAATATTTTTACAAAAGTGGGCGTAAAAGTAGTCATAAAAGAAGGAGTGTTTAATTGAACTTGTACTTGGTCGATTGTCGATGATAACAGAGCCAGTATAAAGAGAATCTACACATAAGAACGAATTAGAGTAAATAAGAATTTTAGATATATGAAAGAAATGGGCGTAGAAGTGCTTCAAAGTGTTTAAAATTTCAGCAAAATCAGTTTAGAAGTGTAGTTTTGTATAGCGAACAAGTATGGTAAAATATTAAAATTATAATTTGCCGTGCCCCTCCGTCAACATACCAAAAATCGATATGAAATATACGATCTATTCACATAACTACCAAATAGAAATAAAAAATTTCATAAAAATCGGTAAAACCGTTTTTGAGGAGTTGAAACACAAACACCGCGGAATTTAATTTAATTTTAATAACTACACAATCGAACAAAGTATTAAAAAAGTTGAATTTTATTTTCCAAACCAACAATCCATTGTGTAGCCACAGCGTGCATTTTAATTTGCCCATTTCCTATTAAATGGATACGTCAACAAGCAACACTGCCGGACTTGTGCAACGGAGAATCCAATAGCAGGTGATCAGCTACAATTACACCCACTAAATTGTACTGGTTGGTGCTGGGTGTATCGTCCGAAAGAATAATTGACCCATATATTTTTTAAATGGCATTGGTGCTTTAATATCTGTCAACGATGCTAGACAATGTTGGAAAATTTTGTTAGAGCAGCTGTGGTTTAAACATGATGGAGCCACAGCACATACTGCAAATACCTCAATGTCTTCTGTAAGGCACATGTTCGGGGAACGTATTATTTAGCAATTTAGCTGGCCTCCACATTCACCGGATTTAACAGTTCCTAACAGTTTTCTTTGGTGATATTTAAAAGAAAAAGTGTATGTTAATAAGCCAAGAACCATCCCTCAACTAGAAACCGGCATTCGAAATGAAATCATGGACATCATATCCGAAAGAAGTGATGGAAAATATGTTGAAAAGATCACATATCGCACTTGTTTCTCTAAGGAGCCAAGTAAAAATTTTTAAATTTTCACTTTTTCGATGTACAGTGGTCACATCTACCCACTGTAAAAATGTTATACAATTTTCTCTACTCCTTCGCTAAAAAAAATTACAGTTGTATCACTCCTCTTAATATAAAAGTAGTAAAAAAAACTTAGTTTTATACTGAATATTTTTAAATTCTGAGTTAATTCTCTTTAGAAGAACAAGTGCGATATGTGCGAAGTAGTGTTGTAAAAGTATTAAGTATTTAAGTACCGAGTACTCAATACCGTATATATTTCCCGGTACTCAATACTTTCAGAGATGCAATTCCATATGTAAATACGAAAATGAAAATGTTTTAAATAAATACGAGTCGGTTTTGAAGGAATTTAAGCAGCTTGAAATCATTTGACCCAATTAATAAGACGTTTAGTTAGATATTTTTAATGGATTATTAAATTTGCTAATCCATGAATTATTATGTATTACGTGTAATAATAAAATCGAAACATTAAAAGTATTGAGTAGTATCGATTACACAATTGAAAAAGTATTGAGTAGTCAAAAGTAGCCGCTTGTTACAACACTATTGTGAAGCAGAAAATGGTCAACACTTACAAGATATCATTCCTTAAATTTTATTTAAAAAAAAGAAAACTGCCCAATAATATACTGAATTAAAAATTAAAATTAATAATAATCGCATAAATAAAAAAGTAATAAAAAGTTTAAACCACATACTCGTATCAAAATAATATAAAAACTTAACTTTTTATTATTTTACCACATATTTATAGCAAGTTTTTTAAGCAAATATTTATCTATTACAGAAACTTCAGTACAAAGGATTATCTTAACATTGACCAGCCCTTAGTAGCACTCATGGGTGACCTATTTGCATCTTAATTAATACTATTGTACGGAAACCAAACAAAACACCCTTTTAAAATAAAATAATAAAAAACAGCAAATAAAATGAAAAAAATATATATTTCCGAATTAAAATTTATTTAAAGCATACAAAGTTTTATATTATCGAGTTAACAAAACCTAAATGAAAACCCTTAAAGCTAATGCCGAATTAACAAAGAATTGGGAATAAACACACTAAAAGAAACCTAAATAAAAATTATATGGAACTCATATTTTTTTTGACACAAGTCTCTGCCACTACCCTTTTTAAATTTATAAAAAGAAATTTCTTTTTTGCCACAGCCACAAAAAAATGCTTCAATTATACATGGTTTTAGTTAAACAAAGAAATAAAATAAGCAAAGGAACCTTAAAAATTTTACACATTTTAATTATAAACGACACAGAGAAGAAAATTCTGCAAATTGAACATAACTAAAGTCTACAAGTTGAAATGCATGAAATTATGTACAAGTACGTTTTCTCATAAATAATGAGCATCACAGCAAACATGTACTATTTGTGCTGTTTAAACAAATGTGATTTAATGTGTTGCAAAATGCCAAAACTACTTGTATGTTTGTGAGTGAGTGAATGTGGGAAAATGGGATTTATGGTTTTGCTGGTAATAATAACAACAATATGGAAATAGTATATATGTATGTGTAAAACCCACTCGTACAACACACTCGCCATATAGTGAGTACATATCGTTTGTTAACTTAATTTAGAAAACACTACACAAAATCTTTCATATTCATTGGAGAATTATTAAAATTGTACGAAAATAACTAAACTACATATTTTCTAGCTCTAATTATTTCAAAGTTGTTTTATTGAGTTTTTTTCGTCTGTATATTTGTTTCTTTAATCAAATACACCTCTTCTAAATTAAGGTAACGATATGTGCATATATGTACATAAAATTCATACTATCAACGAACATCTCGCACATCCATCAAGCAAGCATAATTATTAAAATACTATTTATTACATTACATGATACATGTGTTATTTAGTTTATTTAGTTTGCGTGCAATATGTTTGTTTTTGTATATCAGCCACTTATTATACGCTTATTTTATTTTAAATTTTTTAATAACATTATCCTTAAATGTTATGATAATTGTTGCTTTTAAACTCGTAAGTATTATATGTATAATTAAACTAATTCATACGTTCTTCTATTTCATTTTTTATTGTCACACTTGTACGCTACCTACGTATGGATGGTATTATAATTAAATTGGAACGTTGGTTACACTTTGCTTTAATTTAATCATACACACAAATTTATCTCAATTTTAAATTACTCAAAACGACACACGCCCAAGTGAGCACATAAAAAGATTAACAAGACCAAAAGTATATGTTTACGAGAACAGTAGGACGATTATGTAATTTTTAACAATAATCGTTAACAATTAATATTTATACGTAATTGTTGAACTGTTTTAAGGTACATACATATATATTGAAATGAAATTTTTATAGCTTGAGTTCAAATCTGAGTTTTATCCATATCTTCTTAATTAAAGAAATTATTTTTGGATAAATTCATTATTTTATTAAGAGAGTACTTTTTATTTGAAACAATTTATTCATCAGACTAGCAGAACGGATCAGTACTGATTTCGAGGTCGCTATACCATCACACCAGCGTTGTTTTTGTTCGATTTTACCACTTTTGACGGTGGATACTAGTGACTAGAAAGATAAAAACAAATACACAAAATAAAAAACATATTTTGAAAAATGTTGAAAATATTTTTTCATGAAGTTAAATATAGCGTTAATGAGCCAATCCAAACTGCATGTCTATCGTTTATCGTAAAATCATAAACATTTTCTTCACATTTTCTTATTTAAAAATTTTAAAAATTCAAATTTTGAAATTGAAATTAACAATCA
The DNA here is from genome assembly GCA_956483585.1 of Gymnocheta viridis. Lineage (NCBI taxonomy): Eukaryota > Metazoa > Arthropoda > Insecta > Diptera > Tachinidae > Gymnocheta > Gymnocheta viridis. Next base: position 61,919,354 of record OY101441.1, on the reverse strand, counting down.
AAAAAAATTTTTCGTTACTGAATAACATTGTTGTTAATTTTGTTGTTAAATATTTTTAACAATTCAAATTACGTTAAAATTGAATAGTGAATCGAAACACAGAAGTGTGTACAATATTTGTATTGATACCCTTTGGAAGTCATACCGTTTTAAGCGGAGTTATAAATAAACAGCACCGAGCACTAAAAACAGCACCTAAAGCACTGAGTTGACAACTCAAAGAGTTCTCATAATACAATAACTTTTTTCATTTTCAACGACTATTTTTGAAAAAGCAATATTAATTTTTTAATTTCGAAATAATAAAATATATATATGTACACATATATGTATGTATATATATTTAGCCGAAAACCAAACAAGCAATGATTCGAACACATGCAGGACGTACCTAAGGCTATTTCACAGTCCATTGAATAGTGGATATAGCTTACACAAACAAATACGAATATGTACATGTGTGGTCCTTTCAATGTTATTATTTATAAACAATTAATGGATATCAACATCAAGCCTAAAACAATTTTAGTGTCACATGAGGGTTTTTTGTCTAAATGTAAAATGTTTAAAAGTAATCTGAAATAAAATGAAATATGCTGTACACATGCACATTTGCATACATACATGGTACATATGTATGTACGCACCAATGTACATACAAAAATACATTCATATAAATTTAAACAAACACATGCATACTTACGTACATGTGGTCGAATTGGCTCATTAGAGAAGCATCACAAAACTAAAACTTCACTGCTCCACTAACAGCCCATTGTGACCGCACAGATATCTGCTGCAACTGCACAACTTTGTGAATTCTATGTGAGTGTATGAGTGAATTTGTGTGTGTGTGTGTGTGTGTGTGGGTATGTTCAATTAGGCTTAGTGTGTTGTGTAAGCCCATGATATTTTCATGTAGATGTTTAAGATAATGGCACATTAGGCAAAGAGGCATGTATAGGAGGTACTAGTTCCGCGAACAGAAAGAATTTATGTGTGTACGATTTGCAGTGCAACAAAATAATTTAGGCCTTTATATTAGAAGCCTTTTTGCTGGAATTTAGCAAAGTTCAGATTCTAGTTTTAAAGAAGCTTTGAGAAATAAGCATTGTATTTTTCTTTTCGTGTTTATAATTTAGAAAAGATAAATAGGGGGTTAGGTTGAAATAAAGGAAATCAGCTTGAGAGCTCCCTGTACATTGATATTATATGAAGCCAGTGGTTGTGGCGCACCTGATGTATTAATACAATACCTAATATATATGAATGTTACATAGTAAATTTTTACTATTGCTAAGTGTTTTTGAAAATAGGTATCACATCGAATTAGCTCTGTATTGATTGGAGTGTTTTCCTAAACAATTTTTTATAAAGCTGTTATACGCTTACTGTAGGATCATGTGTGTTAAATAGTACGTAAAATTTTATTTTCGTTTGACTAATGAATCATGACATTTTTGCATGTATTAGTCGATTTCCTCAAAAATTAAGTTGTTCGAAATGTTGTTAAAAATTCTCAAGGATATTAAGGACAAATTATTTAATATGGGATAGTGGCATCCATGTTTGCTAAATTGCATAAAATAGTCTTGATTGTTCTCTTTTCTGCGAAACCAATATTAGAAAAAAAACATTATTTTTAAATTTATTCCTTGGAAACTTTAGAAATCCTTTAGAAAGGTGACTTAGTTTACCGTTTTACGTGTATATCAACTGATTCAACTTTAAGGACTTGTTTTAATGTGTATAAGTAAATCTTAAAACTTTTTAATGTATTCTAACCGAAAATAATCCATGCCAAGTATTTGTCCAGCGCAATACACAGAGTTGGAGAGGAAATTATCCTAAACCAAACATGGCCACAGGCTATCAGTTATTATGACGACTTTGATGAATTCAAAGATGTTGTTTATGGCTTAAATAAAAAGGATTCTGGAGCCAATAAAAAAGTAAAAAAAATTTCATGAATCAAAGATCAATTGGTGTTGATCAAACTAATATATGAAGCCATATGTAAAATTAATGCGACCTAAGGCAAAGTTAGTTCAACAATGTGGAGCAAATTATTAAACTTTATTAAAAAAGTAGATTTTATCAGATACCTGCCATTTTTGTTAAAAGCCCCTGTGATGTAGACATATATATAATAAAAAGAACAACGGTATACTTTTTTTTTTTTATAGTTCATATTTAAGACGCATAAAATAAACTTTTTAAGTGCATGAAGTTCCGGTAGCTGGTCATATTTAAAAGAGTGTCATCCGCGGTATACCGTATTTGTGGGCAAATACAAAGGAAGTGTTCCATCGACGAGCTAGTTTTGCTATATGGCCTGCTATCCTGCAATGAGTATCGCTCTACTTATTTCGGATTTGCTAAAAAATGGCAGGATGCTTTTTTGAGTCACCCCAAACAAAGTCCTTGGTTATCTGCAATTCAGTTAAGGGAGCTGAAAGTAAAGATCTGCCCCAGGTTGTTTGGTAAAAAGAGGCCCATGCTTTTGAGAGTCATCTGTTTAGCAATAATATGTAGTTCTCCTGCGGCTTTTTGGACGGTATCAGTTATTCACAAATGTTTTAGGTCTACCATCGGATTCCTCCGGTGTTTAAGTAATGCCGACCTTTGCTTGTGTTATATTCTGATTGTATGATTTGTTAAGCAACACGATATGTTCACCGATCATCTGAAGCGCTCTTGATGTGCGGGTTGTCTCATACTATAGTATCCCTACGGGAAATGTTGTACCAATTGTACTGAACGTACCTGTCCTATGACTGGTGAAAATGGGAATGGTATAAAAAGTTTCTGCGTAGTGACTGGTGAAAAGAGGACGCAATACAAAACTAGAACAAAAGTGCTTACAAAATTCTCTTACTCTGCGCAACATCGGAAGCTTCACATTTTATTTTTTAATTTTCTTTTTCTATTTTTTTTATTTATGGTTATACATTACATTAATTAAGATTTTATCTGACTAAAACAATACTGCATTTCGTGAATTAGACCAAAAAAATTTTGCGGAAACTTATCTTAATCTAAACCGAAGTTATACCGAGTGAAAAACTAATACCAGCCATATAGGGTGCACTCTTAAATGCAGTAATTGTGCAATATTCAAAGCTTAGCGTTCGGTGCAACTACGACAGCATTTTACTTTCTGCTGCAATATTTTGCAGACCGCTTGCACAAGTTTATTGCATTTACGATTGTACCCCATAAAATAATAATGTTAGTTGGCTGCCCTACAAGAACAATGACGGTCATATGATGCATCATCTGATGGTCATTGCTGATGGGTATATAAGAAGTTTCTATAATTTTTTTTAAGAGCAAACACAAACCGCGAAGCCATTTTGGATTGTCTGCAGGAATCGAACCTGCGACCACCAGACTAATAGTCTAGTACGCTATCTAATAGTCTACGGGTGTAATATGAAAAAACTGATGTAAATATTCGTGTAGATTTTGTTTATAAATCAGCGTTGCCATTGCGTAACATTTTTTATTAACAGAGTATTGTTAAAAACAAACCCCAAAATTCCATAATATACAAAATCAATTTATTTAAAAAAAGCACAACAAATAACTAAAACTTTTTAAAAACATACTCTCACGATCAAATACGTATATAAAAATGATACCAAAGTAAAATTAAGTAAATGAGAAAATTAAAAAAAATTTTTATCGAAATCCCGGCAGCAACAATTAAATACATATTTGCTCCAAGTGTGTTAGAAAATTAGTTTTAAGTGTGTTAGTTTCCATCAGCAATTACTTGTAGGTTGATAACCATTTTGAACCATATTTGAACATTTTGTAATGGTGTGGTTTCTCCCCAAGTGCTCCTTTCAATTGATTTTCCAATCTGGTAGGCGCGGATCCAGCTTAAGCTATTGAGAAGGGAAACTTTAAATGAAACATCACATTTTTAAGATTTCTATTCAGCTACATTATTCGTTTCGAGAGTGGGAATAACGTTTTTTCCGCTCACCTGAATCAGTGCCTGTGATCCATTGTTACTTCTACGTATATTACTTTAGCGAATGTTTTATAAGCCTAATCCAGATACCGAGTTCTGTCGAACTGCGCAGTACATGTTTTTTTTTTGTGGAGAGGCACATTTTCGTTTTGTCTCGAATAACCCTCAAGTCTTTCGTTTGACCAGGGGTCTTATTTTCGACTGCTATGCGAAAGGAATTTCAGTGAACCAATAGTGCGAATACCCCCCATTTGCAAACTAAATATATGTATGCCTTTGGAGTTGCCTAAATCCTGCTGCATAGCTGATTAGTTGAGGTCTTCCTGAGATTGTATATTGTAGTTATCTATACATATCATGTGTAATTTTTATGTTCATGAGTAGCCCATCTGTAATTTGGCATTTGCAACTCATGTGTAATTCAAAATTTTATCGTTTTTGAGCACAACTTTTTTATTGTGATGACGACTGTGAGGACGACAAATAAGGATTGGCTGTGATATTTTAATTTATTTATGAACCTGTTTTGCATTATTTATTATATTGTACTTTTCACACAAAATAAAATTGTGATATTTTTACAAAAATAAGAAACAATCCCTGAAGAAGCTGGAAAATACCAACGAAACTTCGGAATAATATGTAAAAAAATAATCTTTTATTAACAAATATCCTCGAAAGCCCAAATATTGAAAAACAAATTTCGAATTACAGCAAAAAGGTCAAATATTTAATCTAAACAAATCAAAGCACGTTATTTTGCAAAAAAAAGAAAGCATGTATAATTCCTAATTTCATGTGTAATTTTGGCATGATGCATGTGTAATTTAACATTTCGTTTGTGGCAACACTGCTACGCAGAGACCTCCTAATCTGTGTTTTATTAAGTGGTCGAAAGAGGATGTAAGTGCTGAAGAGCCAGCAAATTTATGGGGTCACAACAAAAAGATAGGAGATCTAGTTAGCAATGGTGGGTGGGACGGCTGGAGAATAACATCGTTCTACTTCACAAATGTGTCCGTTTAGTTGTTTTTCGTAATTTCAGTTTGTCTGATACGCGTACACACAGAAAAAGACATCAATGTAAAAATTAAACAATTTTGATTTTATGTCATTTAATTTTTCACAAAAATATTGATTTTGTTGAAAGCTAACATATATTCATATTGATTCAATGTTTAAAACTTTAAATTTGAACTAACAAATAGTAGATTGAACATTTTTCGTAGTTAAAATAACATTATGCAGTACTGAATTTACACAACTCAGCTTTGTAGTAAAATAAAAAATTATTACGTTAAATTTACTTTTTATTTGATAAAATCAATATTGAGTAGTGGTGCAAAGACAACATTTCTACATTTTAAATCAAAATTGCTAATAAGTATTTTACGAATTTCAATGACAATTTCAAAAATTGCTAAAGTATAAGAAATTCTCATTGGTTTTTAATAGTTTTCGTCTAAGATAAGAAGTTTGAAACTTTTCAAAAATATGGTTTAAGGTCTGTTGATTATTTGGCATTAGCACCAAATGTATGTAAATAAAATAAATATTAAAAAAGTAAATACATAATAGAAATAGTTTTTATTAAATTATTTGTGGGTTATTTAATTAAGGGCATCATTTTAAAGCAACAAATTAGTGTTATTTTAATATGAGTATCGGTTTAATTTTAAAAGAATTTCGTGTTAGATCAATTATTGAATCGTATTAACTCAAAATTATAATTACTTACATGTAAAATGATTTTCATGATGAAAACATATTCATTCCATATGTAATTTATGTTGTTTCAAACTTAAATAATAATTTTGATTCAACAAGATTCGTGATATTATTTTAATATGGGTACATTTTTATTCAATAAGACTCGCATGTTATATTGACATGTGCTGCTGTTGTTTGCAAGTTATCGTAAAGTCATGTTGATTTAACACGAAACGACCATGAAGCAAAATCATTAACGAAAAATGAAAATCAACCTTGTTTTCACTGGTTATGCATTCTGCATTTTTCCATGTGTATAGTTATTGTTTCAAGGTCGTGAAGTAATAGTCGTCTATTATTAAGTATTCATATCTCAAAGGACCTAATTTTTTTATTAGTTACAAAAAGCAAAATAAAATATCAATCTACTACTCTAAAGTGGAGCTGCTAGCAACTCTGGACCTGTTACAAGTTCTTAATCCAATTGTTTGTCCTCCAGGCCAGTTGTCCTGTAACTGGTCTAAGGATTGAATGAGGGTTTTAGTTATCTCCTTCAATGTCAGTGTGTGTGGAATTCGTCAATGAAAGACTCATTTAGACGGACATAAGACTGAATCCATTTTTTTGGTAAGAAGACTGATATCTAAAAAGTTCTTAAACTTTGCATAGCCTTTGGCTTTCGAGTGTATTAAACTGAGCCATAGCAACTTTTGAACAATGTTTGGAAAGTTCGCAATAATCTATAATTTACTATCTCCTGCGTCTGTCTCTCTGCGTGGAATAAAATTTGTGAAACAAAAAAAAAATGTTTTTAACAAAAATTCGTAAAGTTTTCATACACTTGTCAGGACAAAGCACTAATCTATTGCCATACTTTAACTTTTCTTATTTAAATAAAGAAAAGTGCCTACAAAAAGAAATGCCTTCTGAAACGCCTCTTTAATACAATTTGAAACGCAGGTCTTTGTTAGTTGTTTATTTCCATTTCTAACTTTTTCTATTGGTCATTTATATTAAAGTGTTTTGTTAAAATAGTCGTACGTTTAATATTCCCATCCCACTCGCCATTAGGATGTGTTCGTTCATTGTTGTTGATTCAATGACATTGTTGTTCGTAATGATATTGCTGTTGCTGCTGTTGTTAATGATGGCGTTTCATGTGAAGCTGTTGATTTTGTATTATTGTTGCGATTTATTAATGTTTTCTTGTGTTTGTATGTGTGTGTGTTATATATGTATATCAACATATATTTTACAACATTTTGTTGAAGAAGTATTCGGTTATTAATGTGAAATTAAATACTGTTGTGGATATTACATAGAATAAAAATTTTTAATATGTACTCGAAATGTTAGGGAATAAAAAAAGGATACAATCGTATATTGCACCGTTCAGTCAAACCCATTTAAATTACATATATGGGTTCGATGAAAACGAGCAACTGAAGGAGTTGGACCTAAGTCTAGTTTCGAATATTCATGTTACTCATACGAGGACTACTAATTATATTTCGGGAATAGCAAATAATAACAAAGATTTTAAATGAAAATGACTTTATTGTTTTTCGAAATATTCCCCTTGATGATCAATAATCATTCGTTCGAACCATTTGTCATAGCAGTTTTTCCATTCCTCTTGAGACGCCTCCAAAACATGGTTTTTGAATGCATTAACTGCTTCTTCGGCGCTTATAAATCGTTGACCACGCAGCTTACCTTTGATATTCGGAGACAAGGAGAAGTCATTAAGTGCCGAGTCAGGATGAGTCATTAATTGGATGTTTTGACTGCTCAAAAATTCACTTATTTGACGAGATGTGTGAGAGCTCGCATTGTCATGATGAAGAATTATTCATTCGTCTTCGGGGGTTAGTTTTACGAATGTCTCCGAAGACTACCGGCAAACAAATGGTCGTGTACCACTCAGAATTGACAGTTTGCCGTTGCTCAAACGGAAAAGGGGCCACATGACCCATTAGGCTTCGCTGTGCTTCTTCCACGAACAACTTTTGTAGGACTTATGTAGATCGTCTTGGAATACCCACACGGTTGATTGCTGTTTTGTTTCCGGCTCATAAGCGTATATATATGGTTCGTCACCAGCCACAATGTTATACACGACTTTTGAAGCACCACGGCTGAACTTTTTAATCATTTACTTACACCACTTGACGCGAGCCTTTTTTGAGCGATTGATAAATTATGGGGTATCTAACGAGAATTTTTTTTTACAATTAAGTGTTCATGTAAAATCGAATGTATTGCAGAGGAACTAATGTGCAAGGATGTCTGTATCTCTCAATATATCACATGACGATCTTCACGGAATTCGTAGGCGACGGAACTACGACCATGATTGAATTCACTATACCATCGATATACTGTGGTCGAAAGTTGTGAAAAATAATCCAACGAAAACCTTCTCTTGAAATTTCCATTTTTATTTTTTGTGTCAAATTGATTTTCTGATCTCACTGTAAATAAAACAAATAGCACTTGCACAACGTTGTGAGCAAGACGTATATAAACAGGTGACAGCATTACAGCAGCTGACTATTCCTTGCGAATGTCAAAATACATACAAAATACTTTTACTTTTTTATCTGTATCTGTTTTCTGGTTAGGTTTTTGACATACGGAATGAAACTACACCAACAAAAATCAGCTTTAATTGAATATATGGTTCGTTGCTGTGGTCGTTATAGTTCAGAAGATGTCACCGAATATATCTTTAACTTTGCAGGCGTGACCGACAAAAATTTTTTTTAATTTTTTAGCCTTTTTACGCTTTTAAAAAACGTAATTTAAAAAAACATAAAATGTAAAGTTTCATCATTGAATTATAAAGGAATCAGCTTTTTACTATGTAGCTGTCGTTTTTTTAATATTTAAGGAGCTGACTGCAGGGCGGCATTTGTAGTCGTGTAGACATGTTTATACAATATATTTTAAATATTTGTATTCTTGCTACAAATTCTGTTAAAATATTTTTCATTTTCATTTGATTTTATAAAATATCAACAACCCAATAGCGCTCAGCAATTACGACTAATAATAAATGCAAATTATTTTTAATTTCCAAATAAACCAAAACTCCTAAATAAAAAAATAAAAAAAATTACCAGAAATATTTGCTGTTTTTGTAATTAGAGCACAACTTTTGGAAATAAACCAAACGTGAAAATTGCACTAAATATACATACAAACATACATACAAATACATACAAATGCCAAAAAATGAACAATTTAACCAAATCAAACAATTTGAGTAATTTATGCAACAGTTTCTGAATTACTACGATTAATAAGTACACATTCTTGCATATGAATATACTACATTCTACATATCAGTGGCGGAGGAGAAATTTGAAATGATATATACATATTTGGAAATTTTTCTTTTAATAGTGCAACAGATATGAAATCGCTTGTGTGTGTCCTTTTTCGTCTTCCCCTGTAACCACGTTCGTGTTGCACATACTGACATACTTTAAATGCATTCATTCTGTTCTACATAAATGAATGTGCATTTGAAATTGTATACAATTATTTTAAATATTTAAAATTGTTTTTTTTTTATTTCAATTCCAGTTAGAAAACAATTATTATCCGATAGACATTTGCAGGAAACTTAATAATGATGTTATTAAAACTTTCACTATACATTTTTTGTTCATTCGTTGCTATTCAAGGCAGATGAATAACGATGACAAGAGAACATAAACACTTGACAATAACGAGACAAATGCCATGAAATCGGTTAGTTTAATTGTGCAAGAGCATATCAATATCAACAATTGTAAAACAAAATAGAGTTTCAATAAAATTTAATAAATATTTTTTTTCCTGGCAGTATTTCCATTTCATTTTCCCTAATGTTTCAATCGTGAATAATTCCCGCAAAAATTCTTCGCAGACAACAAAATTCCTTATCATGAATATTATTTCTTCAGCGAGTTTTTCCCCTTTTCCTTTGATTTTGTTTGCCTAATTTTTACATGCGAACTGAATAAAAACATAATGTAATTTCAACATTTCTTTCGAATTTTATAAATATTGGCTTTTAGGTCAAGTTCAGTAAATAGTGTTCATTATTCTGAATAAAAAATTCCCCACAAAACCTTTTTACGCAGAGTATGCAATTTTTTTGTACACATGCAATAAGTTTTATGGTGCCGGTATGTTGAAGAATTTGTATGCGGTTGCAGAGAACCATTCCCTACAATTAGAATATTTAAAATCACAAATTTATTTACACTTAAAAACTTTTGATTTAAATGAATATTTGTTTATTATTAAACCTAAATTTCTTTAACTTTTAAGCTTTACAAATCTTTTTCCCTTTTTTACATTCGCTGAGAACTGATAGCGGGTAGAAAAGTTCACGTGAACTTCATAATAACAATTTTTTTGGGCTCCTAAATAAAAAGTAAAAGGAGGTAAAAAAGTTTAATAACTGCCCATCTTTTCCAATTAAGTCACTGAACCATGCAGTGTTGCCAGGAGCTGGAAAAAAAGAGGCTAAATCGGCTTTTTAAAAACGTCAGAAATAGCTAAATCGCCCAAAAATAAAAGCTAAAAAAGAGACTGAAAAAATTTGTTATTCATAATTCATCATTTTATCAATTATTAATAAAAAAATGCATAAAACATGTCAAAAGTTATTAAAAAAATCACTTTAGGTACAAAAGCAAAGAATAACGGATGACGCTACGCAATTACGAATATGCATATATAAATCAATATATAATATGAAAGGCTTAAATTCAGTACGGATCAAAAATATAACATAATATTCATATTTAGGCATGATTTAGTAATTATTGTATCATTATTTAAATTATTTAAATATATTCAAGTAGTATATCTGTCTTTAAAAACAAAAAAAAAATATGTATATATATATATATATATATATATATATATATATACATAATTTATATTTTATATATATGTGGTGTACCCTGTAACATGTACCGAGTACCTAGTACTGTAAAGCCCACCACTAACGCGATAAAATATTTCTCACTACCTTTTTCAGTCCTTTTCAAGATAGACGTGCGAAGAAACAACTTAAAAATATTGTACAGAAATCGCTTCTTTTTTCATTAAGTTTAAGTTTAATAATTATTGAGCCTTTTTTATAACTCTTTGAAGAAAACAATCTTCAAATTATTATAATATTAGAAGGGAAAAATACTTAAGACTACAATGTAATATCTTAATTTACAAAAAAGTATTCAGCAGCAAGCTTGACATAAAATAGTTGATTAAATGATAAAAGTTATAAAAAGTATGCACGCTTTCATATTTAGAGGAAGTTCTAAATACCACTCCAAAATGTTCTTAAAAATAACTTAAAACTAAACTTAAGTCTAAAAAATAAAACAAAACAAAAAAATATATATAAATACATATATATGTACATCCTTATCCCCTGTGAGTAGCAGGAGTAGCGCTATCATAAAATTCACAACGAAGTGATGTATTTATATCAAAATATGGGGGATGTTCATTAATATAACCTATAGCCGATAAGTAATTTACGTTTGACCAATTGAAAAGACTTTGAGAGTCATCCTTTTCACCAAAATATTATCATGGTCCAAAACCCGAAGCACAAATAGTTTTATCATGTCACAAACATATAAGCCGACGGGAATGTGTTTTGATTTTGAATAAAGAAAGACATTTGTATATCTTTTATTTCGTGATTGATAGTATTTTCCGATACAACACCTCAAAACTTTTCTCTTAAAAATCTCAAATTCCTTTAATATAGTAGGAGAAATGCTACACCAAATTGTAAAAGCATATAAAAAGACTGGTCTAATACTTGTTTTATACAAAAGAAGTTTTGTTTTCATTGGTAAACTTTTATTTTTTTAAATTCTAGTAAAAATTCCATATAGAATGCTTTCCCAAGTGCGATGCCCGTTTATTAAATTTCAAAAGATTACTAAAATTAATTCAAGGTATTTAATTTGGTTTCTTATTGGAATCTCTACCCCATCAAGATAAAGACGAAGCAATTTGCTTTCCGGCACTACAAAACCCCTGCATTTCCCAGAAGCATTTCGGATACAAATCGCTTCACTCTTTGATGTGTCAATTTTTATTCCCCATTTATCGTAAAAAGCCTTGAAAACTAGCAAATGAGTATAAACTTTATGCAAAGCTCTATTAGGGGACTCATCGTGTGCATATATTAAAGAATCATCGGCATATAACAGACCCTTTGACTCCCCCATTACGTGGGGAAAGTCATATATAAAAATATTGAAAAGATGTGGAGCCAAAATAGAACCTTGTAGTACTCCACATTTAACATCACCTTGAACGGATAATATATTATTGAATAGAATTTGAAAAGATTTATTAGAGAAAAAACTTTTGAACAACTTTATAAAAGGAGCACTAAAGCCAATTTGAACCATTTTATAAAGAATTCCATTGTGATAGGAATGATCAAATGCTTTCTCAATATCCATGGAAATGGCAACAGTACAATATCGTTTACGAAGATTTTCAACCACGTCGTTCTGAAACTTCAGTAATCCATCCAATGTGGAATGACCATGCTTGAAACCAAAATTGTTAAATTTGAACATTAGTGTTTTTTATTATTAAAACACTAAATATACATGTATATATTTAATGGGTCTGTTCCAGATGGATAGATAACAAAGTCGCACAAACATGTAAAAAAGCGTTGCAGATGACAAAAACTGTGTAAGATAGATCGCTCATGAGAAAGTAATTTCATTTCATTTCCGGTACAAAGTCCGACAAACTTTTTCTTTGGGTAAGTTTGTGCAATAATAAAATTATCAGCTGTTTTGTGTTCACATAAATTTTGCAAAAAATCAAAACTATGCTTTGTGATTAAAAAGTGTACATTGCAGAATTACTTTAAAACTTATTATTTTAAAAATATTTCTTTTTTGTTTGTTTTTATTTACTTTGATTTTTTCAGTCATGCACACATTTCGTTCGCACTAAGAATATATTGCCTTATAACATTTGGCTTGAAATTGTGGTTTTCGCGTTCCAGATGTTTTGGGTAACTTTTAGAATTAAATGTTGATAGTAAATGTTGATTTTACTCTCATTAGTACAAACTTGCTAAAAGTTACCTGGAACATACCTAATATATTATGTACTTTTATGTGCATTTATTATTTATGCATATAACAGGCATTATTATTTCCTCATCGCCAGTAGAATGGGAACTATCATGTGCATAAATGTCACGAGAGTCTAATAATTTTATTAAATTACCGGAAATTACTAAATCATGGCACACTTCTGTATGTAACCTTTTTAAAGAGCATCGAATTTATAATAAAGAATTAAGCATTTAATTCTAGTACGGTTTTTAAATTTTTTTTTAATTATTTTCATGGTACTAATAAGACGTTTCATTTTCACAGTTGTCATGACTCAACCTGTAACTACATTGAAATTATTAAAATTCACTAAAAAATATGGTGAAAACTTCGCGATCACGGTTCGCAAAACTAAAGCATTTTTACGTCGTCGTGAAGCAGCTTCTCATCCAGCAATTGTAAAACTGGTGGAACAATTTGAGCAGTTGGAACAAGTCAGTGATGTGAAAAATTAAACTCGTTTACGTTGCTCAACTGAAGTGAGAATATTACTGTTGTAGGCCATAGCCTATTGATTAATTTTCAACAAGGTGGTGCTACGTGCCACACTAGTAATGATACCATCGCTATTTTACGTGAAAAGTTTCCTGAAAGTGTTATTTCTCAAAGCGGCAATCACAATTGTCCACCGAGATCTTATGATTAAAAGCTTTAGACTTTTTTAATTTAGGGCTTCTTCAGAGATATGATACAAAGCAATGGCCCCCCCACTCTCGATTCAAGACCACAAAAATGGATTCTTGGCTGATATTGTTATTCATTATGAATGGGATACACTACTTTTTACAATTAAATACTAATTTTTTTACATATCACAATTAATCCTCTTATTGGAAAAGCCCATAGATAGCTGAATACTAGATTAACCAAATCAATAAATGAATTTTATTGCAGCGCATTCTTAAATTGTCACACTTCAACCGATAACTTAAATGCCATTTCATATCAATTAATGTAATTTTGTACTCAGTGTACTTATTTTTTTATGTTTCAAGATGATTTTATGGGTTCAGTAGAAAATAAAAATTCAGCCTTTTTGAGAATAAATTTAAAGTAAAAAAAGGTTAAAAAAGCGACGAAGCTAAAACGTAAATTTCGATTATAAAGGACAAGAAGAAATAATAAATCTAGCCTTGAAAAGGCTAAACTGGCACCACTGCAACCATGTGATATGTCCGTTGCACCAACTAACCAACCCAATGTAACTCGTCGAATTAACTAGATGTCCTGAACGAAGGGTTCAACATTTGTGAAGTAGGTATGGTAATGTTTAAATTAATTGTGAAATTGTAGAATAAAAGAAATATTTTGGCCTATATATATAATATTTTTACCTTTAGAAATTGCTATAAATAAGTTTTTTATACCACTTGACAGCTTAAATGAATGTAATAGTGCAAAGAAATAAACGAAAGCTACAGTGAAGAATATACATGAACATCTATTTTCGTTATTGCAAGTTGCAACATTATTTCCTTGAGACAAATTTTATTTCTTTTTTAGTGGGGAATAAACATTTCTTAACGTCTAAGACGTGTTTAAATTTATGGCAATAGGATTTTTTTTTTTCAAATAATAGTATCCGACCGAACATTCGGAATCGCTGTCAGAGTTCGACAAAAAGCTATATCCAGTTGATGTTCAATTTAAAAGCGCTTAACTTTCCTCAAAACCGAGTTGTATTAATTTCAAGCACTTTTAAGTATTTACATATGGAAATGCATCTCTGAATGTATTGAGTAGTTAGTTTTGGGTATTGAGTAACGGGAAATATATACGGTATTGAGTACTCGGTAATCAAATACTCAATACTTTTACAACACTAATGTTCAACGCTCAGTAAAATTTTTCCCGGAACAGTAAACTTTAGATACATTTTTTGTATATCAACAAAGATACGTAAAAATCAACTCTGTAAAATATTAAAGTACAAACTCTATAACGTTGACGAAATAAAATGTTTTTATGTGTGTTAATTAATTTTACTTTTATTAAATAAACAAATACAAAAATTAAAATTGTTTATATTCAATTAAAACTTCAGTTCTGTTTCGGGTACAATCTGTAAAAAACGAAGCTTGAGTTCAGCTTCGTATTCCGATTGAAAAAGTACTCTCGGTCAGACGATACTAAACAAAAATGATATTGCATAGCATATTTTTATCAACTTATGCAATTATAATTATTTATTTATTTTTTATTAATGCAGTATTTTTTTACTTTTTGAGCGTGGTAGCTGACCGATAAGAAAATATTTTTTTTCTTTTATTGAATAAATGAGAAGTTAATATCGTTTAAAATATTTTTATTATCTTACAATACATGTAGGTTATTATTTTTATTATTGAAACTATAGGTTTATGGTATCTGAAATAAGAAACATAAGTTGAGACTTGATATCCTCTAAATATCTAGAAAATACCGCTTAAAAACCTACGAATTGTCTGTTTGTTTGTGTATATCATATTTTGTCAACCACGATTGCTCGTAAGTACACCATTTTGTGTTTTCCTACATGCAAAAATCTGTTCTGGCAATATTGTATGTTATTGAAATCAATAGCATACTTTAGGGGTTAAAAAACGCTAAGCGATTCAAATACTTAAAAAAAGAGTTAAGAAACAAATTTAGCGTTAGGTTTTTTTCGTTACAGAATTTCTTGATTCGGTCGTCGCGCTCAAAGCCCGCGATAAAAGCTATGCAATAGCTTAAAAATCATTCCTTTTATTTTCAACCGAAATGCTGGTTTATTTATTTTCCACCAGCAAAGCCAAGGCAGATCAACAAGGTAGTAGCGATAGCACAGCTGATTTACCTGAGTAAATGTCAATTGTGTAATATTAAATTTTTGTGTTGATAATATACTCATAAAAACATTGCTGATTCCGAACTGCCAAACAGCACAGCTTTATATGATGTTTGACATTTGTTACGAGTTTAAAGTGTGCTAACAGTGCCACCCGGTTTTGTACAAGTTTTGATGTTTAGTCAGGTATTTTTACAACAAATTTTGCATTGTTGTAGAATCGCTACTACCTTGTAGATCTACCTTGAGCAAAGTTTTCTTTCACAAATTTCAATTCAGCTAGGAGAAAGACAAAGAGATGAATACCTTTTTTCTGTCTTTCTACCAGCTGAATTAAAATCTGAGAAAGAAAATATTTTTTTTATTTTTTAAGGAGAAGTAACACTCAGGCAATTAGTATGCCTACTAACATAACCAGTATGTGTGTTACCTTCTTTGGGAAAGAGATAGTGAGAGAGGGCAGTTGGTGAAAGTGATAAAGTTTAATTTTTACAACTCTGATATTGCGCATTGTGTAAGTTTTTAGATCAGTGTTGCAGCGCTTCTGATGTCAAGTAGGCGCATTAAATGTGTTAAGCATTGCAGCCATTTTATTAGTTATCCGACGAAGGAGGGCGCTGTAATGTCCGCTGGCATACTTCCGTATCAATTGCTGCCGGTACTATTCAGTGACCAAGTGTGCTATGTGTTCATCACATAAACAGTACAACAACAACAAATACAATGGCATACTAATGCATATCTGAAAAAATGCTGTATGTTATGACTTGCCTGAAACTTAGCTCGAACCCACGTTCTTAGACATTACGCGCTAACTACTTCAGCCAACAGCACGTGGAATAGCAGCCTATGTACCAGTTTGTCCACTTAATAAATGTATAAAAAAGCTATTGAAATTGTGTACAGTTTGCAAAGTAAATGTTTACACAATAAAAAATGTTTATATTCAAATGTTTTGATTCGTGTTTTTGCTTTTACTATACAGTGGGGCCTCGATTATCAGTGATTTGGTTAACTGGAAATGTCGATTATCCGGGAAAGAAAATTTGTAATAAGTTCTATAAATTTTATTTTATTTTTTTCAACGATTAACTGCCATTAACTATATTAACCGGGATTTTGCATCGATTAAACATAACCACCTTTATTATCCGGGATTCTAACCATTTTTTTATTGCTTTTGAACACACTCACTCAATGTAAATACATAAAATGAAAAGGGGAATACCCTTGTTTAAATAAGATGAGTCAGAAGCATGTGTACAAGCATGGTTAGTTTTTAATTTCGACGTTTGATAGGTACGAATCCTATTTATGATGAACCTGAATTAGGAAATGGTGTGGAAAAATCTGATGAGGATGATTTAATTGTTCCTAAAATAACTTAAAAAACGAAGCAATACATACATCCAGTACATTGCTGGACTTTTTGGAGAGGAAGATGAACTCCAAGTTTAACGCATTCATGAAAAGCTAAATAACAAAGATATGATTATGGATGGAAGAGAAGAAACAAACAACAAATGACATATGTATATTTTTTCAGAAACTACGTAAAATTAAATCGATCATGTATCGTCCAACCTTTTATTTTCCAAAATTGTTAGATTTTACGTATATCATTTAAAAATTCTTATAAAATCTGTGAATAAATGAATTACATATAAATAAAAAATGTTTAAAAGTACAACTCAAAATTGTTATCAATTAACCAGGAAAATCGATTATCCAGAACGCTTCCGGACCCAACCATTACGAATAATCGAGGTCACACTGTATATCAAGCTAAGTAAATAGACTTTGTGATTCCATATTTCTTCAAGCAATTAATTTATTGATCAAATAATTCAAAAGCAACCGCATAACTAATTTCTTGATTAACAGATTAAAGTAGAATATTAACTCATAGATTTCATTACATTAGTTGGGAAATATATATAATAGGATTTTTCCAAGACTTTTTTATATTTCCCTCAAATTTTTTAACCTCTATGAGTATTAATTTTGTATAATATTTTTGTATATTTAGTTCGTTATGCAATCGTATATTGACAAACTGTAAGTTTATAGCAACAGCGGGATAATATTCTAACAGATGAAAGAATTTAATAGGGGATACACTTTAATCAACTAATAGAAATTATGGTTTTTAAATTACTCGATCAATCGCGTAAAGATTTTATTTCGTTCGAGTAACTTTTATTGTTCAGAAATTTTCGAGTTATTCGTAATTTTTCTATTTTTACGATCGGTACGGAGTTCGTACGAAAATTCCCACTTGGAAATTTACATATATTTCTACACGGTAAAATTATGATGTAGAACTGTGTACAAAATAATTGTTGTATTTACACAAATTTGTTTATTTTTCTAAAATAGAATTGGTGGATTAACATGGTTGTCTATTGATTGATAATCGCTTAAACTGAAGGCATGTCAAACACTCAGAAAATATTTCCATAAATGAAGAAAATTCGCAAAAAAAATTATAATATTGAAGTAAGTCTCTACAAAAATATAAAAATACCGAAAATTTGCAATAAAACACTACTAACATGAAAATGGCAACAATTCGCGAAAAATAAGGCTGAACATTGATTGAAAATATATTTATGTAACTGATAGAAACAAGAAAGAAATTACTTTTTTTCAAGAAAATGGTAAAAATTCGCGAAGAAATCGGCAACAAGCCCCTTGAAGGCTGAGTGCTAAATTAAAATTGTTTAGATATGAGTAAATTGCATAAAAGATTACATCATTGAAAAATTACATTTGGAAAATAAACCGAAATTTCAGAAAAATTTGATCAAACCTTTGATTAAAAAAAGCGAGAAATATTTTACAAATCACTTGTATCGAAAAAAATTCCATTTTGTTTTCATTTATTTTGGATCTGTTCATTTATGTTCAAATAGTGGACTCAATTATGAGGGGTTGTTCACCACAGTCATATTTTTTATTTTTCAACTTAGTACATATGATTTTATGATACCTTATGAATCCCCCAAATATAAATTTCAAAACAATTACAAAGCACAAGAAAACGAAATTACTAAAATTCCGTAACTAATCAATTGTCTGTACATTAAATTTTTCCTGCAGCTTAATCCTGGTACTCTGTTCAAATTTGCGAAAAATGTTGAGCAACATTGATTATTTCGTTTGAAAGTTTTGACAACTATCCAGTGCCGACAATACCAAGATTTAGAACAAATTTATTGGTTTTATTGCCTTGAATTGAACAACATTGTTTTTCCTATGAAAACAAAAATATTGTTTATTAAAAAAAATTAAAACAAATGGACAACAAAATAGTTTAAGGAGCTTGTGCTGCAACAAATCAATTAATGCAATTCGCAGCTGTTGCGTAGGAGGTCTTTGAAGATACACGTTCTGCAAAAAGCCCTTACCTTCATTTCATATAATATTAACAATATTTTCCATTATTTTAATTATTTCTGCTCAACCAGATTAATGCAAAGTAAAATCTGATTAGCTGTTGTTTACAATTCCGTATGAAATTTTGATGCTTATATTATTTCGCAGTTAGAAAATATGCTGTCAGAAACATTTCGTATGTTTTCACAAGATGAACACAGTACAACTTCAGCCACATTATTTTGCAATTATTTCGGATGAATTTTTCTTATACGGACTTTTGACAGCAGTTCGCACGAAATAATGAACAGAGCACCATGCTTTACAGAAAAAAGTCTTCACTTATTGTTTAACATTTCTGTAATAGTCAATATAATATATATTATGTCAAAATTTTTGTGTTCTTTTCTTTTAAACCTCCGCTCTAGAAAACAGAAAGTTTTTAGAGAAATTTACAAACCTATAATTTTTTTTTCTTTTTTGGTTAAATAGCTTGAACAAACGAAGTTTTATTATAGTTTCCTTTAAAAAAAACGGGAAACTTAAGATTCATTAAATTTTTTTGAAATTGAACGTCTAAAATAGTATCTATCATAAAAATAATATTCAATTTTAATGATTCACTTTCGTTCATGTTTTTCTTTTGATTTTCTAAAACCCGATTTTGAGATAAATTTTTATAATTGGAAATCGAAAAAAGTGAATTAAACATTTTTCCTAACTTTTTTGCTTGCTCTGATTATAGAAAGTCATATTTTATATTGCAAAATAACACTTTGAGAATGTGTACTAGATTAAAAAATAATACTGAGTGCTTCTTTAATCTAATACAACTTGTCGAAGTCGGAGGCGAAGTTTAATAATCATAATAAGGCCCAGTGAATAATGACCCAAATAAATTTTGTGGCTTGAGTGGTTCTTCACAAAATGTTTGGTGATTTGGACACTTTGTTGGGTCTCTTATCACTTTCAATAAAACCCCTTTAAAATAGGCGATTGCGATTTTGATTTTCCCTTACACAACTGTTCGTTCGTGCTCTTAAATATTTAGTTCTTTATGCAGAAAGATAAATGTCGCCCTCAAATTTTTTGCGCCTTTTGATATTTTTGACATTTTAAATCGTATATAATAAATAATCACCAAGAGCAGAAATAAAGTCAAACAAGAAAAACAATTTTTAACGATTGTTTCCTTAGATGATTATTCTTTGTACAGCCAGAAAAATTAAGCTGTCACTTAAGTGTCTTAACGTTTTAATGGAAATGTTTACTTTGTACAATCTAAACATTTTCTCAGTTTAAATTAAAAAAAATTATTAAAAAGCCTTTGAAAAAATAGGAAATTTGAATCGACAAAAATAAATATAATAAATCTCGAATCTATATTGACTGACTTAAACTAACTTTTCGATTAGTCGAACTCACGTTAATCGAGTGAATACCCACCCTAGTTCTTTTTTTAAATATATTTAGTTTGTGCCATAAAGTTTTCATATCACTTAATTTGACCATTTATGAAATTTCTCTACGTCAAATGTTTTTTTGTTTGTTTTAGTTCCTGCAGATAATCACATCTATTAAGTAAAATGAGTATGTAAACTGACACATTTATTCAATATGTTGCAAACAATGCTGATATAACTATATAAAAGTTTGTAATTAAGACAATTATAACACGTTTCACATAATGCGTGTCATACAAGTTTTCACCCCAAAAAGTTTGATACTTTATTGCAACGAAGTCGTATAGCAAATAAACCCCCAGTTTGGTGAAATGTCATTAAAACAAACAAAGTGTTTCTGAAAAATTTTTAGATATAAAATAGAAATTAAAGAATAAGTTCATTTAGATTTTTTGAGATATGACCATGTTGCGGTAAAGAAGCAATATGTATGTATGTAGAATACAACTTGCTCAACATTTAGAATCTCGATATCTGATAAATTTTTATTTTCAGATATAAATAGTATGAGGGCAATATTTTGAAATACATAATTTTTAATCTGCAACTTTATCTATCCTGATCCTTTTTCATGATTTGCTACTTACGTTACAAATTTTAAAAGCTGCGTTTGATCTGGAATACAGTACATATAGGATATAAGAATCTTTAAAGATGTCAGAAAATTTTTTCTTATATGCGGTTTTTTCTTATAAGCAATTATTGTTTATTTCTTATAAACATATATATGGACTTAAGAAACTTTTTTCTTATAAGTGTGTACTCTATAAAACATACATATGTACATATTTCTTATTTGTGTCCATCTTTTAAACGCAAACTAAAAGCTATGGTTCATCAAACGCATATATATATACGCATGTATATTTTGTTTATATTCAGTTTTGCCCGAAAGAAAAAAAATTCTTATATGAAATCTTTTTTCATATCATTTATCTTCTTTGATGTTCCGGAAAAATTTTAAATTTTTATATATTCAGTATTGTTGTTTTCGGTCCACTTTCTTATAAGCGGTTTTTTCTTATATGCGATGTGCTTATATCGGGTATCTACTGTAATAAGAGTCGCTACACTCCCATCATCAGTGTTCATGTGTATTTCCATGCATTAGGTTGCACGGTTGAATGTTATTTGAAATTTATATGTAATTATGACCCGAAAAAGAATACGAGACTTATTTGTATTGTGGAAGGTATTATTAATTGTTTTTAAAGTAAACACAACTTCACCACGATCGATATTCAAATTTTACCACCTCTAATTAACATTAAATTAACCCATTGTTATACGTTGGTGTATCTCATGTATCATTTTTCTTTCTAATTTTTTTATTTTACTCAAGACAAGCTTTTTGATTTGATTAATACTTAAGTACGATTGTGTTTTTTTAAATATAGTTGAGTTTTTGGTTTATTTGATCACTTTGGATTTCAACTACTAACAACCAATTTAGTTCGAAAAATAATCATATTAAATAAAACAAATAGCTGCCGCATTTAGCCTTGCAATGTTTGCTGTACAAGCATATGATATTTTTAAAGATTTAGCAGCTACTTTTAATCATTACTAGTGTATCCAGCGGGCCGTGTTCTAGAAATTAATATTAAACATTTACATAAATACATACGATTATATACAAAAACAAAACACATTCTAAATAAACAACTTAAAACTCTGTCTCGTTTCTATGCAAAAGGAAATTGGACAGACACACATGAACATTTTGTTTATTTTTCAAGTTGAAGCTGATACATGCATGTGTAATAAGTGTGCATGTATTAGTAGCAACTTTAAACGCTTATAGCTCCCTAAATTTTTAACCGATTTAAATAAAATTTAGATTGTGCACATCTATGTAAAACCCCGTTTAAAAACATATAAATCTATCCAAAATCGATGTAGTATTACGGCCATAAAAGGGATCTAAAAAAACCTATTTGCCTATTAATAATATAGATTTGGCTATGATATCTTTTCGAGGTCATTAAGTTTTAACGAGTTTTCGTAATTTTCTCGTTTTTTGCTACTTTTTACAATTTTGTAATGTTTAACCGATTTTAATTAAATATTTAAAAAACTGCACAAATTTTGCCGTCGTTCGTCGACATTAGAAATAGAAATAAAGCTATCGCAAAGTTCGTTCGCACGGCGCATTTCAATCGACGAACTGATTGTGCGCATTTTCATACAAACATGTCTGCTTTATTTTCTACGACAAATATTCGTTACGAAAAATTTGTTGTTCGTTCCAATTGCCTCCCAGTTCTTCGTAACAATGTTGAGTACAGAAAATAATGTATTTTTATGTGTCCTTATAAATTTTACAACTCAGTACATCTCCTTACAAGCTAATTACAGCGGAATGTTTAAAAAACACTTTAACACAATGAAGCAAATTTTATAGTTTCTTTCTTTATCATTTAGAATGTTTATAATGTTCATAGAGAAAAACTCCCATATTTATCTAATGTACATGTACAGGGTGACTCAGAATGATATATACGATTTAAGTCATAGTATAATACATAATATTCCAACTCTTGATATATCAATAATAAGTTCCCCACACACGGATGTTGTGTGAATTCATTACACATGAGAGAGGAACGTTTTTGTACTTAGGGAATTCCCGAAATTTTTAATTTTTTATATATTCCAAGAATGCATTGTTTCGATTTTAGGTAACCACCACGTTCACCGGATTTAATAGCTCCTGACAGTTTTCTTTGGTGAAGATCATAGCTGTACTATTGCAGCGTTGAAAGTTATGGATGATATTAGACCATAATATGATAATGGCAATTTGACTCTCATGTGTTTCTTATATTTTTCCAAAACCTGTGAAAAGGTGTATCAAAAACTATTTTGGATTTAGCTGCAATGCGTTGCACTTTTGGGAAACTACCCCTTTGGACGTTCGCAGAAAGTCGTTTTTGGTGAGAATGTGTCAGGCCTGAAGAGTATTATCTCTGGCGTACCTCAAGGATCCGATTTTGGCCCCCTTCTATTCAGCGTGTTTGTCAACGATATTTTTAGTGTTGTGAATTATGCAAAAATACATGCATATACTGATGACATACAGTTGTACATATCCAATATGGTTGGTCATCTCGAGGGTTTGTGTCATAGATTGAACAACGACCTGATTTCTATTGTTGGGTGGGCTAAACTTAATTATTTAATGCTTAATCTAGTTAAATCATTTGTTTTACCAGTCACTAGAACTAAATTTGACTCCATAGATTTTCCAGAAACTGTGCTCAAGTATGATGACAAAGTGAAATACCGGGATTTTCGGGATTCAGGGAATACCAAATCCCAGGATTTGAATTTTTTAATCCCGGGATTTTCGGGCTTCACTCAATCCCGAAATTGCTTACAAAATTAGTTTTGCCTTTTTTTATAAGCAAATTCTTCATGATTTTCCTCCATATTCATCGTGGGAATGCAATTGATCTTTTATATTTGTTTGTTTCACTGTCAATGAAGTCGAAAGATAAAATGAAACTTTCTTATTCTTTATAAATGCACAAAACAAAAGCAAAACCAAAAGTTCGTTGTGGTCTTATTTTCTAGTTGATTCTGCTGGTGCACCAAATGCAAAATTTAAACTTTGACTTTGCAAAGTAAGTCATCCAGAAATTAAATTAGCAAGATATTATTTATTTTTTTATTTCTCTATTTTTTTTTTTGTTTCAGGTCCACAACATACAATTGGAGAAACACGCCGAACCA
The DNA here is from genome assembly GCA_956483585.1 of Gymnocheta viridis. Taxonomy (NCBI): domain Eukaryota; kingdom Metazoa; phylum Arthropoda; class Insecta; order Diptera; family Tachinidae; genus Gymnocheta; species Gymnocheta viridis. The sequence goes on along the minus strand of OY101441.1, from coordinate 61,895,111 downwards.
AAGTCAAAAATAGCCAAAATAACAAATTATGCTGTTTTAATGGAAGACTCAATTGGTTCATGTATTGCGCGAATGACTGCTCTTGATGGCCTTCTATTTTCAGTGTTTACAACGTCGACAGAACTTCGCAAATCGATGACGTCTCTAGTCTTCGAGGTTTAAAAATCTAGGGAAGCGATAAAAGCTAAGTTTATTGATTTCTTCTTCAAATGTAAACAAAAAACAATACACAATATTAACAAAATTAAAAATATTGGCTTAAGATTTAGCCTCACTTTTAATGAGTGAACGTCCACCGTAAACAGACGTTATATAAATATTATATTGCATTCAACAGATTAGTTGCTTAACTTGGGTTTACTTAGAATACAAAAGTGTGCTACTGCTGTTATTTGTATACGGACAGCTTAATGATTTTGGAGTTTCACTTTCTGATATTGATAACATATTTGGTTTTACAACAGATGGAGCATCTAAAATGCTAAAAATTGGGAAAATTATTGCACCTAAGCAACAGATTTCCCTCGCACATGGTATACACTTGGCTATTTTGGATGTGTTTTACAAAACAAATGAAAAACTTATCGTAAATGAATTATCATCTTCAGAAGACGACAAAATGTTTGAATTTTCCGATTTTTGTATAAGAGATTTGATTTCGTATTTCAACAGTTAATGATAAAATCAGGAAAATTTCCAAAATTTTTAGAGTCACCAACTAAAAACGAAGTTTTGCAAAAATATGTTAAAGAGGAGAAAGGTAAAGAACTTAAACTTATTTTAGACAGCAAAACTAGGTGTAATACTCTTTTTGACCTGTTCCAACGATTTCATGAATTAATTTAAAGGAACAACCAATAACGGATCATGAATATAAATTAATCAAACAATTAATAGATATTTTAAATCATATAAAGGCAACAGTTGAAGCTTTATGTCAAAGCGAAATGAATCTTGGAAAGCAGATCCTGCCCTTTCTTTTATGGTAAAAGAAGTATTAAAACTGGAATGCAAGTTAAGCCAAGAACTGGAAAAGTCTCAGCTCATACGAGTTTACCTCTCAGCTGGCTTGGGAATGTCGCAGCAAGATTAATCGGCTAAGCAGGACGAATAAGGTCACACTCTGCTGGCTTCCTGGGCAATCAATAGTGACTAGAAGCACCAGGGAATATCACTGGTACAATATCCCTGGACTGAGGCATGCTAAGCTAATGAATGGAACGTATAACCAATACCGTTTCTCAGCACTCATGTCCCTAAGTAGAAACAATCTAGGAATGCTCACAGGCTTGTGTAATGTTGAATGTTGCAACGTTGTGTTTTTATTAAGCTTTCTCGTTAATAGACCTTTATTTGAGATTTTTGTTTCTATCTTGAAAAAAATCATATATCTCTTAATGTTAAAAAACCAGAATCTCAAAAAATCTCAGAGTCCTGAAGAATTTCGGGATCCTTAAAAATCCAGAAAGGCCGGGATTTGATTTTTTGAAATCTCGAATCCCGGGATTCGTGAAAACCAGTTCAGATTGGCATCCCTAGTTTCTATATTAATTTAACCTTAACGTGTAAAGACCATATAAATATTATTGTTCGGAATGTTTTTCATACACTTCGTAATTTGAGAATGTCTTCTGAATTTGTCCCAATAGCAGTGAAGAAGAAAATAGTGCTTCAACTTATACTACCGCTGACTCCGCAGAAGTTTACAGTACTATCGATTCGCAATCACTACATTTGCTTTAAGCTTTAAGATATTTATATCTTAATACATCCAATTTTTTTTCATGAATGCCACTAAATCATAGAACACTTTAATCTTAAACTTAAAATGTATCGAGCGATAAAAAGTTTTACCAAAGCTCTCTTTGACTATTTTTCAAGAAACAATTAACGTTACCTTTCTTTCTGCTTTATTTACTATCAAAGATTATTTTGTATTCATATTTCTATTTTTTATATTATTTTTAAAAATTATTGTATTAGCTCAATTGAAATTGATAATATTACTACTTATTATTTTATTTATTTTTTCAAATTTATTATAAGAAAAATTATAACAAACTAATAATAAGAGGACTAGCAGCTGAAGGCTATCGGCTCTTGTTTCGATACATTTTTCAATTTTCTTTTAAATAATAGTTAAAAGAATGGGTGTAGATATGTTAATAAGCCAAGAACCATCCATAAATAAAAAAGTTATAAAAAATTTAAGCCATATAGCTCATTCTCTGTCACCCTGTACAAATAATTGTATTTTTTCGATGTTTCTGGAACATTTAACACTCCATTATCAAAGTAGAGTTTAATTTCCCCAAGGAAGTCAGCATTCGAATATTTACAAGCACATACATTAAATATTTTGGTATATTTAAGTAACAGCAAATAACGTAGAGAAAACGAAAAGTAATAGTCCGTGAAAAGAATATTATTGAAATTTTAAAAGCCACTAGCAGTTCTTATACCCTTTGAACATAGAAAAGCAAATGTATATCAGAGAACTGCATGAGTTGATTCACTTTCGCTGCCCACTCACATTAACAATGCTTTTGCTCTGATTTTTAACATCATTAGCCCAATTCACAACGTTGTGCATTTGAGATCGCAAATTTATGAAATTATAAATATTTACAATCATTTATGAACGCTGTTTGCTAAAAACATATTGCAAAACATGAAATTCCTCTCTTCATTTTTTAGTTCGCTCATCTTGTTTGAATTCTCTCAATTGGTTGTTGCAAAATGAAGTGCAAATATAAACTACAGGTTTTTGTGTTGTTGTTTATTTATACACGAGTAGCAAGTGCATAACTTTGTATTTTGTTAATGTAGAGTAAAAATGATATGATGCAGACCATTTGCACAACAATGCGAATTGGGCTAATATTAATTTTAGAAAATGCAAAATTATGCCATTTGATTCGCAATCATGCAGATCTCTGGTGTGTATTTACAGTTTTTAAGAATTTGTAAAAATTGTTAATAGAAAGTGTTTATTAACTTCAAAAGTTTTCAATAAGAGAGCGTCAAAAGAAAGCAAAGAAATTGAGAAATAAAAAATTCTTGAAAATTTTTTCTTTTAAGAATTTTTTAAACAGCTGTTTTATGATTGTATTTACAAAACAAGTTTTCTAAAAGAAGCTGAAAATAAAAATATTTGCAAAATTTACGAAATTGTAAGATAAAGTTTCCATATTTATATTTTTACTATCTAATCCAGATATTATTTTAATATTTGGTAGAAGCTCCTTTCACTTTAATTACTTCCTCGCATCGTCTAGTCATTCTGAATATTTTTATTAATACAATAAATTTATTTTTGTGAAATTTATATTAATTCTGTTGTGAAATTTTCACTATAAGCCGCATTAAAACTATAATTATAAATAAGAAATTTGAACATTAAAATTTTTTACATTTAATACAATTTATTTATTCTGTATTAACAAACTTAAATATCGACTCTATACCAACGAAATAACTCATGTGCTTTTTTAGGTTTTAAGCTTTCACAAAAAAACAAAATAAATTATTTAACTTTGTCAATTCGCGATTAATGTCTATTGAGTAATTAATAAATAAATGTCTATTAAGTATTTAATAGACATAAATCTCTATTAACTATTTAATAGACATTTATAAAAATTGTTTTGTACTACGAGTAGAAAAACAAAACATGATGGCCAAATGTATGATCAATAGGGATTTTATTTGGAGCAATTAAGAAATGTAAGTGCATTGATTCGTCGGCGCAATGCACTGTGTGTCGAATGAAAAATATAGAAGGACCTCGCAAAACTATTAAGTTACATCCTTTAAATTTTCCATTAATAATAAAAGCTATAAAACTGGAAAAAATAATGGCTTAGGGTGCTCATAAAATTTATTTCGACTGATGTTTGTTCTTCGAACAATCAACTCAAGTGTATTGCGCTCCAAATAAATGCCTTTGCAAACATAATAATAATTTTTACTTGGGTGCCGCAATACTTTTGTGTTTTAGATTTCTTTCTTTAAAATAAAGATACGATATTTAATAGTATAGTGAGGTATTAAAAACTATTAAATTAAACACATATTTGTAATTTTGAAATCAAATAACACAAATGCTTTCCTTCAAACGTATCGACACAAACTTCTTAAAAAAATCTACAAAGCCGCGTTTTCCATTTTTTTTTTGCATTTGCGTTTCCGCAGTAGGAGAAAGTGGTTCTTACTAACGCAAGTTGTCGACTCTTGAACTGTAAATAGAATCACATCATATTTATATCCGCCATAATCACATTAAGAATACAATTTTTATTGTTCAGTTTCCATTTAATACATCGTTGAAATTTTTTAAACATAAAAGGTTACTATGTTTTTTAATAAATAATAAAGAAATAAAGATTAAAAATTTAAAGTTAGTACAATTTGAGTATTTTTAGTAAATCTGCTCTTCTGGCCACATTTTTGAGCGGGCGGGTAACAATTAAAAGGCAGATTAATTATATTAAATATATCTAATATAATTTATAAAAAAATTAAAACTCGATGGGCTTTATTTTTTCTTAAGCGATTAACTTAGAATTTCATTAAAAAATCCTCAATATTCGTGCAATGCTGGATATTGCGTGCATGCTTTAATCGACTTAAAATTCCTACTGCAGTATAATCTTTTGAAATACTGAAAATGAAAAATTTTGGTTTTAAAAAAATTTTGAGAAGAACGTCGAGCAATCAAGTTCTGTTTTTGACAAAATTTAGACATTTTTTACTCTCATTTCAAAAACTTGACTTTGGTCTTTTTCACGACTACATGAATTAAGATCAATTAATTAATTTTTTTTAATTGGTGGTATAGATAATAAAACTTTTTGAATTTTTTTTTGTTTTGTCATATCCAAAGAGTATAAATTTGACAGAAGTGTGAAACAATTTACATGGTGCTTGTTCTTCCTCGTCGAATGTTTTGCCAAATATTTGATCAAATGATTTGTATCGGAAAAAATTTTCCACAGGGAAAAAATATTTTCTCATGTTTGCACTTAAGGTTATTTGAAAGCTGTTTGACAAAAAAAGTTAAAAACATTTTGGTAAAACATAATCAAACATAGTTGGTGTTTTTTACGGGAATTGCTAAAATTTTAGTATTTTAAATTTTTATTCTCACTTTTTCCCAAATTAATATTTTACATATTTAGTAAAACATTAATAATTTTGTTAAAAACAAATTGAAATTGATTGTTGAGGATACCCCTTGTTCCTATGCGCATTTCACTGTTGCTAATGCAGATCATCAGGGAACTTTACCGAAATATTTTTTAGAACAACTGGATATATTATATTAAACTTTCATTAAATATACTCGTAAAATGAGATTTAATAACCATTTCAACGTAATTTATGAACGGTAATAATAAAATGTTGCGAACAGGATTTAAACAATATGATGGTGACACAATTAGCCAAATGCAAATAAAAATTAAAAAAAATATATATGAATAAAAATTAAATTTATTATGTACATATATACTTAATAGTGTTGCCAGGTGCTGAAGAGAAAAGAAGCTAAATCGGCTTTTTGAAAAGGGTCACACAATGCTAAGTCCTTTAACACAAGAAGCTAAAAAAAACACCAATACATTTTAATTGAAACAAAATTTCTAATTTTGTATACATACATGCATATGTATAAATGTATGTTGCAGTTCGTTTGAATTTATTATTTTGATAACAATGATTAATTTACTAAATTTTACTTTAACATGAGTGCATTTATATGATTTTGATCGACTGTTATATTTATAATAACTTTGACTAATGTACATATATGTATGTTCATAAATTGTGCTCAATGCATATTGAAATTTCATTACAACAAATATGTATGTATGCACGAGGGCGGATTGATATTGAAGCTACCTAAGTAGGAAAAAAATGTTTTTTTTTTCAAAAACCATTTATTTTCTCAACATAGTCTCCTTTTAGCTCAATACACTTAGTAAGACGATATTCCAACTTTTTTATACCATCTGAATAAAATGATTTTAGGAAACCCGTCAAAATACACGTTAGTTTCGGAAATCACTTCTTCGTTTGAGATGAATCTTTTTCCTGCGAGCCATTTCTTTCAAGTTTGGAATCAGAAAAAAGTCACTAGGAGCTAAATCTGGACTGTAAGGTGGATGATCAACCAATTCGAATTGTATTTAACGTAATTTTAGCATCGTATCTAATGCTGTGTGAACCGGTGCGTTGTCTTGAAGAAAGAGCAATTTTTCCTTTTTTAACTGTGGTCGTTTTTTCTTGATTGTATCAATCAATTGATGCAATAATGCATGATAATGCTTTCCTGTGATTGTGGATCCTTTTTCAAAATAATCGATAATCAATATTTCATGTGTATCCCAAATTACAGTGGCCATAACCTTGCCAGCCGATTTCACTGTCTTCGCCTTCTTCGGAGCACTTCCACCAGCGTCCACCCATTGTTTCGATTGATGTTTGGTTTCAGGTGTGTAGTGGTGGACCCACGTTTCATCAACAGTTATTAATCGACGCCAAAAATCAACAGGATTACGCTTTATCGTGTCTAAACACCGCTGTGAAGTGTTCTGTCGAACTCGTTTTTGTTCGACACTGAGCAAACGCGGCACCCATCTTGCCGATAGCTTTTTCATATGCAAATGTGCATGCAAAGTGTTGAATACACGTTCATATGATATGTTTACCATTTCAACAATCTCACGTAACTTGACTCGGCGATCATTCATAACGATATCGGAGATTTTCTTGATATTTTCTTCAGTAACCACCTCTTTTGGCCTTCCTGTTGATGGTATTGTTGCAGTGCTTGTTCGGCCGCATTTAAATTCAGCAATCCAATATTTTACCATGTCAACTGACGGAGCAGACTCACCGTAATGTTTATCGAGCTTTTCTTTTGTCTCTTTTGCCGTTTTCCCTTTCAAATTATAGTGTTTAATCACTGCACGAAATTCACTTTTTTCCAATTTTCAAGAAATACAAAAGTTGCTTACTACAAGCGACTACAACAAATAAACTAATCGATGAATTTGGGTGAAACTTAACCAGCTTTCGTTTGACAGATCGCAATTTCAAAAAAAAAATTGTGTTTGTGCTGCAATCTAGCGCTAGGTAGCTTCAATATTAATCCACCCTCGTATGTTTAATATTTTGCTAATTAGAAATTAATCTCATTATTCTTTTGTTTAAAAGGATTAACTGTATTTATTATTTTATACATTAGATTTTATGTTATGTTAAAACTTTAAACTTGTACAAGAAAAGACTTTTAAATAAAAATTCATTTCGCATATTATCATTTCACGAGTAAAGTCAGAAATAATAATCAGCGGACTTTTATTCAAAACCAATAACTAAACATTAATAAGAGGACTCTTTAATGTGCTGTTCATAGAATCCAAGAAATCGACTTGAGTAGAAAATATGTATGGCAACCACTCGAATAACTGAGTGATTTTCATACAAATTGTTCACTCAATTTGATTGATTGGATTCTAAGATTTTTATAGTCGAAATTTTCCGTTATCTTATTAAAATATTAAAAAGTAATATCCAGGAAACAAATCTCAATTCTAGTGTTATCACAATGGACTAGAACGGTCTAATTGAGTCAAAGTTTCTGGCTGCCAACCTTACCTAACTAAACCTAACCTAATATCCAACTAGGACGTTGATCGTCTGGTTTTGGTTTTACTGATCAATTAAATTACAACATAATCAAATAAAAAGGGAGATTAATTCCTCCTTGCTACAAAATAAATGTATACTTTGTGAAACTAAAATGAAAATACAAACCCTTGAAGAAGACCATAAAGCTAAAACATAAATTTCGAGACTAAACGATGAAAAAAGAGGCTATATTGAGCCTGGCAAAGGCCACACTGGCAACGCTGGTATTTAATTTAAACACGCTTATTTACACACATTACGAATTATTTAAAATAAAATGCAAATGTACATATGTACATATGTATGTATGTGTTAAACACTCGAGTTTTTAGCAAAAATGTTGCAATTAAATATTACAAGCGTTGCAACGCTCTTAAAAAATGAAAACATATATTTTTAAATCATTCAACCAAATTGTAATTACAAAAGTAGCTGCGGTAAGTAAGTATTTATAATAATAAATATTATTAATATTTATATGAAATAAAAACATGTGACTTTAAACCAGATAAGTTATTTAAAATCATAAAGAATTTGCTACATTCAACTAACAATGAATAAAAAAATATTGTGTACATACTTGTGGCCATTTTTTCAAAAGTACATTTGTGTGGAAATTACTTAAAACATTTACAGCCTTATTCACAAACGTTTTATTAGAGACTAATAAGCAAAAATCTTTAAGTAATATTCACAAACGTTTAATAGCACTATGAAGCTGCAATTAGACACTAATAAACTCGAAAAATTTATTGTAGGTATCACCCTTCTTTATCCGTTTAATAAGTTGACATTTGTATTGTTAAAAGTAAAAAAAAAATTGTGAAAATTTGAAAGTGTGAAAAATAAAATAAATACGAATGTTTTAAATGTAATTTCGACAATCGGTAGGTTTGAGCAAAGTATAACAGTAAAATAAGTACATTTTTTATGAAGTAATACATATTTATACACACACAAACGCATAATTTTACCTGATCATTGAAATATTGATTCTTGTCTTGTCTTCTTCCACCCAGTTGTCGCTGCGTTTTCTTTTAATGATTTTTTCCATGTTTTTGCACATTGCAAACACCAAAAATTTTCCAAATAAATCAGTCAAATAAATTAGTGGTGTATAAAAAACTGCAACGTACTTGGTATTTTAATATTTTTGTAATATTTAATCAAAATATATTAAAATATATTGTTGGCAATGCCATTTCAACACGTCTTAATAAATTTATATATATTTTTAGATATTATAAGCAATATGCTATTAACCTAAATTGATTAAACAACCTTTATATGGATTTAATTTCATATTTTTCCAACCCTTAGAGAATACTTGCTAATCGAGTATTTTATTATATGCAACATTATATGCATCAAACCCCGTCGGAAGAAAAACACAACATTAATTTTAACTTGACAATTCAAGTAACACAGTGTAGCTAACGCACAATTACAAAACTGAAAAAATCGCTTAATAGTTCATTTTGCCTTATTAAACGTTTGTGAATAAGGTTTCTTATTACTGGCTAATAAGACTGAAACTGATTATTAACTAATGTGAGCATAATGTCAATAACAATTTTTGGTGAATAAGGCTGTTACTGTTTTTCATGTAAATTTTCATCTCAAGTCAAAAGCCTGTATTATGGAAAATATATTTTAAATTGCAAACCCCTTGCACAGGTGATGGTGCAGCAGGGTTCCCAGTTTTATTTTATACCTTATCCCCAATTTGCAATGTATTTTTAGTTTGAGAAACACTACAATTTAGGGAAAAACTTTTTTAAATATGCGCAGTCTTGAAGAAGATCAAGGTAGTTTAACATTAAGGTCGGCATTTTAGTCTCAACTGAACGTCGATTTGATTTCAAAGTTTAATCTCAAACCTTTATCTTGGTGTGAAAAGGGGCTAAAAATAATGTTTGGTATCATGTAAAAACATTGTATTTGTTTCGATAACATAGCATGAACGCAAGAACAGATACAATTCATTATACCTATGTTGTTAGTTAACAAAGAAAAAATTACAAAGATTTCAATTTAGTACTGTGGGGGTCATAAAAGTATTATTTAAAATATTTTTTGTACCGAAGAAAAATTTAATTTTCCATCACTAACATAAAATACAATTTTCTTTAACCGTTTTTGACTTCCCTGCGAATTTAAACAAAAGCAAAATGTCTGTTGTTTTTTTATTGTTTTATTGTTGTTGTACTAAACAGACCTGTATTATTAGATCATGATAGAACATAAGCTAATATGCAGTGTTGCCAGGTGCCGGAGGAAAAATAATCTATAATCGACTTTTCAAAAAAATCAGAAAAAGCTAAATTTATTGAAAAATATCTAGTCATAGAAAAAAGTTTTAAGTTATAGCCATTTTAAACAACAACATTATTTTTTTTTGGCATTTTATTGTATATGCCACTTTTTTGGAAGTAGTTTATATACAATGGCGCACGTGAAAATGATCTATGTATCTCTAAAATTATCTTGACGTATATTGCACTATATATGGCGTTGTGAGCCAAACCAAACCAAAATATAAATATTTTTTTCTATCGAGATTGACACGTAGAGGTTAAGTTTAGCAAAAAAAATTGTTAAATCAAAAAATCGTCAATGTATAAGTGGTACTAAACAAAAATCGACAATCCTGATTTTGTGAAATTTGCTCTAAGAAATCGACAAAATGTCGTAAGATCGTCACGTTTGGCACCCCTGCTTCCAGCAATACAATGACCCGAAACATACGCGAAGAAGTGGTTTTTAGACAATAAAGTAAACGTGATGGAGGAGTAACCCGCTCAGTCCCCAGATCGCAATTCGATTGATAATTTATGGACAGATATAAAGAAGGGAGTGTCTCAAATACAGGCAACCGGAAATGTAGCCCTCTGGACGGCTGTTAATCAAGTCTGGAACTCAATTTTGAAAGAAAGATGCTCGTGAATTCAATATTATTACCAATTATGGGCTCGCAACAAAATATTAATTTTAATATCTTAAGACATCATTATTATAGTGAATTCTTTCATTTATTCTTGGTTTAAGTATTTAATTTCAGTACAAAATTAACTATGGTGATGTTTTTTTACTGAGTGTTTTCTAAGTTTTTTTAAGTTTAAAACAAAATACATGTTTTTTATTTAATACTCTTACACAGTCTTATTAGTATCTTACGACACACAAGGCGAATTCGTAACAGGTGGTCTCCACAGCTCAGCTGATTATTTTTACTCCTTGCATTTCCTGGCATTTTGATCTGTTTTGTTTGTTAAAATTTGTTTAATTTTAATTTATATAGTTTTTGACGTTGATTTTGACAAAGAAAGCAGGTATTTTTCAAAGCGAATTGAGACGAGTGTACCAGTTATGAATTTGCCTTGTACGACACATTTTCAATAAAATAAGTTTAACGTATTTAAAAATATATGACGAAGAAAAATTAGTTTTATAATGAGTTTTTTAACTTTTCTTTTTTCTCAAATACATATGTAAAGACAACTTCTTATTTATTTTCACAAACATGCGTTTTCTTTACTAAAAAATTTTAAATGCTTTTTATCGTATATCCATAATAATGTTACATACGGTATTATAACGCGCGTTAAATTTTTATCAAAAGTGGATATACAATAAAACGCCTCCGTAATATCTTAAAAACCATAAGAGATGGATACATGGGGATTTCGATCTATGAAATTTACCACAGGAAGCGGTCTTATCTCATTTTTTATTTATTTTGTGATATGCGTGGAGATAACTTCGGGATGACGATGTGTCAGTCCGTTAAGTGACTTGCTTATGTGACGAGCTTCAAGTTTCCGCTTTTATGACAATAATATTTTAAATGTAACATGCATTAGTGAACATGTATTAGTTCACTTTTCTTTATGGTATTTATGTAAATAGTGTATTTCTATAATAAAACGTCTACAGACAATTAATCTCTTCAATACACCTTTTATTCATTTTCTATGAAATGACACTTTAGTTTGCAATACTTTAATTAAAAACTGTTGAAAAAGTTTCTATCGAAAGAAAATACGAATTTGCTCCAGCGTTAAAAAAACAATTGCTGTGTAATCAGAAGCAGAAATAAAAAAATAAAAATAGAATGCACAACTATGGAAACAAAATGGCAAACTAAAGATATAATAAAATAATAGGAAAAGTAAACATTCAATGATTTTAAAAGAGATAAAAGTTTATATATTATATTATTATCTCATTATGTTGTAACAACTACGATAGAGGAATTGTAAAACGTTAATGTAAAGATGTAATTTAACAAGAGCCCTCTGGAGAAATAAATACATTGGGATATTCGCAGCGTTGTCAACTGGGTGCGTTTCGCACCATTTTCGGTGCTTTTTAAAATTCCATCAGAGCAAATTTAACACAACTTTTTCTTTCAGTGTAAGAAAAAAATCTTTGTACAATAAAATACACCTGTTTAATTGAGAATAACTATTTTACATATTTGATCCCATCTTAAAAAGTTTTGTAAAATTAATGTACAAATATGTATCATCTTGTACAAATTTGTTCAGTTTTTTTTTAATTTTATTGTAAAAGGCTGTGTATTATATTATATTGAAATGCAAATTTTTGGCTAGCTTATTTTTAAGGTTTTTTTAGTAGGTAATAAAAGAAATCGGTAGACTTAACTTTTTTTTAAATATTACCTTTTCAAAGTGAAATTTATTTTTGAATTATTTTTGATGGCACAATATCGAAAAATTTTTTTCCTTACAAATCGGCCAACCATACTGTGTATACACTCATACCCCGGTTAGCGTCGCTAATTGGGACCGGAAAAATGAGACGCAAACTGAAACGACGCAAACCGAATCACAGTTTTCCAAACAATTGTATTCATTTTCATTTATTTCGTTCCGAGACTCATAATTTTGGCAAAAAAATTATTTTTCAATAGAAAATACCAATTTTTTATTATTATTTTTTTTTATTATATTACACTTTACCAAATGTAATTTGAAACTACCAACGAAGACAAACTTGTAGACAATTTTCACATGCAAACATTTATTGACGACGCAAATCGAATCACTAGCGACGCAACTTCGAAGCCATGCGACGCAAACTGAAGCAAAAACGACGCAACATCGAAATCGCGGTAATTTTAAAAAGACGCAACTTCGAAACGACGCAAACCGGGGTATGAGTGTATTATAAATTTTTAATATGAAAATATCAAACTTCTGATAAAAAATACATTTTTAAAAATATTTTAATAAATGGATAAAGAGTGAACTATTATTATTCAATTTAAATCCTTACTATTATTAATCGTTGATCTACTTTTAAAAAGTTTAGTATAGAATTTAAGTAATAAAAAATTATTATCTATTTTTGTTGTTTTATTTTCTTAAACTCTTAACTGTAGAAGACTAGTGTATTGTTATATTTTTAAAACAAAAATGTTATAATTTTTATGCAAAATTAATTCAGTAAACATTTTAAATAAAAGAGAAATTCTAAAATTGACGCGTTTTCTTATATGTCGCATTTTTTGATCCATTTTGGTGCTCTTTGAAATTTTAAAATTGGCAGCGCTGGATATTCGTCCAAGGAAATATTTATAAATAAACTTTAGAAAGAGGCCTGTGTTGAATTGGTGTGAAATACAACTACATACATTGGATTATTGAAACCCTATGGATAAAAAAGATACGCAGTCTCATTTAAATGCAGTTGAGCTTCCAACGCTAGAATCTAGGCGCACAGTAGTGCGACAGGCCAAGTTCCGGCCACACAGTGTGTATTATTACACGAAACCATTCAAGCTGTTTTTACCCCGCTCATAACTTTGCTCCACTTTATCATAAAATAATGAAACTTGAAACATAAGGTCTCCTTACAGAGCTAACTTCATAGATGAAAGCTTCCGGAGATATTAAGGGGTAAAAAGTGCATATTTTAGTACATATTCACTAAGAGCTGAAATTTGCTATCCTGGTAGGTCTTAGTGAGCAATTAACCAGAAAACCCCGAAAAGGGGAGTTTTCATCCGGGAGGGACTAGGGTGCCCGCTTTTTATATGGGGCACTTCCAGTATATCTAGAAAGCTGAAGTTTGGTATACAGGTAGGTCCTGTACTTTACTTTAAATTAAAAAACCAACTGTGTTGTTTACTTTGTAAAAAAAAGCAGTAACAATTTGCTTTAGTCTGCGTATCGATAACTTTTATTATATGTACATTTAGGGATGTGTGAGTGACCCTATCAATGTTTGTATGGTTGCGTTAAGGATTGCATGACTTTGTTCTGTTGCATTGCAAATTACGTTTTAGAACTCATGATTAAATTAATTGTCGAAATGTCCACGTGTCCTTATTATATCGCACAACTGAAAACTGACTAGGTCTTTAAAGAGCATTGCCCTATTTAAAGCAAGTGTGTTTAAAGTCGTTGTTTTCGCATGAATTTGAAATAGTGACATTGCTGTCCTTATTTTTTTCACATAACTGTACATAACGGTAGTATTTTAATGTCAAGAGTTCAAAATTGCGGATAGTTCTTACAGGAACATTGAAGTTTAGTTAAATAAGTAGAAATTCTGAATCAACATCAATACGAATCAGACTCAGAACAAATAAAGCATTCAGCGTCAATCGTTGACTTTTTTGAGACAGCAATTTCATCAGAGCAAGTCTGCTACGGCGGCTAGATATAAGAATTCCAACCAAGACAGAAAATTAAAAATTGTTTTTATACCGATTCAATACTATTAATATGAATAGAAACAAGAGAAGTATATAAAAGCTTTGTAATATAAAGATCTAGAAATTCCTTTGATCAGGGTTTCATGAATCCAAGTATCTCAAAGCCTTTATTTACCATTATAGAGATGTGATCACGAAAGTTGACTATGCCAAAATCCAATATGGTTTCAACTTTATTTAAAATAGCAGTATCAATATAATAAGTCTCGATCAGATTGTCTCTGAAAATTTACATGTTCTTGCATTTCAAGATATTTAACAACTCCAATAAATTAAATCTGCACCAATTCGAATCGAAAATTTTTCCGTTTTGCAAATTTGGTATTCTGCGTTCCGTTCCCCGTATCATTTCGATTTCTTTTTCGATTGTATGTATGTATGTACATATGTATTTTGCATCGATCGTAGCTACGTTTTTACAAGTGCTTTGTTTACTAACGGAAAGTTTTTCGATTTTTAGTTTTTGTAGTTAAAAAAATTGTATAATTAACAAAAAGGCTATAAAATTATTTTGTAATAAATTCTTTATTTTTTGGTCAAATTTTAAAGCTTTAATTCATTTATTGCATGTAGAAAAACACAGCACCTGACTGATATGAAAAGCTGGTAAATTTAATGGCAAGCAAGGATGATATTGCGTGTGGATATCAGAAGCATCCCAAAGAAGTGCAGGCATTCTAGGATAAGTTCCCAATGACGCATATAAAATAAAATATCACCTCCGGCGCTACAGGATTCTTCACACTAGAATAGTTTGGGGACAAATACCGCTTACTCATATTTTAAATTTTTCTTACTTCCCTTTTGATGCGTTTATTTCATTATAGTTACTACAATATTTATTTTTTATATATTTATCACTATTATTTTCACTAAATTTATCTTTTTACAATTTAACAATTACAATGTTTACAAAATTGATTATTTTTTGTTTCTTTTTCATATGTTTTATAGCAAAGCAGCTGTTCTGTTCTTCTTTTCCTTTCTATTGTTTTTTTTGGAATACCATTTTTCGATTCGAACGTAACTGAATGCGGGAATGCAATCGAAACGCATCATAGAGGTGAATTAATTAATAACAGCAAACTTCACACGAATATAAAAATTACAATAAATTCGGGTAATTAACCCACGATTTGAAAACATTAAAACTTGAATTAATTAATTTAATATAAAAAAGGTGATTAATATTTTTTTATATTTAAGTACTGTAAAATAAATTTACTTTTGATACATTTTTTTCCAATTACAAATCTTAAATGTTTTCAATGTGCCAATTAAACGGATTAAAAACACATTTCACTTTTATTTTATTTTTTATTTGCACAAAATTTACAATAAGCTTTATAAAAAAGTAAAGAATACATAATTTAATTATAACTCACAATAGAGACAGACATACATACATACGTATACACTAAAAACCCATTAAGGTGAATTCGTGTATAAATTATGGTATTTAAAGAAAAATTCAATTATCTGCATTAATTAACTATTTAAAATAAAAATACAAATTTATGTAGTATTCTTAAGTTAAAGTAAACGAATATAAAATATATAGAGCAATGAATTGCCATCCTAAGAGATAAAATCAATTTCCAGTTTAAGTATTTAAAGGACAATAAAAAATACATACAGAAACATAAAACGAAAAATAAACAACCAACTGATTTGCTTGTTTAAACATAAAAATTACAGAAAGAAATAAAACGGAACAAGAATTAAAAACAACAGTACAATAGGGAACATAAAAGGAC
This sequence comes from Gymnocheta viridis, assembly GCA_956483585.1. Taxonomy (NCBI): domain Eukaryota; kingdom Metazoa; phylum Arthropoda; class Insecta; order Diptera; family Tachinidae; genus Gymnocheta; species Gymnocheta viridis. The sequence goes on along the minus strand of OY101441.1, from coordinate 61,878,914 downwards.
ATAAACAAACTATGACTTAATTTAACACACGTTGGTGAACAACATCAAAGATACACTCCACAATTTAGACAGGCCACACACAGTTACTTATTGAAGGGACATTAAATAAAAAAATAAAATATCTGGCAGACACGCAAGCTAACAAACGGATCAATAAAACAGACGTGTTTAAAAACTCATTTAGAAAATATCTATTCCCAATTTATACAAAATGGTATCAAAGGCATAAACAGAGGATATGAATGTATATGGCTTATTGCGTATGACACCATAATCGGGTTCTAGGCTGGGTAAAGAACGACTAGAAAAGTTTTGCTGCTGCTGCTGCTGTTGTAGTTGTTGTTGTGAAAAACCGCGTGCAAATGTTGCCAATGATGAGAATGACAATGCTGATGTTGTTGCCCCCGGTTTACGAACATTCTGTTTCATTTTCTCTTTACGAGCTACAAGTTTTTTGGTCTCTCGCACCATATAAATGGCATCTGTGGTTGTCATAAAATCATGTATAATCTACAAACATAAAAATAGAAGCAAAAAAATCGTAATGATGCAAAAAGAAGTAAATAAAAAAAAACCATCATTGCACTTAAATACACGAAATTATACTCACCTTACGCTTAATTGGACAATGAGCGAATATCCATATTAATGTGCATAACGTATTAAAAATTTCACAGTCCTTATCACACCAACGCAACAGCATTTGGGCAATTGTAACGAGACCACCCTCTTGAAATGTATTTGCGGTTGTACTGTTGTAGCGCGCTAAATTCAATATAATGCGACTGCAATACATAATCAATTGTTTGTCAACCTCCGAACGTATGGCTTGCGCCATTATGCCATAGCAAAAGGTTGATATGAAATCCGAGCGACACATGAGTAGATGCGGCACAGTACGTGATATGCGATCTGAAAATAATAAAGTTTTGGTATTGTTTTGCTTAATAAAGAAAGCTATTTAATACTCTAGTTTTTTCTTGAAAAATTATTCAGCTTGTTGGTTTTCCAAACCCTGTTTTATGCGTACAGTTTTCCTTTAATTATTCTTATTCCTCAAGCATTCTAATGGTTTTGTTAACTACATACTTTCCGATTAATTTGTATTCAATTGTGCTAATGTATGCAAAGAAGTACTACTTCTATTTTGATATTTCAAATTGCTTTTCAAGCTTTTTTTCTGTATTTTATCGATATTGATAATTTTTTTTTCTCGCGTCGCCCCTTTTCAATAGATGTATTTCGATTTTACTAACCTTCTTCCATATTTGCTTCGCTTCGCATAAACTATTTACGTAAAAATTGCTGCCGACTTTTGGTCTTTTTATAGTTTTATTGCTCGTTTTCTTTCTTTCTTACTCTGATTCGTGCTTGTGGTATAATTAGTATTTTTTGAATTTTTGGTAAAAAAAAGTTGTTAATTTTTGCGATATAAGTTATTCTTCCATGGTTACGTACCTTTTCATAGTTTTAGCTATATTTAGATATTTTTCGCTTTTAACGTGATTTTTTTCACTACCTGAATTTTGCTTCTTTTTTATTTAATGTTATTTTTATTATTTCTAACTTTATTGATTTTTCAATCCAAATTAATTTATATTCGACTAAAGTCCGTAAAACTTTATTCAGAAAACACTTTATTAGACAATTTTTCAAATCACTTGAGAACTTAATAAGTTGTAATAATACTCCTTGTATTCTTTTCCCAAAATTTATAATTTTTATAAATAAAACTTTAATTTACATAGAACTTAAAATCTCAAAAAAAAACTTTGTGTAATAATAATGTAGTTTCGAATAAATTATATATCCCTAATTCCCGAATAATCGAACAATTTATGTCAAATAATCGATTTCTGATAATTTTTTCAGATTTCCAACAGATTAAATTCTTAAAGATTGTATTACATGTTTACTCTGTTCAGTTCTTAGGGAACTGTTTCACGTACAATTAAAATGACCCTATTATGATTCACAACTCAACTGAGTTGTCAATTTGTAGTTGACTACGTCGTTAATCATAATACGGGTAACAACTTAACGAATACAACTTAGAGAACAGCTTATTGAAACTTATGTTGAATTCTAATCCATAATAATAATTTGACAACTACAACTCAACTATCAATTTAGTTGTGTATCATAATAGGGACAATATTGTGATATTTGGATCGCGATCCATTTTCTGGATCAGTACTTGCGTTAATACTGCATGCTAAACGTGCAATAAATATCGCGATACTGGATCGCGGTCTATATATAGTAAAACAAAAAATAGAAAAACTAAAAATTTACAGGTTTTCCATTAAAAAGCAAAGAAATTCGACTAGCTTATATTATGATTCAAAACTTTAATCATATTATAATTGAATGTCTTTCAGTGAGCTAAACAAACTCATAGAAAGTGCATAAGAATCGAACATAAACTGTAATAAAATCAAAAAGAAAAGCTATAAAATATTTTTTCATGCTATACTTTCGATATCAACAGCAGCTATTTTAAGAGAACAAGTTTTTTCGGCAAATACGAGTATCTACCAAAGAATATTATAAAAGATGAGATTAATATGTCGTAAACACAATTACTTTTTTAAACATATATTTATATATTATTTTTTAAAAACGTTTTCAAAATACATACACCTTGCAAATATTTGAAATTTTGTGTTTTTAATTCCTTTATTTTAGTATATCTATTATATAAATAGGCAAATACAAATTTTTAGATGCCTTTTACTGCTTTCTTTGTCAGCCCATTTTCTTAATTTTTTACCAAATGGTAGACATTGTTGAGCCTTAGTAACCGGACTATATATTATTTAAAACGGTTCAGTATTAAAGGAATAAAAGGCTCCTAAAGTTCATTTAATTATGTAAGTCTTAGTTCCATTAAAAACATAAGTAAAACAATGATAGTGTTTAAGAGTACCTACATATTTATTAATGGGTGAATTTGAAAAAGAAAAAGAGATCAGACAGAGATGAGAATTAAATATGGATGTGGATATGCATGTTCATTACGTATGGATGTGTTAGCTTCAATTCAAGCAAAGACTTAACAAATAAAAATATGCGTGTTTTAATGCTATTTTATTTTGGTTATTCTTTTATCCATGGAGAAGGGAATGGTAAGATATTTTTCTCTTTAAATAACTGCTACTTTAATAGGTATACTTTTAAACTAGCGGTCAAATTTCGACCACTAGGCAAACTCCAGTTTTTATTAATCTATATGTAAAACGTAATGTGTGTTTGGTTGTACCTTATAGAAGGAAGACCTCTGTACCGATCTTCCACAATTTTCACTGTAACTCTGAAATTAATTATAGGCTACTTTTTTCAATCACACCCACTTTTTTAAATTCAGGGTTGTCACAGAATTCAATGTACATAGTTGGAATTGGGTTTGAAAACGATAAAATATATACTTTGTTCAAAACAGATAGTAATTCCAATTGAACATAAAACCGATTACATTGAAATTCGCCACACCAAAGTGTTTATTTTATTGCTTTTAAATCCAATTCCGACTGCAGTGGATTCTATGACAACCTTGATTATGGTACTCAGTCCACATAGAGGTCCACTAAAATTTGTTTTTAAATGGGGAGGCGAAATGTGCCCACCAAAAATATGGATTATCAAATTACTGTGTTTGTTTAACCTAAACTATTTGAATTTATTTGGATTATTCCAGAATTAAAAAAAAACTTACTCAATTAATCGAGCAAGAGAAAATCCCAGAATCGATTAATCATTTACTCGAACAAACGCCGACGAATACTCCATGATTTACACTCCAATTTCGAAACTATTTTTCGAAATTTCAATATAATTTAAATGGCAATTTGGATCGTTATCGAATGCGGTAATTTGCCCCCCTGGATAAGTTATCATCACTCGGCATTGACAAATATTTCTTCTCATTCTCTCACATGGGATTGATGGTTACCGTCGGTTAAAGGAATCGAGTATAGTTTTCTTTAAACACATGCGAATGTCATGTGAAGTGGTGGTGGAGTATGAAACGAAAATCATATATTAATTAATAAGGGAAAAAAGTCCGGTATTTCAGCTTCCCGATAGTTCCCACATGAACCTTCTAATCAAATTTTGGTATATCCTTCAATTTCATCGAAGGAAAAAAAAAACAAATACAAACTTGCAAAAAAATTAAAGTTGTTCTACGAAAATGCTATTTCAAAACCCAAACCATATCAAATATCAGTTATAATTCTTCCATTAATATATAGAACCTAATCTTGCTCTCATCAGTTGGTTGTGAAAGAAAATAGTCGTAGAATTTGTTTTGTTTTGATCGCAACAATGTTAGCAAAAAAGGAAACAAAGAAGGTTATCAGTCGCCGAAAAATGAAAGATTAAAAAAAATTAGATGAAGGCGTTCTTGCTAATCGATTGGCCAATGATTTTCATATTTCTGTAGAAGTAATTTCAAAATTAAAAAAAAAACAAAGCAAACATTTATGCAGCAGTATCAAATACGTATGAAAGAAATTAAGTTAAAATTTTACATAAGGCAGAATACGTCGATTTGTAGAATCAAATATACAAATGGTTCTTAGATGAACGCGGAAGGAACTGTCCAATAAGTGGTGCTATTCTAAAAGCTAAACATTCAGATAAAAAGCTTCATCAAAATAAAGTTACTGATTACTTCACCGCAACAAATACCAAATAATCGTAATGTGTAATAATGTACGCATATCTTCTAATTAGTTTTCATGTTAAAAAAAATAATAAATATATTTATATGTGCATATAATTCTAAAGGTACGGTCACATTGGGGAAACATTTCATTCAAATATGTTTAACCAAATTAATTTTAACTCAGTACACAATTTGTTTTCTGGTCACACTAACGTTAAATGCAAACATGAGAAAATATTTTTTCCCTGTGGTCATACATAACATATTTGAAAAAGCATTCGACGAGGAAGAACAATTAATGTAAATTCTCTCACACTTCTCTCAAATTTACACTCTTTGCATAATAAAAAACAAAGAAACTATTTCAAAAAGTTGTATTATTAATACCACCGTAATTAATTAATAGATCTTAATTCACGTAGTCGTGAAAAAAAACAAAGTCAAGTTTTTGAAATTAGAGTAAAAAATGGCTAAATATTGACAAAAATAGAACTTGATTGTTCGACGTTTTTCTCAAAATTTTTTCAAAACTCAAATTTTTCTTTTTCATTATTTCAAGAGATTAGACATAAAAAAGACTGCAGTAGAAATTTTAAGTCGATTAAAGCATTGCACGCTATATCCAGCACTGGACGAATATGGATAACTTTTTTACGAAATTCTAAGTTTTCGCTCAAGAAAAAATAAAATATAAATTATATTAGATATATTTAATACAATTAATCTGGCGTTTAATTTTTACCCGTCCGCTCAAAAATGTGGCCAGAAGAGCAGATTTACTAAAAATAGTAAAATTTTCAGAAGCATTTTATTTACCTGCATGAAAATTGTACTAACTTTCAATTTTTAATTTTTATTTCTTTATTATTTATTGAAAAACATAGTAATCCTCTTACTTTTAAAAAATTTCAACGATGTATTAAATGGAAATTGAACAATAAAAAAATTGTATTCTTAATGTGATTATGGCGGAAATAAATATGACGTGATTCCATTTACAGTTCATTGATTTTGTTTTAAAACACTGTTATTTCAAACTGTTTGTTCTTACAATAACTTTGCAAGAACTAACAATTATTTGACAAACAAAAAGAAGAAAATATTTGGCACTGGGTGGTCGTCTCACTTTGTTCACATGGGAAATATTTTTCTTTAAAAGCAAATAATTTTGTTTCTAAAAATCAGCTATTTTTCTGTTTGCCCCTCAAAAATATTTTATGGTCACACTACAGCAAAGAAATATTTCTCCAAAGTGATTATTATTTTTGGCTAAAGTTCGTAACATTTTTAGTCAGAGAGAATTGGACATGAAACAATATTCCAAAGCAACAAGGGAAAATTTTAACACCAATTAATTTTAACTTACACGACAGAACAGAATTCTCCTTTTTCGTCAAATGTTTGCCCAATGTGACCGTACTTTAATTTACAATTTGAAAATAAATAAACAATATATAAATACACATATAACCACATGCATTTTTCATACAACGGAAAAGTTGAGATTTCGGAAAACAAACTACTTAACTTGTATATGTTTCGAACACAATATACCATTACTTGAATGCATCTTCTGTAGCGTACGGGCCGCTTTAGGCAAGTTTTCTTGACGTAACTCCGTTTTTATAGGATCAAGCAATAAAAACCATTCTTACTTTCTTTCTTTCTCTTTTTAATTATTTATTTCTTTCTTTATTTCTTTCCCGCTCTTTTTTTCTTTCTTCCTCTCCTCTCTCTTTGTCCTACAAAATCAGAATAACGGCAAGAAACTTTCAAAGCAATTATTTTTCAGATGTTCGAACATAATTCCAAGGTTTAATTTAAAAGTCCTGAGGATCGACCAACATCATATAATTTTCACTATCAAAATAAAAATTAATTCACTTAAACATTTAACCCTACATTTACATACCCTACATTTAATATGTGCCTATCAGACACATTTTTCACTTTGCAATGTTCTAACTTCCTCAAATGTGGATTTTAGTTCTTTACTGCTGCTTGAATTTCAACCTTCAATTGTTTTATTTACAAATTTCAAGTTTTAAGTTAAAAACTCATTTTTCTTTCTTTTTTATACGTTCCAATCAAAAATGTTCCTAATCAAGTGATAATGTGGGACAAATAGCAACGCTAACTTTTACTGCACTTGTTTGTATCCAACAAAATAAGATCTAAGAACGGGGATTTCCCTCTCATGCCATACTGCAAAAGGACGAACTCTCAGACCACCGAAGAAATGCAGAACGTGTTAGCAGGCTTGCAGTATTTGCCACAAAAGCACTTGTAACGAGCATTCTTCAAAAGTTCTAATATGTTTAAGATGGGAAAATTAATAAAAAAATATATAATTTATGTAAATGAAAAAATATTATAAAATAAAAAGAAGTATACAAAATTAATACGAAAACTCTCACATTTTTACTGGATTTGTTATGTTTTTCCTGACATAATAATAATTTTTTATCTAGATGAAAGTGGACACAACAAAAATTATGTTAACCGATACATTAATATCGCAGTCAATAACAGGCTGTAAGGGGCTCTTTACATTTTACGTAACGCATCCATATTGACCGGGGGGTTAAAAATTTGTTAAGGAATTAATAATTTATAAAGAATTTTTTAAATGCATTACGGAGAGAGGGGGCCAATATTAAACTGAGTAATATATATATTTTTATATGCCCAAGTAAAAACAATTTCTTATAAATTGAACAATTGCTTTAGATACCTAATTGGTGCAAATTATGTACACACGTGTACATGTAAATATACTATACATATTTTATTTCAAAGAAGTATTAATCGGCCACTGAATCTTTCATGGTTTTCAAATTTCGAATCAATTTATATGAGAATTAAATTTAAAGAAGAAAAAACATTATTTACTTACCCAATCTCATCAAAACATGCAAAGCCTCCGATGCACTAAATCTTCCTCTTAGCAAACGTACCGCATCATGTACTTTAAACTTAATAGAGTTTACTGTACTCGCAGTATCTTTAAGGAGCGCAATATTATTACGTATAACCTTTAGACGAACATTATTTAAGCGTTTACGTATAAGATAGCCACGCCAAAATCGCTGTATAATTTTAGCTGCCTTTTTCTGTCTCATCAATTTTATCATTTCGGGAGTCATAAGAGCCTGAAGACGACGACGAGCCAACAGACCACGTGCATGTGCTTGAAATTCAATAATATTTGTTTTCAACTGTAAGAAATTATTTCTTTCGATGAGCATTTTTTTGCGACCTCGGAATTTCTGTTGCAAAAGTATAACGGTGGCTTTGAGAATAAGGAAACTTTTACGCTGCTTTAACATGACTTGTTGAGCCCTGAAACGTTGTTGTATGCAAACGATGAGAGAACGTATAAGCTGATATTGAGAATGTATCTGCAACATTTCACGGCGAGCCCGGTATCGTTTTTGTATAACAACAGTGGCTGCTTTAATCTTTTGATATTCTTCCCGTTCTAGTTTCATGACCAGTGTAGCTTTGATTAAACGTTGTAAAAAGATGATTTTTTTAATGGTTTTAAGGAATATTGTTCTTTGCTTTTTGGCTTCTAAAGTGGCTCGCCATCTTTGCTGTACTGTCATACAGGCGCAACGAATACGCTGATAACCTTCCTTTTCCCGCCTCATTTGTTGTATGGCTCTAAGCCAATTTTGTATTTTAACGGCTGATGATCGCAGTTGCTGATAGTTGGTCTGTTGTTGTTTCCTTAGCAAGTGAGAACGATAATATTTTTGTAAACAAATAACACTGGTACGTACTAATTGATAACGCATTTGTTCGGTTAACATTAATTGATTCGCTCGGAATCTTCTTTGTACAGAAATGATCATCGTACGTTGCAGTATATATTCTTTTCTCACTTTTCTTGCCAACAGTTTGGCTTTATAACGTGTTTGTATGAAAATAATTGTACTTCGTACCATTAAATATTCATTTCTTTCGGCTCTCATCGCTAAAGTAGCTCGCAAACGACTTTGTATACAAACAACAGCTTGCCTTGTTCTCTGATAGTCTTCTTTTTGCAATGCCATTAGGCGATAATTCCTGAATGCAGTTTGTATAACCGTGGCGGCTTGTTTCTGTTGTAAAAATTTCTCTCGGTCTTTTCTCATCTTCAAAAAACCCCTAATGTGGTCTTGGAGACATAAAACAGCGGCCCGCGTTCCCTGATATTTAGCTCTTTGATAGCGCATCGCTTTATAGGCTCTATAGTGGCTTTGTATGGTTTTAATGGCCTGCAATTTCATCTGAAATTCAGTGTATTCGGTGCGCATAGCCAATTTGGCTCTAAAACGCCGTTGTACGTTAATAACAGAAGTTTGCAGATGCAAGTATTGTTTACGTTCGATTTTCATTTGCTTATTGGCTCGGAATTTTTGTTGAACAACCAAAGTATAATATTGCGCCGCTAAATAGTCAACTCGGACTCTACGAGCTAACAAAGTGGCTCTCCATTTCCGTTGTATGAATACAACTTTTCTTTGAATTTCTAAAAAATCCTTACGGTGCTGACGCATTAAAATGGTGGCACGATATAAACGTTGCACGTATGTAATACGGTAAAGTATCAATTGATATATTTGCTTCTGTTTCCTCATGGCAAGTTTGGCTTTGTATTTTCTCTGTACAAAAAGTGTAGTTTGTTTCAATTGTATATGGTATCCATGATCTTTTTTCATTAGTTGACGAGCTCTAAAAGTCCTTTGGAATAGCAGAATTGCCGAAATTGTTCTTAAAAATTGTTTTCTAGCTTTATAACATCGCCAAGTAGCTTGTATTAGAGTTGCGGCTTTATATCTCTGTTGTATAAATTTACATTTTTCTAAAGCAGCCTGTTCTCGTAGAGCTCTTGCTTGTTTTCTTTTCCTCCAAAGTTGTTGCAAGCTTATTGCACTTTTACGTAACTGTAAAAAATTATCACGATAGTGTCTTCCCATTACGGACGACCTGAACCACGTTTGAATTAGTACCGTACACCGCACAGTTTTAAAGAAATTTTGACGAGCCAAATATCGTCTTATATATTTTTGAATTACCACAGCAGCTTGTGTACGTTGCTGTTTATAAATTCGAACATTGCGTCGGGTTGTATAACCTCGATAAACGGCTTGTATGATAACGGCAGCTGCTTCACGTCTTTGTTCTTCTTTATATCGTATTCTTCTTTGAATGACAACTTTTAACCAATGGCGTCGCCACCATTTTTGTATTACTGCAGCAGCTGCATGAAATTTAGGTGATCTAAACTTATAGATGATTTGCCACAACAACGACAAAGTTTTCTCTCTATGGCCATCCACTATATCATTTGCCGCTATATCACCATTTAGTTGGAAGTCTGCCTCTCTCAAGGCCTTTAAAGCCAAATTAACATTAAACACCCGTTGCAGGCGAGATATGGCCGGAACTCTCAATTGATTGGTTAAATCATCCCTTAACAAAATAATCTCCATAACTTTGGTCAAACGTACGCCATCTCTTAAATCGATTGCTAAATTGTGAAAAGCATAATCAAATTCATCTAGAAATGACTGCTTATGAGTCAATACGTAGCCCAAACGTTTTAATTCCCTGGTTACATCACCAATATTGGCCAACAGTTCGGACGAGAAACGCAAGAGAATTTCGCGTGTTTCTTTGTGTTGAGATTTTTTAACAAACAGACATGGATTGTGAGCTATAATGCGTTTTTCTTTGGCTTTATCCAAAAATAAGAGAAGAAAGAAAAACTTTTGTAGGGTGAACTTTTTAATGTGTTCAGCGTACTCATCAGAAAGCGTGTAGGCTTTAGAATATTTTTGTTCCAAGAATTTGTCACGAAAAAATCTGAAAGAAAATTTTACCAGAAAAATAAATTGTGTGCTACAAAACAAGGTTTTAAGTTTTATCAAATATACCAAATTAACTACATTACTTAAGTATAAAAGTTGTAAATTAATTGATCAAGGTAAAAAAAGTAGTAAAACTATAAATGTACTGCTTTTATCTATTGAAATATTTAAGTAACGATTTTTTTAATCCACTGAAAGATAAATATGATTTTATATATGTTCACATATAATTGAATATACTTATACACTTGTGGACTTACAATTAAGTCATTCATATAGTCTTAACTTTCTGTTTTATAATAAAACATAATTAGTAAAAATGTTAGCAAAACCAACTTATATATTAATACAGTTTTGAAGATTATCCGCTAATTAACATTTTCCTTGTAAATACTTTATTTTTTTACAAAATATATGTCCATCAATTTTATTTGGGTTACATATGTATACATAATTAAATTACCTTAAAAGAAACTATAAAATTTTTTTTAAATTGTTTAATTCTCAACAGAAATTATGATTAACCTTCAGTATTTTGTTGGGTACCGTTTTTGGCGAATTACTTCTGTGTGGCATTGTTTTAGCCAGGTCATAGCACTGCTGAGGAGTAATATTATTCCATTCTGCTTGAATAATATCCCAGAGCGCATTTTTATTTGTGGGTTTTTTTGGAAACCCTTCGTTTCATGATGCCTCATAGATTCTCTATGGGGTTTAAATCGCGACTTGTGCTAGCCAGTCAAGAACCCGAATATTTTTTAATTCAAACCAAGACTTAACGAACCAAGATCCATGCTTCGGATCGTTGTCTTGCTGAAAATCGGTGCCAGTGGCAAATCATCACCATAATCACTGTAAAGGTTGGTTATCCTGTAGTATACTTTTGTATATTTCAACAGTAATTTTTCAACAAATTTTCACTATGATACTAACCCCTGACGACCCCCATAATTACCGTTTTCTTTGGGCCTAAATGTGCGTTTGCTGGACGTCGTACGTAGGATCTACCATCGTTTCCAAATACATTAAACTTCGATTCATCACTCCACAGTATTAAATTACAGTAATTTTTACCATTACCTAGGTGATTTTTGGCGAAGCGCATACGCTCCTCAATATTTTTCAGACATTTGATTTTTTTCTAGCCATGCGGCAATGAAGATTTTTCTATGTCAGTCGTCCTCTTACGGTCCTGCTGATACATTTACGCCACGTTCCGACTCAGTGTGTTAGTGTTGTAAAGAGCGGCTACAATAATTTTTCAATTGAGTACTCGATACTACTCAATACTTTTAACCTTTTTTTCTTATTTAAAAATTTAAATATTTAACGGTTCAAAATTCAATTTTATTATTACACGTACTCCATAATACTTCATGCATTAGCAAATTTAATAATCCATTCATATCTAACTAAACGGCCAGGATTATTAATTGTTGCAAATAATTTAAATGCGCTTAGCTCTCCTCAAAACCGGGTTGTAATAATTTAAAACTTTTTCAAGTAAAATTTTCGTATTTACGTATGAAAATGCATCTCTGAAAGATTTGAGTAGCTAGTTTTGGGTATTGAGTACGGTAAATATATGCGGTATTGAGTACTCGGTACTCAAATACTCAATACTTTTACAACACTACGATGCGTACTCTAATTTGATTTGATGTGAGAAATGGGTCAGCTATACTCAAGAACAAACTTCTTGGAAACAATTCCAAATTATCTTCCTTTCAGCGGGAGTACAGCTCTTATTTTTAGATCCATATTTCCTTTTTTAATATATCGAAATACCTTTCATAACAGATATAACTTAATTATTTGTCCATTTAAAATTGGCGGTATGTAAAGAAAGCGCTGATAATTTACGGAACTAAACACTAAAATGCAAAAGTTTTTCAAGCATGAAAGACAATTATAACGGGTCTTCATAATTTAAAAAATTCCAATATATCAATAAATGTGCCATTATAAAAATACTTAAAAAAATTTATTTCATGAATAACTTAATTGTATGTCCACAAGTGTACGATGATATACGAGGGCGGATTGATATTGAAGCTACCTAACGCTAGATGGCAGCACCAATACAAAAACTTTTCTATAAAAATTGCGATCTGTCAAACGTCAACTGTTAAAATTTCACTCAAATTCATCGATTAGTTTATTTGTTGTAGTCGTTTGAATCAAGCAACTTTTGTGTTTTTGAAAAATGGGAAAAAAGTGAATTTCGTGCCGCGATTAAACATTATTTGAAAGGGAAAACGGCGAGAGACAAAAGAAAAGCTAGATAAATATTACGGTGAGTCTGCTCCGTCAGATTACATGGTAAAATATTGGATTGCTGAATTTAAACGCGGCCGAACAAGCACTGCACCAATACCGTCAACAGGAAGGCCAAAAGAGGTGGTTGCTGAAGAAAATATCAAGAAAATCTTCGATATCGTTGCGAATGCCGCGTTTGCTCTCAATTGACCATAAATGTAAACGTGTGACGTGTGCAGTCTCAATGGCAAAGCTCTATGAATTGGGCTACGAATTGGTACCTCATTCGCCATATTCTCCGGATTAAGCCCCTAGCGACTACTTCCAATTTCTAAACCTAAAGAAATGGCTCGATGGAAAGAGATTTAGCTCCAACGATAAAATTATTGACCAAACAAATGCCTATTTTAAGGACCTCGAAAAATCCTATTTTTGGTAGGGATACAAAAACTGGAGAAACGTTGGACTAAGTGTATTGAGCTAAAAGGAGACTATGTTGAGAAATAAATGGTTTTTGAAAAAAATGTTTGTTTCTTACTTAAGTTGCTTCAATATCAATCCGCCCTCGTATATAGCACATATCTGGACCATATACCGTAAATTTTCGTATCCAAGGATAAATGGTTCATATATGTACATATGTATAAATTTTTTAGCTGAATTTTTACTTTTTATTAATGTTGTTTTATTTCTGGAGAGAAAAAAATATTAACATTATTTGTTATTATTCTTATATATTTTTTCGACCTGTTTTAAATGCATCTAATTTTTCTCGAGCTATAGGTTAATTTTTTTTTATAAAAAACGTTTATAAAATTTTTATTAATTAACCGATATTTCGCCACATCCTTGTGTGGCGTTCTTCAGGGAAATATAAATATTTTTTAAATAAAATTTTTTTACAATAATCAAAAAACAAAAAATACAAAAATTGTCAAAATTAAAATATCAAAAAATGGACAACTTAATAAATACGTATGTATACAAAAATAGAATATTATCAACCAAATATTCAATTTCCGTTTCCGTTCTTATGTAATAAATATCTATATGTATTAGCAACACTAGCTGTATCTGCTTTAAAATTAATTCTATTTCCCATTGGAACATTAATAATATGTAGCATCTCTAACATATACCGACGTTTGTAGTTATTTTCCGTATTTAAAACTGCTACATTACTAAAATCAAGATTGTGATTAAAATTAACACAATGTGATACTAATGCTGTCTTTTGTGAAATTTTATTTTTGTATTTTTGATCTGATCTGTGACCAGCTAATCTAGTTTTTAATTTATTCTTAGTTGTACCTACATATACTTTACCACAATTTTCCCTATCATTGCCACCACATGGTATCTGGTACACTAAATTAGATCTCTCTAATGTCTCTATTCTATCTTTTGTCTTACTAAATAATTTGCTAATTGTCTGATGCATCCTTTGTGCAATTCTATATTTTTTATTATTATAAATCCTAGATTTTTCTAATCGTTCCGACATTTCAGGTACATATGTTAAAGATTTATAAAAATTTGGTTCAGAAGAAACATCTGAACTTCTTTTTATATATCTATATTGTCTTATTAATTTACAAAGCAAGTGTTTAGGAAAACTATTCTCATTTAAGATATTTTTAATTATTCTTATATTTTTCTCATGAAATTCAATAGCTCTTACTGATAATACTCTTTCAATAAGGTTTTTAGCAGTATTAATAATAACTCTCTTTGGATGTTTAGTAAGTAAGTATTATTAAGTATTATTTGTTATTGTTGAAATATGTATTTTGTTTTAGAATATAAAGGCATTAAATTACATTTGACTGCTTTTTGATTTACAAAAATTAAAAACAGCACTTAATAATCGACGATAGACATCTTGATTATTTATAATGTAAAATAATTTTTTTTTACTTTTTATGATGTTATGCATTACATTTTTAAGCATTTAATTATTATTATAATAGCATTACATCGCCTTTGTTTCAAAATAGTGTATTAACTCAATATGTAAACATATTCTGGAGACAATAAACTGTTTATATTATTAAGTTAAGTTAAGTTTATTTGAGACTTCAACAACAAACATTACAAAGTAAATAATTATAAATAGTATTATAAAGAAAACTTAAATCTATAATGTTTTGATAAAATGGTAATTATGTTATATTATTATTTATTTACATTAAAAATCGATTAAATAAATATATTCAGAAAGTATTGTAATTAGTATAATAAATAGATTACTTTTTTCTTACTTGTTAATAGGCGCAAAGAAAATACGAAACGATCGCTTTTGTAATTTTTTTCAATTATTTTCGACAACTGTCAAAACAACACTGTAAAAGTTAAGTTTTTGACAGTAAGTAATTAAACTCCAACCAACCAATATACATGGTTTTTGCACTGCATCTACGCAAATCACGGCATTCGATATCGAGCGAAGTTTTCATACAAATTAAAAAAATTTTGTACGAGATTTTACTCGATATCGAATGACGTGATTTGCCCCCTGGTAATGACTGTGCCATGGTAACAACTCAAAATAATACCTCAAATAAAAAAAAGACATTTTTAGAAATGTGTGTAGGAAAAATTTGAAATTGCTTGGCAATTCAAATTATTAATTTCAATTAATTTTATTAATAAAAGGAATATATTAAAAGCTAAGTAACAACATTGTGTTTTCGGATGCCGCTTCAAAGTGAGTGGTTGCTGTTAACGATGTTGAAGATGAAGAAATGTCCAATGCATTTATGTATATGAAAGAACCCATAGTACGAACGAAGATGGAGGTGATAACAAAGTTCATGAAGAAAATCTCAGCTTTATTTTAATTTTATTTTTTTAAGTTTCTAAATAGTGTAGCCACGACTAAAAATTGTTAAACAAATATGTACTACAAGCATATAGCTCCTTTATTGCTACGTAGTCATATCTCAAAAGACTCGTTCTTCAGAAAACGAGTTTAAAGTTTTTAATTTACACACACCTCAATGCAAAAATAAAAAAATATTCTCCTCTCAAGAGGTGAGCAAACAAGATATTTGTATAAGTTTTTCACACAAGATGAAAAATGATTCGACGAATAAAGTTAAACAATAACATGAAATTCGATGACAATAAAAGTATTGGTGAGAACGTAGTATTGTTTGACAGTTGTTTAAAAGAAACAATAGAACGATGTACGTTTAAAAAAAATGGTTAATGAAGACAATAATGTGAATAAGTGGTTTAATGCTGAATTACAAGTACTGAAAAGAGAAAAAATAATTAAATATTTACAGGCTAAATCTATTAACACAGATCAAGCGTGGGCAAACTACAAAAGAATAAGAAACCAATATAAAGTAAAAATTGAAAACGAAAAGAACAATTATATAAATAATAAAATTAATAACACAGTTGATCAAAAACAAATGTGGAGAAAAATAAAGGACCTAGTATTTAAAAAAAATCAAAATACGATAAAATCTGTGATATTTGAACAAGTTGAATATAATGACAACTATGACGTAGCTAATAAATTTAACACATTTTTTGTAGATAGCATTAGAGCTATAAGAAACTCAATTGATGAAGTGCAATATATAAACCAAATAACGTTCAATATGACCAATATGTTTAAATTTCGTGCAATAGATATATTAGAACTTAAGAATATAATAAAAGATATGAAAAACAAAGCGGACTATGATAAAATTTCAAATAAACTTATACTTGATAATTGGAATGTGGTGGGAAATATAATATTAAAAATAATAAATAAGTCGCTGGAGACAGGAGTTTTTCCTGAAAATTGGAAAGAAACAATGGTAACACCAATTGAAAAAGTGCCAAAAACCAAAAAATGTGAAGAGTATAGGCCCATCAACACATTAAAAACTTGTGAGAAAATATTAGAAAAAGTGGTAAAAAACCAGCTGGAAAAATATATCGAATTAAATAATAAGCTGTACAAATATCAGTCAGGATTCCGTAAAAAATACTCGTGTGAGACAACGGTAAACTATATCATAAATAAGTGGAAAGGCATGGGAAATACTAAAAAAGTGATGGCAATATTTCTCGATTTTAAGAGAGCGTTCGAAACAATTGACCGGCGAATAATGCTCAGAAAGTTATATATGTACGGGATAAGAGGAAAAGAGTTAGAGTGGTTCCAGTCCTACCTGCAAAATAGGAAGCAGACAACAAAAGTAAATAGAGCGCTGTCAGAAGAAATAATAAATGATTTTGGTGTACCGCAAGGTTCCATATTAGGTGCCCTGCTATTTATAATATACATCAACGACATGCCAAATATTTTGGAGAGATGTGAGATGGCTATGTATGCTGACGATACACTTGTATTTACTTCTGCCGATAATGATGAAGAATGTCGAGCAAATATGACACATGACATAAATAAAATAAACACCTGGTTAAAAATAAACAAACTAAAACTAAACAAAAATAAAACAAAAATAATAGAAATAAACATAAACACTAACGATTCATTTAAAATTAATGACACAGTAATAGAAAAAGTTGAACATATAAAATATCTCGGATTTATAATAGACAAAAAACTAAAATTTAATGAACATATAGACTATACGTGTAAAAAGATCGGTAAAAAAATCGGTTTCCTTAGAAGAATAAGGTGTAAAATATCAAAAACTACCGCGATAAATATATATAACACTATAATTAAGCCCCATTTCGAATTTGGATCAACAATTTTATATACATGCAGCAACACAAATCAACTAGAAAGAATGCAAAAATTACAAAATAAAGCAATGAGAATAATTTTAAAATGTGACCGGTATACTCATATAAATACAATGCTACATAGTCTTAAATGGATGAATATAAAGCAGAGACTTGAATTCAACACCCTAAAATTTATTAGAAAAATGAAGCGAGGAGATGCCCCGGAATATCTATGTGAACAAATAAAATATGTGGGGGAGAGCCAACCATACGGACTTAGAAATGCCGATGATTTTCGTATCCAGAGGGTTACTACAACGCTAATGCAGAGATCATTATTTTATAAAGGCTTTCAATTATATAATTCTTTGCCAAATAATATGAAAAATGAAAGAAACGATACTGTTTTTTGTAAAAAATGTGTTAACTTTGTGAGATTTAATGTAAATTCTTAAAAAATTAAATTGTATATACCTATGTATGTAGAAATGTTAAAGTATTTAAAATACTAATAATAATAATAAATAAAAAAAAAAAAATTAAAAAAAAATTATTCCGGGACGGTTATTATGTATTTCAATTCGAAAGAAACACTTTCGATACACAATGTATAAGCTATACAAATTCGAATGATTTCCGTTTCGAATCGAAATTTATAATAACCCCCTGTATTCTTAATTTAAAATCAGGTTTTTCTGAGATATGACTACGTTACAATAAAGGAGCGATACGAATATGTATGTATTACAGATGAGAGATCCTGTAATTTTCAAATAATGTCGTTCAACTTCGATATTGAAAAAACTCTCATTTACTTAAATGAGTGTTTAGTATAAACAGGGTTGTAACAGCATCCAATGTTGTCGGAATTGGTTCTGAAAACGATAAAATAAATACTTTAGTGTGATGAATTTCATTGTTATCTGTTTTTTGTTCATTGAAATTCATCACACCAAAATGTTTATTTTATTGTTTTTAAATCCAATTCTGACAACATAAGATTCTGAATTATCTTTAGTTTGTCTAAGAAATATTTGGGTAACGTTCCCTGATGATCTGCTTTAGCAACAGCTAGCTACGTTTACCCCTCCATAATCAGTTTCAATGTATTTTTAAGTAATATTTGGTACAATTAGTGCATCTGGATCACTATTTAAAAAAAGCAGTAAAAACGAAGTTTTAAAAACTGACAGTGATACCACGATTTATCAGTTGTTTGAATTAATCGCTTTTAATTTGAGAATTATATTTTATTTTGTATGAGTTAAATAATATTCTTGCTGTTATTATCATTAAATACCTAAATACAGTAGTTTTCCGATTTAACGAACATTCGATTTAATGAACATCGTATTTAAAGAACACCCAAGTATTTTCTACTGAGTACCTTATACATATATATTACGAACAAGTATTTTATTTTCTACTTCGTTTAACACACAAATGTTAAATATATCAGCTGATGTCTTGAATAGATGCATTGAAAATAAACATTTACCCGATAATAAATACAATGATAAACATTTCAAAATGATGAACAGCTTCATGAAACAGAAATTCTAGAGTCCAAAATAAAATACGAAGATGTCATTAAGCACTTAGAAGTTTTTCTTAAATAGGCTTAGCAAAACAATATTAGTAGCAAAAATTTTATGCGTTGGAGAGAGTTTCAATAAGACATCCATTCCAAGAAAACAAACTGTGCTTAACCAATTTTTAAAATAAATTATTTTTGTTTTACAGTGTTTTTATGAATTTGTCATTGTCTTTTTTTTTTAATGAAATATTTATTTAAAATTCCTTTAATTTTAATAAAATATTAAAAAAATAGTGTACATATTTAGAGTTTTGAATAAAATAGACGACACTATTAGTTTTTAATTCAGTACTGGATATAACGAACAATTCACTTTAACGTACAAGCCTAACAGTAATTAGATTCGTTAAATCGAAAAACTTCTGTATCTTTAATTTTTATTACTAACATTTACTGTATTTTAACATAAGAGATTACGAGGGACAAAACTATTATTGCAAAAATCAACATTATATTAATGAATTTATTTGTTATTAGAAATCACATTACATTACAGAAAGTTAGAAAAATAACAGTGCAATGTGCTTTATGTATGTGTCTTTCAAAGTTAACGTCTTAGGTATATAGAAAAAACTTCTTTCCTTCGTAATAAATTCTTCAAAGGTTTTTAGGTACAAAATTTATGACGACACTTCAATTTATTCTTAAATTTCTTTGCATTCTAACTTAGTTTCCCATTTAAACTTCTTATGCTGCTGCAGCTTCGCCATCAGCAATCGGTCTATTTCCAAACTTAATCACAGTTAAACAATGTCTTTCGTTTACTTAATTGCTTTCTGTTTTGAATTTCCTTATACGTTCTTTATATTTTCAAAATTTTTCTTTTAATTTATTTTTGTTTCAATATACAAAAAAAAAAAAACAGAAAAGAAAAATCTGTTTTTCCAACTATTCATTCTTGCTACATCCCTTAAAAAGTCAGTTTTGTAGACTAACAACCAAGAATTAAGAACATTAATGTTATTTTCTGATAAACTTACCTATTTAGTATAAAAGAACTCAATCCAACGATGTCTTTATTAGACTGGAGATGAATTTTCTCGCCATAAACCACCTCCAACCCCAAACGTAGCCATAAAGGATTAAAACATAAAAGCAATTCCAAAATGTCTCGTTGTGTCACAACATCTAAATGTAAATTACGGTCACTGCGTATGCGTAAAGCATTTTTTTGAACATATACAGCAACTTTAGAGCAAGGAGCACGCATCTCTTCGCTTAAGAAAAGATCTACAGCAGCACGTCGCAAAGATTCTAAGCGGAAGTTGGTTAAATAATTGATGGACTGCTCCTCTTTGGTGGGTGCTAAAATCAAAACTTTATGACGTACTTCATTAAATAGTTTGCCCACATCGATCTTAGCGTTCGGATCTGTATCAAGATCTGCAGGCATGGTTACTAGAGCATTCAGCCATTTTTTTAAATCGGTTTGATGTTTGTCCACTGAGGCCTCATCTAAATACATAGTTGACGCTAGAAAGGGGTCACATGTTGTGGTAGCAGCAAACGGATCAGGATTAATGTAAGGTTGCAAATATAAATCTGCTTCATAAAGTTTAATGCGTGGTTCATATTTGATTTTACGTGGCGTCATAGGTTTCTTTACCAGAGACAATGTTTTACAAATTTTAAACTTTGTCGGTAGTGTTTGTGACCAGCTTTTTATTCTAACAGATGCTGAGGAATTAGTGGGAGTTCTTTGCTTTGGCAAGGTTGAGTCTGTTTCAAGTTTTTGACGTTTTGGTGGTGATGCTGTGTTGTAACTTGACTTGGTAGAGTTGGTACGTAAACTAGTGGTACTACTACTGCTTTTAAGAGAGTCCATACTTTGACAATCCGAAAAAGATAAATCATTTGATGTGCGCTTTTGAGCTTCTGTTACAGTGTTTAATCTTCTATAAGTCTTCGGTGGTGTATAGTTTTGTTTAACTGCGTTGCCAGTTCTTTTGTTGCTTAAGTTCGGACTATTTTTACGATATTTAAGACCAACTTCATTTAGATTAAAACGGCTGGACTGTGCTAAAATCTCATTTTGATTAAACTGCAGATCGGTATGGAGTACTAAGCTCATTTGGCTACAATTTAATTGATCCGATGATTCGCTTTGTGGTTCTGATTTAAGTTTAGTTTTGTCTTCTGTTAGTGCAGATATCGCTTGTGTGGACGCTTTTACATCTACCCGTGAAGTTGATTGAATGAAATATCGATTTTGTTCAAAGGATTTTATTGATTCCATTTCATTAAGATTTGGAAGAGAACCTTGTGTTATTGCTCTAGACTGTGGCGATGTTTGATATAAATCCTTCATTGATTCAGAATATTTTCTTAGGGGTGTTCCCACTAGTTTAATGTCACGTTTGAGATCCTTTTCGCCACCCTCAAGAGTGTAATTGTGATTTTTTATAATTTTTTGTGGTTCATTTAAAATAATTGGGCTGTTGTCTTCTTCGTGTATAATACCCAAGGGCCTGGACACTGGTGTTGTGCTTATAACAGTTGTTTTATTAATTGTTAAACATGTGTTAGTTTGAGGAACCTCATTCGTAGAATTATTTGGATTTTCACAAGAAATGTCTAAGCTCTCACTCAGCTTGATATCAAATGTTTTATTTGTTATAAACATCGTTGTACCTTTTGTGTCATTGTGTATGTCTTCGTTGCTTTCAGTCTCATCTAGCAACTCAGTAGCTAAACATCTGGGCTTTAATTCTTTTACATGGTCCGTAGGTGATTCAGATTTTACTGTTAAAGAAATTGCATTAGGTCCAATAGGTGTGGGCAAGGACGACAAATCTTCTAACAACGATTGATTGGGTTTAGACTTAGTTACGGTTGACGGCGTAAATTTTAACTCATCAATCATATTCAACAAATTTGTTGCTGCCAATGGACTAAAGTTTTCTTTTAAACTTGCATTTTCCTTTTCCATAACGCGGGGCGATACTTTTGTGGTAACTAGGATATCCTTCGTATTACTTGCATAAACATTACGTTCCATTAGAGGTGACGTATGATTATGGAAAGCTTGTTTGGGCGACTTTGTATTGTGCTTTATAGATAGGCGATTCTTTTTATTGGTAACATAAATACTACTATTCCATTCAGTATTCTGTTGTTGTTGTTTATTTTTTTGAATATTTTCTCGTTTCGTGGCTGCATCATGCGCTGTTAAGCGTTTCTTTTGCATTTGAGCCTGATGTTGTAACTGCTTCTGTTGCTGTTGATGATGTTGTTGTGTTAATCTACTTACAACTTTATTGGCAGCATTTGTTGGTGATTTTAATCGCAAAGTTTTCACATGCGTATTATTTCCAGACGATATGGTAGGGAATTTTCGTACACTCTGCGTGTGTATATTACGAAACATAGGATGCGTGCGTAGTTGGTATAAAAATTTTAAATAGTGCCATAAATTTTATTTAGTGTCATTAGAAACAGAATCTTTGTAATGTGTACTTTTGCGTATATTTACCTTTAATTGTTTAATGGGTTTAGATTTAAGTATGACCATTACATCTTTGCGAAAATTTCGATTGTCAACGAGCTGTAAAGTTTCTTTACAGGCGACATCTATTTGTGGTGACCACACTATTTCCATTGTTACTTCACTCTGTGCCGAAACAGAATTCTCTAACCATTCTAAATTGATATTGTGGTCGGATTTAATAGATCTACTAACTGTTACCTGCAAATAATGGACATTTTCAAGGTATTAATTGAAAGATTATGAGGTTTAAAAATAGTACGTGTTTTTCATACACATCAATAACACATAATATAAGAATATACAACATAATTACGCATGCAGAATATAATTTAAACATATCCTGATGTTTTACGTATCTTTACTTAGACGGAAATACTTTTGTTATGCATTTACCACCATGTATATGTATGTATGTGCATTGGTGGTCCACTAATTAGCCCACTTAGCACATGTTCCAAAGGCGTAATTTTTTTTAGCTTATAATCTCTTATCATTTCATTATGTTCTAACATAAAAAGTGGAAAAAAAATCATTGAAAATCACGAAAAGAAGAAAAAAATTTCATCTGAAATTTCTAACGTAAAAAAAAAGAAATGGCTAAACTCGGACTTGAAATTCAGCCAAACAATTCCTTTCAATATACAGTAGTTTTCCGATTTAACGAACCTAATAGTTGTCAGGCCTGTTCGTTAAAGCCAATTGTTCGTTATATCCAGTACAAAATTTAAAATTAATAGCTTCGCCTATTTTACTCACAACTAAAAATATGTATAGAGAATTTTTTTTAATATTTTATTAAAATTATAGTAATTTCAAATAATATTTCTTTAAAAATATTTAAAAGGAAAGGAAAACTTCATAAAAACACCGTAATACAAAAATAATTTATTTATAAAATTGGATAAACACATTCTGCTTATTGGAACGGATTTCTTTTTTTAATGGCATATTCTTGAAACATTAAATTTGTGCTGCTAATATTGTTTTGCTGATCCCATTTAATACAAATTTCGAAGTGCTTAATGACATCTTCGTGTCTTATTGTGGGCTCTAGAAATTCGGTTTCTCTCTTCAACATTTTCGTTTTGTTAATTGTTTTGTTTTACATTTGTTCGTTAAACCGACTACAAAATAAAATTTTTATTTTTAATATAAGGTACTTAACTTAGTGGATATAAAAATTTGTGTGTTCGTTAAATGCGATATTCATTAAATCGAATGTTTGTTAAATCGGAATACTACTGTATTGCTTTTTAAAGGTTTTCGAGTTCGTTTATTTAGAAGTGTCTTCTTGACAAAAAATATCTTATCAAATAAAGGCCGTCTTGCTAAACGAATGCCTACAATGAATGGAAACAGTACTGACACCTTATTGAAACATTTGTGTACAAATATTTGAAATACCTTGTTTTGCAACTCAAGGTTATTGAATGCGTAGCTTGCATTTATTTAAGTATTAACTGGAAAACTGTTGCCTTTGGTACACAAAATAGAAATTTTGTTGTTTACATTCAGGAACATGTTGCGATGTATTATTACAAAACAACATGCGTTAAGAAAACAGCCAAAATGATGTGCTACCGCAATGTATTTTTTGTGATTTTCGTCTTTACACCACTAATACACGAAGTATGTTGTGTTGCAGTTTCACACGTACATATTTTTTTGATTATAGTGCTACGAAGCCGGTATACTCTTGTTATAAAAATTATGCCTTTTTCAAGCTGACTTGTAAGCGAAAGGGACTTTGCTTCTTTTCTTTACAAGCCTATTGGACATATGTACATGTTTTTAAGTTACATCTTTTAGAATGAATAATACATATTTAACTATTAAATTTTAATAAATAAACCAAGCATAAATTAAAAGTTAAGTATGGCAATAGTTGGGAAAGTTACGATTCAGGTAGGAAACGGAATATTTTATTTATTTTTCAAGTTCTTTTTAAATTTTCTAAGTAGATGAATAAAGGTTAAGAAAAGAGAAATATTTTTTATTTCTTATAGGTATGTATTTTTCTATACAAAAAAAAATTGATGCTGTTCACATATTATGGTGCAACATTATTAGGGTTAACATAAGTAGATAAGTATGCACATATCGCTCTTTCAATAAATTTATTAAGCCATGTTTACCTTGAGCACCTCATCTGATTTCAATTGTTTAGTCATATATGAAAAGGGAACATATTCCACATTTAATTAATTTGAGATCTAAATTTTAAGCATAATTTTCTTAGAGAGGAATTGACATCAGACGATAAGTGTAGTTAGCATAACGTGAAAGATTAAAGATAAGGCAAACCGTATACTTACTTATATTAAACTTTTGCATTTGATTATACTCTCACCATATACACATGTTTCAGTGAAACTAAATCAACCTTCTTTTAAAAATAAATTTGAACACAGTTTAAAGGAAAAACGTGAAAATTAAATAGGACGACGCCAAATACGCTGTTAATAATTAAAGCTTTTCCATTTTAAGAGAAACATCGTCACCTTATCAAAACCTTGTGATACACGCTTGCTTATTTATTTACATATACATATATTTTTTTTGTTTCAGCATATTGAATACGTTTTAGACAATAATTTTTTACTTGTTGGATCAATAATGAAAAAATTTGTTTTTGTATTATTTGCCATTTTTGTAAAAATTATATCAAAAGAAAAAAATTTAAGTTTTTGGTTTTCATTTCATGTATTGACATTGACACCATAATAATTTTGGTGTAACTCTGTTTCTAGTATATCACGGTTTAAAACTGCAATATGTAGGAATGTATGTATGTACATATGTATTTGTTTTAGATAACTACCTAATATTACTACATATTTCATTTTATTTTTTGCTTACCTCTATATCGTCCTCCGATGGATTTATGATTCTAAGAAGGCGCTTCGCTGTCTTTGTTACCGGGACATCTTCAAACAATACAATAGATTTGCCGGAAAATGGCGCCATTATCACCTCCGTAGGTTCTCGAGACTCTGCGAAGTTTTTGTTCTTACATCGTATTGGTGTCACTTTAACCTGATTGGTTGGAGAAGGCAACACAAAGCATTATTAAAGTAGAACAATTTAAATTTAAGATTTCAAATGGAAATTGAAAAAATAGAAACCAAATACCTCGAATGCACTCATTTTTCTTGATGTTGCAGTGTTGAATCGTTTCGCGCATAAAACACCCAACACAAACAGACAAACAAGAACAAACAAATATAAAATATCAATTACAGCAATTTTTATTTCGCTTCTTATTTTTAATTTCAAGACAATCTTGAAATAATCACGATTTTTTCACACAATATACACTTTTCACATAAATCCAATTGCCGTTAGTTGGCGTTCTAATTTTCAATTGTTCGAAGTTTTCTTTCAAAGCAGCTGTCAAACTTGTCGAAGTGGCGCCATGGTTAAGTGATGCCATACTCAAAAAACCTAAGGGTGCCAGACAATGTATTGTATGCATCCTTGCCATATAAAGGCTGTAATGCGCTTCTATCTGAATTTCAGGTTTAAATTTTTCAAGTACCATACATGCGGTCTACACCTAACATAAAACGTCTAACTTTAACATTAACTTCAAGTTAATGTTGAGTGTAGACCGCTCATGTTAAAGTTTTAACATGGTTGTTAAAACATTTCTCTTGAGAGCTCTTTTATAACTTAAATTGACATCTAAGTTTGACAGCCCGCTGTTTTAGCCATTTTTATTTAATTTATCTTCACACTTGGCTTTTTGTGAAAAATATAAGCGGGAAAACTCTCACAATTCTTGCACTTTATTTGCCTAGCATAAAAAAATCACTTAAGTTCAAAACAAATTATTTTCGACAAGCTTTAAAAAACTCACTGTAGCTAATTGACGCGACAACGAACTGAAAATAATGAAAAGTTATAACTTTAACATCACTACGTGTACACCACCATAGAGAAATAGGTATTTCAACAGAAAGTCTTAACTTCATGTTTTAACTGCATTTCATGTTAGGTGTAGACGTAGAGATACCGTTGTCAAATGCAAGTTTAAGTTCGAAAATTCTTTAGACATCTTCTTTACTTGCCGCTCAACTTGCTACAGATATTAGAAGACGGTGATATTGCGAAACTTGCAGCAAATTTATGATGCCAAAGTATATTTCCATTTAGTAAATTATCTATATACACCATGGTAAATTATATTATTGTTTTGGTGGATTTTTAGCTAATGATATGTTTATCTCTTCTCATGGTACAATTATTACCAGGTAGGTACAGTACAAAAAACTTGTACGTTTATTGTTTGCTGGGAGTTTAGTTACTGTCTGTCAAAAAAAAATAACTTTTACAATCAGTAAGTTAATATATGTATGTACATTTATTTGTACTATACAAATTGCATATCTAACGCAAACAAAATAGCTTTTGTTACTATTATATAATTTATTGATTCATCTATTTAATTATTTTTGGAACATGAAAGTTAATAATCCAAATGTAAAAAGTCTATTAGAAGTATTACAAAACGCAAAAGTCAGTGCGAAATACTTTTTTTGTGAGGTTGTTATGGCTGAAAAATATACTTGACGCCTCCTTAGATTCCATATGTGGACTATTTGGACATGCAGGGCAGTTATTGACCAATTGAAATTGCAGAGCAGAGCGAAGGGAAAACTGCTTTCAGTGCGAACGATTGCTTATGACAGTTTAATTTTGTGTCATTCGGGCTAAGCAGCACTGCGGCCGCTTTTCAACGCCTTTTAGAACTTGTCTAAAAGGTCTTCATTGAAAGAAGACATGTTTGGTGTACTTCGATGACATAATAGTGATGTCTAAACGTACCAATGTCTTAATTTCGATCCTTGAACTGAAATCGGCTTAACAGTTTATTAGTTATCTTTCGAAACCTTTGAAAAGGAACTTTTAGTGATGCAGTATAATTAAATATTTTTTTTAACAAACATTTATATCTTTCGGAATTTAAATATAATTTCGCATATGGTAGAACTGATTGCATGTATTTTGTATGCGCTAGTTTGATCTGGTAGTGGTACAACTACCAACTGTAGGTTTATGTCTCTGATGAATTCGGAGTTGCCAGTCTAAATTGTTTTCTCCCATATTTTTATTTTATTAACCCTAGAACGCACACCCGGGTACAAATGTATCCACTTGCAACTTTTCAGTGCTGTAACTCAGGAACGGCTTAACTTAAGGAATAGAGATTTCGGATCTAGGAAAAATAAGTAATTTCTCATTGTTTAAAGGTTATTTGATGTAATTCGGATCAGTGGTTCAGGAGCTACGAGCTTCCAAAGTCGACACCTACGTAAACACACACCCGGGATACGTTTGTACCACACCAATTTATATCAAAACGAAAGGCAACAAACCATTTTATAGTGTTTTTAAATAATATTATTTTATTTGAAAAATGGAAATTATGAATTATTGTTACATATTGTGCATTCGGTATTGGTGATCGAATGATCAAGACACATTGGCTTCTTACATTTGCTACACACCTTTCTGGTTTTTCTACGTCGTTTTGTTTCTTGAGCATAACATAAGTAGCAGGAACCGCTGATAGGTTTTGGCGCGCGGGCTGCGGCAGATGTCGATGGTGTCGTGTTCAACATTGATTCCAGCGGACGGTTGAAATATGACTCAATCGCTATTTTAGTGGAGAAGTTTCGCGTGACTTGCCGTTTTAGTGCACGTTCTTCAATAATTGGCATACACAATGCTTCCGCCAAGCTGCGAAGGAATTGCTTACGCTTGTTTGATTTAGCAGGCAGCATGGGGTTGTTCATGTCATATACAATATACGCTGCAAGAGCCGTTATGTCCAACATGTTGAAAAATAATGACAATGGCCAACGCTTCGTCTGTCGTTGTGTAGGATATTCACTGAACAATTGGTCCATTTTATCAACGCCACCCTTGGTCATATTATAAAATTTTATGATTTCAGGCTTCCCACCCTCAGCTATCTCGCCATCATAATGCATTGATGAAAGCAGCGTCACTGATTTATTTTTTCGTGGCACATAAGAGCACATCGTCACATTTTTTCTAAAGCCGAATAATGATGAATAAATTGGCCTGTCCTTGTGCGCCTTCATTTCCGCAGGAATATATGTTTTGTTTTTGCGCAAAGTCCCAACGATTGTTAGGTTCCTGGTGAGGAGAAGTTCTGCAACTGGCAACGTCGTGAAAAAATTGTCCATTGTCACATTTCTTCCACTTCCTTTGTATCTGATAGCCAAATCTCTTACAACTCGTTCCCCTTGATTAGTTTCCCTTCCGGTCGCTGCTTGGCCAGTATAAATTTGACCGTGCAGTGGATATGCATTTTTGGCATCGCAAATCCACCAAACTTTTATACCATATTTTGCAGGTTTTGATGGTATATACTGTGTAAACCGTGTGCGTCCACGGAAAGGAAATAATTGTTCGTCAATGGTTACATTTTCACTAGGTTTGTAGTGTGCTTGAAGATTGGCATTCATAATGAGCCACAACTCACTGATCGGTACTGCTTTATCAGTTTGTGCGCGTGCAGCACGAGTGTTTGCGTCGTCAAACCTTATAAATCGCAATATTGAGCAAAAACGGTTGACTCCCATCGTGGCGCGATACAGAGGATAGCTTTTTACATTCGCAAATCTCGAACACTTTCTGAATTGCTGTGGTTTGCGCCAGTCATAAGAAGTATGCCAAAAAATGCATACAACTCTGCTACCGTCAGTGACTTCCATGACTTGGGAGTTGCATCAGGGTGCCTTATGTTGTAAGCATTATACGTTGCTATTGCTTTTTTGTTTGTGTGACGCATAATTATATCCGCCATTTCTAAGCTCATAAAGCATTTGAATGTTTTCTCTATTGAGAACATTTCGGTACTCCTAGATGGTCCGCACCCTTCTCGTACAATACTATGGCGAAGAACTTGTCGATTGATTTTTGGTTGTTTGTTCCACTCAGTACCATCACGTGCCACAAATTTGTCAATACTTACAGAAATTGGTACCTCTTCTTCATCTACTTCATCCACTTCATCATCAGAATCGACATCGTCAGCTAAATCTGCTTCTTCACATTGCGAAATTTCAGCATCATCTTCAACATCAGATTCTTGAACTTCATTCAACTGTATATCTTGTTCATCTTCCGACTCAGATGCATTGGTAGCATCATCACAGATATCATCAAATAAAGACTGTATATTAATATTAATTTACTCTTTAAAAAAAATAATAATGAAATTGGACCATTTAAACATAAGAAAAAGCCAAAATAAGCTAGTAGGTACAAACGTATCCCGGGTGTGTGTTCTCGTAGAAAAAGTTGGGTATGCATCGTACGGTTAAGTGTTTTGTTTTTGTAAGAGTAAAAATCAAGGCTGGTAACCGAAACGAATATTGGTATTGCTTATAGATGGGCATCGCTCACGTGATTAGCGTGAATCATGGGTGATCACGCATGATCGTGAGCAGTTTTTTGTTTGAATCACGTGAGCGTGCATGAGCATGAGTATAAAAAAAGACGTGTGGCTCTCGGGGACTGCCGCGGCAAAGCTATTGCATAACATTTTTTTATCAACTTATGCAATTATAATTATTTATTTATTTTTTCTTTTTTTTTCTTTGATGTTAATGTGAAAACGCGTACGAATGCAGCGTTCGTCACGCAGAATTTACACATTTGTATGTATGTACATATTTATCATTCGATTTCAAACTTTGTAGTTAAAATTAAATTTGACAATTGAATACAATTGAAAATTCTTAAAGAATATATAAATTTTCTTTTATTTTAAAGTTTTGAAGTAAAATTTAAAATTATGTATGTACATATTTAAAATATTTTGATTAAAATCATAGATTTTCTACATCATAAGCAATCTGTGTCAAATATTAAGATTAAGTAGGATCTTGTACTTTAGCGTCAATATATAATAGATAAATAGATATATGCAGAAATAAAATTTTGTAAAAATTTTTCCAGCGAAGTCTGTTTTACATCTCTTCAAGTATTCTTCCTGGCGTTGAGAAAACTCCTTCGCTTGTAGCTGAGCTCGATGGTACACACAGTATATTAGCCAATTTTTGCAGAATTAGATCTTTAGCTTTTTTCCAAACAGATGTTTTTCTTCCAAATGTTCGCCAGTCGAAATTCAGACTTATACTGCTACTTGGACTCGTTCATTCACATCAGTACATTAATACATACCGGCAAAACTTTTTATGTCTTCATGACAAAATTGAAAACCACGTACCTATTAGAAATATGAAAAAAATTCCAAAATCGAAAAAATCACGAAACAATCACGCAAAAAATCTACTCATGCACGCTCACTCACGTTAAGTTTTTAAGCTATTGCATAGCTTTTATCGCGGGCTTTTGAGCGCGGCGACCGAATCAAGAAATTCCGTAACGAAAATAAAACCTAACATTAATTTTGTTTCTTAAGTCTTTTGTTTTTTTAAGTATTTGAATCGCCTAGGGTATGTTAACCCCTAAA
The DNA here is from genome assembly GCA_956483585.1 of Gymnocheta viridis. Taxonomy (NCBI): domain Eukaryota; kingdom Metazoa; phylum Arthropoda; class Insecta; order Diptera; family Tachinidae; genus Gymnocheta; species Gymnocheta viridis. The sequence continues at coordinate 61,847,831 of OY101441.1, read as the reverse complement.
GTATGCTATTGATTTCATTAACATACAGTATTGCCAGAACAGATTTTTACATGTAGGAAAACACAAAACGGCGCACTTACGCGCAATCGTGGTATACAAAAATTGATGTACACAAGTTAAGAATCTTTGTTCTTATGTTAATAAAAAATTATTTATTTCAAGATACCACTGTATCTTGAAATATTCTTTATTTAACACTTCTTATGAGTTTACTTATGAACTAAAGAACGAAAGCATTTACATTTCTATTTATACTTTCGTTCTGTATATCTTAAATTAGTTAAATGTCTATTGTCTAGAGATAACGAAAGTATTTACATTTCTATTTATACTTTCGTTTAGAATATGTTAGGGATGAAAATACTTAGAATTGTTAAATGTATATTGTCTAGACTCTAGAGATACTCAGGCCATGTTATCAGCGAAAAGGGTTTTCGTATTGATACCATGCTTTGAATCTGACCTTCAATCGATCATATTGTTACTGTAATTAGTTTGGTTGTTATATTTTATAATTATGTTGTTTTCCATATTAGTCTGGTATTATTTGCCAGTACTAATTACTTTGTCTACAATATATCTTATCTCTAATTTTCTTTGTTGCATTCTAAGTCTTCTAACTCACAAACAAACAGACAATTCGTAGGTTTTTAAGCTTTTACAGCGGGCTTCGAGCGCGGCGACCGAATCAAGAAATTCACCACGCTCAAAAAGTGTAACTTGAATTAATATATAAAAATTTTTTGCTCTTATAAATTGTAATTAGTTCAGCTTGAGGTCATTAAAAAAACACACTAATTTTAATTTTGTATGTTGATTTATTTTTCTTTTTTCCACTCCCAATATTTCGATCAACGTCGTTGATCACCTTCAGGGTATCTAAAATGTAATATAACAATAATTAACAATCTTTGAAAATTAAATAAGATAATTAGCGTGAGCGTGCATCAGTGAAATTTTTTTATGGTGAGCCTGCATGAGCGTGAGTGAAAAGTCACTCACCATCCCATCTCCAGTATTGTTACCTGTATTGATTTTTTTTATATATCGGTATCGGTATATACCGACAAAAAATCAAGATTTTGGGTCCGACGTTCTCAAAAGCAAACCAAACTTGATATATCAGTTGTCTTGTACAGCAAAAATTTTATAAAAATAAAAGAAAGAGCACTATCGCCAGTGATCAAAATTATGATACATACATACGTCTAATGTAGGAAAAACCATCAAGGCTGCTTGAAACTGATTTGAAAGCTACAGCACCTACGGCGATACAGCCAGCTGGGCTTTCAACACCACCTGTGAAGTTAATTCGCATTGATATGAATCTACTTTATTTTCTTTGCAACCTTTAAATAATAATTAGTGACTCGCTGAGGGACAATGAAAGTATTTAGTAAGGCAAAAAAAAAAAATTTTAATTAATGTGTTTAGTAAATTAAATTTAATAAATTCGAGATATTCTCCCAATTCTATTGAGTCAAGACCGTTTCACTTTATATTCAAACGGTTAAATATTGTTGGAATTGTATTCGTTTAAGTATGTACTTTAAGAAATTAGGTACATACATACATATGTATGTACTTATGTATTACAATTTTGAAACTGTTGTTATTTTGCCTTTCTACGTTTTTATCTATCTATCTATTATATAAATAGGCAAAGACAAATTTTTAGATCACTTTTCCTCCTTTGTTTGCCAAACGATTTTCTTCATTCTTTTACCGAATGATAAACATTAAAAATCGGTTTAGTATTAAACGAATAAAAGGCTCTTAAAATTAACACCACTACACTACAAATGCTAAAAATACACACGTACTTTTAATTATGCAAGTACCCTGCAGATAAAATTGGACTACGTGGTCCATTATAGTTGAAACGGACTAGTTACAAGGTGGTCCGATGTAATGCAGTCATGGAGTTGTCATTTTCAAACAAGAACTTATCGCTATACGACAATTATTCGTGCTTTCACGATCGCACTCGTGGCGAACAAACTACTTGTGAGTGTGCCATGTATTAACGACATAGAGTAGCTTTTGGGTTAGTCCGATGTAGTGCAAACCTGGACCATATGGTCCAGCCCTAGGACATCGCAATGTTAAATAGACCATGTTTTCTTTATACATATGGGTTACTTTTGGACTAATCCTAGTCCTTTATGGAGTATACTTTACATGCGTGTTTGGACTAGTCGCGTTATCTGCAGGGTATTGGTTCAAGTAAAAACATAAGCAAAGCAATGAGAGTGCTTAAGAGTACTTATGCATGTACGAGTATATGAGTAAAAAGATTTTTTCTCTTCAAATGAGTGAAGTTGAAAACTATTTTTTTTTAAACTGGCGGTCGAATTTCGACCACTGGGCAACCTCTAGTATTAATAATTTCGCGTATGCAAATGTTGTTTTTGTTAAGTTGTTTTTTTTTTGTTTTTCTTTTTCACTTATTTTTAAGTTTATTTATTTAAAGTTTAAAATAATTTAAATATATTTCAGATTTATTTATTTTTGTAATGTTTTTATTTAAATAATTTTCCACAAACGCCACTGGCAAATGACATTTAAACGAATATTTTAAAGAAGTACGAAACAAAAACGCTGACAACGAGAGAGGTGTCCCATTTGCAATAAAAAAATTTTCATGAAACAAATTTTATGAAAGTTAAATAGTGTCATGATGCTAGGAACACATATCGTTCTACACACAATCGTGGCGTCAGCGAAATTCGCCATACGCGGCGAACTCTGCAATAGAATTATTTCCATTTTTCTTACGCCGCACAGTGGCTGAAAATCGTTTTTCATTGGCCAAAACTCTGTAACTTTTGAACCGATCAAAATATTGAAGTAATTTTTTTTTATTGGATAGATATTTAGTTCAGCTTGACTCAGTTTAAATTTTATTAAAATTGATTGAGGACTTTTTAACGAATTCTAGGTCAAAGTTGAACTTTTGAATTTTTTTTAACTTTTAGAGTGAAATATGGAATTATTATTTTTTTATTTATTAAAAAAATTGAATATTTGGAAATTAATAATAATTATAAATAATTTTTGTAATAATGGAATTTTTTTGATGTTACACTTAAAAAAATAGTAAAATCAACTGGAGATTTTGCTATTACTGAAAAATTTAAAATTTTTTGCTGACAAATTTGCAAATCTGTTTACACTCAAAGAATAGTTACACTTAAAAAAAACGTTAATAATATTATCTAAAAATATTGCTATTACTACAGAAAAATTTATTATTTTTTGCTGTCAAATTTGATAATTTTAAAAACATTTTAAAATAAAAACTGCAATAAATTTTAATAGCATTTGTAACAATGGTAGGTTCGTTTATTATTATTTTTTACTAATACTATGTTTTTCGTACTTAAATAACAATGAAAGGCAATTATAATTATTATTCATTTGACTCAAATATTGATTGCAAATATTCCATATTTTGTTCTGTGCTATCTCTGTTCTTTAGTCTAAAAGCTTCTTCATCTAAATCCCGATGTTCCACTTTCCATTGATTTCGAATACTGGAGATAAACGGATCTGACGTTGCCAATAATATATTAAATAGATCTTCATTTGTTGAATTTCTTGAAATTTTTCTAGTATTGTGCTCTCTATAAAATCTGTAATCCTTGTTCCTTTTTTCCTGAGCCTCCTCTGATAGATCTCCAAGTGGCACCAAATGATATTTAATGACATCTTCTCCATGATAAAGGATTTTGTGCAGTTTCCTTTGCATAATCTCCAAATTTTCTAGAGTCAATTTCTTCATTGCACGCAAGTACTTCTAGGATTATTTTAAATCTGAAAATGAGGTTTAAATCCACTCCTGTTATTTCAGATGCTGTTTCTGGATCTGAAAAGAATCTTCTTGCGGTATTGCCATCATTTGTATTGCCTGACCCTTGTTTTGGCTGATCTATAATCAATCCTAATTTGCGATATTCATCTTGAACATGTTTCTTTTTTGCACTTCTTAACTCTTTGTTGGCTTCGTTGTTTCTTATTGATCCTGAAGACCCGAAATCCAAATCATAACTGATTTTTAGTATGTGTTCGATAAGTCGTATTCTTGCATGTAGTGGTGATAATCCAAATTCATATGCATCTTTATTATCTAATGATTTTGTCGGGACCTGGTTTAATTGGGTTGATGTTGCTTGGCATATAATGCAGCTGGATGCAGCCTTCGTGTTAGTCAAAGCCTGACCTACTTTTCCATCTATCATTGTCAGCACTAATTGGTAGCTTACTTCAATTTGCTGCCCATCTAACTGTAATTGTAATGGCTGTAGTGTTGCAATTTGGGTCTTGATATCACTAACTTCTTTGCTAATGGCATCATGAGTTTCTTTTTTGAATTCAAATTTGATTGGCCTGCAGTATTTCGTAGAAGATGGTGTCTCATTTTTCCAAATATCCATTGTTTGCGTTGTACTAGTCGAAGGATCTGAATCTTCCAAAATCTTTTTCAATCGCAATGGTACAAATGATACCATGAACATATCTGAGTCCGATATATTTTCACATACAGCTTGTTTGTATTGTTTTTGTCCCGAAGAACCATCACATCCCCATTTACAAAAAAGAATTAACTTTGTGTTGCCACATTTCTTTAACTCATTTCCTGTTATTGATTGTAGCAAGCGTTCGGCTGTGTGATCAAGTAGAGATTGTAGTTGTACCTCTGCCGAAATTGGTGTGATTGTAATAGTGTCCTTTGATGGCAAACAGTCCATTTTAGCAGCGGTTATGTGATGATATGCTGGATACATATTTGAGCCTATTTCAATCGCACGCAGTCTGAGCTTAATATATTGCTGTTTTGTTAATTTCAAATCCAGAAATAATGCTAATGCCTCCTCATTTGTGTACTGTATTACATCACTCGGAGTTGGTATACTTTTAAGAATCCGTTTTGTTCTCACTGGACTAGCTTTAACAACTTTTTCAATGATATCCACTTTTGTTAATTGGTTCTGTGATCGTAATTGATGTAGGAAAGATTCTTTTATATTTGTACAACCAATTGCATCGTTAATATCTTTAAGTTTCCGCCTCTTAGATCTATCGCTGCAGTTGCCCATTAATGATTTGCGTGGTCTTCCACCCTTATCTTGCTTTGCTGTTTCTGCAGCGACAGTAAGTTGGCCTTCTAACCAGGTTGCACTTTTTATATAAAACTTTTGTTTACTGTAGCTAACTTCTTTGTAGCGTTTTTTTAGTGCTTTTACGAAATTAAATAATTGCTCTTGCATTTCGGTGCTACACGAATTTAAGTTTAATTTTATTTTAACGTAGCTAAGAACATCTTCCTGGTTTTTGTTTCTAAAATACTCTTCGGCCAGTTCTTTATAACTGAAGCTCTCCATTTTTTTCTGAATATTTTTATTTGTGTCTGTTATGTTTTAATTGTACACTTAAAGGATTAACTTATTACTGAGTAATCCCTTATCGAATCCGTATTTTTATACATTTTTAGATACATGTTATTCACACATTGATCTTTAATTTCATAGCAGGTAGTGCTTAAATTGCACAAAACTGCACATGTTGTCCAGACCTTAATATCAGGTAAAACTAATTAGTATCTCGCCAATATTTGTTGTTGTTGTTGGGTTGTTTTTTTATTTTTAGTGGTTTAATGTCCCGATTATTGTTATAAAATTGCTTATGACTTTGGTTGACCCTAACATTTGATAACAGGTAAATTTAGAAACAGATCATATGTTTACTGTAGAATTTTGTGATAATTTGTGATAATTTTATGACTTATTTTTTGCTGATCAAAACAAAGCCATTAAACCCTTTCGCAGGTATTATATTTAATTTTTTTAGTTTTACGTAGTCTAAAGTAAAAAACATAAACTTTTAGGCAAAAAAGTGAAAATTATATACACCATTGTATACAAGTACTTTGGAGTAATTTCATTAAAATGAAAAAAGTGTTCTACACACGGCTCGTCACGGGTGCAAAAGTATATATAGCGGTAAAGAGGACACTTTCACCTTTCTCCGGGTGGTATACATTTCTTGTTCCCTTTTGTTCCCTAGAAGTTCTATTCTACTAAAGTTTAAATTTGAGAAAAATATAGTAGTTTCATAAATATTCCGTAACGCCCTTAATGTTAAACGCTAGAGCTCTGACCACTTACAAAAACTAAAGACTATAATCCTACCAACATTATAAAAAAGACCGCAGGCCATTATCGATGATAGCTTGCGAGTAGTAATCATTTATTTTTGATAAAAAACAACAGAAAAACACCTTTTTCTGAAATTAAAAAAACCGTTGAGTTTGACAGCATGCCACGCTCACAATTATCAATAGTTTAACCTAATTTTTTGGCTACCTTAATCTGGATATATTAGCTGCAAAATGGCGTAAAAATTTTAAAAATCGGTGACAAAAAAAAATTTGAGTTTTGGCCAATGAAAAACGATTTTCAGCCACAGTGCGACGGATTCGTCGCGTTGGGCGAAATTCATCTCAGTTGTGTTCCTAGCATAAGTTCAATTTAGAAAGCTAAAATGGTTTATTATTTTCTCCACACATTTATTTTATTACTCATGTTGATTTCATTTGTAAATCATTCTTGTTGTTGTAAGTTTTGCTACTGTTGTTTAAATCAAAATATTTATTATTAAAATATTTAAAATTTCAATGAAAAATTTATATATAAATTAAAATAAAAACAAATTTATAAGACAAAATAAAACTTTATTATTAAATTATTTTTTTTTTTTCAAATAAAAATTAATAAAAAATTATAAAATTTTGATAAATTACGTATATATGTATGTATAGCGGTACAATTATAATAACCTAATTTAAAATTATACAAAAATTAATAAAATCAATAAAATTAAAAATTTTGAAAATATATGAAATGATTTAAAAAATCCTCAGAATGTATTGCGCTCAGTAATCATAGTTCTGTATTTAAAATACACAATACAAAATACTTTCATTTATTGTACGTATTTCAAATACAAAATACTTCCACGTCATGTATGTATTTAAAATACAAAATACACCATTTTCATTCAAACAAAAAATACATTAGATAAAACTAATCAACAAAACAATTGTTTCCTTTCATAAATATTAGGTTCTTGAATGTAACATCAGACAAACTGTTTCTTGGTGGAGAATACATAAAACCTGCTGAAGAAAATAAACTTTCTACAGGTCCTAATGAGCACAAACTTTTATTAAATTCTATGAATACTCTTTTTATATTTGGATAGCTGTCAAGAGTGATAATGTCTTTGCTCTTGTCACTGAGGAAACTGATAAATTCCAATTCCAAATTTGATATCCTAGATTCACTATCATCTCTATCTACTATATTTTTAAAATACAAAATACTGCAATTTTGTGTATGTGTTTAAAATACAAAATACTTGCACGTTATGTATTTAAAACACAAATACAAAATACGTATTTGTATTTTAAATACGTATTTCAAATACATGTATTTCAAATACTGCCCAGCCCTGTCAGTAATTATGTTTTGTAAATAAATTTTTTTAATGATTTTAAATCAAAGTGATTTATAATTAATTATTAATTGCAATATGTTTGTGTGCATGTGCTTATATTTGATTAAATAAAAAATGCTGTTCAAAAGAAACCCAAATAAACGACAGTCGGACTTCTCTATAACGTATTATATATTTTGTATGTTAAGATTTATGTATAATCTATAGACAAAATCAACTAAAAATCTGTGGTTTTCTGAAAAATATCATATAGCATCTGAAACTAACAACTCTAATTTCCAGTTGCCATCCACAATAGCGTTTTTAAAAACTAGCAACCTAACTAAGGTTTGGTTTGGTTGCCATTCATTCCTTAAATTATTAACGTAAATATTTAATTTTTATTTCAATTAAAGGATCAGTTAATCGACTGGAATGGAATGAACGGCTCACTGATATTTTTATGTGCAAAGCAGTTAGAACAGTTGTAGGGATCTAATGCAATGTAACCAGAACATACAAATCTGAAGAAAATATGTAGAATTTTCTTACATTTTTACGAAACATTATTCGTACAGCGCTCCTTACGAAGAAATTCTTTATCACAAGTCAAACTCTTTGCCTTTTCGTTTCCACAAAGTGAAAAATATTTCCAAGCACTCCAGGATATTGGTTTCATTTTTATACTTGTTTATGTAAAACTTGTATCAATAGTAAAAATTTTAGCATGTGTACGTACATTCATAAGTATGTATGTATTTTTTATGCTTCCTTATGGTGGCTACACACTTTGCAAGATGTTTATCAGTGATGGCATTTTGGTGCTTTTCGGGTATTTTTTGGTGCTTTTTGCCTCTTCATACGCGCGAAATTTTGTTAAATACCCGTTTTTGAAAAGCGAGTATTTGCAGTGCTTCTCACAATTTCTCACAGTGCCTTTTTTTTTGCTTTTTTTTTGTTTTAAAACTGGAAAATGTTTTTAGTTACAAAAATCGGCTACTTATTTTAAGCGCAAATATTAATTTTTTTTAGCAACCATGACTTTTTTCCGCTGGGGTTGAAAGAACATTCAGTTTGATGAATTTGTTTGAAACAAAAATTAGACACCGGTTATCCTTAAAATGCTTTACTGCATATTAAATTAAATAGCAATAAATTATTTAGCAATTTTCAACTGCATTTAAATGTTTGTAGAAAAATAAATTCGTACGAATCATACCAAAAATCTCAACATTTTATTACAACTGTTTTGTAGCCTGATTGCAACGACGAAATGCATATTTTTTTATAGCAAAATAAACACAAATTAAATAACAATCGGTTGAAATGCTATCATGAATTTCATTCGACTTTGAACTCCCTTTATTTAATCGATTCCATGTTATTTAGAAATTACAAAAATTTGTATATGTACTACATAACGCTCCTTTAATGCAACGCGATCACATCTTAAAAACCCAAATCTTTTAAGTTACTTAGAAAAAAATGATGCTGAAGATATTTATCCAAATCAAATGTATATCCATTAAAAAGCCAATACAGGCCATATATGTATATACCTGCTAACATTTTTAGTATTTCACTTTTGATAAATGACTACGGTGTAATAAAAGAGCGATATGTACATAAATACATACATATACTTTTAAGTTTCATCTAAACAAACTATTTATTTTTTTTTATATATGTACCATGTATATTATTTTACTCCCGTTTTTTACTTCTATTAAATGGATTGTGATTTTATTTTAATCAATACCTATGTGTGTTAATAAATTTTGCTATTTGTCAAGTCCTTTATGTATTACTTAACTTTTTTTATAAATTGCTTAATATTTCTTGGCATAACTAAAGTTTTTAAAATATTTTTGATGGTGCTTTTTTACCCTTTTTTAATTTTTTCTTGCGCCTTTTACCCTTTCTGGAACAGCTTACAGTGCTTTTGCTCTTCCTAGAAATACCAACACTGGTGTTTATGCAACACGTTTATCATTCATGTTTCTTATTTTGACACAAACACTGCAACCAATAATTAAACCATAATCGTAACATCAGTTCTGTATTTTGTATTCGCACTGAAGATCGCGGGAGAAACATAGAAACAAACACACAAATGCACACCTTGCTTATTTTCAATGACCTAAAACAATAAGGAACGATACATACTATGTAACCAACACTAATGCTACCAGAAAATATCAAAATATTTTCATGTTTATGAAACCTCAAATGCAACACGAAATAAAACCAAAAACACGACTACACACTATGCAGCCAATAATGAAACATGCCTGTTCGCATAAACATATTGTAAGGTGTGTACCCACCATTAAAATCATTTTCGTGTTTTTGACGTTTCCCATAATTTATTTTCGTAAAAAACCTGCCAAATTTTTTGCCATTGTATTAAGGTTCGCTTTAATTACTCGCATCGATTTTAGCGAATGTGAATATATAACATAAGCGAATGCGAACATTTGTTACACTTCCAATATTAAGTAATTCTCATTTATTATTTGAGAGTTTTTATATAAACATTCGAGGCTTGGAACTTTCCAAAATTATGATATAGGTGTATGTACTGCTGAGTTGTCATAAAAAACCAGCGAAATGCGTGTATACAGGCAAGCTTATTATAATATGCAATGTCATTAAAGATTTTTTTATGTATTTAAACTCTTATTTTATGGTTGCAATCACTGCTTTTGCGTCACACATCAATTAGTTACACATGTCATCCAGTCGCTGGTATTGTTAAACTGAAGATATTTCTAATCGTATGCAGTGGTTCGAAGTTGCCAAATTTTCAGTGTTAAATTTAAGAGATGTCATAAGGTCTCTGTTAACCTCAATGTCATTAAATTCAATTGCGCGATAAATCGATCAGAATATGTATTAGGCGCCAAATCTAGACTTAATAAAACAAGATTAACAAACAAAAAACCACAATCAACTAAATTAAATGTTACCCTGCGGAGATGGCACCAAAGCGAACAAATTACAAATTGGAGTTTAATTGCTCAAGAATCAATGGGAATATATATCACTTTTTATAAAATTAAATGCCAATTCGAACTGCCAGTCCCACGATGTCACAAGTATTCGTTCTTTCGTACAACAACATTTAAAACAAAAACGAATTCTAAAATTTTGTTTTTGTTTTAAATGTAATTGTACGAAAGAGCGAATATGTGTGACATCCTGGGACTGGCAGTAAACATTCAATTTCTCCAAGGTTTCAATAATGAGTTAAGTAATTAATGAAATTACGTTTACCAAGGCAGTTTATGTAAAAGCGGCAATCTGACGAATTTGAAAAATAATTGAAAACCTAATTAAGAGAAGTTGTAATTTGTATATATAATTTTATACTCACAAAGCTGAACACTTTAACAGGAATTGTTTGACTGCATATAAAATTAAATGTGTTTTTCGCAAATTTTACTAGTTGTAATGCATTTAAATTATAAAATAAAACTTTAATAAATTATTATTCTTCTCCACTCTATGAATAAATATTTTAATACGGATTGCTAATTTACAATGGCCGATACATATCATTTTAGTTGCCATGAAGGCTCGGTTTCTCTTAAATGTTTTGGCGCAAATAAAAAGAACCATTTTCGTTAAGAAAAATAAATATCAGCTAAAATGATAAACGTTGGGGCAAACGTCAACCTTGACATACATGAGGTGAAAATACTTTACACATAGATGGTGTCAATTAAAACGAAAAAAAGTTTAAAAATGCAAATTCCTGAATGAGAATATACAAAAAAATAATTTAGTAATCATTTATAAAATGACATATAAAAAAATAACTTGTTCATTACATTATCCTCAATAATGCAGAATCAATTTTTCTCTGTCACGTCAGGTTTCCGAGAAAATTTATTTATTCGTTTTTTACATAAAAAATAATTTGTTTATATAAAAATCAATGAATTTTCAAAAGTGAATGGCGTTATTTGAACGTCGTTGTATTTTGTTGATTTGGTTTCACGTATTAGACTACATCAATAGTCTCCCAGTATGGTTTTGTCCCGAAATCCTTTCTAATTTCTTCCAATTTTCATTAAATCTTTGTGAGCGCGCTTCTCTTGTTCCTTGCTCACCGTACCAAGGTTTTGTGTGCAAAAATCTAAGTGCTAATGAAGAAAATGCATTTCGAATGATATTCGTGCACCTAATTCGTGTTAATTTTTCAATAATTCAGCAACAATTTGTCTGTAGTTTGTCTGCTTGAGTCACTAAATGGCGTTCATCATTAGCCCCATACAAACTCCCACTGCTGGTGAAAGATGTTTCGGACTCACTGCTTGTAGCACTGGGAATGACTGGTAATGGTATTGGATTTGGTGGACGTTGAACTGGCTTCCAAACCGATGGAACATTCGCGTAAGCAAAATTTTTTCGATTTTTCACATTGAATCCAACAACTTTCGTTAAACAGAAATAACAATCTGGTCTGGCAGCTAGATGAATAATTCCTGTACACTTAGCAAGTAGTGGTACTACATCTTCTGAAAAAAACTGAGTCGATTATCGCGAAACCTAATATCGCAGCTTATTACTAGTATAAAACATTTCTGCAACTATTGCAAAAGATCGACAGTGTCCAGCAAAACCAAAATAATAAAAATATTCATATTTTAATGATTCTAATATTGCATCTCCTTTTTTCCAACCAAATATTCACCACACACAAAGCAAAAATAGCTTGAATCAGTTACACACGATCTCCCTGACATGCTTAAACGTATGATAGAATAATACAGGTAGTGTCGAAAGTACAACAACACTTTTTTTTTATTGTTGTTGAGGTTCGAAGCTGTCGAAAAGCACAAAAGAAAAATGACAAACAAATTTTATATTCACATGTGTGTTTGGTTGCATTTTCTGCTCTATAAAGACTTTAGTTTCTTTTCCTTTTCTTATTTGCATTTGAAACAAATATTTATGTGTGCTTTTTTAGTAGTGCGGGTGTGTGTTAGTAAAACATAAACAAATTTTGACAGCTGCGAACCCAAAAAAAGATCGTTAACGCTTCGCTACTACTTGTATTATTCTACCATTCTTAAAGACTACTATGTGGGCTTCTGTGAAATTAATAATTGTGAAATTGTAGTGTCAGTATCAGTATTTTCAGGAGTTGGAGGAAAAAGAGTCTAAATCGTCTTTTTTATTTATTATTGATGAAATTTCATCGAACATGTTATTCAAAAATGCATTTTCAGTATTCGATCTTTCGTACAACTACATTTCGGCATATGTTTTTGAAAAAAAACCCTAAGTTACAAAAAATTCAAATCTACTTCTTGACTGATTACCATGTACCATATTAAAATACATGTCTCTGGAAAATTTTACTTTTTAAAATTGTACCAATTCCTTAATAAAGTAAATATACGAGTACATAACAAATATCAGGTATTTCTTTTGACTTCAATTGAATATTTTTATCTAAGCATGATTTAGTAATTATTGTATCATTATTTAAATATAATCGAGTAATATATGTTTCAAACAAACAAAAGATAAATAAAAAATATATATATTTAATACAGGGTGTCCTCAGGGAAGGTATACTACTTTGTTTTGCCGTCATTTTGATAAACATTAGTCTTGACAGTTAATATTTGGGAGTCGTGAAGTAGACACGTTGCAAATTTATTATGGAAAAATATTCGATAAACCAACGTGTTTTAATCGTTGGAACATTTTATCAAAATCAATCATCGATTACTGTGACTATGAGAAAGTTACGTAAAATTTTTGGAAGAAACAACGTGCCAAAAAAATGCATTATTTATCGTGTAGTGAATGATTTCAAAGAAAGAGGGTCTGTATGTGATAGGCCCAAGCATGGACCACAACGTACTGCAAGATCGGCTGAAAATATTACTGCTGCTCAAGAAAGTGTTCAAAACAATCCATCAACCTTAATTCGACGCCGTGCTCAGAAGCTTGGTCTTCAAAGAACAACTTTGGCCACAGTTTTGCACAAGGATTTGCATTTGTTTCCATTTAAGATTCAGTTGACACAAGAGCTTCTTCCACAAGACCATTTACGCTGCCGTACATATGCCAATAGGATGTTACAGCTCGCCCATGACAACCGCGATTTTCATGAAAAAATCGTAATCAGTGACGAGGCACATTTGCATTTGGACAGAAGAGTTGGTTCTGGGCAACGGAAACCCTCAAATTATTCATCAGTCACCTTTGCGTCCATTAAAAGTGAAAGTCTAGTATGCAATTTGGTCAGGAGGAATCATTGGACCTTACTTCTTTGAAAATGAAAACGGCGTAGCGATATCGTGATATTATTGAAAAGTTTTTAACGCCACAACTGCATGCTTTGGGTTTGATTAACATGTGGTATCAACAAGACGCTGCCGCATCGCATACACCCAGGATTACAATGGAATTACTGCGAGACCTCTTTTCACAACAAGTTATTTCAAGAAATGGTGATGTTGATTGGCCTCCACGGTCGCTTGATTTGACTGCTCCGGACTTCTTTTTGTGGGGGTATCTGAAAAGCAAGGTTTATGCAAACAAACCAGAAACGATTGAGTAAATCAAACGAAATATTCGTGATGAAATTAATGAAATACCGCGTGAAATGTGTGAGAATGTAATGAAAAATGTGCTCAAAATGGGTCGCATTTGTTAGGATAACAGAGGCGGTCATGTATTTGATATTCTATTCCATACATAATTGCCGACATTAAATAAAACACTTATCAATATAAGATCCACTCTCTTTCATTTAATCAAAAATTATAAACAAACAAAGTGTTATACCTTCCCGGCTGACACTTTTATATTATAAACATTTATTTGTATTTATTATTCATGCAGGCATAATTTCCTTATCGCCAGTAGAATCAAAACTATAATTTGCATAAATATTTGCAGCAAATTACTAAATCATAGCAATATTTCTGTAACTTTTTTATTTAAAGAGCATTGAATGTAAAAGAAAGAATTAATCATTTTAATTTTAGTACGATTTCTTTTAAACTAAAGCTTTTTTGTGTCGCCGTAAAGCACCTTCTCTGTCAACAATTGTGAAACCTGTGGAAAAATTTGAGCAGTTGGAAAACAATATTGAGAATATTACTGTTTTAGCCCATAGTATATTGGGTGAAGATATTGATGTGGAGTGAATGTGGAAGACGTTTATTTTCAACAAACTGGCGCTACGTGTTGCACTAGTAGAAATAACATCGCACTTTTATGTGAAAAATTTCCTGCCCTTGTGATTTCTCCGAAAGGCGATCACAATTGTCCACCGAGATCTTGGGATTTCGTGAAGTTACCGAGGAGATCCAGCAGCAAATGTGCAAATCGGTAATAAAAACTTGAATGAAAAAAATATGGTCCTGTAACCGTGGCCATGGCGGTCATTTGGCTGATATTTTTTTTCTCGCATTATGAATGGGATACCGTCCTCTTTACAATTAAATATTTTTTTACATAGATAGATAGCTAACTACTAGATTAAACAAATCAAGAAAAGAATTTTCTGGCAGCGCATTCTTAAATTGTCACACGTCCACCAAGAACTCAACTGTTGACTCAACATTTGTCCATTTCTAACTTAAAAGCTTTCGCCAATGGATTTAAATCACTGTAATTTTGCCTTCAGTGTACAAACATTTGTAAATTTATTATTTCAATATTATTTTATGGGTGCAGCAGAAAATATAAATTTAGCCTTTTTGATGCTAAATATATAGCCTCGAAAGGGCTAAACTGGCGTTACTGTTCAGTATTGACTGTTTTACAGTATTGCCAGCAAGCGATAAAAAATGAACAAGACGTGATAGTCCAATTTTTATACCAGATTCGCATTTAGCGCACCCATATTAGCTAAAAAACATGGTTCACTTCTGCAGTAAATTTTTTTTACAAAATTTTTGTAGACCAGTGTAATTATTCACTACTTTTTGACAGTGACTAAACGAAAACGAAAAAAACACAAATTTTTTAAGGATATTGTTACGTTTGCTTACTTAGGTTCTTTAAATTGCCCAATAAAATAGACATTTATTTACACTATTTATTCACACAGTGCTACATTTTTCAGCTCCTCGATTTGGGACTCAACTCTAAGAATGGCACGGTAAAGTAGCCCAAAAATAAGAACTTCTGGATCATTCGTTTTGTCAAGTTGGCTGCATTCATAATTAATAATTACATTTTAAAACCAGAAGAACATTGAATATTTCAATATGGAAAATAACAAGTATACGTACGATATAACCGTGTTAAAATATAGAAAAACCGTTAAAAATCCAACTTGAACAAAAAATTCGTATGGCCATCAAATTATTAATGTAAATATCTGTAGTAGATTGATTGCAAGTTTATAGTCTAGTGATGGCACTCTAATGTGGATGATAAATTAGCTAATCAACCTGTGATCATTTTCACTATTATGAAATGATGGTGCTGAAGCTTACAGTTGATATCAGTGTTGAAAAATTCAGTACTTCAGTACTTTTTTCAGTACCTTTTTATTTCAAAAATTCCTCGGCACCCACCAATTTTTAAGTACTTTTTCATTACTACATATTATACATGTTGCGGAAATTTGGAGAGAAGTTTTATAAAAAGGAACGCTTTGAATAATATGTCAGTGGAAAATTTAAATTTGAATGAAACCCATTTGCCTTTCAATGAAGTCTTTTGTGGAACTAATTTTGACATATAAGTAAAAACATGCAAAGTTGACAAAGAAATTGTTTATAAATTTAAAGAAACCGCAACATCTTTTTATTTAATATTTTGCGAATCATTAAAAACTATAGGGTGTTTTTTTAAGCCCGATAGAACTTGAAATTGTAAAAAATAACACAAAAAATTAAATTGTAATCAAAAATTTTTTTTATTCGAAAGATCAATACGTGACATTAACATTTGAAAATGATTTCGGGCATATGGGCCCCGCGGCTGTTCTTGACGAAGCGCATTCTGGACGTCCAATTTTGGGCCACTTTTTCGAGCACTGCTGGCCGTATGTCACGAATAACACGAACAATGCTGGCCTCCAAGGCGTCAATTGTTGCTGGTTTATCAGCATAAACCAGTGACTTCACGTAGCCCCACAGGAAATAATCGAGAGGTGTCAAATCGCACGACCTTGGAGGCCAATTGACAGGTCCATTTCTCGAAATCAACTTATCGCCAAATTTTGATTTCAATAAGTCGATGGTTGCGTTCGCCGTATGGCACGTAGCGCCATCCTGTTGAAACCACATCTCCTCCGGATCAATGTCATCCATATTTTCAAACAAAAAATCATTGATCATGGTGCGGTAACGATCTCCATTGACCGTAACGCGAGCTCCGGCCTCATTTTTGAAGAAATAAGGTCCGATGATGCCACCAGCGTGAAAACCGCACCAAACGATGCATCTTTCTGCATGTAATGGAGTCTGTAGGGTCTCTTGTGGATTGGTCTCACTCCATATGCGGCAATTTTGCTTATTAACAAACCCGTTAAGCCAAAAATTATGTACGCCATAAAAATGACGAAGTCGTCTATCAGTTGCGCCAATCGACGACTGATTTTCAAAGTAAATTTGGATAATTTCGTAGCGTTGTTCAAGCGTGAGTCTATTCATAATGATTTGTCAGAGTATACTGAAACAAATAAAAAAAAAATGTTTCATCAAAATTTAATTTTTTGTGTTACTTTTTACAATTTAAAGTTCTATCTAGCTTAAAAAAACACCCTATATGTTTTGTTTTGAAAATAAAATATTAAAAATTATAAAGATTTAAAAAACTTTTGTTTGTTGAGGGTTTTTAGCTAGTCTATATACATGCATTTCATTGGTGCTAAAGCCAAATCATCAGTAGACCTTAAACCTAATTTTTAAATGTTTCAAACCCCTTTAATTATACAAAAACTTTTAAAACCTCACTGAGAGTTATAAAAATTACAATAGTATAAGCATAGTAAGCTTTGAAACTTATTCAAAAATCCCAACAAACAAATTATTATATTCGATATGAATCTATTTTATTCTCTTTACAACCTTTATACAAGATGACTTGGGTTTAGCACCAATGAAATGCATGTATATAGACTAGCTAAAAACCCTCAACAAACAAAAGTTTTTTAAATCTTTGAAAAAAGATATCGAGGCAATCTCGATTAATATAAATTTAATAATTAAAAATTATAAATAGTTTTTTTATTTAAGTGGTTATTTTTCGAACAAATTGGTTGTTTAGTAGTTTTTAATCCAAAGTGATTATTATTTTTTGGCTAATGTTCGTAACGTTTTTAGTCAGAAAGAATTGGACATGAGACAATATTCCAAAGGAACAAGGGAAAATTTAACATCAATTAATTTCAACTTACACGGCAGAACAGAAGCAACGTTGTTTTTTGGGAGCCGCTATACTCCCATCATCAGTGTTCATGTGTGCACAGAACAGAAAATGTTTCAAATATTTGGAAAAATGTTGCCAAAACTAAGAAAGAAATGAATGAACTATTGTTTCCAGATATTCCACGTATTGCTTTTAGAGTATTATCAATACCACATTCGTCAGCAGCAACTGAACGCATATTTTCAACACAAATTGCTGTAAAAAGCAAAGAAAAAAATCGCTTACATGTACGAGTAGAAACTGTTTCAAGTTTAATCAAAGCTAAAGATCTATTAAAATCAAATGACAGTTGCTGTTCTAATTATAATATTTTTAATGATCCCATAAAGTATATTAGTTTTATCTTAAAAAAAAAAACAATTGAAAGCTTTATTTTTAAATATAAATACTTTTAAACTTAAGTAAGAACTGAATTAAATTTTTAGTTTTTTACATCTTGTTATTTATAAAAGTATAAACCATGCATGGTATAAACTATACAAGGAAATTTTTTAGAAACTGAAAACAATAAATGTACCTTTTGTTTATAACAAAGTTTATTTAAATATACATATATTTGCCTTTGTTATATCTAGAAAAATTGTAAATATTTGACATACATAAATGAATTCAAATAAACCATTTTTTGTTCAATTAATTTTTATAAATAAATATTTTTTACAAAACTACCATTTAATGCAAAAAAGTACTCTTTCAGTTATAGTTCAGAACCATTTAAAAATTTTAATTTTGCAATACTTGCTGATATCCATACTTGTCATACAGTTTCCTCGAACAATATTCTTACCTCTCGTGGCCGTTTTTAGAACTTGCCGTTATTTTGAATTTAATTTTTATTATATAAATTAATGCTGGCAGTACGGTTACAGGGTGATCCTACCATACTTAGTCACGACTATATTTTTTTGCTCGTTAAATTTCAATCTTCATTTGAATTTCGAAACAATATGTATTTATAAATATAAATATCGAGATATTGCAAAAATAAATATTTATTAATTTCGTATTTTTTATCTTCATTTCTTATACGAACAAACATCTACTAAAAACTACCTGCTCGCGCGGAGTTCGTTATAGGCAAACTCCAATGTATTAATAAAATTTTAATACACTGTTAAATATTTTTCTGCAGAAATAATAAGGCTGCATGTTAAAAAGACCTACAAACGAACAAGGCAAATCATCATTAAATTCCCTTTAATACCTTAAGCAATACGAATATTTTTCGTTAAAATATCCATATTAATAATAACATTTTTTAATATACTTTTCATTCAAATAACGCTCGCTAATGGAATTTAACGAAAATTCAACAAATTACATCTTTTATTTGATCTGCTGAATGATTGAAAAAAACTTAATAAATCGCTGGCTTCATTCTCTTTTCATTGCATTGCGCTGTTTCTTTTTTTGTAGAACTGATTGTGAAATAGTGTAACGTGCAGACAGAAGTATTTACAATTTAAAATTAACAGCACGATTATAAAATTCGCACTGAAATGCCTTAAGTTATCTAGATGATTATATGTATATTACACCTTTAAAACAAAATCAGAAATAAATAGCAGGCTGGATGAGATAGACGCACAAAATCGTTAATATTATTATTCGCATACTCCACTACAGCCAGAAGCTGTTATAAATCTAAAATAAAAAATGTTATTGTTACAAGAAACACAAACAAACAGTCATAAACGTATAAAATGGAATCTCATAGAAGTGTTAAGGATGTGAATTTTATTTATCGCTTATGTTGCGTAATATAACATCCCAGCAAAAGCTTGATAATAAGTTCTATATAAAATAAATAATAATAAAAAATAATAAAACTATATACCGTCTGCATTACTTAAAAGCAGTTCTATAACTAGTTACTAATAAATAAACAAATAAATTATTCTCTGAATGGCGCATTGTTCATGAAAATAAGCGCGTAAAAAAATAGTTGTACAAAAGTAAAACACTTGACATCAAACACAACAATTCCTTAAACAGCATGCGTTCAATACTGACAACAGGCATTCTATTTTCATTGTGTTTTGTGTATTCAATGACTTTTAATTATTGATCCGAGGTAGTCCTGAGATAACTATCGATATTTTGTTCTATCTATAGTTCAGACTTTACTATCGATACTATCGATGAATGTCTGAACTTGAGTATTTTTTTTATTTAATTTTAAATTTTTTATCACGCTAAGAATCGTTGATTTTATCACTTCATTGAAAGTATATAATATTATATTTACGCACGTTATTTTACGTGACATTTTTAAGTACCCCACACACGTTTCAATCCAATTGGCAACTGAGTCGGTTGTTGTCCAAATCAAGCGTGTACGGCTCTGTCAATTGATTAATTTGACAGTTGTCGAATTGGTTGAAGAAAAATCAAAAGATTTTGATTTTTTCAAGTCGGCTAGTAAATTTTTCAATTCAATTGTGTTGTTTGTGTTCGAGTCTATTAACCAGCTGTCAAAATTTATGTTTGTAGTTTTCTTTTGCAAATAAAAATGTACATATGTACATACGTATTTTTAAAATTGTCTTTAATTTCATTAACTATAAAAAACATCGATGCTTGGAGAGCAATTTTCCAATTGCTCGAATAAAATCTAGCATTCAACCATTCTTTTGACCAAATTCTTCGTCGCTTTAATTTTTTCACCATGCATGCATTCTGCAATAGCCATTAATGCAATTATTTTTCTTCTTTCAGCGCCATTGCAATAGAAATTTTTAATTTTTTAATTTCTAATTGTAAAAATTTATAAATTTGACATTTAAAAAATCTCAATTGAGTTTATGAAGTGTGTTGCCAAGAATCAATTCAATTGAAAGACTCAATTGGCAATTGAAATGAAACGTGTATGGGGTGTTCAGAAAAAATTTTCTGGTGTCAGTTAAAAATATATATTTTTTTAATTATCACATTTTTATAAACAAAAATAATTTTTATTACTGAATAAAACAATGCAATGCAGCCCGATTAAAAACTTGCTCATATTTGCAATAGACATATGTGTGTATGTACGTAGCATTTAGGTTCAAATAAAAATACGTTATGATTAATATGAAAAAAAAAACGCAAACATAACATTTTATTCAAAAAACAATAAGAAAGTAAATATACATAACAATGTATGTAAACTAAACTAAAAGTCACAGTAATATATCCTTTAGTTTTATATTATGTCCATGTATCTTAGGCCCGTTTTTTATTTTTATACATATTTTGTAAAAGAACATCACTTACATATATGCCAGCGAGATGGAAGTTCAAAATGAGAAGTTGCAGCAAAAATACTAAATTGGGAATTTTTCGGGAGAGTAAAAGTTTGTTAGTAATTATCGTCCATTAATTTTATTTTTTGGGTTAAAGCCGATATATCGTTCGATTTGTATTGATTTTAGCTATATTTTGAAGTTTCAGTGATTTATGCACAAGAATTATTTGCACTGTTGAACCTCAAAAGAGGTCAATGATTTCTCGGAGCCCATCTCCATCAATACAGCAATATCATCAAAGATGGCCGCTGAAATCTTCCACAACTCAATTGTTACTTCTTTGTAGGCTGCACTTCTGTCGAGGAGTGCCAAAATCAAATGTCGTTTCGCTATCTCATTGACACTGATGTATTTGGATGGTGCTATGACTTCAATTTGGGAAGTGAACAGTTTGTCTCCCAATTTAAGTTTCGACTTTATCGCAGTGTATTATCCACCATCAACTGATTTGAGTCTTTTGGAATGTTCTGCCTTTTATCTTCTGCAAGTTTTTTAATTACGCCCTCCTCTATACTTTTCAGTTTTTGGGGTCAGTAGCATCGAAACAGTTTTTGTTTCCGAACTGTTCACAACCCTTTGTGACTGCTGCCAAAGCCTATTTGAGTCCATCTGACGCAGTGTGTAGGTTCTTCTGCGAGCCAACGTGTTGTGAAATACAAATCACAGCTTCATTCTCAGATAGAGTCTTGAAAAGCTTATTGTTCTTTGGCAGACACACCAATTAAGCAGGCGTTGTGTTGAGAGGAGCTGGGTCGTTGTCGTCGAGAACTCAATTATCGTCCAACCGACGTTTGGTTCTATATTGCCCCCCGCTTTTTATTATTCTCTTCTTTCATTTTGGTATCATGAATTTTTCGTTTTATACATTCTGTCACGTATAGAAGAAAAGCCGACCCAAACGCGTCTGAATCTTTTGCATTTGATCTGAGTCCATTCCAGTGATGCTGATATGCTTCAGAAACCGAAACTGCTTTGCATATACCTTAAGCCGAAAATTATTACTCCCGACTGAAGAAATGCATCAGTAAGCGAAGCCGCTCTTAGACATGCTTTAGTGTGGAGGTCCGTCCACACGTTTTCAGATATACCGCGGAAGAAAAAATCATTGCTCACGTCCGAAAGTCGGAAATACAGAAATGCTTTCGTAAGCGAAGCCAAAGCAGAAAATCCTTAAGCCCGGCTGAATGGCAATGCAGAAATGCTTCAGTAACTTATTTAAGATTTATTCAACTAAATGTTTCTGTGAAACTATCCCAGAGGACATGTAACAAGAAAAGTTACGGGAGTGGTTCCTTGGGATTAGCAACCGCTTCGAGTTGCGGAACTTTATATGATATGTACCGGTAACTTTTACATGGCTATGTCATGGGAGGGGGTCAATGGACATAATTAAGATACGCGGTGACAGCTTCTGTACCTAACCTTTACGTAATTGTCCTCTGGTGGTATTCTTCGTATCAGTGCCCAGTAATGGTTTATTAAAAACTGCTAATAGAACTATCCTAGAGTAGTCTGTCCAACTCTATTCCTAAATGAACATGCCACAGAATAGTTCCTTAAGGTCTGGTATAAAATCTAGTCCTTCGATAACCTTTCACTGAACGTGTCTAAAAGTTTCACAACAATAACTCTATATGTAAAAAATGTATTTAAAAAATAAAAATTTTATTATATTTTTTATTTTATAGGCTGCAAGTGATCTGTAAGAGTAAATAATATGTTGCCGTAGTTGCACTGATATGCAGCAGCACGGTCAATAATTTGAGTTAGGAGACTTGACATAAAAATTATTGCGAGGTGATGGTTTCCAAACGCTAAGCTTTGAATATTGCATAATTACTCGTACTGCACTTAAGAATGTATCTTATATGGCTGTTATTAGGTTTTCAGTCGGCATAATTACGGTTCAGATTGAGATAATTTTCTGAAATTTTAAATCACCAAATGCATTATTGTTTTAATCAGATAATATTTTAATTAATGTAATCTAGGACCATAAATAAAATAAATAAATAAAATAAATAAATAAATAAATAAATAAATAAATAAATAAATAAATAAATAAATAAATAAATAAATAAATAAATAAATAAATAAATAAATAAATAAATAAATAAATAAATAAATAAATAAATAAATAAATAAATAAATAAATAAATAAATAAATAAATAAATAAATAAATAAATAAATAAATAAATAAATAAATAAATAAATAAATAAATAAATAAATAAATAAATAAATAAATAAATAAATAAATAAATAAATAAATAAATAAATAAATAAATAAATAAATAAATAAATAAATAAATAAATAAATAAATAAATAAATAAATAAATAAATAAATAAATAAATAAATAAATAAATAAATAAATAAATAAATAAATAAATAAATAAATAAATAAATAAATAAATAAATAAATAAATAAATAAATAAATAAATAAATAAATAAATAAATAAATAAATAAATAAATAAATAAATAAATAAATAAATAAATAAATAAATAAATAGAAAAAGATAGTTAAAAGCTTTTGCTCCCGAGACTGGGGGAATTTTGTGATACGTCCTCTTTTCACCAGTCCCGACGCAGGAACTTTTGTACCACTCTCATTTTCAGCAGTCAGTGAACATTTTCCGTTGGATAGTAAATTAAAGAAAATCTGATGAGTCGAAAAGAATTAAATAAGTTCCAGTTTCTTTTCTCGACAAAATAAAACCGATTTTTTCTGAATTTATTTCATTTTCAGTTTTTTTTTATAGCG
Organism: Gymnocheta viridis; assembly: GCA_956483585.1. Classification (NCBI taxonomy): domain Eukaryota; kingdom Metazoa; phylum Arthropoda; class Insecta; order Diptera; family Tachinidae; genus Gymnocheta; species Gymnocheta viridis. The sequence continues at coordinate 61,823,867 of OY101441.1, read as the reverse complement.
AAATAAAATAATAAAAAATGTTGGGGAATTGTTTCATAATGAAATAACTCGAAAAATTCGAGAGTTATCAAATTGGTTTGGCGTTTTAGTTTTGTTCCATCAGATAATGGAAGCCCTGAAAATGTTGTCAAGATATTTACTGCTGCAAAACCAAACTATTTTTGTTCGTTCCCTGGGTTGGTTTAATCAAAAAGTACTTTAAGCCTGCCCTCGAATGCGTTTATGTAACTAAGAATAAATATAACACATACGCAGCGCTTTCTGCAGATTATGTTTTTATATGTTGTTGATGTGACCCCCCGCGGCTGTTAAAATATACACTTATTTCTTCAGTCATTCGTTTATTTGTACATATAAATTTAAATTACGTGTTTTAAATTATGAAAAGTAAAAATTTTGAAAAAAAAATTCCAAAGGATTCGCAGTTATGAATTCATCATCACAGGGGCCATAATTACTAAATTACCACGCCCTTTTTAATATTTATATTATTTTTGCAAATAATATTTTATTTCACTGCGCACATAAGGAGGCAGGGAAAAATGGTATTTTACGATCTCCTGCATCCATGTTTAGGTTTTTGAACTTTCACCGACGTTAACAGTTCCATTTTCGAAACAAAAGTACGGGAAAACTTAAAAGAAAATTTAATTTTTCAGAGATAGGATTAGTTCCTCTGAGGATTTACCTTAATGCTTAATATCTTAACTTCATTTCACCTCTTAATATTATTTCTGTTTTACATTTAAATTAGAATTTATAAAAGCTGCAAAGCGAATAAACACATATTTTTTTATTTTATAATTATAATATAAAAAAGTCGCGTTTTATTTCGCCTGAAATGTCCATCAAGAGTGACAAATGATATATCCATCAAGGTTGATGAGTAAAATATGACTAATATTTGCATCAACGCTGATCAGAATTAAACATAAGAGTGAGCAGTTCAGACATATGTTCCATGTACGATAAAATTTGGTAGTTAGATAGGAATGCAAGATCCATGTACACAAAAGATTCCATAATTTTTTTTCATATTGGCCTTAAGATAGAATGATAGAAACTTTGTTATACGTGTTGATGGATATTTCTACCAACAATGCCAGTCATATTACCGGCCAAATGACCGTCACTGTTCCTTCAGGGAAGTTTTCCAATTATCTTAATGGTATGTGCTCTAGGAGAACTATTTGGCATCTTATAAATATTAAAGTAAAATAAGTAATCGCCGTGTTAACCGTTTATTAATTTCAACAGCAAATTTTTCCGATTTTTCCGAAAAAAAAAATTCAATAACTTTGTGTATAACATTGACCAATAAAAATCTTAAATTCGTTTTTTAAATAGTATCCAAATTATTTCCCAAAAATTTTTATGTCAATAATTCCACACTTCATAAGCAGCTTTCCATTTTGTTTAGGCAGGTTGATATATATATATATATATTTGTGCAATTTACATTATCATGCAATTATATTTTTTTAGCTTCTGTAGTTTTTTCATACTCAAAACTAAAAGCTATTATCTTATTAAAACGAAAAGTCACTCACAGCACCTTAGTAATAGTGTAATGCTTCTGTTTTTAGTCGTGATAAAACTCAAAAGTTTTTAACAATGTGTCAACTTGGGTGTCAATAAGAAAACTCGGCAGTGTCAATTTACAACATTTAAAAATTTAAGTTTACAAAAGATTCATCTTAACTAAGCCTTCTTCAGCTTTATATCTATATACACATACATATATATATATATTTTTTTTAAATCAAAATGTCAAACATTAACCCACTTTTGCCGTTTGCACAACCTTTTGCACTTTGTATGGATGTGTGTGTCTGTTCTTTCTTCATTTGCTCCGTTTTTTCAAATTGACTTGATTTACAACTAAAATAAATTTAGATGGCTGCAAAACGGAAGAAGCCATTTTACATTAGCATTTTGCACATCCATTTCTTCTTTTTTTTATGCGTCTGTATGTGTGCGCTTGCATGTAAGCATTTGTAAGTTCTTAATGCTAAGAATTTTCTTTATGCTTAAGAGTGTTTGTGTGCTAAAGTTAGGTGAATCGGAAACAAACTAAAACTATAAAGGGAAAATGTTTTATTCATACATATCCGCATGTGTAGTAAGTACAAAAGCAAATAGCTGAAAGCATCATAACATTTAAAGTAAAAACCAAAGTTTTATTTTTTTTTCTATTTTAAGACGATTTTAAAGAAATAAAATTTGAAGATTTTTATGTTTTGAGAAATAGATACGTAAGTATGTTATAACATACTAGAGGATTTGTTTTGTTTAATACTAAATAAATATTTTTTTGGGAATACATACATATAGCTTGAAAAAAATATTTTGTTTAATGTTTAATAATTTAATTACACTTTTTTCAATCATAAGCATTATTGTTTTATTAATTAGAAAGCTGATACACTGCAGACTGTGCCTTTCTCTAGCCAAATTCATACAATTCTTTGTAGGCCTGCATGCAAAATAACATAATAAAAAATTGGCAAAAAAATTCACATACAAATTTTTGCCATGTTTTCATACGAAAAAGCGCCCTCATTTTTTTAGTTCCATTTTTCGTCATTTCTGGGAATTTTTTTGTTTTTATTTTTTAAACACTTTTGCATGGAATAATCCCCCAAAGAAAAATCGACCAACGAACAATTGCCCAAATGGTTTTTGTTTACATTTGGCCATTCATTGCATTTGGTTCTTTTGGCAAAATTTCTACTTTTGGCGATTACTCATTACGAACGATGGCAGAAGTTCCAAGAATGTCAAGAGAAATTTTCAGCCAATTGTATAAATAAAGAGCACAAACCTTGGGGCACGAAAATTCACCAAAATTATCTAAATGTATAAATGCTCATATTATTGGATTTTTATTTAAAGTGAACAAGGACCTAAAAAAGTTTCAAAATCTCTTTAAAACTTTGTAAAGTATCTTACAATTAGTCGCGTATATTGAAAATCTACTAAACTGGTTTAGGATCTTTTGCTTAGCCTGGGCCCAAGGCCATAAGCTTGTAAACTGATGTGACCAATAATGTATTTGCTGAGTAAAACTTTTCTGCATAACCAGAATTTAGGCGAGCTCAATAATTTTCTTATCAAGGTTGGTCCGACAGCGATGTCGTTGAGTAAACATGTGCTGCCTTCTGCCGAAATTAAGGATTTTATCTTTAAGCGTGTCCAATATATTCTGAATAGGCGGCCTTCGGCCATTCTTATGAATATTCACTTCTGGATGTAATCAATAGCGGCTTCGTTGCATAAAGATTTTCAGTCTTATTCACAAACGTTTTATTAGAGACCAATAAGAAAAAATCAACAAACGCTTAATAGCAATATGAAGCTGCAATAAGACACTAATAAACTCAAAAAATTTATTCTAGGCATCACCCTTCTTTATCCGTTTAATAAGTTGACATTTGTATTGTTATAAGTAAAAAAAATTTTTAATAATTTGAAAGTGTGAAAAATAAATAATATTATGAATTTTCAAATTTTTAATCGCATTATTTTCCAAAAATTAATATTTTACATATTTAGTAAAATATTAATAGTTTAATTAAAATCAAATTGAAATTGATTATTGATGGGTATAGCTAGTTCCCATGCGCATTTCTAATTTTGCTAATGCAGATCATCAGGGATAAATGGGTAAAGTTCCCTGAAGATCTGCATTAGCAACAGCGAAATGCGAATGCCATGGGTAGGATTCTTCTAAGGCATTTATTTGTTAAAACTTGCAGGGCATGCACGTCACGAGAAGCCGCATTCCACGTTTCGCATCCGTATAATAACGTAGATCGGACATTGTAGTTGAAGATGTTTAGTTTAACACGGCGAGAGAGAGAGAGAGAAAGAGAGAGAGAAAGAGAGAGAGAAAGAGAGAGAGTTAAAGAGTTCCATATATTATTATATTGGCCATAGGCTTGAGTTGCCTATTTTATTCGATTAGCAATATCTGCATCCAAACCGCCTAATGTAGTGATGATAGCTCCGGGGTAACAAAACGAATTAACTCAGAGTCAATATTAATCTTAAGAGCAGCGTTCTTAGCCAGCTCCGTAAGAAGTTGCAATTGCTTATTCATATGGGAGTACCAGTAAGAGAGAGAACAAATGCCATCAGCATATTCAAGGTCATTTAACCGATCTGCAGGGCGATTCAGTAAATTTTAACACTTTAGCAGGTGTTAGCTTCAACACCTTTACATTGAAGGGATTTCCAAATGACATTGTGATTGAGAGTGTCGAACGCTTTTCAAAGTCAATGAATATTAGATATAGAGGAGACCGCCATTCAACCGACTGTTCGGAGTGAATTCACATGATCAATACATGATTTGTTTAAACGAAAACCAGCTTGTTGCCTTCTTTTGATTATTATATGAGTGATTATTTTGTTCACCATGCTGAGCAAAGTGACACCTCGTCAGTTTTGTTACGGCTTGTTAGGTCGCCCTATTTCGGCAATTTTGTTATTATGTCTTCTTTGAGCTCTTTAGGTGCTCTTTCATTTATCCAGAAATGAAAACAGCGTAACGGTAACTGTGAATGGGGAGCGATATCGCGATATGAACTTTTTAACACCACAACTCCATGCTTTGGACTTGATTAACATGTGGTATCAACAAGACTGTGCCACATCGCATACAGCCAGGACTACAATGGAATTACTGCGAGACCTCTTTCCACAGCAAGTTATTTAAAAAAATTGTGATGTTGATTGGCCTCCACGGTCGCCTGATTTAACTGGTCCGGACTTCTTTTAGTGGGGATATCTGAAAAGCAAGGTTTATGCAAACAAACCAGAAACGCTTGAGTAGCTCAAACAAAATATTCGTGATGAAATTAATGAAATACCATGTGAAATGTGTGAGAATGTAATGAAAAATACGCTCAAAAGGGTTCGCATTTGTGAGGATAACAGAGGCGGTCATGTATTTGATATTCTATTCCATACATAATTGCCGACATTAAATAAAACATTTATATATAAAATCCATTCTCTTTTATTTAAGAAAAAATTATAAACAAACAAAGTAGTATACCTTCCCGGTGGACACCCTGTATTAGTTTCAGGATCTATTTTGAGAAGTTCCAAATATATTTTATCATTTCCTGGACTTTAATTGTTCTTTAGTGTTTTAATGGCAGATATAATATCAGATAATATTGGGGTAATATTGGATATATTTTGTATATTTGCATGGGTCGTCATAGTTTTGCCTCGGCGATAGCATTGAGGAATAGTACTCGGCCCATAGATCACACTGTTCGTCTTTAGACGTTCATTATTTCTGATTGGTTTTGCAGATACGTCGGGATTGTTTAAAAGCTTTTTGACGGGTTTGTAGAGATGTCCACTGCGATTTGTATCGGCTACCGCTTGTGCTTCTGTGGCTATATTGTTTATCCATGTACATTTATCTTTGCGTGCACTGCGTTTTACAGGCCGATCTAAAGTAAAGTGTGTTGTATGCGAAGATTTGCTTTTTGGTTTCGATCTTTGGCAGAGTTGATAGCAGCTTTCAGCTCTTTTCTCTCAACTACCAATGCCCATGTGTCGCCAGATATCCACTGCTTACTTTTTTTATTTTTTGAGCCAATATGTGCCTTAGCAGCCTCAGTAATTAATTAGAAGCTATGGTGGGATTTCTCAGTCGAATTTTTTCTGGGTTGCTTGGAAATTCTTGTTGACCGCTACCAATTCGATACGAACACTTGCCATGGTCACTTGCGATGTCAGCACCTCTTTTGCATCTTACATCCAGAAGAGACCCATACCATTTTCGACTGATTTTTAACATGCAAACATCTAAAATGCTGCCAAGAATGAATATTGAAGAAACCACTTTTAGTGCTCTTACTGTTGTTCTCTTTAATATTTTAAACATTTTTTCTAAACCATTAATAGGTTGTAAATATATGTGTGCAATTTTCCCTTTATTTTTCCGACTTTTTTAATTATATTTGGTACAAATTCCATGTTTATTTTTTGAGCTCTCAGTCATTACTTTTGGGTGTAATTTCATATTTTAATTTTTGGTCTACTTTTCATATTTGGTTTTGGGTACTTTTTCATTGCGTCATTTTGTAAGCAGCGATTTCGTTGCACAAAGAAAATCTCTCTCTAAATTTTCCGCAGTCTGCTGTACTTCGTTCATTTTGAATGATGATGGCATTAAGTTGAATTTATAAATTCCTTTTAGTTTATTCATTTCTCATTATATTTAATGTTCATTAAATTTAACATCGCAGTTTTTCTCTATCATTCTTCAACTATGCATCAACTTTGCACTACATCACTTTTCCAACAGCTTCAAATTTAATGTGGTTAATGATGCTGATGTTTTTTTTTATTTTTTATTTTTGTTATAAAGTCTATATATAATCTTTTATTTTTATTATATAAACAACTATGACTGTCTGCAATGAAAACGAGAAGAACAAATAAAAAACGCGTTACACTTATGGAATAAATTAAGGAAAATATATGGAGAGCTTTTCAATAAAACTGGTAGACATACAACTGTAGAAAAGGCTAAGTGTTGTATATTTTTTGGGTCTTACAGAAAACTGTGTATCTAGCAATAAGATCTCAAATTAAATATCCATTTGTGTTCTTAGAAGCAAGGATTAATTAAATCTGCTAAAAATATATATTTTCATAAAAAATTCTAGATAAAGAGAGTTTTGATAGAGTAAGTAATAAGAAATAGGCATTAATCAATACTTTGCCAGCATTTTAACTGACCTTGTTACATAATTTGATACTTCGGTTTCTTGGTTTTGTAGTACCTAAAGAAATTTCAAGAAATTCCAAGTAATTCCTCTCAAAGTGTAAAATTCGATGTGGCTATTTGCTGGCTGTTTTTCTCTTGTTTAAAACTTTGTTTCTTATAAATTTTCCAGACCGATTACGCTACTTTTTTTTTACAGAAAATCTCGCCACGCAAAATACAACCATAATGGAATTTAAATGACTTTGAGTTTGTTATTATAAGGATATTTTCGTTTTGTTTTGTTTCTATTTTTGAACATTATTTTATAAAGAAAATTAACATTTTATTCAATTACACCCAATTAGTTGCCATCATTCACGAAAGCAATGAAAATGAACCAGAACTAGACGAATATTGTGTTCAAGAATGGCGGAAATAATGAATGCGTTTTACGAAATTAATTTGGAAATAGTTTTAAAGGAAATTATTCAAAAGTGAAGATAAAATAACTAAATACAAAGTCCATTGTTTGTTTGATAAATTTAATCTAATTAAGTTGCTGAATTAAAACGATATAAATAAATATGTCATGCAATGACAACATCTTACCAGTTCGAAGTGGAGTGGAAATGATAATTATCAAAGATAAAATACTTTGTATTTTTATAAAGTATAATATGGGAGCTGTTAAGTAAATAAAGATAAATTGTTAGCAAATACTTTGTGATTACATTAGGCGTCAGCTTAGCGAATGCGTCGCGAAAGCGAGTAATACATTTAAATACTAAGTTAACAGTTTTTCGTATATATATTTCTTTTTTAATTACATTTAGGCTTAAGTTCCTTTTTTCCAGCTCAAGTGTTCTTTATCTCTTCAGTTTGCTCATTTTTTCGTGTAAGCGTTTTGTTTAGCAAATTTAAAACCTTTGACCTTCACTTGTGCTTATTAATTTTTATTGATTTCTTCATCATTTCGCTGTGGTGATATTTATTGATATTCCCCATTTTTAACTTAAACGATTTGTTTTTAAGTAAATGATTTATTTCTTAGATTTTTACGTTTCTATTGTTACACAATAATCGTTTTAATTAAAGCGCTTTAGCAAAATTTTTGTTTTAATTTAATGTAGTGGATGTGTACTTACGCACAACACTGTAGTAATTTAAAAAATTAATCAAACATTGTCACACTTTTTTATAGAAATAATTTCAAATTTCACATTTGTAAGTTAATGAACTTTACGATTGGTCAGCGGAAAAGTGTAGTTTATATTTCAAAGTCAATGATTTGTGCAAATGGAATGTGTAAAAATATTAATTGAATATTTAACAATACTCTCACTAAGTTAATTAATCAAGTGCTTCTATTGTGTAGGAATTGGTTTTGTTTTATCGATAATGCTGACCAATAGAATATTTTAGTATAGAAGCTGCTAGTTTTTGTTAATAAAAATCGCAATTAATATTGATTAGGAACTGAGCAATTGTTTCTCATTTTTATTCTTAAAAGGGCATTTTTAAGCTCGGCTGAACCGGCAGCAGCTCTCGGAAAATACCCGGTTACACTGAAAATAATTTCACTACAATAGAATCTTCTAATGAGAGGTTTCGTTTTGATAGGAAAAAAATAGTTTTTTTTAAGCGAAACCATTTGATGTTTATTTAATGGAAAAGAAGAGGGTATGTTAATCAGCTTGCCGGGCCATATTCTTTTCTTGAAATTTTCCATTATCAATTTGTACATTTACAGCTGTATGTCCTCGATAACTTCACGAAATCCATCTTTGAGGTCTTTAATCGATTGCCATAGATATTATTATAAAAGGAAAAGATATAACGGTGTTAAATCACAAGATTTCGGTGGCCACTTAGGTTTCCTTCGTCAGGAAACTTTTCAAACAAAAGAGCAATAGTATCATTACTTGTGTGGCACGCAACGCCGCTTGTTCAAAATACATGCCGTCCATAAGAGAGTATCTTCCAATTACGGCCATACAAAGTCATTAATCATCGTTCGATAGCGCAACTTATTACCCGTAACAGTTGCTCCACGTTAATTTTCGCGGCGCAATGACTCCGCCAGAACAAAAGTTGAAACAAACATTTACACATTGAGGATAGATAGTAGAGTGATCGACTCGGTTTTTCAATCGGTTTTTAAAACCGGATTTTTTACAATACGGTTGTCGGCTGTTTCAAAATGATAATTTTTCGAATGTCGAATAGTCCGGTTTTTTTACATCAAAGAAACCGGCTCAGTGGAACACTTTTCAATTTGTATATTTTTCAAATAGAGTTACTTTTTACTATATTAAATTTGAGTCGAACGTTTTCTGTTGATTATCCAAGTATTTTTTTTTTCAATGTAAAAGTTCTAGGTGTTTTTTTTACTATGGCGATATAATCTTATGACGTGTTAGCAGGTGCGAATTAAATTGGACTTGTTGCCTGCAATGGTTATCAAACTGCATATTTGAAAATCATTATTTAGTTTTGTTGACATTGTGCTTCATATTTTATATTGAGTTAGACATACATTGCAGACCAAAAAACTAATAAAGGTCGCCTAAAAGGTTTGAATTCTTTAATACTACGAGTATATCTCAGAATTGTAAAATTCATCAAAAGCGAGAATTTTATTAACTTCTCTTTTTTAAAGGAGAAGCTAAACATGTTATAAAGTCAATAATATTATAGTATTCCTAGCAATTCTTTAATTTTTTTTTATAATAGAGAGACTTACTTACTTTGAACGAGACAACTTAACACTTTTTTGTTGCAAGAGTGTAAAAATTATATGAACATGTATTTACTCCGTTTAAATTTCTGTAACAAATGGTCAGTTTTTGATCGTAGGAGTCTAAAATTTTCCATGAACATGTAGTTTGACGAATTATAATCAATCAAAAACTCTATGATATGAAAGATATGAAGCTAATTTTTATGCTTAACCTTTAATTTTTATATTATTTTATAGTATTTATATAAATTGTTAACTTTTTTTGAATAAAGCAAATAAAAATCAAAACATTTCTTAAAAAAAACGGTTGACCGGTTTTTCCTGAATTTTAAAATCCGTAACCGGGGTTTTCAAAATTGCAAATATTCGAACCATTCGAAAACCGGTTTCTGGAAAATGTCGAATAATCGATCACACTATTAGATAGAATATCATAATTCTGCTCGACTATTATGATAGAATATCATAATTCTGCTCGTTAACGTAGCCTCCGAAGATAACATGGGCTTCATAACTAGAGATGATTTCTGATTTAAAGGACCCAATCAGCAAAGACGCGACATTGTTAATGAGCGGTAGCCATGAATTTTTCTACACTCAAAACTCATTCCATTCGCATTTAAATCAATCCAATGCTGTGTTAAAAGTACGCTAATCCCAGATTTACTAAAATCATGGACAGAAAGGTTGATTTAAGTATGGACAGATTCAAATACTAAATTTAATTTAAGAATTTTTTAGTTGATTCATACATTTTCACGTAATTATAGGACTTTGTACTCATTTTAAGAAACTCCAGAATTGGTTATCTAAAGTAATCCCGTACATTTTATTGTTATTTGTACTCAAAATTTTGAGTACAACTCGTATTCAAAGTGAATAGAAAATACTTGAAGTTAGAAGGGCGTTTTTCTTTCAGTGTATTAATTTTATTATAAAAGCCTTGAGTCCTAAGTCTTTATGTTTATTATCATATTTTGCACATCTGGAAGATTGAAAAATGCTTAATCAAAAACAGATCATGCAGGTGTTTAAAAAGTGACTAGAATTATGTATTTCATGATCATATTTCGCTTGTTATATTTTTCTTTACGTATTCTTGATAAATGTCAAAAACTTACATTTTTGTTCACATATAAAAGTTACATCGAAGTGTGAAGATCGTTTAGTTGTGAAAGTGACATATAAAAAATAATTAAAACGTTTGATTAAATTTAACATTTATATTAATATCAGTAAAGTAATCTAATTTCTTCAAGTTCTAGGTCAATTGAAAAAAAATGTTAACAAAATTTTTATTTTATTCCTGAGGAAGCCGCACAAAAAAGTGACGAAATTTCGGAGTTTGAATAAAATAAAAATGTTGTCAACGTTTTTTAAAAATTGACCTAGACCTTGAAGAAATTAGATTAATAAAAAAGGTCGAATAATATATAAGAATAATCATTAAACTAAGATATTGTAATTAAATTTAAATAAAAGAGGCAATCTCAGCTAAACAAATAAAAATAATGGATTAGCAAAAAAAGATGCAGAAAATTTTAATTTAAAATTAAGAAATTCGACTGATGTATGACTCAAGTTACAGTCATATATGATATAAAAAAGACTTCCAAATGAATAAAAATATGAGTGATAAATGAAATGACAATAAAAAGATTCCTAAATAGACTGATGAATTACTCAAAAAAACAATTGTAAGAGATTATAAACATGACTCGAAAGGCGACTCGTAAAAAAGTCACAAATGAAATGAAATAAGACTAATAAATGATTAGAAAACGTTTCGAAAGACTTTAACTACCAATAGAAAATGACTGTAAACTAATATAGAAATGACTCATAAATTACTTATCAAGAAGAGTCGCGGGTAGTAACGTTTTTCGTCAGACAAAAGTATCTTTTATGTTCAGAAAATGCAAGCATATTCCGCCGTTTTAATCGCGCAGTAGAGTCAAAAAAGACTCGAATTTGATAAAAAAAATTAAGAAAATGCTGCCTGGGTATGTTATTAATTCTGGGGTCTAATCGTCGCTTTCGATATCGAGCTGATTCGATCGAGTTTTCTTAGTATGAGATTATGACATTCGATATCGAATAATGTGTTTATATTGTTCGATATCGAATGTCATAATCTCAAACTAAGAAAATTCGATCGAATCAGCTCGATATCGAAAGCGACGATTAGACCCCTGATTGTTACTTTTCATATAAAAATTAATATTCATATACGATTGTTGCTACACAAAAAATTCCAAATTGACAAATGCAATTTATTAACAGTATGAACAGGTTGTATTTTGTGTGTAATTTTGGCATGATATGGAATAATTTTGCTGCAGTCTGAATGGTCTATAAAGCATTATGCTAAAATTAAAAATGTTTTGATTTCTATATATTATTATATCATAACATCGTCAGATTGAAATCTCTTTATTTCGAAAATTCCTTTAATTCGTAAAAATAGAGGTCCTTTGCAATTACTTCTCTTCTGAATAAATTTAATTTTTATTTAATACATAACATAACTTGCATCGCTACTTTATTATAAATGTCTTGCAAAATATTTCTTTCTTTCCTTGAAGACATAAACAATTGGTCATAAGCTTGAAAAAATTATGAGTGCTTATTATTTTGCATTTCCTTTCCTCTTTTTGACTTTTTAACCGGACATTGTTTATGTATTATTATCACACTTAAATTTCATTACGTTCTTTTGGTTTTTATTACTCTCTTTAAAAAAACCAGTTGCAATAACACGATACAATTTTTGTATGTTTGTAGAGAAATGTAGAGAAATACAAAAATATATATTTTCTCATAAAGTTTAAGTTCACTTTTTCTCTGCTAAGCAAAAGCATGCTGGATGTGTTTTGAAATTATTGCATTTTCGGAAGTTTATGCTTTTATCAGCAAATATACTATTGCATAAGACAAAGAAGAGTGGTTAGAGAGTCAAAATAAAATAAATTTGTTGAAGCGCGTCTAAGACCGGATTTACTCATAGTAAGTTTTCTAGGGAAGGTTTCAATTCAGCTGGGAGAATCTCAGAGAAGGGAGTAAAAATTGTATCTTTTTCTACCTCATCTTTCACATACCAAAAAAAATTTAAAATTGCGCAAGAAAACTATCTGTGTGTAAATACGGTCTAAGTGGAATAAACAAAAAAATATATGTTCGTGCTTTTAAAATAATGCCTTGAAATAAATATATACAGGGTGTCCAAATAAGACGTTTCAATTTCAATTGCCCGATATTTTAACAGGTGTCATTACTCAAACCGTAACTACTTGACAGATGACAATTAAAAAATACGACATTAATAAAAATTGTTCAATTTTTCAACAACGAATTGAAATTATTAAAATTTACTACAAAACTATTGAAAATTTCGCGGTCACAGTTCGCAAAACCAGAGAATTTTTGGGTCGTCGTGAAGCACCTTCTCGGCCAGCCAATGTCAAACAGGTGCGAAAATTGTCGCATTTGGAGCTCGGGAAATTCAAAAATTATTTTTGAGAAGACCCTCTAATCTCAAGAAGTGACTGTTTCGTGCGGTTTTTGATCTAAATGAGTCATTGGGCCATACTTTTTCAAAAATGAGGTTGGCGGAACTCTTAAGGTGCATGGATTGTGCTTTCCAACGGTGATTATTGATTTTATATGGCCGGAAAATTAAAGATATTGATGTGGACGACGTTTATTTTCAAAAAGATGGCACTACGTGTCACACAACTAACGAGATCATCGCTCTTTGGCGTGAAAAGCTTCATGATCGTGGGATTCTTCAAATAGGCGATCTCATTTAGCCACCGCGATCTTGTGTAGGTAGGTATCCTTTAGAGGATACAAATCTAATGATGGAAAATGGTCCTGCAAGCGCAGCCATAGCGGCTGATATTTTTTCCGTGATTATTTGCATATCCTCTTGTGATTTAACATTTTATAATTTTTGCCTTTAACAGACAATGAGAATAATTTATGTGAACACTGGAAATCAATACTGAGGGTTTTTTAGCTAGTCTATATACATGCATTTCATTGGTGCTAATGCCAAATCATCAGTAGACCTTAAACCATATTTTTTAAATGTTTTAAACCTCTTATCTTATAAAAAAACTTTTAAAAAACCAATGAGAATTTCTAAAATTACAAAAGTATAAATAAGCATAGTAGGCTTTGAAACTTATTCAAAAATCTCAACAAACAAATTATATTATTCGATATGAATCTATTTTATTTTCTTTACATCCTTTATGCAATTAGACGCCCTTTGGGTGACAATAAAAGTATTTAATAAAAATTATTTTATAAGGGAAATGAAAGTAAATTCCTTGGGTTAAAATATAACCCGCGAAGACAAAAAATCAGAGGCGACTAAAAGAAATTGTCTGGTGTCATACACCATTGCATTATGATTTCGTGATCTATATTCCGAATTAGAAATTTTCCGTGGTTCCTCTTACGGATACGCATTTTACTGGACGTGTTATAAATACGATAATGAGAGCCCCATGTGGCTTACTTCACACTTACTTCTAGGTCGTCTACCAGGCAGGCGTTTCTATGCCAACTTAAAAATCTAAAAACAAATTAGAAGTAAGATATTTCAAAGTGCTGCGTGGAGGTATATTAAGTTTTTATAGCTCAGTGCTGTTATGAAAATGTTTGAAAGCTGAAGAAGCAAAATTAAATTGTTATGTTTTGGAAATCATTTGGAGTTTATTCGTTCTGATATTTTTGGAATTTATTAGCTCTGTTACAGAATTTTCATGTAAGCGAAATGTGTATATTCTACAATTTACAGTTTTTTAGTATTGCTTCTCCAGCTTAAGTATTTTTTCATAAAAATAGCTTCTGACAAAAAACTTAACATGCCTTAAGGTGCAACTTTAAACTTTTCTCAAAATACATAAAGCTCTAGATCAAATATTTTTTGTCATGCCAAAAAGTTACTTTAGTGTGTTTTTAATTTAAATATTTTGAAAATATCACATCTCTTAACGCTAATTTATCAGTGTCAGTCTATTAAAAACATGTTTATTATTGAAATTTAAATTTTATGGACCTACAAATAGCTTAAAATTGTCAAATTGTCAAAATGTCAAAATTGTTGATACATTTTAATATACACTCTATAAGATTTTATCATAAGCGACAATTTATGTATATAAAATATGTTGAAAAACAATGAAAAAATATTTTGCTAAAAAATTTACATTATGTTGCTTCACTTATTTTTTTACTTCTTTTACAGCGAAGTAATTGACCAACTTTCTAAAAGAAAACAAAAACAGAAACAAAGAGGCCTTTTAGAAGGCCTTTTTAAGAATAAATAAGGATACCATGTCCTCTTTGTTTCCTTGTAAGGATTGTAAAATGAGCGAAAAAGAAAGTCTTTGAGAAGGACTTCTAAGGAAGCTGCGGTATAAGGGTTGAAGAACTTTGAATGAAGAGCATGATAGAAGGGTTGTCTGTGAATGGAAGCCCAACAAAGGGTTTTTAAAAGAAGGCCAACTAAAAGGGGTTCAAATTAAGGCTTCCCAAAGGTCTTCTGTGTTAAAGCAACGCAGACTTTTACTTTTCAAAAATTCAGTCGTCTTAATCAGTTCTTATTTGTGTTTCTTTTAATTTTTTTTTTAATATATTCTATTCAAAAAGATTTGTTTGTTAACAAAATTTTTTGAAATTCTTTGAAAAAAGATATCGAGACCTTTGCTCCAACAGTCACATCCATGAACATAAGACTCGTCACGTAAAAATACACTTTTCGGATTATGACATACAGAGATTACAACATCCATGATCGTATGAACGATCGTTAGAGTTTTACGAACAATCATCAATTAGCAAAAATGCATTCGAGTGAAAATAAAAGCTTTTTAAATTGTATACAAAATGGAAATTGATTGAAATATTACGAGTAAATAAAATTTTATAAAAAATTAAATAAAAAGCAAAATTATTCGCAAGGAAGAGATAAAAGATACACTCAACCGGTCTCAATGCTTTAGGATCAATTACTTCTTACACTCATACAACTCATTTGCCTCACATTACTGTTTTATAAAGTGTACTCAACACTAATGAAACTTTTGTTGCATTTGAGAGTCTTTGGCTAAACTGTAAAAAATATTTATGAACCAATCTGTCTCGCTATCACTTGAGTTAAGAAAACGCGCAGTGTCTGTAGGACACCGGGTAAGAACTATCTTCCTGAGCTGTATTGTATGTACGAAATAAGAACGCAATTTAATTTACCAATTGGTTTTCCTCATAACGAACGAAAATGCTTTGAAAATTTTCACAAAAAATTACTATCCGCTGGCAATTGTAACTCATCATGTTATTCATTTCATACGATTGACGTATCACGTAATCTTCTTTCGTATGATTTCTGTTTTGATCACGGATGTAACGATTCGAGCCTTGTCCGGAGTAATAAATTTAATAATTATTTAATATATTCTTGTTTTTGTAACGCAGTTTTAATGTTTTAGCTGTTGCTCAAAAATCGAAAGATCTTCTACTTTCCCGACCTTAAAGAAGAACAGAAATAGAAGGCCTCATGGTTTTTAACCTTGAGCTATTTCTCTGTCACTACCACTAGTGTTACTAGATTTTTTTTATTAAAAACCATAGAAACTGTTTTTATAGCTTCTGTTGAGGTGAAATCATGTTAAAAAGCTCAGTTTTTTCTACATATTTATTATAGTGGTTGTGCATTATGTAGTGGTTTTTATTTATTTTTGTTGTTGTTAATATTATACGACTTGTTATCATTTTATGGCTTTTAATAATGTTACTGCAACAATGATTTCTTTTTATTTCTACTTCTCCGGTAAAAAATGACAAAAGTATACTTTGCATACAAATTAGATACATTAGAGAAGAAGAAGTCTTCCTACTGTTTTTTACTTTTCTTGTTTTACAAATAATAAGAAAATCTTAAAAAGACTTTTTGAATTATAAAGGTAAGAGCAGTATATTTGTGTATGTGGATGCGTGAATCTTCTAAGCACTTCACCTATGCAGGCGAGCAAAATTAAATATGTTGTTAAAATGTGCTCATATAACTTTTGTGTCTAAGGAGGTTTTATAAAACTTGATTTCTTTAGTTTACTTGGTAGTCACACGATCAAACTTTCATTCAAATTTTAAATTCTCTCTCACTTTTCTTACCAATACACTCACACTTTTAAAATTTGACGACAATTTGCTCACAAAATTTTCATTCCATAAAGTGTTTCAAATTACAGTCAAATAATAAAAAAAATATTTGTTATTTGTTTTTTTTCTGTTTCTATGATTTTGTATATATCCTTTAATAGTTGTAGGGAAAAGATTATTTTAAGTTGTTTTCTTGATGGCATCTTGCTAGAAAAATTGCTTTAAATTTGAGTGCAGCCTACGTCACAGCTTTAAATTTTTGGGAATTTTGACAAGCTGTATGTGTAAAAATCTTCAATGAGAATTGAAAAAGATGTTGATGGTGTGACTGCAGGGTTAAATATTTTTGACGGCTATCGATTTTTTTCTTAAGTTCTGTATATTCTTATTATTTATCATAACCATTAAATATTAAACTAATAACACATTCACGACAGCAGGCTACCGACTACAACCTATCAATAATAGAATACATGTGTTTATTTGAAAATTATTATTTTCACGCCTACACCACTACACAGCTGCAGGTTGTTGTCCATGCTATTTTTGTCGTGTAGCAGACCTGTAAATGAATCATTAATTTTTGAATTAATTCGCGAATCATTCATGCACTGACTTAGCAAATTTTGGATTTAATCTTTTCACGCGAAAAATTTAATTGAATGAATTCATTTCAAACGCATTAGGCAGAAATGAATTGGTCAAAGTGAATCATTCATTTGAATTGAATTAATGTTGAATTAATTCAAACGAATTAGAAAAAAATTAGTAATTCATTTGATTTGATTGAAATTTGCATTTTTATATAAAAGACTGCAAGCATTACCCTCGTTTTGTATATCAATTAGTATAGTCCAAGGACAAAATATTCTTAGATTGGAAATTCCCATGATAAAATTTTGTACTGAATATTTTCAGTTCGGTAGGAGACATTTCCTTTTTTCATTCCCCTAGATCTGCTCTTAAATTTGATTGATTGCAACTTATTTTTGATTTCATTCATTTGAATAGCAATTCATTGTTCTAATTCATTTGAATTAATTCAAAATCAATTCAATTCAAATGAGTTGGAAATGAATTGTGATTCACTTTGACAAATTCATTTAAATTACAAATGAATTGCAATTATTTTAATGTGATTATTTTCGAACAATTTTGTTGTTAATGGTTTCTTTAATCCAAAGTGATTATTATTTTTGGCTAAAGTTCGTAACATTTTTTAGTCAGAAAGAATTGGACATGAGATAACAAAGCAACAAGGGAAAATTTTAACACCAATTAATTTCAACTTACACGGCAGAACAGAAACAACGTTGTTTTTCGGGAGCCGCTACACTCCCATCATCAGTGTTCATGTGTGTTTCCATGTATCCGCCACTGTTTAGGTGGCTCGGTTGAATGTGATTTCAAATTTGTATTTATACAAATAATGTCTAGAAAAAGGATACAAGAGTTATTTGTATTATTATTTGTTTTTACAGTAAACACTGTTTTACCACTATCAATATTCAAATTTTACCATCACTAATTAACGTTAAATTAACCCATTGTTACATGTTGGTTTTATCTCATGTACCATTTTTCTTTCTAATTTTTGTTTTTACTTAAGACAAACTTTTTTGGTTTGATTAATACTTAAGTGTTATTGCTTTTTTGTTTTTTGTCAACTAGCTGAGTTTTTTTGATTTATTTGATCAATTTTAACTAGTTATGTGACAGTAAACATTGCAAGGCTCATGCCAGTAGATAATTTTTTTATTTTAATGTGATTATTTTCGAACAATTTTGTTGTTAATGGTTTCTTTAATCCAAAGTGATTATTATTTTTGGCTAAAGTTCGTAACATTTTTTAGTCAGAAAGAATTGGACATGAGATAACAAAGCAACAAGGGAAAATTTTAACACCAATTAATTTCAACTTACACGGCAGAACAGAAACAACGTTGTTTTTCGGGAGCCGCTACACTCCCATCATCAGTGTTCATGTGTGTTTCCATGTATCCGCCACTGTTTAGGTGGCTCGGTTGAATTGCAATTCATTTGACAAATTCATTTGAATTAGGATGTGGATTACAATTCATTTCTGCCTAATTCGTTTGAATTGCTTCAAATTTCATTCAATTATTTTTTGTTGTGAAAAGAATTAATTCAAAACTTAACTAATTCGTAATGAATTAAAATCAAAAAAGAATGATTCATTTACAGATCTGTCGTGTTATCAAATTAAACTAATTTCTATTTTTGTTCGCTACGAAATACGAAAAAAGTGTCGAGAATATAACAAAATATGCGAAGCAAATTATTGCTAAGAAATATGTTTTTTAATGTAAAATAAAATAAAATTCAAAAATTGCAGTTCTTTTCCTGTTATTAAGTTTTTTGTAAAAATAATTTTTGCATAAAAATAAGGGCAATGAAATTCCTACATACGAGGGCGGATTGATATTGAACTACCTAGCGCTAGATGGCAGCACAAACACAAAAACTTTTTTTTAGAAATTGCGATCATCCAATCGTCAGCTGTTAAAAGTTCACCCAAATTCATTGATTAGTTTATTTTTTGTAGTCGTTTGAAGTAAGCAACTTTTATGCTTTTTGGAAAATGGAAAAAACTGACTTTCGTGCAGTGATTAAACACTATTATTTGAAAGAGAAACGGCGAAAGAGACAAAAGAAAAGCTCGATAAACATTACAATGAGTCTGCTCCGTCAGATTACATGGTAAAATATTGGATTGCTGAATTTAAACGCAGCCGAACAAGCACTGCAACAATACCATCAACAGGAAAGCCAAAAGAGGTGGTTACTGAAGAAAATATCAAGATAATCCTCGATTTCGTTATGAATGATCGCCGTGTCAAGTTACATGAGATTGTTGAAATGGTAAACATATCATGCGAACGTGTGTTCAACATTTTAAACATTTGCATATGAAAAAGCTATCGGCAAGATGGATGCCGCGTTTGCTCTCAATTGACCATAAATGTAAACGTGTGACGTGTGCAGTCTCAATGGCAAAGCTTCACGAATTGGGCTACGAATTGGTACCTCATCCGCCATATTCTCCGGATTAAGCCCCTAGTGACTATTTCCTATTTCCAAACCTAAGGAAATGGCTCGATGGAAAGAGATTTAGCTCCAACGATGAAATTATTGACCAAACAAATGCCTATTTTACGGACCTCGAAAAATCCTACTTTTTGGAAGGCATACAAAAACTGTAGAAACGTTGGACTAAGTGTATTGAGCTAAAAGGAGACTATGTTGAGAAATAAATGGTTTTTGAAAAAACAAATATTTTTTCCTACTTATGTAGCTTCAATATCAATCCGCCCTTGTATTAGATCAATATTCTATGTTCATCTTCTTATAAAATCCTAAAAATTCAATGAAGTAAGAGAAGGCCACTAATCGCAATAATCGCGAATATGCGCGAAATTTCCCAAAAATTTATAAAAAGCCGTAAAAATCTTCTAAAACGAGCTACAAATGCAGGGAATATGAAAAACTCGTTGAAAACAACAAAATTGACGAACATTCGCAAAAACTTTCAATCATTGAGAAAATTAAAATGTTTAATTATATTTAAAAGTCGAAGAGACATTAGCGGTATTCAGTGATCGGTGCAAAAGCTCTTGCAAAAGTGCAAATGCAAAATATCGTAGCTTTTTTATGAAATCCAACAAGAAAATACACGAAAAAGCAACGTAATTTTGCATTTGCACTTTTGCAATACCATTTGCATTAAACACTGAATACCGCTATTGCAAAAAAAGCGAAATTCCGCAAAAAGTTGCGAAATTTAGAAAAAGCCATAAAATCTTCTAAAAAATTACTAAAAATGTAAGAAATGTGAATGTTTATCACATTCCTTAAGTTTTTACTTTCATTTAGGAAGTTTTACTCCTATTACAACATTTCTCAACTTTTCGCGGTTGTTAGCTATTTTCGTGATATGAGTGATTCTTTGCCATTTTATTGCTTCATTATATTGTACATTTTGATAAAACGTGTCTAAAAAAAAGCACAAAAGCAACAGTTGCACCTCTGAAATATAAATGAATTAGTTGCTTACTTACAGCGCGACATTTGTAGCCGGCGGTATTTGTAGGCATGTAGCCGTGTAGTCTGCTGTAGCGAAAGCTTTTAACCGAAAATTGTAAACCCAATTTTAATTATTTGTGGTATCAACACTTGTATCATTCGGCTTCAGTAGGCCGATTGACTGCCTCCGACAAGCGATCTAATTCTTCAGACTTTTTCTTGTGGCACATGCCGGGGATTTTTGTATGGAGGTGAGGAAAAAAATATAGTGATTTTATCACAAATTTAGTTTTATTTGTATAATACAATACAAAAGTAATCAAAATAAAGAAAGTTAGATTAATATACATATATCGTCACCTACAATGTAAAAAACCTTAACTTACAATAAAATTTGTAATGAAATTTTTTTTAATAATTTCGTATTTTCTTCATGAAACATTTTTTGGGGCTTCCCTTATCGGACGAGTATTTGAGTCGATTATCCCACTTTTAAATTCAGATGTGGCTCCACAAATAAAACAAAAAAAGCAGCTAGTGTTTCTGTTACTGTGTGAGTATATTTTGAATTTCACTATCACCTTTGTTGCTTTTGTTGTTTCATTTTTAAAGTAACCATTTTTTGTAGAAATCAGGTCATTCGGAATATTCTTTTTGAAATGAAAACTAAATCGCATAATAAGTGCGAAATGCAAACACTATTCCTTTATGTATTTTGTTGGCAGTTTGGGTTTCGCAAGAGCAATTTTATTGCGGTATGATTTATGTTTATACATATTTTTGTACATTGCGCATTTTTTTACAAGAACAGAAGGATCAAAACTTAATTGTTTTATTGGTGTTTCTGTATGTATGAATTTAACATTGTTACTCGTAGAAGTACGTATTTTTACTTGATTTTCTTTTGTTGCAATTTTTGTAAAAATATTCTAAGAATGAGTTACCTTTGTCTATTTTGTGAATTTTCACTTCCAAATTTTAAGAAATAAAATAAAAAATTACGCGCCACAAAAAGAGGAAGCACCAACTAAATTAATGGAAACCAAATATATAATTCTAATATTTCCTTATTGACTAAAAATATTTTATTTGAAATGTTCTTCCAATCGGATATTTCATTGAAAAGTTGTAATAATCGGTTTTAGTGTCATATGGGCTTTAATAGCCTTTCATTAATACGGGCACCTGGGGCCACTGGAAACTAATTAAAAACATAAAACCAGATATGAGGCAATGTATTAGAAGTGATTTCCAACTGGCGGCAAGTGGTACGTCCAAATGTTTTGAGAAAAAAAGGGATTTTTGTTATATGTTCATAAAAATTACCAACAAAAAAATTATGTCTCTGCAGATTTTATTTTTTTGAAAAAATATTCTATTAGCTCACATAATAAGATAATATTCGGTTTGAAATTCTTAGGTTAATATTAAGTCAGTTCGGTAAAACTTACAAGTACTGAGTTTGAAACGGCTCGAAATAATTCTTTTTGATTTGATTGTACCATTTAGTCCAAAATTTAAAAATAATGTTGCATATTGCATGATGAGTACGTTGAGAATTTGACTTTTCTCCTCGAAATCCCCACCGTGTTGCGTGCCGTTGAGGACCTGAACTCAGAAACAAACCACATTCTTATAGCTGATTTTGTGCGATCAATTTCAGAGCTACAACCATGGTTGCCGTTGAAAATTTCGAAAAAGTGTCATAAAAAGGATATTTAAGAAAAAAGGGGCCAAAAAGGGTATTTTAAAGTAAAATAGGGTAAAGCTTTTGGCGAACAAAAAATTATTATTAATTCAATTACAAAAATACAAAAACGAGTTGTAGCAATAAAATACATTAGACTAAAATAAAAGTAATTACACATACTTAAATTATAGATCAACTTTTAAATTAAATAACAATTCACAATTACATTCCAATATTAGTCGTATTATAAAAAATATATTTTCACAAAAAACTTTTGATAATGTTGATCACTTTTTCGAAATACTCATTCTATATTTTGTAATTAATTTTCACTTGCAGTCCATTCTTTCTGATCGGATTCGAGCAAATTGAGGAAGAAAAGCATGGACTCACAAGTTTTTATTTTAAGTTTGCTTGTAAGTTTATTTTTAATCAGTGATACTTTGGAAAAATTCGTTGAGCGGAAGCACTATTATTAGGCAAAGTAAATATATATGTAACGAATTCATAAAAATTTGAATATATATTTGCATCAAATCTTTTTTTGAAATTTCCTATCTCGAACCAAAACTTTTCTGCGTTATTTATATTACGTATATTTTCATACGTTTGCTGATTATTATTGTTATTGTAATATTGGAACTTTTACTCATTTTCCAAAAGGGTCAAAAAGTGGCATAAATTTGGTTAGGGATAAATTAAAAAAAGGGGCATAAAATGTGTCATTGGCACGAAAAAGAGTCAAAGGTGATACCTTAGTGTCGCAAGGGCAACGCTACAACCAGAATCCACCAATGAAGTCTTGAAAGATTGGACTGACAAGATAGCCACTCACGGCAGTAAAATTAATAAAATCGTGTTCCGTAAATAAAGGGAATATTTGTAATTTTTTTAACCATAATATTCCAAAAAGAAATTTTGTTTAGTTTATTTAATTTAATTTTGAAAATGATATTTGTATTTGGACGCCCCAGCTTTTTTATAGTCCACAATAAATATATATATCTATACATTAAATATGGAGAATATCTATCAAAACTGAAATAAATTATTTTGTAACAATTTTTATGTTACCAAAATCAATTAAATTAAGGATTGCTTTTCCCATCCAACGAAGTTTAAAATATTTTGCCTAAGCACAACGATTAGTAGCCCTAAATATTAAATTGGCAACTGTATTATTCATCTTTAATAATACTTTTTTAACTTTTTTTACGAAACGAAAACAAAGATACAAGTACGAAATCATCTTAACGCTTGCTTTAGCACTTATTGACGAATAAACATTCAACTTACTTATGTACACACATGCATAACTATATATATATATATATATATATATATTTGTGTAAACGAATTTTGAAAATACTTTCCGCTCAAGTAAGCCACAAGGAAATACTGTTCTTCTGCATCCTCTTATTTTACATCTTCATCTGTACTTTATTTGCAGGTACAAATAAAGGGTGTTTTTTTAAGCTAGATAGAACTTTAAATTGTAAAAAGTAACACAAAAAATTAAATTTTGACGAAACATTTTTTTTATTTGTTTCAGTATACTCTGACAAATCATCATGAATAGACTCACGCTTGAACAACGCTACGAAATTATCCAAATTTACTTTGAAAATCAGTCGTCGATTGACCCGTTGTTTTATCGCAAAATTGTGTTCAGCGATGAGGCGCATTTTTGGCTTAACGGGTTTGTTAATAAGCAAAATTGCCGCATATGGAGTGAGACCAATCCACAAGAGACCCTACAGACTCCATTACATGCAGAAAAATGCACCGTTTGGTGCGGTTTTCACGCTGGTGGCATCATCGGACCTTATTTCTTCAAAACTGAGGCCGGAGCTCGCGTTACGGTCAATGGAGATCGTTACCGCACCATGATCAATGATTTTTTGTTTGAAAATATGGATGACATTGATCCGGAGGAGATGTGGTTTCAACAGGATGGCGCTACGTGCCATACGGCGAACGCAACCATCGACTTATTGAAATCAAAATTTGGCGATAAGTTGATTTCGAGAAATGGACCTGTCAATTGGCCTCCAAGGTCGTGCGATTTGACACCTCTCGATTATTTCCTGTGGGGCTACGTGAAGTCACTGGTTTATGCTGATAAACCAGCAACAATTGACGCCTTGGAGGCCAGCATTGTTCGTGTTATTCGTGACATACGGCCAGCAGTGCTCGAAAAAGTGGCCCAAAATTGGACGTCCAGAATGCGCTTCGTCAAGAACAGCCGCGGTGCCCATATGCCCGAAATCATTTTCAAATGTTAATGTCACGTATTGATCTTTCGAATAAAAAAAAATTTTGATTACAATTTAATTTTTTGTGTTATTTTTTACAATTTCAAGTTCTATCGGGCTTAAAAAAACACCCTATATTATAACCAGACTCGTTCGTGTATTGAGCAATACTCTCAGTTACAAATAAACATAAATACATTCATATAGAAAAGAAAAGAATTTCATTAAACTGTTTTTAAATAAAACGCCATGTGGTGCATATAAAGGTAGAATAAATATTTTCTTTATCTCATTTATGATTACGGGGCAGGAGTTGTTTATTTCTTCAACTGTGGCTTTATTTTATCTTGGCTTCCTTTTTCATATTATTCTTGACAATAAAAATATTTATGTTATTTTTTATGAGTGCAAATTTCCAATTCAATTTATTAATGTTTATTCGCTAAAGTTATTTCACTTTGGGCATCATTTGAAATGTTTGCTAATGCTCACAATATGATATGCCTTTCTATTAAATTTTTATAGAACGATTGCGAATAAGAAAATTCTTATTTAATATATAATAACACATACTTAGCATTTAAAAGAAATTTTTTATCTTTCCGTAATAAGCAATAGAAAATAAGAGTAGTAGAAAAAAAATGAATTTAAAAAAATATCGATTTGGATTTTATTTTTTTAATTTTATTTAGGTAAAATAATATGTTTTAGAGAAAGAAAATAATTGTGGCTTTGTGCTCGACAAAATTTCATGAAAACCACTTCTTTTAGTCCCATTAAAAAGATCTTGTCAACACTTAGCCACTAATTTAGAAGTGACTATAAAAATTGTTACATGACAATTAAATACTACCCACCATACAGGATTTGGATTCGAAAATTGATGATACGAGGGTGGATCAATAAGTCCGTGTGAAACTGTGCGAAACACAGTTTTTTATTGCAAAACAAAAATTTATTTTTCAATATAATCTCCCTTTAACTCAATACACTTAGTCCAACATTTCTCCAGTTTTTGTATCCCTTCCAAAAAATAGGATTTTCTGAGGTCCTTAAAATAAACATTTGTTTGGTCAATAATTTCATCGTTGGAACTAAATCTATTTCCACCGAGCCATTTCCTTAGGTTTGGAAATAGGAAGTAGTCACTAGGGGTTAAGTCCGGAGAATATGGCGAAGGAGGTACCAAATCGGATTGCTATTAAAAAACTCCAAACAATCCCTTAAAGTGATAGCAAACGCGGTGCCCATCTTGCAGACAACTTTCTTAAATCCAGCTGATCACTTAAAATCGAAAGTACACTGTTATATGAAAAGGCATCAACAATATCACTCACTTTTACTCTTCGATCGGCCAACACCATATCGTGGATTTGTTTCTCGAAATTTTCGGGCTTACGTTCAGCGTCAATTGTACTTGTGCGACCACATGGAAAGTTAGAATATTGAGATGCCTCAGGAAAGCAGGCCTAGATGAGGTGCTCTAGCACCTGGCAAGGGATACAATAGATTTTCTGTCGCAATGTACTGTGTTGCCCGAACAAGAACAATTCATTCATTCAACGAAAGTCAGTAAACCATTTATTTACCATTGAAGTCGATGGTGCAGAGTGCCCATAGTATTTATCAAGCTTTTCCTTGGTTTGCTTGAGGGTTTCTTTTCGCAAAAAATAATGTTTAATGAGCACTCGAAATTCACTTTTTCCATTTTTAGAAAAATACACGAGGTTGTATGTTTTGAACAGCTGTTAAACGCAAAATAAATGACGACACTTGATCAAAATTTGACAGTCGTCTATTAACAGGTGGTACTTGATGGGAACAGTGTGCATTTCATAGAGCTACGAGGGAAGTTCAAAAAGTCACGGACTTATTGATCCACCCTCGTATATGGACGTGGCTGGCTGTGGATAATGGACGGATAATGGAGGTGGCTAAGAAGTGAATAAAATGAATGGCCCACTTTCTTTTCCTATTGAAAACTTAAATCTTTTTTAAATAGTTTTTTTATGTACACTGAGAGAAAAAGACGTTGCAAAATCGACAACGAATATTGCATTTTTTTAACTGCTATTTTACAACTTATACATATATGAACGTTTAAAAATTGAAAACACTATGTTGTCAAAAATCAACAGTATTAATTTTTGGCAAGGCGCGTTCCTTAATTGTAAACAAACTTGGTTAAATTGACAACGTTACGTTGACAAAACACTACAGGTTTTAAATTTTAACAACTTACGTTGCAAAACTTTTAACAAAGTAAGCTGCATCGACAGCGTTATATTGTCAAATAGTACGATAATTTTATTAGTCCAGATGAATTTTTGAGGTGTTGTATTTTTTAATGGCCGAAAATTGTGAAATTGTGAAAATTGTTTGTGTTGAAATCAGTGATGGAAAATTAAATTTTTCTTCCTTACAAAAAAACATTTTAACCCGTTTTCCTCTTCCGGTTCTCTCAGTACCTTCAAACTAATTTGACTTCTACGTGTTCAACAATCGCTTTCCAGTATATCTCAACATATAGGTAAAACATAATGAAACTTTTTTAAAACAGTACAACGTCTTAAGCTTGTCTTTGAAAATTCTTTTACAGGTCTCGTTACATATTCAAGTCTTATTACGATATAAAATTAAGAACAATTTGCAATAACAGCTCGCAAATGAAATAATTTCTATGCAAAATGAAAAAATGGCCAACGGGAAAAATGAAATAACAATTAAAGTGCAAAATTAATTAATTTGTAAATTAAATGATTTCTAATACAATAATTCCAAAAGAAATCAAATACATATCTCCCAATGAAAGAAGTCCTAACAAGATTGAAAGAATTCCTTATACAGAAAGTCTCAAAAGAAATGAAATAAGAACAAAAGAATTGTATGAAACGCAATTTTAGGACAAATAAAAAAACTCCAAAAGAATTTATATATCCCAATGAAATTAAATAAGTCCCAAGCGAAAATTGATTAATTCCAATCCAATTCCAATATTTCCCCAATTCAAAAAGCCTCACAAAAGTTAATAACTCCCCATAATAGATATGAAAATGTAATAACTCCCAATTATATTTCTTTATATTTATAGTTATATCATTTGAAAATCATTTCAACGTAATTTCGGAAAAATAAGATTTTGCATAAAAGTTTGATTTTTTCTCAACTTGAGAAATATGTAATTGAAATTACATATCCATACTTTTAAATAATAAATCTTTGAATTAATTACTTACGATACTCTAAGGACGACCTAATATAACGGATGGTTCAAGAACAAGCCTCTTTTTTATTGATATGTTACTCTTTTCTCTTATATAATAAAACTGTTACCGTAATAACAAAATAAAAAATAACAGATAAAGAAGGAATGAAAAAATTTAATAGATTCCCATACATACATATGTGTGTATGTAATACGATGTATGTACGTAAAGCAAAACAATTGCTATTTTTGTCGTGTTTTTTTGCAAGCAATTAGTTTTAATATGCACGCAGATTTTTCAATTATAATTTGTAGGTTTTTTAGGATTTTAGTTTTTTTTTAAAGTCAATGGGTGTGGGTTTTTTAGTAGGTATTGAAATATGTAAAAAAATTAGCATAAAAAATAATTTATTTGTGGGATCATGTTCTTGAATTCCTAAAACTTATTTTGATTTATAAACAATGAAAATAACATTAAATAAAAATCTGCCCATTTTAAATTCATAAACCTGTCGCAATTGTATTATATATTAACTTAAATTTTCTTATAATAGCTTTAAATACATTTTACTACATGATGAGTTTAGCCCTACATATTTATTAAATATACGATCATTGATTTTTACCTAAACCTTCTGACAACGCTGCTTTAAGTAATAATACGTTGAACGAATGCTTATGGGATTTTCTTTTATATAAAAAAGTGCAATATTTATTGTCCTTTCTATTGAAAGTTTACAATCTACTGTTTTTTTTTGAAATGGCGCACTTTGTTTGAAATTATTGTATCATCGCTTACGAGGGAACATTTTTGTCTTGAGAAAACTTTGAATTGCAATTTTGTTGATAAAAAATAAAGGAAATGTTACATTTTTCTCAGAAAAGAAAACGGCATTAGAGTAATACTTATGAGCTCGGAGAACTAAACTGTAGTTAATAAGCTAAGTGTGTGTCTTCAAATTCTTACACAAACATTTCTTATGTTCTTTAACAGAAGTACGAATACCATTGCCGAATGTTAAAAAAATTTTTACGAAATAATACTAAACATACAATGTGTATCAAATTTACACGGGCCTGTAACAAGCTCGTATGTCGAAACACGGGTATGGCGAGCAGATACAAAAACAATATGCATGAACTACACCGCAACTCGTTTTTAGGCGATCATTTCAAATCATAAAAACAGGTGCTCTTGCAGTTCTCTGCAATACACTTACTTGGTCCGATCACAATTATACTTTCTCAATCCTAAGGAATATTTGGCCAACTCTTACTTAATTCTATTTTTATTGTACGGATGTGAACTGTTCGCTGAATGTGATTCCATTAGTAAGAGAAAATTAAATGTCGCCTTTAATAACATCGTTTGTTATGTATATGGCTTGAAAAGACGGTCTAGAAAATCTATGTTATCTTCAAAGTTGTATGGAATATCTTTTGAGAATTTGCTTAAGTTAAGAGTCTTGCTCTTCTTGACACGCATCAGCTAAATCATATATTTAGTAAACTCTCCTTGGCAAATAATTGTAGAGGTAAAAGGATGAGGTCTATTGGATATAAAATTAAAGTTTCCAAATGACATTTTTACATCTTCGCGATATCTCTTTGGAACTCAATTCCTTATAGATTCAACTTTTCAGTAATACAAAACAATTTAAAAACAATATTATTAAACTGTTTTCTAAATAATATATATATATTTTCTCTTCTTTGTTTCTAAAACATTTTTTTCTTTTTCTGCTCACTCTAACTTTTATTTACAACTTTATCCGTTTGATATTTTATAAGCGTTATAACGATATTCTGTATGTTTTTCTTCATGTCATCTTTTTTTTTAATTATTTATTATTTTTTCTATAACTTTTAAATTGATTTACTTTCAAAATTAGTTTTTACGGTCAAACATTGCAAAATAAGACCTATGGATTTGTGTGTGGAACGCTACTAATTAATAAATATAAAACACTTCCGAAATTTAAAAAAATAAATAAACAAGTTTTAAAGCTCTGATACTGTGAGTTATATTAATTTTTAGAGCAGTGTTGCAGCACCTTTGTGTCAAGTAACCGTCGAGAATGCGCCTTAAAGTTGTTTAAGGTGTATCGGCAATTTTATTAATTATACGATAAAGGAGAGTGCTCTACTATGCATTTGCATAGACCAGTATTAATTGCCTTCGGTACTTTTTAGTGATCCGTGCTATGCCTACGTCACTTAGACAGTTCGACAGCAATTAACATAACACCACACTAATGGACATCAGTTATAACTTGGCTGAAGCTGGGCTCCAACCTACGTTCATAGACATTATTAGCTTTTAAGTCAAAGCAATAACCCCTTCAGCCAACATCACCATCATTCTAAAACTCATCAGATTTAATATTCTTAATGCTTAGTTTCATTTTTCTATTTTATTTTTTACTGCAGCGACTGACTGAAATTTTAGCCATTGACTAATCAGAAATCAGTCAACGAGCTTCCCATCCAGAAAAAGCCCTTTAATAAATATTGTCAGCAAAGAGATATCCAGGTTGCTGAATATATATATTTTTTATTTGGCACTAATATTTGCAATTTCTTTTAAATGAAATAATATAGAATGTTCCGTCTTACTGCCAGTCAAATTTCCAAAGCTTTACGAGGCGCCATTGGTGTAAGTGGACGGGTTGGTACCGTACGTGCTGCTGACGGCCATGATATACCTGCCAAAGAATTCGGTAGGCGTTATGGGGACTACTTCAATCATATTGACATCGACGGCTGGGAGACACGCAAAGGTTTGAATAATTTGTTAGGGATGGATTTAGTACCCGATCCAAAAATTGTTGATGCTGCTTTAAAAGTTTGCCGTCGCGTTAATGATATCGTCGTGGGCAAAAGATGGTTGGAAGGTGTTAAGGATAAGTGCGGTGACAAAACCGGCGAAATTTACCCTTACGTCATCAACTCTATACGCTCCACCCTAATTGAGTTTGGCGTTCCCACTCCTAAAGAATTGAACTGTGATATACCTGAATTCACCCTTTAATCAGTGTTCGATATGTAATAATTTTAACTTTCTTAACAATAAAAAAACACAATTAAGTTTGGGATGCGATCAATTTATTTGTAATTTAGACAAATCTGTTTAACACGAAAATACGAAGACACGTAATAAAATCATTCTTATGATAAAATCAACATAAACACCAAAAACCCGGACTGCGTCACTTTTTCATTTGCTTGATTTCCATTTACGTCGATGTGATTTCGATTTACTTCGTTATGTTTTCGATTTGCGTCCTTACGAGTATATATATGGGGTCGCAAAATTAATCATTCTTCCTTTACAATATCCATTGTCGCTCCTGCTATGAGTGCAAATATTCACGGAAAAAAATACCAGCCGAATGACCTCTATGGCTGCGCTTGAAGTGAGAGACCATATTCTTTTCACCAAATTCTTCATCACCAGTTCGTACATTTGTGTACTCTAAAAGATACCTCTAGAGGTAATGAATCACAATATCTCGTTGTCTTATTGAGATTGCCTCTTCGGGAAATCACACGGTCACACTTTTCACGCGAAAGAGCATTGGTTACCTTACACGTTTGGCACGTAGCATAATCTTGTTGAAAATAAACGTCGTCCACATCAATATCTTTCAATTCCGGCCATAAAAAATCATTAATTATCGTTCAATAGCACAATCCATTCACCGTAGTACTTGCATTTTCGTAAGGTCCAATGACTCGGCGAGACCAAGCCGCACCAAACAGTCACACGTTGAGACATTCAGAATTTTCACAGAATCAAATGAAGTCGGAATTAGGACTTGAAAAGATGGCAAGACAAATATTTTGTGTGATTTTATGTTCAAAACAGATAGTAATTCTATATTAAAAATGAAAACAATAACATTGAAATTCATTCGTTTTTCAAATCCAATTCCGACTAGATTGGATTTTGTGACAACCGTAAATAATTCTTGTAATTTTCTGCTTGCTAACGTAGTCTCCGAACGAAAAATATTACCTCATCAGTCAAGATGACTTTTCGTTGAAATTCCGGATACGCTTTATGGACCCAATCTACAAAGTTACGACTTTGTTGACGGTCGGTAGGCGTGAATTTTTGTGTTAACTTAACTTTAAAAGCCTTAAGGCGGAGTAGTGTCATTAGTGAAATGTCCAGTTCAAAAAGATCGACGAGAAATGGGTAACGGTAATACTTTCAGTTGTTCTTGAGAGACGTGCATGTGTTCGATATATAAAATAAAATTTTTCTATGACCACGAAATTATTCCCATTTTTGTGGTAAATTTTAATAAATTTGAATAATTTTTTTTATCAATGGATTAGTTTTTACTTCTCATCTGTCAAGTAGTTACAGGTTAAGTCATTACAACTGTTAAAAAGCCTGGCAACAACCTGTACATATTATTTAATTTTTGATTCATAAACTTAAAACAGTTCAATACGTAAATACAGCTGAACTTCTAAAACTTGAATCAACATTATCGAAGAAAAAATTTCTACTAATGGAGACTTCATGTTATGAAAATAATCTAAAAATTGTTTGAATTATAATAAAACATCTTTTATTAACGATTATGAATTTTTTATTTTTTCAAAAATAAATGCATATAATAAAGTACTGAGTAGTTTTTGGTTAAATTTATTCGTTTTGGATTTTTTAAATTTTTAAATGCATATTTCGATGTCAACTTTCTTATTATAAAAGTTAACAGAGTGCAGTTTATCATTTAAATTTTACCCATCTATAAAAATAAACCAAAATGTCACTTGCAGTTTGCTACAAGTTAGAAAAATACTTTGTCACTATCAATGAGAGATCTTGCTATTTGCGATAAATGAAAAATGAATGTTAAAAAAATTCTTTTGGCAGGAAACACAATTGCCAATTGTAATACATTGTCAATATGAGAAACTCTAAGAGCATAATTTTCTAGAATTTAAAATTAGCAAATGAAATGAAACAACAAAATTTGTTTTCCTTAATGTCGAGTTGGAAAAATTAAGAAAACATTTTCAGTTGTACAGTAAATTGGGCAAAAAAAAAAAGAATTCGAAGAATCGCGGTGCCATTGTTTGTTTTCAAATTAAGCAGAAATTTTAGTAATGGATGCTCAAGTTATAGAAATATAATATAAAGGAACTTTCTTCATTGACGATGTTGCCACGAGAGTTGCTGCAACTGACAGACATTTCAAGTCATAGAAGTCCAAGTTATAGAAGTTTAACTGTAAATTATTTCAAATAAAACAATTTCGTCTCTATATATGTGTACGATGACTTTCTCTGCTTCATATTAAATTTGAAATTGCTTTTTTTGCACATGTTGTTCTGGTAACATTTATTTCACTCGATTTGTCCTTTTGCCAAATTTTCCATCAATTTCTGGCATGTTGTCTGTTGAAGTGCATGATTGGTTGTTTTTTTGCAGTTTATGTTCAATAAATTTTCACTTTTCATTGAAGCTGTTCAAAGTATTGCTTTTCTATCATACATTTTTTTGTCAATGACCTTAAAAACTCGACCAAGTCATGAGTCAATGGGCTGAGTACAGCGTACAATACACTTCTACATTTTTAAGTAAAATAATTTAACTAAAAGCTTAGATTGACAAAGTCAGTTTCGCCACCGGAGATATCTACATAAGATGTACTTATGTGGCCTTGAGAGTTATATACATATGTTATGTGGAGTTATTTCATGGTGACTAAGACACCGCCAAGGTAAATAAAAAAATTCAATTACTTCTCCAAAAGGTAACCCATACACCTAAGATTTAGTAATTTATATGTCTTTTCTAAATAAAGTATTGCTATGATATATTAAATGGCAAAAATAAATCAATTGCTTAAGGTGCCCTAGAGTTAAACAATTTGCCACTGCGATCTTAATATTCTAAAATATGAATTAAATAATTTACGCCGCGTGTACGTCTACTAATATTAGATTTTGCATGCAGATTGATTTGCAAATTAATTATGAATATTTCCGTCATTTCTTGGTATGAGCTCGCGACGTATAATTAATATTTTAATCGCGTGTGCGCCCAAATATTGCTTATACGCGTGCACGCTGAATAACTTATAAAATAAAAAAGATTGCATACTTTTTGGATGAGTTATGTTGCATCCGTATACTTAATATTGAGCTGTCATACGCAGTGATGCCAGCAGATATTTAACAAAATCCCCTACATGTCTCGAAAAAATTTCCCCCTTTTTCACTACACACATAAAAAAGAGCCCTACATTTTCCCTACTATAAAAATTCATTGATTTAAGCAAAAACTAACATATAATTGCACTTTTAAAATTTTGTACATTTATATCGCCAGGTAAAAAATTTAGTTTTAAAATAAGAATGCGCTGATCTCACAAGGTAATCAAGGCACATTTAGTACGGCTCTTTAGACATGCGATCGAAACTTTTAAGACCGTGCTCATATGTTGCTTTTTAATACGCAGCGTTCAGAGCGTAAATAACAATTTGGTTTCTACTGAACGTAAAAAGTATGCTCCTCCATACGCGAACTAAATGTTTTGTTCAGATATTTTATAATTATCTACTTAATTTTTGGCTGAACTGTCATTCAGAAAAACTGAATGAAACATTTAGTAATTTTTCTCATAGAAAATGTAAAATGTTTCGTTCATCAAAATGATTTGCTTAAAAAAAGTAAAAAAACTGAATGCTACATTTAAAAACACTGAACGCATCATAGTAAAAATATTATATGGCAATTTCTGCATTTTTTTACAGCCACTTATATTTTTGTAATTTTTGAAATTTCCATTGGTTTTTTTAAACGTTTTTGTAAAAGATAGGAGTTTTAAAACATTTCAAGAATATGGTTTAAGTTCTGCTGATGATTTGTCATTAGCACCAATGAAATGTATTTATATACATCAGCTTAAAAAACCTCAATTAACAAAACTTTTTGAAATTATCTAAATTATTAATAGGCAAACACTTTTTTTAAATCCCTTTTACGGCCGTAAGGCTGAACTGATTTTAGAAAAATTTATAAGTTTTTAAACGGTTTTCGACATAGATGTGCACAATCTTAATTTTATTTATATCGGTTCGATATTTAAGGAGCTGTAAGGGTTTCAAATTGCTACTAACACATGCACACTTATGTTTGTTTGTCCAATTTGCTTTTGCAAGGTAATGAGAAACTCTGTAAGTTGTTTATTTAAAATATTTTTTGTTCTGCTTTGTTATTTTGGCATTTGTATTTATGTAATGGTCGATAGAGTCGTCCGCTAGATACACTAATATGTATAAGTCTTACAATACATGACAAATATTAATAAATGAATTAAAAATACTCAAATAGTTTTTTATTTAATTCACTAAGCGCGTCTAATAAATAACTGAACTCGTGTTTAGTAATAAACATATTGAACGCTTATAGAATATTTTTGAACACACGTTTAGGTTACTAAAAATTTAATGTGTATTTTTATTTGTTGAACACACATTTATTAAAAACTACTATACTATATTATACTACAAGCATTTACAGTGTAGAAAACGTACGAAATGTTCAGAAAAACTGCACATTTGTTTGGTTTTTTTCTGTGTAGAATGTACCAAGGTTTAAATAATTCGAATTTTTTATTTGTTTTTGTTTTTTCATACAAATTCTTCCAGGAAAATCACATTTCTTTGCCTTTCGTTGTCTCTAGATATTACTTAGCGAAAGATGATTTCTGTCTGTATAAAATATCTCGCGTAATACTATAACAAAATTTAAAATTTTAATTTTTATATGTAAAATATTTACACTTTTGTGTAATAAAAAGGAAAAAAGCAAAGTATTATAAGTTCCCTATAAATTCCCTACAAAAAGGGAAAATTCCCTACTCTTGGCATCACTGGCCAAACGTCGCACAGAGCGTCGATTGCAAAAATAATGGTTATATAGGCTGATTTTTTAGACGTTTGGGTTTTGATTCTTGAAAAAAGCACAGAAAATTTGCAAAAGTGAATAAAATATTTATTTGCGGAGATAAGTGAATGCCCGCCATTTATTTTTTTAAAGATTATTTGATGTTAATGCTGTTCGTAGGTGATCCTTACATAAGATCCGATTTTGGATTACTTCTTCCATCATTTCGCTAGATATATAATGACAGCCGCAATGCTGTCTTCCAGGGCTGGAGTCGTAGCTACCTTGTCTCTGCATACGAGAGATTTTACGTATATACCACAAAATAATTGTCTAGGAGGGTCAAATCGTATGACTTGGGCAACCAACTTAAAAAAATTACGTAAAAATTTTTATTTTTTAATATATATAATTTTTAAATTACTTTTTGGAGTATTTTTGAGATTACAACAATTTGTAAGCGTTGGTCTGGCGTAAACATATTCATTATTATGGCAAACCAAATTAACCACAAAGCTACACTGTCTGCTGTGAAATCGGGTTGTCAAACAAAGCAGTGTTGGCAGTCCAAAGTCCTATCGGGATTAAAAGCACCCGTATATTCGTATTATAAGCTTTCCAAAAATTATGCTGCAAAGCACGCTACTTAAGTTCGCATTGATGCGCATGCTGGAAAAGTCAAGCACATCGGCTTTTGGAAGCAATTTAGGCGCTCGTAACCTTTACGTATAACTAGTGATGACAGTTCAGAATTTTCGAGGCTAGACTTAGCATTCTTTTTTCTTTTAGCCCAAAATTTACGTTCTAGCTTCGAGGCTTATCTTAGCCTTTTTTATTTTAAATTTAGCCTCAAAAAGGCTAAATTTTCATTTTCGACTGAACCCATAAAATCATCTTGAAACATTAAAAAATTAATCGAATATAAGTACACTGAAGACAAAATTACATTGATAGAAATCTAATGGCGAAAGCTTTTACGTTAGAAAGGGACAAATGTTGGGTCAACAGTTGAGTTGTGGAAGGAGATGTGATAATTTAAAAATGCGCTGAAAAAATTAATTTTGTGATTTGGTTAATCTAGTATTTAGGTATCTTTAGGGTTTTCCAATCAGATGTTAAATTTTGATGTGTGAAAGAAGAAATCATCCGATGGTTATTTAATTGTAAGGAGAAGGATATCCCAATCATAATGGAAAACAATATCCGTCAAATGACCATCATGGCTACGCCTGTGGGTCCATGTTCTTCACGAATTTGCACATTTGCTGCTGAATGACCTCGATAACTTAACCAATCCATCTTTGAGGTCTTGCATTGATTGTAAGCTATTGGCCCCAAATAAAAAAATCTAAAGGCTTAAGCCACAAGATCTCGTTGGACAATTGTGATTGCTTTTCATGAAATCACACGGTCAGGAAACGTTTTACGTGTCTTTTGTGGAATGCTCAATTCCAAAGATCGACTAGAAATATACAAACCTGGGATTACAAAACACTATGAGCTACAGCAGCAGCATTCTCAGTTGAGCGACGTATACGAGTTTAATTTTTCTTGTATTTTTGATCCAATACTGAATTGAAGTCGAAAGAAATATCTGATATTTATGTTATATATTGACTTATATGAATGTAATAATATATCGTCATATAAAACGTAAAACCTTGTAATTACATTTTGTTTGATTTTACAGGAGAGGGAAGCAACCTGAAAAAACCTGCATAAAATTAACACTATATTTTGACATACGGGCATGTTCTACAAAAGTATTAAAATTGAAATATGAAAAGTAAACTTGTTATTTTGGATTTTCTGGAAAAGTAGAGAATATTTGTATTGAATATGGAAATTTAAACGTAAAAAAAAGAATGCAGAACATAAAAAATTTTAACTTAAATGATTTAAATTAAATTCCCCTTCAAAGTGGAATGTAGAAAATACCGGATAATATTATAATTATAGGGATGTGCATATTCATATGGTGCCCAATATTCAGTATAAAACCTTATTTTGAAATTTTTGTTACTTACGTTTCTTACTTAAAATGCATTTTTTTGATTAACTTTTAACATGTTTTATGCATTGAACGTTAAATTTTTAATAAATATTGTTAGCATTTTTTTAGCTTTTATTTGTAGGGGATTTAGCTTTTTTGGCCTTTTTTTTGTTCCAGCTTCCTGTAACACTGCATATAATGTACGATTTTGGTGAATTAGTTTTTTTTTGGGAATTGTGAACCTTTTTAATGGAAAATGTACACTCACATATTTCTTTTCGTATGGACCGTGCCTTAATATATTTATGTTTGTTATATTGTTGATCTTTTAGCTTGAACTTTGTTCATAGAACATTTCTTGTGGAAGCTTTTATAAAATAATTAAAAATATATACAGTTTCGGAAATAAAAAAAGGGACGTTACTTTTTTTCCTAATAACATTTTATAGAATTTTTTTATTTTGAACTTCTACAAAAAGGGAAAAAAGTAAATTTATTAGAAAAAATTATGGAGAAAAGTTTCTTTAAATCATGTACAAATTAGAAATTATAAAACATTTTGTAAAAAATACATTTTCCTCCGTTATTGCAAAAAACGTGACTATTGAGAAAAAAAAGGCAGAAATATCTTGTTTACCCACTTCTTGAGAGGAGAACATTTTTTTTATTTCTCCATTGATGTGTGTGCGTTAATAAAAAATTTTAACTTATTTTCTGATGAACGAGTTTTTTTTTATATATGACTACATTGCAGTATATATGTAGCAGAAGTTAATGAGCAGTGATTAACTTAAATTTAATTTGATACGTTTTAAGTTGAAATTATACTCGATACGTGTAAAAAAGTGGGTCGTGGAGCTCACACTACCGTTGCTGACGTGTGGTACTCGGGGATTGCCGCGGCAAAGCTTTGCATAGCATTTTTTTATCAACTTATGCAATTATAATTATTTATTTATTTTTTATTTATGCAGTATTTTTTTTTTCTTTGATATTAATTCAAGTTTTTTCTTTGATATTAATTCAAGTTACACGTTTTGAGCGTGGTGACCGATAAGAAAATAAATTTTTTTTCTTTTATTGAATAAATGAGAAGTTAATACCGTTTAAAATATTTTTATTATCTTACAATACATGTAGGTTATTCAGGAATTTTTATCATTGAAACTATAGGTTTATGTTAACTGAAATAAGAAACATAAGTTTGAGACTTGATATCCTCTAAATATCTTGAAAAGACGGTTAAAAATCTATGAATTGTCTGTTTGTTTGTGTATATAATTTTTTGTCAACCTCGATTGCTCGTCAGTACGCCATTTTGTATTTTCCTTCATGTAAAAATCTGTTCTGGCAATACTGTATGTTAATGAAATCAATAGTATACTTTAGGGATTAACATACGCTAGGCGATTCAAATACTCAAAAAAACAAAAGACTTAAGAAACACACTTAGTGTTAGGTTTTTTCGTTACGGAATTTCTCGATTCGGAATCCGCACACTGGGGATTTCCCGGAAAAAAGTCAAATTGTCAACATACTCTTCATGCAATATGCAGTGATATTTTGAAATTTTAGACTAAATGGTACAATCAAATCAAAAAGAATTACTCCGATTATGTGAGCTAACGTTTTTCTTTTTATTTTTTATTTAAAGTAGAAAATTTCAAAAAATAAAATCTGCAGAAACATAATATTTTTGTTGGTAATTTTTATGAACATATAACAAAAATTCCTTTTTTTCTCCAAACATTTGGACGTGCCACTTGCCGCCAGTTGGAAATCACTACTAATACATTGTCTCATATCTGTTTTTGCATTTTTAATCAATTTCAAGTGCCACCAGGTGCCACCTCTCGATTTGTTGTTTTACACAGCACAACATTTTTCAGCTGACTGATTCGCGACTCAATTCTGATAAGGCTCTTTTGTTTAACATAACTCAAGAACCACTAGTCGGATTTTGCTTAAACAAATTTAGAAAAATCACAAATTACAATTACTTTTATCTGTTAATATAAAGTTTCGCTATATAAGCAACAGTTTGGCAGTTATAAATAAATGTATGAAGAAAAAAAATATTTTTTGCCTAAAAAAATTTTTTTGGTAATTTATAAAAAATTCAAAATGGTAAAAGCGTGTCAATTCCTATTACTTTCACGTAAAGTCGCGTAACCTATGAACAAAATGAGACATAAATCATGAAAATCGATGAACGCGTTTCGCTTTTATTCACAATTGAGTAAAGGCATGAATTTAAAAAATTTGCTCGAGATATGCACAAAATTCTTTGGAAAAAAATATTGATGACTTTTTATATGATTCTCAGAACTAAAAGAAAGTAATATACAAAAGGTTATTTGATTTTTATGATTGCAGTAGCAAAGTAATAAGCGCTAATAAATTTGCGTGCACAATTAAAAGGAAAAAAGGAAAGTGCACTTTTTTAATTATTTAGGGTTTTCCGTTAGTTACCTGCATGCACTCACATTTATGAGTGCTCATAAGTACCTGTCAGTAAAATATCGAAAAATACGAATCGATTTTTGTCATTCAGCAAGTGCCGACGAACGCGAAAAGCACAAGCGATTTTTCTCCGGTTTTTCTATTTCACATGGGGTTTTATGCTCGAAACTTCTGGAGTTTGACAAAGACAGAACAAAATTAAAGCAGTTTTTGCAACAATCGCACGTTAGCTTAAACGAAACTAGAGCAAGTGAAATTTTGGATGCCATATATAAAGGTTTTTACTCTAAGTTCAAACAAAGATGGCAGGATTGTAATCGTACGAAGTCGCGATTTGAATAAAAGAATGCAAATTGGCTTGAACGCACATTTACAGTTAAGTTTACTGAGGCTGAATGTTCTACCAGTTCTGCACCTGGTCGGCCACGTAAATCATTTGAGGAGTGCTGTGATCACGCCAAACGATACAAAAGGGATGAAGTACGTAATTAAATTTACTTCTAGTATTTCAAAAAACAACCACAAAAATTGTACATTAGAAACTTTGGGGATGTTTACAAAGCTTGAACTTACAAAAGAAAAATACGAGTATCTAATGCATTGGTTAGAAAATGAAGGGTACAAAATACTCGTACCATACAAAGAACTCACGAAAGAAAAAACTAACAGTTATCCTCGAGGAATTTCTAGTCAAAGCGAATATCAACAGAGGTTTTCAGGTGATAAACTTTCTGACTCTCATTAGTAAATAATCGTAACTTTAAAGTAAAACATGAATTATATTTTACAATGATTGACGGAAAGAAAGCACAATCAGTTACAGAAACACCAGCAGCATCTTCTTGTTTTATTTGTGGAGCCACAACATCGAAGATGAATAAAATCGAAGAAGTTCAAGCTGTGCCCGTAAATGAACAAGCACTGCAATTTGGTATGTCACCACTTCATGCGCGTATTAAGCTGATGGAGTGTCTTTTGCATGTAGCTTATAATATTGAATTTAAACGTGGGAGAGTCGACTCAAATACTCGTCCGATAAAAGAAGCCCGAAAATGTTTGATAAAGCGTGAACTTAAAGAGAAAATTGGAATACAGGTCGATACTGTTAAGCAAGGCTCTGGTACGACAAATTCAGGAAATACGTCATGAAGATTCTTTGCTAATCCTGCTTTGATTTCCGAAATCACGGGTCTAGATGAAAACTTAATCAAGAGGGTTTCAATAATTTTCGAAGCTATAACAATCACCGAGGTAGTAGATCCAAAGAAATTTGGTGATTTTTGTGTGGAGACGGCAAAAGAGTTTGTTGCACTCTACGAGTGGTACAATATGCCACCTACACTTAACAAAATTCTGATTCATGGAAAAGATATAATTGAAAAGTGTATTTTTCCTGTAGGCTTACTATCCGAAGAGGCTCAGAAAAGTCGTAACAAAGACTATAAAAAATATCGCCTTAGACACTCCAGAAAATGCAGTCGAATTGCCACGAACGAAGATATTATGCACCGAATGATGGTAACATCAGATCCTATGATCTCACATTTGACTCCTTCGCTTAGCTAGAAAAAGCATAGTGTTATAAGCGACGAAGTTGAGGCTCTTTTAGAATAATAAATTAAAAATAGATTTAAAATAAATAATAAATTAAAAATTAAAAAAATTATTTAAATTATTTTGTTAGTTATGGCTTTTTACATTGTAGCTAACGATATATATTCCTCTAACTTTCTTTATTTTGATTAATTTTATGTATTACTATATAAATAAAACTAAATTTCTGATGAAATCATTACATTTTTCGAAAAATATATTTTTTTCCTCACCTCCATAGAAAAATCCCCAGTGTGCGCCGCGATAAAAGCTATGCAATAGATTAAAAATCGATTCTAAATTTGAAATCCGAAGAGCTTTGAACTTGAAAAATTGCCCGAACATTGCACACAACGACAAAATGAAGTAATTAAAATGAAAGAAGCTTCTATAAAATATTAATATCTGGATTAAATAGGAAAACTAAGTATGTTTTGAAAACATTAAATTCCCTTCTGCTTTTGGACGGCATTTTTTTATTACATTAACATTCTGTGGCTTTTGTAACTTTAGTTATCATTTGCCATACACGCATTTACAGAAAAA
Source organism: Gymnocheta viridis (assembly GCA_956483585.1). NCBI lineage: Eukaryota > Metazoa > Arthropoda > Insecta > Diptera > Tachinidae > Gymnocheta > Gymnocheta viridis. Next base: position 61,781,520 of record OY101441.1, on the reverse strand, counting down.
ATTTTCACAAATTCATACAGAGTTTAACTTAAATAGGACTTACCGCAGAAATAGTAAATTTAAATATTGAAAAAAATAAATATTGCAATTATTATTATTGAAACAAAATGCATATAAACAAATATTCAATATAAAAGCCGTTAATTGTTATTTAGAATGTTTAAGTATGAGGTATAGCACAAGCATATCAACTAGAGATATAAGATTTACACAAAAATCTAATACCAAAAAGTTTTGCTGGATTTCTGAATAAACAATATAAATTTCCTTTCCATAACAATCACGCAATGTCTTTAAATTAATTTTGATTGCAAAACACTGGAAAGAAATAGGTATTTATTGTAAATACAATTAAAAAAATATTACTAATTTGTAAAAATCAAATTATTATATTAATGAGACTTAAGAGCACGATTATGAGGCATTGTATATACATATACATAAATTGTTATTGTTAACTAGTGTTTATAATAGTTTAAATATAAATTATATTAATAAATAAACTAAAAAAAAAAACAAAATGCAAATAAAGATATTTATGGAATCAAATAAAAAATTAAACATGAAAACCAGAAGCCATTAGCTGCCTTCTCGTTCTTTCACCACATTTGTTCTATAAAATAAAATGTTTGAATTTATAAATTTACTAATCGATTTGAAAAAATTGTTTATTGAAACAGAATTTGAACACTACAATTGTTAAGAAAAAATAAATTTATATGAACACTTTTTATTTTTGTTTAATAATTATAAACAATGATTTAATGGAACCAAATAAAATAATAATAAGCCAAAAAAAGAATTGCGAACAAACGAGTATTTGAAAAAATAGTTTTTTCCTAAGCATATTCGCAGACCCAAAGTCATTTATTCATGTCGAAAACAAACTCTTTGCTATCACACATAAAATAGTACCTCAATATGTTCTATAAAACAGTTTTATAACGCGGAATAAAAAGGCGCAACAAAATGAAATGAAATAAAAAACATTTTCTAAGAGTGTATATGTTTATATAAATATAACGTGAATGTATTCAAATGTGTATTAAGGACGAGTATGTGCGTGTGTGGATGGATATACATTTTATTTATTTTTTCTTAAATTTGATAATGTGTTGAATAATAAAATATGAACTGAAACAAATTGAAACGAAAGCAATTTTTATAAAGCCATTGTTAGTACAAGCCAACAAAACAGTGATTTACTGATAAAAAAAAAACACCTGCATATACAACACCAACAAATTCATTGTGCGTAGGAGATGGTGCTTTTTCTAATATTTTAATATACTCTCACGTATTCTAACCATAGATGCTTAAGCGGCACACATGACAGGATATAATTTGAAGAATGTGGGTTGATACGGTGTTAAGTTCAAAAGATTTCAGAGATGGTAAAAGAAATTAAATATAAAAATTTAAACTTTTGAATGCGTGTAATAATTTTTGGATCGAATCAAGGTTTTGGATTCGAACTTTCAAACGAGTTGTTCCAAGCGCAAAGTCACTTTAAACTTATGGGTCTATAATCAGTAATTAAATATTTGAATGACAATTAGGCTAAACATTTTCACAAGATGGTTGATAAAAAAAACAAGAGCTTTTAAGTTCACTTTTAACTTTTAATTCATGTGGACATGTATTAAAATGATTTTCTGACTCACTGCTCATTCGTGATCAGATTTGTTGATTATTTGATTGAGAAACACTGCAATAAATCAAAACAATACTTTAATACTTTAACAATAAGATCATAACATTTATTAAACAAAATATGTATATATAAAAATTAATAACAAAAAATCATATAGAAATTGGAATGGTATTATTACACTCCGTAAACAAAATAATAGCGCACACCTTACATAACAGCATTGCATCTGTACTGGAACCTCAACTAAGAAGAGAGCAAGCTGGATTTAGGCTGCACAAATCCTGCATTGATCACGTAAACAGCATACGATTCATCTTTGGAATCGATCACGTCAAACACCACTAAGAGTGGATACATGCTACTCAAAATTCAAATGACTATGTCATACGTTGAGAAACCCACCTACTGATATTGCGAACCTATCGAATATAATCCTCAGGGATCCAGAAGACCCGGCAGAATAGGAATTAAAGGACTAAATATATATATGTTTAGGTTAGTTTGATTCAGGTATGGATTCACTCATAATAAAAAATCTCTCATTATTCTTGCATTGCTAAATAAATTTTAAAAATATTAGTGTCTATATCTCAAAATCCCGGAATATCCCGTGATCCTGGCATTTTAAAAAACAAACGCGATCGATATCGGCGAACAGGCAGTAAGTAAAACAAATTAAATAAGCGAAGTAGTTTTTCATTATGCACGCACAGAAGGTAAAGATCTTCCTTTTTATGTGTGATATAATCAATAATGATCCAAATAGTTGAACGGTCTTTTACTGTGTCGTCTGTTTGAGTCTTCCTAAAGTGAATGATCTAATAATACAAGTCTGTTCACAATTACAACAATAAACCAATAAAAAACAACCGTCATTTTGTTTGTCTATAATATCACAAAAATGTCAAAAACAGTTGAAGAAAATTGTATTTTATGTGTTAGTGATGGAAAGTTAAATTTGTCTTCGGTACAAAAAAAGATTTTAAATAGTACTTTTTTGACCACCACAGTACTAAATTAAAATCCTTGTAATTTTTCTTTTTTAACTAAAAACATATAATGATATGTATTTGTTTTTGCGTTTATGTTATATTATCGCAACGTTATTCTTAATCCCTTTTTACACCAAGAAAAAGATTTGTGATTTAAGTTTGAAATGTTTTGTGATCTTCTTCAAGACTTCGAATTTAAAAAAATGTATTTTATTAAATTGTGGTGTTTCTCAAACTAAAAACACATTTCAAGTAAAACTTTGTTGTTTGTGCGTTAATAAGTTTGCAATATTTCAAAACGTTGCTCATTCGTAAACTGACTAATTTTGGTCTTCGTTTTTGTCATACTGACCGATAATAAATATTTCGGACAGAAAAAATCTATAAGTGTTAAAGTAACATATCAATCAAAAAGAGGCTTGTACCACGTTATATTAAGTTGTCCTTACAAACATACCTAAATCAGAGCGTTGATCGTGGTATTAGCAAAAGGGTACGTATTTACAATATTATCTAAGAAAAAAATTTACTCGGAATGTACTGCAAATACGTACCCTGTTGCTAACGAGATCCTCAACGCTCTGATTTAGGTATGGCTGTTAGATTATCGTAATTAATTAATCCAATAATTAACCCAAATAAATATAGTTGGGAGTTATCAGATTTTCGTATCTGTTATGGAGAGTAATTTACTTTTTGTGAGGCTTTTAAAACTGGGGAAACATTGGAATTGGTAGTTAATAAATTTCTGCTTCGGACTTATTTAATTTCATTGGGAGATATTTAAATTCTTTTGGCGTTTATTATATTTGTCCCGAAATTGCGATTCATACAATTCTTTTGTTCTTATTTCATTTCTTTTGAGACTCTGTGTAATGAATTCTTTAAATTTTGTTAGGACTTCTTTAATTGGGAGATATTTAATTTCTTTTGGAATTATTGTATTAGAAATCATTCAATCTACAAATTCATTAATTTTGCATTTTAATTGTTATTTAATTTTTTCCCGTTGGTCATTTTTTCATTTTGTATAGAAATTATTTCATTTTTAAGCTGTTATTGCAAATCGTTCTTAATTTGAGATCGAAATTGCTTATTACTTGAATATGTAACGAGACCTGTAAAAGAATTTTCAAAGACAAGCTTAAGACGTTGTACTCTTTTAAAAAACTTCCATTATGTTGTACCTATATGTTGAGATATACTAGAAAACGATTGCTGAACACGTAGAAGTCTAATTAGTTTGAAGGTACTGAGTTAGCCGGAGGAGTAAAACGGGTCAAGAACTATTTAAAATATTTTTTGTACCGAAAAAAAATTTAATTTTTTGTCACTGATGTCAACACAAAACTTTTGACCATTTCACAATTTTCGGCCATTAAAAAACACAACGCTACAAAAATCATCTGGACTATTAAACAGACCTGTATTATTGGATCATGGTAAAGTATTTCATGATTTCGGCTTCAAATTTTGATTGATATTAATTTAGTTTTTGGCTACGAAAAATATATTTTTATTTTAATATAATTATATTAAATAATTATATTTTATTACAAACAAGTTTGTGCTTTTTCAACTAGTATGTGTGTTGAAGTATTTTGTTATTACAAAAAAATCAAGCCAAGTCAGGTAGTTACAAAAGTGTTCGAGTATTGCTATCGTGACACGTTTTTTACCGCAGGAAAGAAGTAACGAAGGAAGGAAGGAAGGAACGAAGGAAGCAATACAGAATGAATCGTGGCCGCAATAATAGTTTTCATCCAGGGGGTACATTTGGTGAATTACAGTGTAGTCGCCGAAATACTGGTAAAATAAACTAATTATGATACAAGTTTATTATTAAGAAATTACCAGAATAAAGATGCACAAGAGTACACCGTAATGAGTTCATTAGTTCATTAGTATTGTTATAAAAAATCTCTAAGTAAATAAATGAAATTAGAAATTCACATTTCTAAGATTGCATAATGTATCATTATTTATAATTTAATGATAATTCCAATTGTATTACGCTGATAATATTTAATTTTTTTTGGAGCAAACATTTTGCTTGCAAGAATTCTATTCTGGTATTAAATTATTCTACTAATATTTACAGCTTGATTATTTAGGATGAGTTGATTTTCTATTCAAGACTTACTGTTTCCAATAAATTGCCTTCAGTAAATGAATTTGCAATATTTAAAATGAAAAATTGCTAAGGTTATCACATTCTATGATTATATATTTTTGAATAGACTTTCTTAATTCCACGTTGTTGAATGTGTAAAAAATAAAAATTACTTTGGCTGTTTAAAAAAAACCCGTAACGATATTTTTCACACAGATAACAAACACCCATGCAAATGGCAAATCATTATGTTGGTAATGATGATAATTTAGTGCATTGTTGTAAAAAGGCAGTCAAAGAAAAATTAGGATAAATGTATAGTAGTTGAATTTATTCAAATTTATGCTTGAGAATGTATGTTATTGCGGTTTCCGTAGTATAATTTCAATGGTATTTTCTGGAGTGTTAAAATAGGTTATACAATTTTCTTGTTTTTTTTTTCGTAAAATGCTGTTGTCTTATTTATTTTTGCAAAAGTGTGAATATACATTCATTCGTAGAATTAGTCTTGCTTAAAATCCGCTTTGCACAGTTTTACATTGAACACAAAATCGTTTCACATGTCGCCAAAAACATGCCTCTGCACGTAACAGGGCTTAAATTCTTAAACACTATACCGGCACATTTTCATCCCGTTAAATCTTGATGTGCTGAATGTTTCTACAAATGATAAGAGACATTTTGTTTTCTTAAAACCATGACAAAAATAGTTTTTAAGTTCGCAACACTTTTTCTTAATTTTCTTGTTAAAATTGCAATTCCTTTTATGTTATTATTATGTTTGTTTTTATTCAATTCGTAGTTTCAATTGTTTTATTATTTGGTTTTAATTTGGAATGCGTTAAGCTGAATTCGCGAAAGTCTTAAAGTTTTTTTATCACTGTTGGCTATTCATTTAGTGCAACTGCTCTACTTCAGGAAGACAACTGTATTGTTTAAAAACCCATCAATAAATTTTTTTGAACAATTAATTTGGCCTTTTTTGTTTGTTTTTTGAAAAAGGGAAAACCGGCCTAACACTGTGGTCGGTAGTAAAATGCAAATGTATGTAGGTGATGTGCAAATCTACAACAGCTCCACTATGGATGATATTGCAACATATGTAAGCTGTGTAAATCAAGACCTTAACAGGGATAATATTTGGGCTAGAGCCAATGAATTATGCATCAATCCCTCAAAGTTAAAATCTTTATTTCATTAAAAATCTGCAAGAGTTAATCCCAATTTTGAAATAAAAATTAAAGGTGACTGCATAGTTTTGGTTGACTCGGAGATTAATCTAGGCGTTACATTTAACAACAAACTTAACTGTACCAACCATATCAGAGTCGTTATGAGGCCGTTAAAAATTCCACTTCTTTTGCCATTCGAATGTTACTGACAAAAACTCTTCTTATCCCAACGCTTTTGTATGGATGCGAGCTATTCGCGAATTGTGATAGCAATGATCTACGTAGATTAAACACTGCATATAATAACATCGCAAGATTTATTTTCCAGAAAAGTCACCGTGACCACATTTCACCTTATTCCTACCAAATCTTCCACATGGAATTTGTAAATCTGCTTAAACTGAATTGTCTTATTTTTTTTTGGCATAAAATCGTTATATCGCAGTAACCATATTATCTATATAATAGAATTATTTTTTGCAGGTCCAACTGTGGAAAGAAAATAATTCAACAAAAATATAGAAGTCGACATTTTTTGATTCGTACCGTTAAATTATGGAAGGCTTTACTCAATTCTATACAAACACTAAGCAACGCAATTATGTGTAGAAGGGAGTTGTGTAAATTATTTGCATAAAGTAGTAATATATATATGTAATTTTTTTTATTTTTAATTATACATTTACATACATACGAGTATATACATACTATATATATTTTCATTTCTAATTATTGTTTGCAAGTAATTAGTCGAACTTATATATACTGTATATATGTATATTGAAACGAATAGTTTGGCTAAAATTCAAATCCGAGTTTACCCATTTATTTTTTCTAATTTCTTATTTTATTTTTTTAAATTTATTAATCGAGATTGCCTCGATTCAAAGATTTTAAAGGTTGTAAAGAAAATAAAATAGATTCATATCGAATAATATAATTTGTTTGTTGGGATTTTTGAATAAATTTCAAAGCCTACTATGCTTATTTATACTTTTGTAATTTATGAAATTTTCATTGGATTTTTAAAAATTTTTGTATAAGATAAGAGGTCTGAAACATTTCAAAAACATTGTTTAAGGTCTATTGATGAAATGCATGTATATAGCTAGCTAAAAAACCCCCAACAAACAAAAATTTGTTATTTTATTTTTATTAAAATTTTTTTTGGATAAATTCATAATTTTTTATTAAGAGAACAATTTTTTTATTATTCATCAGACTCGCTACACCATCTCATCTTACCACTTTTGACGGTGGATACTAGTGATTCGGAATATCAACTATTTAACCTTATTATTTAACAAATTAGAATACCAAATATCAAAAGCAATTTGAGTGTTAGAAAAAAATGAAAACTTAAAATGTGTTTAAGAACTAAATTAGTACTCATTCGACATTTTAAGTTGTTTCTTATTTTTGGAGTCCAACTTGAATTTTAAACTTTGATGTCTTGGAAGGCTTATAATTGATACTATCGAATGCGGGAGTTTTCTCTTGTCCAAGAAAGGGACTGAAATACGATTAAAATAAGCAAACAAATTTTCCTCTTCAGCTGGATTCACCCATATGATTTCTGTTCGGACAATTTTTTTTCATGTGTAGTTTGACGTCTCTCTACTTTAAACTACACTCACAATATTACTACAGTAATGGACTGTACTTTATTCAAGAAGTAATACGTTCAGTCATTTTTAAAAGAATAAATATTAAAATTTGTAAGAAATTTAATTTTTAACTTATTTTAACATTCATTCAAAAAATTAAGGACATATTAAAACGGATTTTCGGTTACTTTCAATATTGTCCGTTGTTCAAGTGCTGTTTTTATTTCTTTGCTTCCTTTATTTGCTTTATTCTGTGTGAGATTATGTTTGAGAAACTGAATTTATTTGTTTGTACATACACCTACCCATATCCATACCTCTACACAACAATTGCCAATGAAATCGTCAATCGTCAATGAAGTACCGGCATCACATTGCGTTTCTTTGTCGGTACTGTAGCAAAAAATTAAGCTGTCTTAATTTTGCAATCTGTATTTTCTACACTATTCCAATCCACTTCCAAATGGTTGATAGCCATTATATGCCTGAGTTGTAAAAAACTTAAGTTTTATGTGCACGCTTCTTTATTTGGTTTATGTCAAGTACACAATATTTATCTATAAAAACTCTTACCGATAAATAAATTAAAAACATCCCAAAATATAGTTGTGACATTTAAAATGTTTAATGCTTCACATAAGCTATAAACTCGTTAGCTTTTATTAAACCTTTTAGATCGCAATATTGAAACTTTAACTGAGGTTTTCGTTTTTTACTGCCTACTTTACTTAGCCACAACGATTCCACAAAGCTTCATGAGAACCGAAAAAGAACTTCATTCTTAATTAAATACATTTATCAATTAATTCTTCGGAAAATTGAAAAATATCTCGCCTTCGCTTACGTTTAAAATTTAAAAAAAGCAGTTTCAAATACTTGCGAAAGTTAAGTTTGATTTAGCACCCATTTAATAATATTTTCCTTGCATTACAAACTGTTATTTTACAATTATTTTCAAGGCACATATTTTTCTTGCATGACCCATGAATATTTATAGCATTTAAGAAATATTTATGTTCAAGTACAAAAATAAAACCAGCATTAACTTAATTAAAAGGATATTGATATTTAAAATGGGTTTTTTCACTACTAGTCAAGTAAAATTGACTTTTTAATTAAGTCAAGTCACGTTTTCTGCGGAAAAGTATTAGAACTGTGCTCAATGAAATGAAATGAAATAAAACAAAACAAGAATTCAAGTGGCATTTCCTTCCAAGTGGAAATAAAGTAAAAAGAAGAAAAAAAAAGAATTACTAGAAAAACGATACAAAAATAATACTTGTTAGTCACACATAGAACTACACACATGTGTAATTTGACTTTATCGTTTAAGCTCTTGGCAATTTAATGTCAATAAGATTTATTTTTTTGCATAAAGCCAACATTATTTTTCTGCCAAAAATTAAAATAAGAAAATATATAACAATGCTATTTTTAAAAATTGAGTATAGATTCAAAATATTGATTAACACATTTACTTTGCACACTTTATATACGCCAGTTAATAACGATAGTTCCAACTGGGTTGATTTTGTAAAACTCTTCGCTGCGTTGAAAACGGGTTATTTATATTAAAATATGTCATGTACAGCAACAAATTTCGGCAATACCATTTTGAGGTTAAATTTCACATAAAAAGTCTAACCAAAAGCCAAGAAGCTATAGCGTACATTTAGAGGCTGAAAGCAAAATTTGCTAAATCTAGACCGGAAAAGGAAAAACTAATGCCACTGGCTGTGTGATGTAAAATCTACGTATACTTTATAAGAAAATCACGCGTACAAATAAATGTTGCTCATACGCACTCAGTGCATGTTCAAATTGCTTCCGGTACAACAATGATTGCATACTTTTTGGATGAACAATACAGTACAGCAAAGACAAACTTAACAAGTCACAAAAAAGTAATCAGATAAAATTGTTAAAATTACTTTAAATTTAATTAGAATAAATACTTATTTTTTTTCATGATGTTCAAAGACGAATACATTATAATATAGATGTTTATGTAAAAAATAAGTCGATATGGTGAATAGTGAAAATAATAAATATTTTGTTTATGGGGATAATCTAGTCTATATACATGTTTTTCGTTGCTGCTTACTTAATTTTTACTTGTTGTGAGTTGATTTATATGACTGCATTTCATTTGTGTTTATGTTACATCATCAGTAGACCTTAAACGTTTTGATATTAAATTGGAAGAATATCATGAGTAATATATTTTCTAAATGCTCTATTTTACATTTAATTTAACGTTTTGCTTTATTAAATACCTTTATTGAAATCCTGTGGAAGACTAATTGTATAAAATTTGTAAAGGAAAATAAAACAGATTCATATTAAATATATATTATTTGTATTGAAATGAATTGTTTGGCTTCACTTTAGATTTGAGTTTATCCATTTTTTATTAAATTATGAAATTTTTTGGATAAATTCATTATATTATTAAGAGAGTGCTTTTATTTGAAACAATTTATTCATCAGAAAAGAAGAACTGTTTAGTACTGATTTCGAGGTCGCTACACCATCTGATCAGTATTCTTTGTTCGATTTTACCACTTCTGATGGTGGTTACTAGTGACTACGAATACCAACTATTTAAACATATTACTTGATAAATTAGAATATGAAAATTGCATATTAACTACAAAAATCTCAAAAAATACAAACATCTTTTGCTGTGTTATGGAAGAATCTCATAGAAGAATCAGTTCGTGAAACAGTTTGTCCCGTGCAAGGAATCTTCTACGATTAAAAAATGAGCTTGTCCACGATCAAAAACGTTTTTCATGAGATTCTCAGTAGGCTCTTTCACGATTGAAAATGCTAGTTGGGCAGTTACTTTTTTATTAATGCAGCCCTAAATATTTTCTTTGTTATATTTTTTTATTAAGTTTTGATCCTGTTTATTACAATTTCGTAAAAAAATTTTCAAAGTTATTGTATTAACTAGAAGGTTTAACACTTTTCCAGAACATGGCTTAAGATCTGGTGATGATATAGCATAAGTATGATTAAAATGCAAGCAAATAGATTAGCTGAACCTACAAGAAATGCAAATTTTTTTCAATTGAAATTGGGAGAATAAGGACAAATAGTAAATTTCCTGAATAATTTTTCATTAATAAAACATTTTTCTGTTTTTTCTTTTATTCCTAAGAGTTAATTTTTTTAATATATGACACAGGTGAGCCTGTGCATAGTCGACAGTTAAAAATGTGTGCAAAAATGTGTTCATCTCAACGTTAATATTGCGGAAGTGTTTCAAAAGAAACACATGTTTTAAACACATTCAAGTCCATAACATATCCAATGAATTATCATATTCAGTATATATTGATTCTGTAAGAGAAAAGATTTGAATGTTTAATGCCACTTTGAAAAAATGTGTCAAATATTTTGACTCATCTTCTTTGATAATGCATTTTTTTACTTTTCATTCACGTGCATTGTCAATTTAAAACTAATGATAAAACATTTTTCAAAATATGGAATTAGAGATATAGTTTTTTTTGCAATACATATTTTTAAAATTTCTAATTCTAAAATGCATGCTGTGAGCAAATTTTGAAATCACGACATGAAACACCATTTAGTTTTTGTGATCAATTAAATTTTTTATTTTCGGAGAGACAAACAGACACACAGAGAAATGTTGGATATAAAATATACGATGTAGAAATTTTGTTTCTATTTAATATATGCTCTTGTTTTATTTATTACAAAATTAAGGGAAAAAATGAAAAAATTTAGAAAAAAGTGTAACATGTAGATACATATCGTCATATGAATTCATAAAAGCCCTAAATTACATTCAAAATATTTTAGAGGATAATCAAAAAACTCTCTAATATGAAAAGTTAACCAACACTTTTGAATTTTTTTCAAGTTTAATCTTATTTCTTATTAAGGAATTAGTACAACTTTAATATGTAAAATTTTTCAGGGACATTTATTTTGATATGGTACATCGTATTCAATCAAGAAGTCGATTAGGAAGTTTTTGTAATTTAGGGATTTTTTGATATCATATGAAAATATTAATTAATATTAGTTTTTATTATTGAAGATTCAGGGCACTACTTTGTAAAATGAAACGCCTAGTGTTCACAAGTTTGAATGTTTTTTGTTTTTGTTTTTGAATTTTAAATTTTTTTTATAAAAAATTTATCAACGCTAAACGTTGCCTTTTCGAAAATAAAGTATTTAATATTTATATGCAATAAATGTATTAAAAAGAAGAGAGGGGCATAATAAAGTTTATAAATAGGAAGGTTCTACGAGGATTCCAAAAAAGTTGTATATTTATATATTCCACGTATTTCTTCCCAAGACAACATTTGAGGATTTATATACCATTTGGAACGGTTTGAAGTCATATCCAATGTTGCTATCAGTAATGCGGTATTCCATAAAGCTCTTATATTTAAATAGCTATAGGTTGTTTATGGATAAAGCAGAAACAGATGCCCAAAAAAATAAATGCAAGATAAGTTTTTTGATTTGACTCCACCTCACGAGCGGTTATTATACACGATATTTTCAGAAACATGTAAAGGAAGCATTGATGTTTGAGGTTATATATGGTAAATTAATTTTATATACGATGTTTAAAGTATAATTATTAATTAATTAAATTATTTTTTTAATGATTCGCAAAAAATATATGCAAAATATATGTTTTACACCTTCATACGGCTGTACAATTCACAATATATTATTGTATGAGGTGTATGTTCACATGTGTTTAGTAATTTTCAGGTAAACATGTTTCTTAATAAAATTTTCATACAGAATTTGCCAACATTTATAGAAATTATGTATAATTATTATCTATATGTTTCTTTAATTTTAGTTAACTTAATTATTCCTTTTGCTGAATTCGATTACAAATTTAAAGTTTGTATTTTTTAGTTTTTACTTAAAATTTATGTTTGTTTTAATAAAACAGCGAACTTGTAGGGGTAAAAACATGAAAATGAAACGCGTTGTTCCTCTTTTTACATCTACATTAAAACTAATTTTTTATTTTATAGAAAAAATCGAAAATGTTCAGTTATATTCTATCAATAATACGAATTGCCAATATTATAAGTACATACATATACTTATATAAGTATATAAATAAGCAAAAGAAAATTTTAGACCCATTTTTCTCCTTTGTTTGCCAACCGATTTTCTTCATTCTTTTATCAAATGGTAGACATTGTTAAGCTTTAGCGGCCCGACTATATATTTTTTAAATTGGTTCAGTATTAAAGGAATAAAAGGCTCCTAAAGTTGACACCACTACAAATGCTGAAAATAAACACGTACATTCACTTACATATGTAAGTATTGGTTCAAGTAAAAACATAAGCAAATCAATGAGAGTATTTAAGAGAACCTACTTAGGTATATGAGTAATAAGATTTTTTCTCTTGAAATGAGTGAAGTTGAAAAAGAAATCTGGATATGTTAGCTTCAAGCAAAAAGTTAACAAAATAAATGTGCGTGTTTTTATATAATTTTATTTTGTTTATTGTTTTTTCCATCGGCAATGTAAATAGGTAGTGTTTTCTCTTTAAATGAATGCTACTATAATGGATATACGTTTAAGCTGGCGGGCAAATTTCGACCACCAGACGAACTCTTTTACTAATAAGTATCTTACTACCACATACTAATAATTATTCATAATAATTCATTGTTGCGTACTAGCTTTTATGTGCAGTAATATAAAGTATGAAGTTTTTACGGTTAAATTTAAAAGTAAAATAAGAATTCTAAAGATGACTACTATAAACCCTTCGCGAATTTCGCATTAGATAAATAAACTTAACTTAGAAAAAATATGTTTTTCGGAGGTCTCGAGAATTCCTAGGATTGAGATTACGTACGTCTTGTTCTTCATTGTAATCGATTTGAAATGATTAATTTGCTTTTTCACCGTACAGTTTTTAAGTAACACTGACACCTACAAAAGCGGTTTTTTGTCACATTTAATGAAAGTTAAAATGATATGTCCACAAACACTATTCTCGTGGGAAAACTATTAAAATAATTTATGGGTGATATTACACATAAATTATATTATGCAAAAATTAAAAAAAAAAATGTGTTGAAGAATTGCACAGAAACACGATATTTATATCATATTTATATTTAATAAAATAAATAATAGCTCATGAAGCACACAATTACGTAGTGCAAGTTTACGACACTAAATTGTTGCGTAAAATTACAAGGTCTATGCAAATGATTTTTGAAAAAAATTTTAGCTGTTCATTTACAAGCGTGCAACTTACACAGCTTAGTGGATCGTCCGGACTACAGTTAAAATTAAATTTTAATAAAATAATTACGGTTTGTAAGTTCAATATACATATACACATTTTAATAAAGTTTAATTTTATATAGTTTTTTTTTATCACCGAAAAGAAAAATAAGAATTCATTTGTATATAATATATTTACAGAAAACATCAAGAAACATACTAAGAGTGACCAAAAATATTCATTTTGAAAAATAAGAATTTGTCAGCTCTGTTTTTAAATTCTTTTAAAAATAAAATACCCTTATCTGTCGCTTTGGTTTTTTCAGTCCATAAAATAGTTTTTGAAAACAGTTCGTTACGCAAATTTTACTGAGAAAAAAGAACACTTGTCCAGACTATAGCGGAAAAATTTCTAAACTGTCCGAAAAATGTAAATGTCCGGATTACTGGATAGTCCGAATTAGCGAGTGTCCGGATGAGGGAGGTTGCACTGTATTATATTTAATTGCAATAAATAGTTTTTTTATTGACTCTTCTATAAAAACGGAGATTTTTTAACAACTTTCTTTTTGGCAACACTGGTTTTGGCAGCTCAGTTGCTTTTTTTTAACATGTTACTGTTAAACATGTTCAATTCGGTGTGTAATTTAACCATAAATACACTTAAAAACGAACAACGCTTGAAGATTATTGAATTTAATTATCAAAAAGTTTAATTAATTAATTTAATTATCGAAGTTTATTTCTGGTTGAATGCATAAGTGAACAGGGAAAATTGCCATATTTGTTAAAACTGCCAATGCATCCCAAAAAATGCACTGTTTGGTGAGGATTATGGGCCGATGCCATCATTGGACCATATGGACCGATGGTTAATTTTTTTTGTTCAAAAGGAAGATCTGAACTTTAGCCGCCATGTGGTTTCAACAAGAGTGTGCCACTTCCAATACAGCACGCGAAAAAATGGCACCATTGAGACGCGAGTTCGGTGAACAGTTTATTTTACGCTTGGGGTCTAAGTCGTGCAACTTAACGCCTGTAGACTATTTTCAGTGGGTCTATATTTATAGAGACAAGGTCGCAAGGGTTGCCGTACTGGAAGCTAATATTGAAAAATTCATTCGTGAGATACCGTCCGATTATATGGTAAAATATAGTTATGCCTATTTTATTTGGATATATCCTGTACTGTCGAGGTAAAGAAAAACCTCTGGTGGCACATATCCACTTTGATGGATTTTCTTATATATATACTTCGTCACTGTAATATGGTGCCATAATTAAAATATTGCAGACATAATCGGCCTAGCAGCAGGATGGTTGGTTGGTTGGTTTACGTGGCTGCCCACTACACGTAGGCATTCAAGTAGAATCTATAAGATTCCTTTTTGAAAGGACCACTGCACTCGTCGGTGTCAAACTATGTGTAGCCGTATCTAAGTACTCGGATACAGTGATTGATACTAGATCCAACCCGTCGCATTGAGATATCTAATAAGATCGCTCAGTCCTATCTCTGATAAATCTGAAAGGTCCTCTAGTACATGATTGCCTAAAAACTTGTGTCTCGAGATATGCAAAGCCGGACATTCGCAAAGAAAGTGGAAGATTGTCTCCTCTTTGCTTTCTTCTCGACAACTTCGGCAGAACTCGTTGTAGGACAGACCTATCCTACTGGCATGTCTGCCAACCGTCCAGTGTCCCGTCATAACTGCAACGACCCTCGAGATGTCCTTGCGGTTTCTGCGTGTTAGTTGCATTGAGCGCTCATAATTATAGCAAGGCCACAATTTCTTTGCAACCTTGCACGTGCTTATATTGCGCCATCTGCATTCAGCCTTATGGAAATAATGTTTGAAGATGCAGTTTCTAATAGTGCCAAACGGCGTGGCTACCGTTTCGGCGCTGGAGGCATTCAGAGCAGAGCCAGCCCTAGCCAGCTCGTCCGCCTGTTCGTTGCCTAAGAAATTGCTGTGTGCTGGAATCCAGATAAGGGTGAGATCAGCCTGATCACCCAGTCTAGATAGCATCCTCTTGCACTGCCCTACTAGGATAGAGGAGGTGGTATGTGATCTTAGGGATAGAAGCGCTGCTTGGCTGTCGACAAAGATGCCGACTTTACCTTGTACCTTCCTGTCGACCAGCATTCTGGCCGCTTCCCTTATAGCCAGAATTTCAGCCTGAAAAACTGTGGCTTCGTTAGGGAGACGGAAGGAACGTTCTATACCTAGATCATCTGAAAAGACTCCAGAGCCGACACCGCAGACCATTCTTGATCCATCAGTATATACTCTGACGTCATATTGTCTAACTATTGTACCTCCCTTCCACTCCCGCCTGGATGGAAATAGAACTTTGAACACCTTATCAAAGTTCAGTTGTGGTATCATGTAATCAGTGGATTTCCTCAGCGTAGGGGGTAGTTGATCCAGGATTCTGGCGTGACCATACGGCCTTGATCTCCACCACCCAGATGCCGCTAATCTTGCCGCGCTGCTAGAGGATACCGCCAATACATGAAGGTCAATCGGAATAAGGTTAAGTAAAGCGTTCAGAGCCTCTGAAGGACTGGTACGTAAACATCCTGTTATCCCGACACAGGAGGATCTCTGTATTCTATAAAGCTGATCTACCACGTATTTCTTACTTGTGGCCGGCCACCAAACTACAGAGCCGTAACTCAGTATTGGACGCACGATTGCTGTGTACATCCATTTTAGCATGTTGGGGTTTAAGCCCCATTTTGAGCCAAACATCCTACGGCAGGAATAGTAGGCAACCGTTGCCTTTCTAACCCTGTGTTGAACGTTCAGTTTCCATGAAAGTTTTTGATCTAGTATAACTCCTAGATATTTTGCGTTGTCCGATAGGGACAGTTGATGATTCTTCAGCCGAGGAAGTCTGAAGTCCTGTACCTTGGTCTTTGTGGTAAATAGCATCAGTTCCGTTTTGTTTGGGTTCACTCCTAGCCCACAGTCTGTAGCCCAGTTACTGAGTGTGCCCAAAGCGTTGGACATGATATCGCTAATCACGTCCGTGAACATCCCTGAGACCATTATTACCACATCATCCGCGTACGCCACAACTTTAACCCCCGCGGCATCTAATCTGAGAAGTATTGTGTTAACAACAAGAAGCCAGAGCAAGGGTGAGATCACCCCTCCTTGCGGTGTGCCTCTGCATGCCCATTTAGACCTCTCGCTGTTACCTAATTTCGCGGTGACATTTCTTGCCCCCAGCATGTTTATTATCCAGTGTATGATGTAATCCTCTACATCATTGTCCCGGAGAGCATTTTGGATGGCTGTCACCGATACATTGTTGAAGGCACCTTCTATATCTAGGAAGGCCGCCAAGGTGTATTGTTTGTGTTCCAGAGATCTCTCTATGAAACCTACTACTTCGTGTAGAGCTGTTTCTGTGGAGCGTCCCTTAAGATAGGCATGCTGGCTATTTGAGAGCCTTGACGATCCCAGTAGCCGCTGCCTAATGTGGGTATCTAATAGTCTTTCCAATGTCTTTATCAGGAAAGATGAGAGGCTGATTGGTCGGAAGTCCTTTGCGTCTTCATGACTTCTTCTACCGATCTTCGGAATGAATACGACTCTGACTTTTCTCCAGCTAGTCGGAACGTGACTAAGAGAGAGACAGAGTTTATAGAATTTAGAAAGCCAGGGGATGATGGAGCTTTTCGCGCTCTGTAACATCTTTGGCATGATGCCATCCGGACCCGGCGATTTAAACGGTGAGAAACTGTCAATAGCCCATGAGATTTTATCCGAGGATATTATCTCATAATTTACAGTCATTTGTTGCCCACTGATACAGCTGTTCGCACTATACATGTCCTTGCAGCCAGGAAAGTGAGTGTTGAGTAGTATGTCTAAGGATTCCGAAGAGGAATCTGACCAGGAGCCGTCCGCCCTTTTTATAAAAGTTGGACAAGAGTGATTCGTAGCCAGAATCCTAGCAAGCCTTGCAGAATCTCTGGTACTGTCTATGGACTCACAGTAGTTTCTCCATGAGTTACGTTTGGCGATTTTTATAGCTTTTTTATATATATTCAGCTTATCGCGATAGGGTTGCCACATTTTATTCTCGTAGCTTGTGTTGAAAGCCCTACGTACCTCCTTGCGTAGAATAGAGAGTTCTGAGTTCCACCAAGGAGGATAGCTTTTCCGGGCTTTTGTCAAGGGGCAGGAGATCTTAAAGGCTCTAGTAATAGCCTTGTTGAAGATGTCCACATGGTGATCAAGTCCTTCTATCGTGTTCTCGATCTCTGGTACTCGATTTAGTTTTTGCTTTAGAAGCCCGTTGAACTTGTTCCAATCTGTTCTCCTCGGATTTCTAAAGCAATGTTTATTTTTGTTTTGAAGTCTGACTTCAAAGAGTATCCAATTATGATCCGAAAAGGATCTTTTATTGGACACCCTCCATTTGTCGATCAGAAATCTAAATTTGTCGTTCGTAAGAGTAATGTCCAAAACTTCTTCCCACCCTCTAAATCTGTCCGAGCTCGGAAAGATAAAAGTCGGCGAGTTGCCGGAATTACAAATTGTTAAGTTGTGAGAATTAATGAAATCTAGGATATGCTCACCTCTTTCGTTGATTTCACTACTGCCCCATATTGTGTGCCTAGCATTGGCATCACAGCATAGGATGATGTTCTCGTTGGCACCCAAGGATGACATAACCGCTTTCAGCTCGTCTGGCGGTGCTGGTTTGTCATGTGCCATGTAGCATGATGCTATGAGGAAGCTTCTGTCTTCGGGCAGCTCGACCTTAGCAACTGTTAGGTCCGCTGAGCTGAGCTGTGTGCAGAGAAAAATGTTAATATGTTTCTTGGCTATTAGGCATGATCTTGGCTTACCGTATCCTTTCGCATAGAGCACATTGTACGTGGACAAAGGGAACCCCTTTACCTCGGAGTTCGCCACCCAGGGCTCTTGCACCACGCAAATGTCGAGATTCTCCTCGGCTAGGAGAACCTTGAGATTATCTGTCGCACACTTGGAGTGCTTCAGATTTATTTGAGCGATTTTTGTCGCCATTCTGTCGTCTATTGTTCGGTTGCCGGCTCTGCCAGCTGCATCCCAACCAGAAGGTTACTAGCTACCTCGACGACGTCTTCGTCTGTACCAGTAGAACTGGTTGGGCGGGTCACCTTGACCTTGGCGTCCCTCACACCGAAAAACAGCTTGGAACCTGCTTTTTCAACAGCCGTTGCGCCAGGTTCCGTGATGGAGAGAATGAGGCAGGTACCGCTGGTGCCGTGGTCCTCAGTGCGTATGACCGACCAGTCATCCATCGGAATGCTAGGGTTCTGAAGCTTCAGACACTCTAGCATTCTTCCACCGTCTTTGCCCATTTTCGGTAACCAAACCCTTGCCCGCGGTCTCAATGGGATCTCCCCAGCAGGGATAAGTTTAAGACTTAACCCATCCCAAGCTTCACTAATCTTAGCGATGCTATTACTGAGGAACTCCCTTGAGAACACGTCCAAGCATCTGATTACCCTGTACCCCCGGTGTATCTCACCGGAGTCGAAACAAGGTGCCGGCTTGTCCTTATTGGCGATTACGTAATCCATTACGAGCTCCGCCAATTTGGATTCGATAGCCCCCCATTCCGTTATTACAGGAGCAATTTTGTCTTCCTTTTTGTTCACCAGTGCCACTAGCAGTTGGTCTTTAACTACCTCGTTAAAGGGCCTTCTTGTGGCTGATGACGTAAGTTGGGTATGAGTGGCCGTCTTCGCTGCGACCTTTCTCCTCTTCGGCGATTTTTCGCTCTCTGCCTGGGAGCGGTTACGTTTGGTGTTAGTGGCTCTGGATGTGCTGGGTATCGAATCCCTAACCTTTAGGTATTCATCTACCACAGCCTGGTATTTCACCTTATCCGCGGCGTCACGCTCATGAGTAACTCCATTCGCAGCATTCTTAGCAATCTTGTCAAGAATGAAGACGGCTTTGGAGTACTGGGATTTGAGGATGTCTTTCTGGCTCCTCTTCTTCCTCGGCTTACCCTTCACCTGGCTCTCGGACTCGAGTGCCTGTGTATGGGTTTTTTTTGTTGGTGCTTGTAAGGCACGTTGTGCAGATAGTGGGGTACTGTGTCTTTTACCCTCTCTATCCGAGAGGCCGACTACTGTCTCCTGGCTGGAGGCGCGATGTGGTGGCTTAAGTGCTGGCTGAGTCTCCCATCCCAATCCAGGTGCTGTATATACATTGCCTGGCTTGGGGTAAGGATTCGTTAAGGCCTTCACAACTAAAGGTTAACCACACACCCCTCATCCTTTCCCAATCTCCTCCCATCCTGTCTCTATTCCATCCTGTCTCTCCCCCACTTGTAAGATCAAGGTGGAGGGGGCTGTGCCGAGGATCTGAATGGCTAGTTAGTGGATAAAGAAGACTAGTCGTTAGCAGCTCCCCCTCCGGTGCCAAGACACGGGCCGGTTGTAATTTTTTCTTGTCTAGTCCACGCACGCCGTCACTGTGTGGATGGTCACACCCCTTACTGGCATACTCGTGGGACCAAAATATGAACAACATTAAGCAGCAGGATACTAATTATTTCTTATGAAAAAAAATTTTTTTATTAAAAAAAATTGTTTTCTCAAAATTAAAAATCTATGTTTTTGCTTACCTCCAAAAAAAGAATACATTTTCACCAGAGCCTAAAGTAGCACACACACTTTTTGTATTCCTTTCGGAAGAAACTTTATACTCTAAAATAGTTTTAATTTTTGCAAATTCTTCATGCATGCTGAAAATAAATGTGTAGATAGATCCTACATGAAAGAAAACCGTGAAAAACTTTTAATTACATTTTAAATTACAAACTTAAATCGGGTATGTAGCAGAATGTGTAATGTGTATTTAACAACAGGTTTATCCTTTCAAATGCGTACATGTGTGTGAATGTTTGCGAAAGAGTTTTCAACAATTCAATCTATGACGACGGTTAGAACATATTGCCTAGAACAAGTGTGCATATCTGTTTAAGCCAATGTATTTGCAAAAAGGTGGCAGTGGAGTTGGTACTTGTCGTCAGTGTGTACCTTCTTATCCCGCTCAAGCGTTAAGCTTTTTTTGTGTCTTATCAGAGTTATTGTAGTTTCAAATATTTTTGTTTTAATTTAATTCATTGAAACAACAAGAAAAAGCCAACATTAATGTATTTGAGAATAATTTATTACTTTGCAAAAAAATGTAAATATTTTACAAGCAGCCAGAATTTATATTTGTTTTCATTGTTTACTTGTCATGTCACAATGGCTGGCTAACTTTTGTATCACTTAAGTTCTTAAAACTTAATGAAAATAAGTTTTTTTTTTATTTGAAAATATTTTTTTTAATTTTCTTTGTTAGAATGATTATGCGAGTATTATTTAGGAGATTTAATTTTGTATTTTGAGAACTTAACTATGGAAGTGTGGCAGAAAGAAAATTGTAAATTACCATTCTCATACATGGCTGGTGGTGTTTTTTAAAGTTATTTTTTAACCCTCCGTCATGCACATGTATCTGGCCAGATATTTTACATTTACAAATTTAACTGTAATTTATATATATTTCTAATTTAGCCAGGGGTTTCAGTGTCCAGATACCCTTCACAAAAATTATTTGCTATCGTTTTATAAAATAACGCATTAAAATAAAAAATAACAAAAAAAAATGTATGTGGATTTTTTCATCTACACACCACCTACGTAGCAATGAGTCTTGGGCAGAAGATACACACATATTTTGTGTGAAGAAAAATGCTTTTTATTAGCATTTTTTATTTTTCTTTGTGTTTGTTAACTCAAATCAACTCAAACTGCATTTTATATGTACTGTGCATGGTTTTAGCTGCGAAGGGGTACCCTAGGGCGTTATAACCCCCAAGCTTTATAAATATAGTTTTTTTCTGACAACTGTATGGTTAAAAATAATATATAATAAAAATAAGGTGACCCCCTTTCAGATTTCTGACAAACACAAATAAGGGTTTATTTTGTTTATATATTTTACTATTATTAACGAAATGATAAAGGATTTCTCTTGTCCTGTTCTGTCATCTTTATTTGGATTCCACGAAAATTTGGTGTGAACCTACTTTCGACCGTCCATTAGACGAAAGATTGTGAAGAGGAAACAATAAAACCCGAAACAATTCTTTTTTACAATCGAAATAAAGCTGGCGTTGATGGTATGGACCACAAATGTTTATACAAGACGATGGACTTTTGCGTTTTTCTGCAACATGATGGACATCATGGCAATGGCTGCATTTTGTATTTGCAAAGAAGTTGATGGTCTCAATAAAAATAATGCTGGAGGAAATTTTCTCATTACGTTGGCTGATTAATTGGTCCCGCCAAATATTGGAAACCGAATGAACAACATTCACATCAGCAAATATTTCAACACTCGTTTGGCCATAAATTCGTTTTTGGAAGACCCTAAAAGTAAGTTTGATAGATAAGTAGCGAACCAATTTGGATTTCCCATTGGCAATCACTTTCATTCTCATTAGCTTACGTAAATATGTACATACATACATATGTCAATAAAATAATAAATAATATAAAATAAAATAATAAAAACAATAAAATGTTGTTTAAATATTTTCTTCCTTATTTTGGATTTAACTAATACTTTTAAACTTGCTGCTTTTGTTTCCAAGGTTTGCATCTCAGCAGCATCAGCCATTCTTTTAAAAGAATTAGCTTTTTCTGTAGCTGTCGCCGCATTTGTCTTCGCTACTCTTAGCTGTCTGCGGATTTTGTCTTTTTTGCCGAACGTGAGATTGGCTGCTCATTGTCACTCAAAAGATATTTTTCTTATGTTTTTTTGCATTGGCATTTTTTTGTTGATTTTTGGATAATTACTGGCTATTTTGGGGTGAAAAGCATTCATTGTTACATAGAGTATTTTGGTGCTGGGATATTTCCGGGCTTGTATTTGATTTAACCACTGTAACAGCTTTAATGCGCCTAGCTGTTGACTCCACCAGTGCAATTGATTGGGACTTTACACCAATTACTTTACCTCCGGGTGCTACAGTTGACGATATAGCGTCTTGTATAAGCACGTCTCTCCTAGGCTCTTTTGGTTTTCCCAATTTTTTTAGTCTGTGACTTAAAATCAGCCCAGGCTTAGAGTAAGTTCGGGTAATGTGAAATACCTATTTTTTATTTAACTATAATGTTATGAAGCTTAATTCGATTAGAGCTATCTCAGCTGGTATTCTACTACAGATCTTCGGTTTACATTCAAGAAAGTGAAAGAGTCTGTGGAGCCCAAGTTTTAGAGATATTTGAGAGAAAGTGAAAAAAGCCATAAACCAGCCATTGAAAAAATTGGCGGCTAATACTTCGTTCTGTTAATGTGGTATATTTTTAATGGAAATATGGCCGTAACAAGTGATCTTCAGGTAGTTAAAAAAATGTCTCAAATTTGTTTCTGTAATTAAACTGGGATTACAATTAAGCTTAACTGCTTAGAGTGCTTTATAAGGATTTTCAATGATCTATATCACATTTTCGCAATTCGAGTTTAGTTCAAATATTATAAATAAAAATCTGGTCTTTAAAAAACTAAACTTTTGTCGATGTGGTTCAGTAATAAACTTCTAAATTTAAAATTGTTTATTGGGGCTTAAAGCAGTTGCTTTCAAGATGGCAGACATTTTTCAGTGGACTCAAAATAAGTCAATCACAAGACTAGTATATTTTTTTCGAAATCGAAATATAATTTATTTATAATTGGTTTTGTCAGCTTCTAGTTTTTAGTTATTGAGAAAACCACTATAACATATTTCTGGCCTATACCACAATACCCGAATTTACTCTATGGATAAAATGTTCAATAGGTTTCTTCTATAGCATACAAACAAACGTACTAACCTTTTTCTATTCACAAATAGTACAAATGGGAGGACCAAGAGAATTTAAATTGTTGGACAGCTTTTTCTAGCTAATTTTTAAATTGTCTTTATCTTTATTAAACTCAAAAATGTTGCTGCGAAAGCAAAACCACAAGTGACTGATTTTAACATTTCATTCTCAATGTTAACGACACATTCGTAGCACAGAAATCGGATTTTATATGAAAACATTTACGTTTTCATTCGACTTGTCTATCGAGTCACTGTTCGTTTAGAAATAATGTAGAGAAATGGGAATCAATGTCCTTTCTCATAAAATGCGAATGAAGTTGTTCTTTCTTATATCAGAAATAGGTTATAAATGTAAATAAATAAAAAATATTTTTCGACAGCTGAGTGTGAGTTTTGTGATTTGCAAAAAGTTTTACTAGCTAAACCAAGAGTACCATTCACGATTGCTGGAAAATGTTTACAGTTGCAAACATATGCAATCTCATATGTACAAGATTGTGAATAGCGCTAATGTGTTCACTTTTGCAACACTTCTATATAAATTTATATAAAATCGTTAACATGTATGACATAGAAAACCCCCCAAATCTTATATTTTATATGTATTTCTTCAATTAACACCTGCTACTAGATGCGTGAAGCAATTATAAGAAAAATCATCTTCATATTTGCTTTCATAGTATAACATATCATTTACAATTACGTTTGGGTTTTCTATGCAATTGTAATTAAGTTAACATTTTTAATACAATTATTTTAATTATCTGAATTCCTTAAATTTAGCTTTACTTCACACTTAATGTGTTCTAGAAGTTTTTATACTAATGAGATGATAGCGTCTAAAATATATTATTTTTATCTTTTGAAGTGTCTTGAACCTTGTCCTTGTCAATGAATATTTAATGGGTTTGTAGAGATTTAGATGTGAAAAGAAATATTTTTTTCTAGATTAGAGAATATTGTCAAAGTATTTATTTATTGAAACCAACATATTTTTAATACATTGGCAATAGTAGTACGAATGCTTACTACTAATTTAAAATGTGCATAAAAAAATATTTTTAAAATTATAAATTGTGAGAAATATTCCTGTCATTCTATTAATCGAGGCTGGAATAGAAAAAGACTTAATTCAAGAAGCGATAAAAGCGGAAGAAATGGTACTCTTCTAAAAGCAAATTTCGTATATGGGTACTTCCATGCTGTCGAACGTGACATTCGTACGCGTTAAAATGCAAAAAAAGTTTAAACAACAAATTTTTTTAAGTTCTTTATTACCTTATATTTTAGAGCTTAGGAACCACTGTAACTTATGGTAAAGTTGATACCAGGCGCAATTCGAAGTCAAAGATAATGGCGAAAATTGTAGCGGTTCGAACGTGACAAAAATAGAAGACGTTTTCGTGGCCATGTATAAAAAGGTGTAAAATTCAGGGAATACTGACACAATTTTTTTGTCAAATTTCTTTCTGAATTTTACACAACAATGTAATTTAAAATGTTTTTGGTTTGATTTAAAAATCTCCTGTATTTTTTTTTTGTTTTAAGCCATAATCAGATTCGATACGCGACATTTCGAACGTGACATTTTTCCATAATAACTGAACTGAATAATGATTAATAATTTTCAAAAAATTTTATTCTTAATAGTAGAAAATAGATATTAGCAACATAAATCAAATTAATATCTCAAGCGAGTAATGCAGTCCAAGCTGCCTTTATTTGATCACCATCGCATGAAAATGAGTGCGGTTTTTGATACCAGGAATTTTTTTCACTTCCTTCCATTTATTAATTAATTTTCTATTTTCTATTTGGTCAGACGAAATGTAACAAATATCTATCACATGAACATTATGTCGAGTATATTGGAAAAATGAAAATGCATCAGGTAGAACTATATTTGTACTTTTGACAATGTTTATTTACATTTATAAGACACATCCAAGCTCTCTAATACTTCTTTAATTTTGTATCGACTATTTCTTTTTCTTAAGCGATCGTTTTCTCTTTAATGAAATTATTTCTTTACTATTATTAGCCAATGTGGAATGCATTCTTTCTATTCCTTTGCATTCTTTCTTTATTTTTCAAAAGGTAGCTCCTTAAACTTAAATGGGTCTTTCTTCATATCTTCCCTTCATTGTTTGCATTTTTCTTCATTTTTTTTCGGTGAATTTTTCACTCATCTATATGTATGTAAATAATAATTCGTGTAACCATACATATTAGTAAGAATTTATTTTTAACAAATAAATTTGTTACTTACGGTGTTGAACGTGATCAACTTACAAAAATAATTTAAATGATATTTTTTTATCAATTTACTTTTTGTTGTTTAATAATATATAAAGAACTTTATTTAAATTATTATTTTGCCACACCTCCTACTTGCAGATGTGACGCAGTGATAATAATCGGTGTTTTTCCAGGTTGAACGTGAAATTAAAAAATAGAGTGAAGCAAAATAAAAATTTACCGTTAATCGGGATTAAATATTTTTCTTCGAACTCTTTCTTATATTACATGGCTTGTAAGAGACATTTTGTGGAATAAATTATGAAACAGAACAAATCTGTTACCTCAGGAACAAACGCTGATGGCCCATAATGAAATCGACGGCAGTAACTTCAAATTCTATCTTATTATTGTTTGATTTTCTTTTGTTTGCATTTTTCGTATGAAAAATGTATGTGATTTCATGAAAACACGGTAACATTATTGAGAGAATGAGTGCCTAAAATTGAGAGTATAAGAAAAAACGCTGTAAAATTAAAATAGATTATATTTCACGACCGCTTTCTCTGGCAAAATTTTATTTCAAATTGTATGGAAAACAAACGTCAGCCCCAGTTCTGTTTCATCATCAATTGTTATCATATATTACCTCTCTTAAAGAAGATAATGTTAAAGCAAACATGCAAGAAAGAAATTGCGTTTGTGGAACTTTGTAGTCTGCTTGTTCATCTGAGTGAACGAATTTATGGGTACATTTATAAAATTAATAAAATATAAATATTTCTCTATAACAATATCTTAAAATAATAATTTTAAATTAACTTTTAATTTTTTGCTCACGGTAGACCTTTTGACGGAAATGCCCATATATTCTATATTTGCGGTGCGATTCACTATTCAATTTTGACTCATTTGAATTGTTAAAAACATTTTAAAAGAAAATTAACAACAATTTTATTCAGTAACTTTTTCAACAATAACGTTTTACTCTAACTAATCGACAAATTTGTTTTCGTTGTTAATTTCAATATCAAAACTTTAATTTTTAAAATTTTTAAATAAGAAAATGTATGGAATATGTTTATAGTTTTACAATCAGCAATAGACATTATTGGAAGATTCAAATATTAGTCATAAAATTATATGTTTTAAAATAATAAAACGAAAAACTATAACAGCAGTAATAATCACTATGTAAGTTCTCTCAAACTTCTCTCAAATTTTACTGTTTGGATATGACAAAACCATAAACATAGTTTAAAAAGTCTTATTATTTTATGACTTTTTTATTCAAAGCACAACAACAATTTTTTTAACTATAGTAAGATATTAAGGTAATACGACAATATGACTTAATGGGACACCCTTTAAATCCCCCAAATATTTTAAATTTTAAAATATTTTATGCTTATGCGTCGTTTGTTGAACTGTTTAGTTTTATATTGAAATGAATTGTTTAGCTTGAGCTCAAATATGAGTTTACCTATTTGATTTAACTTGTAGAAACAAAAAGCTGCAATTTTCAAATTCTAATCTATCAAATAATATGTTTAAATAGTTGATATTCCTAGTCACTAGTATCCACCGTCAAAAGTGGTAAAATCTAAAAAAGAACACTGACGAGATGGTGTAGCGACCTCGAAACCAGTACTGATCCGTTCTGCTAGTCTGATGAATAATGAATTGTTCCCTTAATAAAAAAAAACGAATTTATCCAAAAATAATTTCTTAAATTAATAACAAATGGGTAAACTCAGATTTGAATTGAAAGCAAACAATTCATTTCAATACAAATAAAATATATTCAATATGAATTTGTTTTATTTTTCTCCACTATTTTTATACAATAAGTCTCCCACAGGGTTTCAATAAAAGTATTTAATAACGCAAAACGATAAATTAAATGGACATTAGATCATTTAGAAAATCTATTATTCATGATATTTTTCCAATTTAGTATCAAAAAGTATAAGATCTACTAATGTTGTAGCATAAACACTAATAAAATGCGGCTTCATACAGCTTAACCCACAACAAGTGAAAAGTTAGTAAGCAAGAATGTATATATATCCACATAAATAAAACCATATATTTTTTTAAACATTCACTATATCGACTTATTTTTTTACATAAACATCTATATTATAATGTATTCGTCTTCGGACATCACGAAAGAAAGTAAGTAATTATTTTAGTTAAATTTAAAGTAATTTTAAAAATTTTATCTGATTACTTTGTTTTGATTTGTTAAGTTTGGCTTTGCTGTGTACTTTATTGTTCATCCAAAAAGTATGCAATCATTATTGTACCGGAAGCAATTTGAACCTGCACTGAGTGCCACATTTAGAGTCGTACAAGTCTTATAAAGTATACGGAGATTTATTTTACATCACACAGCCAGTTGCATTAGTTTTGCCTTTTCCGGCCTAGATTTAGCATATTTTGCTTTTAGCAAGATTTTTTTATTTTAAATTTAGCCTCAAAATGGGTAGTTCGTCAAAATTTGTAGCCGTATGTGATATATTTGAATATAAATCGCCAGTGGTGCGATTCTCTATTCAATTTTAACGAAAGTTAAATTGTTAAAAATATTTATCAACAAAATTAACGTTAATGTTATTCAGTAACTTTTTTAATAATAACTTTTACCTCTAACTAAGCAACAAACATTTTTCATTGTTTATTTTAATTTCAAAACTTTATTTTCAAAATGTTTAAACAAGAAAATGTATGGTAAATTTTTATGATTTTACAAAAAAACAATAGACATAATGGATTAGATCAATAAATTATTTGAGGAGCTGACGAGCAAAATAAGACATATCCTCAGTAAATGATTTTTTCTTATTTTTTTCGGACTCTCAATGTACACATATATGAAGTCACTAAATATTTTCACTGAAAACCAATTCGATCCTAACTTAGAATATATTACAAAAACTGGCTTTTCGAAAAAAACCAAACATGTGTTTCTAACAGTTGAAAAAAAATTAAATAGCTTTTTTATTTCCAATCAAAACTAGACAAATATCATTGTATTATTAACCCTACGACCTGTCTTTAAATAAAACAATACTTCGTGCTTTTTATGGGAATCTTTCAAATTTTAGTGTTTTAAATTTTTTATTCGCACTTTTTCCTAAAATTAATATTTTACTTATTTAGTAAAACATTAACCATTTTGTTAAAAACAAATTGAAATTGATTATTGAGGGGTATAGCTTGTTCCTAAGCGCATTTCACTGTTGCTAATGCAGATCATCAGGGAACTTTACTTCTCCAAAAAAATTTGCCCATTTTTTGTTTCTGCTATGAAATTCCTACTTTAAATTATTAATACGACAACATCAACCATTAACGGACATGTCAAGACTTCTCAAGCAAAACCAGACATGTCCATTAAAAAAAAAATAAAAAAATAACCAGCCAATGTTAAAAAAATGAAAACCTTTCCAATAAAGAGAAAGAAAAATCCTTGCTAGTCTCTATCTAGGTACTTTAGTTAGTTGCCTCTCCTGTAAAACAAAGTTAGCGGGATTAGTCTGATTTTGTTCGCCAGCTGCTCATTTTTAGTTTCATGAAGAAATGTTTTCAATATATTTGAAAGAGTATTTTGTTATTTTATTTTTTTTCCTCTCTTTATTTTCACATATTTAATGTGTGCGAAGATAAATTCGTATTTAACTAGGAGAGATACGAATCAAATTTTCTACAGAAATTTCACTGAAAAAAATCAATTATTTTCCACCAATTTTTGTAGTGCCTGCCAACATATATCTCATATCCTATTATTTTAATATCATTAGGTAGGTACCTAATGGATAATATTTAACGTTCAGTTTGTTGCTAGGACGTGGTGATAATTCTTAGATCTTTCTTCCTTAATCAAATATACGACTAATGTTAAACGTTTTACAGAGCTAAGATAAAAAGTTTGGTTCGTGTCTCTGCTAGCTAAGTGTTTAAATATGCCACTAGATGGAAAATTTTAACAACATCGTTAAAATTGAGTTACAGAATTGATGCATTGTTATCACAAGCAACAAAATATGTTGGTAAAATAACGTTAACGATTATTGTTAAAAGTTACAGAATCGACCTACTGGTAAACAGCAATGGCGAGAGCCTTTTAGATTACTTTGAAAATAATATGCCTAAGCAAACATGAATTTGGAGGACTAGGAGCAGGCAGAAGGTTACTGGCTGACAGGTAATTATTTATTGTATCTGCTACCATATTCTGTTATTCCCGTAGCTAAAGTTAAGTCAATATATATTAAATGCTGAATGAATATAAAATTTGAATTACAGTGAATTTAATTTTTAAGACAACTATAAATTTAGCAATTCAAGTTACAAAATTGATCTCGCAGTTAATAATCACTAATCCACTTTATATATTTTTATCTTAACAGAATTACGGCTGAAACCAAAAGAAGCTATGTCGGCTTAAAAGCATGTATCAAGGATATGAATTGAAATGTATTAAAAGTTTATATTGTGTTTAAAAACATTAAAAGAAACTACTTGATTGTTATTTTAAATTAATAAAAATTTGCTTAGTCTTAGCCCAAATTATAAAACTTTTGCTGTATAAACTTTGATTTTGTAGTAAGAAAGATCGAGAGAAGAATACAATTGATATATCCTGACTCTCACACAAAATAAAAGTTTCTGCAACAAAACTTCCATATTGTGAACTACGAATTAAGAAACAAGTTCCATATAAGCATATAGAAGCAGAGTACCGAAATGTTAACTCACCGTTCGTTCCAGTTTGTGTATGTACATTTGAGATTTTGCTGCATATTTTGTCGTACATGTTTCAACATTCAAGTCAGTTTTTTTTGTGTTAATTTATGAATGTGAAAAATAATAAAAAAATTTAGAAATTCAACTACAGAAGACAGAAACCAATAAACATAAAAGGAAAATAATACGGTTCAATAGTTGATATTCCTAATCACTAGTATCCGTCATCGAAAATGGTAAAATCGAACAAAGAACGCTGATGAGATGTTGTAGCGACTTCGAGTTAAAGCTGATCTGGGCTCGAATCGTCACATCCGTAAACGTAAACCTCGTCACTAAAAAAATACACTTTTCGGATTATGACTTACGTGAACGTACTTTATTTTGTAAAAAATTGAGATTATAAAATTGGTGATCGTATAAGTGATCGTAAGAGTTTTACGAACTATCATCCGTTAGCAAAAACGCGTTCGAGTGGAAATAAAAGCTTTTTAAATTTTATGTTAAATGTAAATTGATTTAAAATATTGCCATTAAATAAAATTTCCTTAAGACTATTATGATCCAAGAACTAATTATAACAAATTAAATACAAACCAAAATTATTCGCCAGAAAAAGATACACATAACCGGGTTCAATGCTTTAGGATCAATTACTTCTCACACTCATACGTCTCATTTGTCTCACATTACTGTTTTATAAAGTTTACTCAACACTAGTGAACCTTTTGTGCATTTGAGAGTCTTTGGTCAAACTTGATCATTTTTACAAATTTGTAAAAAATATTGATGACCCAACCTGTCTCGCTATCACTTGAAGTTAAGAAAACGCGTAGTGTCTGTAGGAAGAACTATCTTCCTGAGCTGTTTGCATTAATATTGTATCTACGAAATAAGAATGTAATTTAATTTACATTTTACTGTAATATTTTCTGCCAACACTCATAACGATCACGGATGTGACGATTCGAGCCCTGTTCTGTTAGTCTGATGGAAAAATTGTTTCAACATTACTTTCTTAATAAAATAGTATTAATTTATGAAAAAAATTAAATTAATAAAAGAAATAGGCAATGCAGATCCACAACAGGTAGTCTCATCCGAATTTGCCTTGAAAATTAGAACAGATGCGTCAAAAACGGTTGACAAATTTATGAGAAATTACTAAGGAAAACTGGACACAAGTAAAACCGTATCTGCAGAGGCACAAATATTTCGGAATATATTTCCAATAAATCATGTCATTTAGCTAGTTACTCAGGTGGCAGAAGCAGCAGTTGCAGCTCCTACAGATCCTACGTTAAACTTTATTCATGGCACATCTGTGAGTCGCAACAGTTCAGCACCTGCCATCACAGTTATATCACCAGCACTACTTGCATGTCGGCTAGTCCTGCCAGGTGCAATTGATACATACCATACCTCTTAAATTCCGGCAACTGCATACTAATTTCTCAGGATATTAGTAGCTCTCCAGCTTCCGCAGGTGGTTCAATTGGTGGCACACTGATTTCTAGTACTGCCTCAGCTCTATAGTCGGCTGGTATTGATAAGCAACAGCAAATAAATACATAGACCTCAATGTAAGAAGTTTTTTTCTTATATCAAACATGTTATTCATGTATAATCCACAGAGTTCGCAATAATGTCAAAGTTTCCCAATTGAAACGTCAATTTTAAGATGAATATCTTTATATATATATTTTTAAAGGTTTTTGGTAAATTTTCCTATTTCCTTAAATTTAAATTGTTCACAAAAATCTAAAAGAGTTCACAAAAAGAAATAAGTGGCGTATGGGCTTTAACGACCTCTACTATTCTGTTTAGTGTAACATGATCCTGGCAACAAGTGAAAGCTTACACACTGGAGGATATAGATCAAGTTATGCTAAATATGATATCAGCTTTTCTTAGAAATAATCACAATCCCTTTCAGAATTTGCATTTGCATGCAAAAAAATAACAATATCTTCCTTGGGACTATTAAATAGATTATTATTAAATTATTTGAACCTGCAACAGAAGCTATAATTGGTTTTTTCAAGAGCTTTAAAGCTTAAAAAACATTAAGTGAAATGCAAGTTTGGCGATGTACTCGTAATCGTATGAAATGTACGATGTATTTGAATAGAAGTAGATATTTAAGAAATGTATTTATATACTTTTACAAATACAATAATTGTATTTTTCGCAATCTGTGTTTGCTAAAGTTATTGAAAATTTGGTATTTACTTATTTTATTTTATTTATTTTTTGTTAAATTAAAAACACACCTGTTAACAAGGCTTACCCGAATGTGGTAGTATGAGTGAGCTGTTGCAGTTTGCTTTGTGTTACCGAGTATGAGTGTGTGGCTGTCAACCTAAATAATGTTTATATGTATATTTTTTTGAAATATCGGACATCATCTCACGTTTTCAATTTTATTGAGGATTTGTATTTTGTGAAAAGTTTACTAGGACAATTTTTCAATAAACTGTAGTGCAAATATTATTATAACGTAAATTTATTTAGTTTTTAAACATATTTTGGATTTATTTTTAATTATTTCATTTCACTCTAATTGCCATTTCAAGTATATTACATAATTTGTACCAAGTCACAGTTTGGGTTCTCCAATGATGAATCTTTTGAGAAGAACATTTACTGTACGCAATCATAGTAGGATTATTAGCGTTCCTGTATGTGCTGTCTACTGGGTCGCCATTTTATTTCAGATAGACGTTTTCTTGAGGTTGATAATTTCATCGTTGGAGCTAAATCTCTTTCCACCGAGGCATTTCTTTAGGTTTGGATATAGGAAGTAGTCACTAGGGGCTTAGTCCGGAGAATATGGCGGATGAGGTACCAATGCGTAGCCCAATTCATAGAGCTTTGTCATTGAGACTGCACACGTCACACGTTTAGGTTTATGGTCAATTGGGAGCAAACGCGGCACCCATCTTGCCGATAGCTTTTTCAAAATGCAAAATGTTGAATACATGTTCATATGATTTGTTTACCATCCTGTTGATGGTATTGTTGCAGTGCTTGTTCGGCTGCGTTTAAATTCAGCAATCCAATATTTTACTATGTAATCTGACGGCGGAGCAGACTCACCGTAATATTTATCTAGCTTTTCTTTTGTCTCTTTCGCCGTTTGCCCTTTCAAATAATAGTGTTTAATCACTGCACGAAATTCACTTTTTCCATTTTTCAAGAAAAACCAAAGTTCCATTTATTATTCAGAAATTTTAATAAATTAAAAACTCACTTTTTAATACATACATTTATAATTTATAAAACACAACAAAGGTTCACAAATTTTACAACAAATGAAAATAACCTTTTGACATTCGCACTGAAAACATAAGCAAAGCAAAAAATACGTCTGGTCAAATACGCCTTGGTTTATACAAATACAAAATTTAAAAATTGACCACCATGCAATAACATGAAACCAAAATTGTATGCTATTGATTTAAAGTTGGAATTTTTATGTAGCCAAATAGTAACTTTATTACACTATCTTTGTAACACTAAGAAAATCTCATAAAATATTTATATTTATGAGTGCTTCTCTTGATATTTATTTATTTTCTATTCTTTAAATCATATTTATGGAAAAAAATACAAGAATTCTATATTCCATAACAATATTCAAGGACAATAAAAATCGCAAACTTTTTTGTAGATGCATTTGAATGTAAATATGTTTGTATCAATGAATGGTCAAGTATGGCCAAATACTCACAACAGTGTTGTTGTGAGTATGTGTAAATATTATTGTATTGAAGCATGAACAACTGATTATTTGTCTAGCTGAAGAGAAGTGTATGTTGTGATAGGTTACGTACATGTACATTACGGTGGGGCGATTTTTAAGGACAAAAATTTGGCATGAGGAAAAAAAGTTAAACTACGACATATCAAAAAATTCTTTTTCGAGGCGTCCAAATTTCAAATTTTCATTAATAAATAACTCAATTTCATCACAAATAATTCACTAATAATTTAAAAATAAATTTCACTTTGGAAAGTTAATATTAAAACAAAATTATATTAGCCGATTTGTTTTATTACCTACTAAAAAAAAGTAATAATGAAATTGCAACTTGCAAAAAGTAGTATTTAAACCAAAAAGCTACCCAAAATTAATAAGCTTGTTTTTTGAATTGAAAGTTTGAGTTTTTTCATAGTTAAAGTTGTAATTTGATATATAAAATCTAGTGGCAGATTTTTGGTTTTTTTATAGCTATTGTTTTAAGGGGGTTTGGGATATCCCCTTACAACTACTACCGACAATATGTATTTGGAAAATTCATATTCATAGGCAGGTAATCACATTGTGAAGTGCTAAAAGTGATATGAAAAAGATTTAAAATCAATTATTCAAAAGACACAAATTGATATTGGTGTATGATAGCGGACATCACAGCGCCCTCCTTCGTCGGTATTGTAGCAAAATCGCCGGCTAGTTAAATAATTATTAAAATGGCTACAACAGCTTAAAACAAATTTAATGCGCCTACTTGTCATCAAAGGCGCTGCAACACTGATCTAAAACTAACACAGCGCGCAATATCAGAGTTGTAAAAATTAAGCTTTCTCTCTTTCACCATCTGTCCTCTCTCACATCCCTTTCCCAAGGAAGGTAACATACCTACGGGTTGGTAGGCATACTAATTGCCTGAGTGTTACTTCTCTTTAAAAAAAAATTAAAATGTATATTCATAAATGTTTAATAACGCTAGATTAGCAATGAAACACATGTACCAATTTTTTCTTTTCTATTGGCAACCTTGTTGTAAACAGCCTGCCATATTTTGTTTAGTGATGTACACAGTATGATTATATTAAATAAGTAATGGGTTTAAGTGAAAAATATATCATAAAAAATTTAATCAAATTCCTAAGTAAAGAAGTAAAGCAAAGCTTTTGTATTATTTATTAAAAGTAAGTTAATAATGAGCGAAAAAGTATACTTAAAACCTACGTTTGTTGTTCTTGAAGTTCGACAAGTATTTGAATACTCAACTATTAACATTTGTTTGTGCATCACTAAATAACATCAACTCATTTAAATTTTCTCTTTTAAGTTTTTAACTGTAAAATCAGAATATTTGTGCCTTAATGAAAATAAAATATGTTTTTATGTGCAACATTATATTTAACCTCTTTTTTAGTTTGTGGGTTACTATGTGGGGTGAATAAATATGGATAAAGTTAGTATCCACTGTCTAATAGCAAACGGCCTTTGAATTCTACATTTTCGAATCATTGTTTGATTGCTCATTAATTCAAAATACGGCAGTCGTTGAAAGCTCCCTCTCGACCTTGCGACTATATCGCAAATAACCTAAAACACATGCTTGAATGTTTAAAGAAAATATGCCTGAGATAACCCGTGAAGATCGGCAGTATCATCTTGAACCTTAAATTTTAAATTGAGCATAATGATAAGTTAGACACAACGAGTATTACAAATATACCTCTCTTCAACTACAGCATCGTAATGACAGCAAAGCCTGCAAATCGACAGAGGTACCACAACCTTTTGAGTCTAATTGAATTTTCGGACAACCATTTCAATAATTTTTTTAACTGTTGGTTTATTAAATGTGTATCTAGATTTGAAGTTATCTTCTGACATTTCGAACGAATTAACCCTCTTCCTAAAAGGTTTTCGAGTGCGAGCAGCTGATATATCGGAGGTCGTCTCTATAATTTTCAATTAAAAAGAAATTTCTTCGCACTTATTAATTTTACTTACGTATTCTGGAAACCAAATTTATTACATCCATTTTTATTTAAATGCTTTTATTAATTAAAATTTTTAAATAATTGGCAACATTTTTTACAAAGACGAAAAAAGGAAATTAATACCAAAATGTCATTTTATCAATTGCTTAAACTAGGATATTGGATACAATAAAATTTTATATTTTTCAGAGACTTTATAACGCTTTTATAGGCTATTAAACATTTATGAATACACATTTAGCGATTTTTGACTATTAATGTGTTATTAAATTGCTAATAATCATTTATGAATTAGGAGGTTAGTTTTTAAGATTTCTTAAAATTCATTTTTGCCTTTTTGGGCAGCTTTTTGTCGCAAATTCCCTCTGTCCTTGGGCGCCTCGAAAATTATTTTTTTGATATGTCGTAGTGGAAATTTTTTTCTTGATGCCAAGAGCTATCAAAAAAATTGATTGCTTAATATCGATTGCTAAGTCGACCAACCCTAATGTACATACACACATATGTAAACATGTATATGTTCAGTGAACATTTTTCGTCGCAATATCTGATGTCAAGAAAAATTCGGAACTTTAGAAGACAACCAACTGAGTCGCCTGAAATGTACTAAGAAATTCTGCAGAATAGTCGTTAATTTTCTGATAAGCTTTGTCTACACATTTTCTGAAATATTATCCGATTAATAGCAGAAATTAAGCAGGAACTTCTGAATTTTAATATTTTATCAGCCGTTTCTGCACATTTAAGAAAAACTATTCGATATTAGACAAGCAGCAAAAGCTTATGGGCTTAGCGACCGCCAGTATGGATTTCGTAGGGGTCGCTCTATGGGAGACCTACTGGCTTTTCTATCGGAAAGATGGTGTCATTCTATTCACCATTTTGGCGAGAGTAAGGTGGTGGCTCTAGATATTTCCAAGGCGTTTGATAGAGTTTGACATGGTGCACTTCTGTCAAAACTTATTGCTTTTGGTGTCGGTGATGTCTTCTCTCGATTTATATCAAGCTTTCTCAGAGATCGCACTATACGAGTTGTTATAGAAGGGATCTCATCAAACGAGTTCAAGATTAATTCAGGGGTACCGCAAGGATCCGTTCTTTCTCCCACACTTTTTCTTATTTTCTTAAACGACCTTCTACTTCAAACTTCCAATCCTATCTACTCTTTTGCAGATGACAGCAGCATGTGCCATTCATATTCATTCAATAACAGACCAAGCCTGCCGGAGATCGCGGCAATGAGGCAAAATATGAATGATTCGATAAATAATGATCTTTTAGCAATCCATGAATGGGGACGTGCGAATAGGGTCGAATTTAATGCTCGCAAGACCCAGTGTTGTATGCTTACACACAAATGTACGTACAATCATGCTGCTTCATCTGTAATAATGGGTGGTGTAGATATTGAGGAATCAGAAACTCTTGATGTTCTTGGCATGAAAATTAAATGTGATGTTCGATGGACTGATCATATTTTTCAAGTCTCAAAAGAAGCATTCAAGTACCTCGGCTTTCTAAGACGGTGTAAGAGATACTTCACTCCATCTGATCTCCTTAATATTTACACCACCTATATCCGACCGAAAATGGAATACAACTCTCATGTATGGGCCGGTGCTTCAAAGTCTATTTTGAAGATACTCGACCGGGTACAGGAGAGGGCGAAGAAGCTCATCGGTGACAGTAGGGTAGCCAACTCTATTGACTCACTGGAGCATCGACGCAATGTGGGATGTATTTCACTGTTTTATCGTTACTACAATGGAATGTGCTCTAATGAAATCAGGGAACTTGTTCCCGAAACCCGCTCCTTTATACGAACAACACGTTCTTCGTTAAGAGCGCATCCATTTGTGGTTGATATGCCAGTGGATCGCACTACGCATTACAGAGAAAATTCGTTCTTTAGCCGAACAGTTCGCATGTGGAATAAACTTCCTGCAGAGGTCTTTCCTGTTACTTTTAGTGTGGGAAAGTTCAAATCGAACGTCCACAAACACTACTCCCTTTATCTTCCTTCCCATAACCAATTTTCCTAGTTCCGGCACAATGCATTGCATATGTAGGGGTCATCCCCTGAGTGCTGGTCCAAGTTAAAAAAAAAAAAACACTACTCGTTTTAAAAAATAGTTGGTTATTTTTTGTTTTATGCCAGGCTTTAGTTCGACAGATCGTGAAAGGTATCAGAGATATCAGTTGTGTTCGACAGTTCCTTTAACATTTCCTCAGAATATGGCAAGAAATTTCAGAACTTCCTCAGACAATGAGAAGCGAATTTTTGTTAACCACTCATATTATTTTCGGTACGTTTTTTGGCCATCTTCAGATACGAATTCACACTGACTGCATTTTGATCGAATTTGTTAAAAAATGTTCTCTGGGTTGCTACAGGTTACTGGAATATGTCAATACGTACATGCTGGTCTGTGTACTATGATTTTTTAAAAACATTGTTAGAAAGTGTTCAACACCAAGAAGAGGTTTCTGAATTTTTCCGTTCGTATCAGCAACTGAACGACTTCGTTTTCTTTTTTTCCAACACCAAATGACATTTTTTTTGTTGTAAATATGCACTATAATAAATGTTATATTAAATATGTTAAGTGTTTTGAGCGAAAAAAATCAATCAAATTCCATTCGGACAAAACTCAGAAACTAAAATAACGAAAAAAAATATTGCAAAGTTTGTGTCTCTGCAGATTGTTTTTGCAAATTTTCTCATACAAACACTAACATGAAAGACATTATATGAAGGTAAAAAAAAGTTAAGAAGAAAATGTTTCAGACAGACATTCAGAAAAGAAAAAAGTTAGACAAATGACACGAATAATTTTAAATATTCTTACAATTTTAACAGGACCATGATAAGCGATGTAGAAACATTAAAATACAAAGTTTTCATTGTTCTCAGTCGATTTGAGTTTACCTGGAGAAAAAATAGCAACAAATAAAAGCTTTATGTTAAAAATAATTGCAAAAAGTTTATGATTTATTTTATGCCCAATTTAATGAAAAAAAATCACAAAACAGAAATAAAATGTTGCTTTGGATTTTATTCTTAAACTGAATCTACGATAAAAAGGACAGAAACACAAGTGCTGTATTTTCCCTTAACACATATTAAAAGGATATTGCAAAAAATATAAAGATAATATCAATAAACAAATGGGTGCCTTACCTCTGGGTGTCTGTTAGCATTTCCAGTAAAATATATCGGAAGTCATTCTTATCGAATGCCATTTTCATTGCTTCTAGGAATCAATAAGTACATAATTATTCAGATAATATATATCAACAGGACATAAGTCTAATCTAAAATACAAAAACAATACATCATCACTAAAAAAGCATTATCATTACATTGCCGTAATTCAGATCACTATCTGGACTTTAATAGAGTATCTATTTTGAACTAAGAAAATAAGTATAAACGGCGCTGTATGTTAGAGATGTTATAGATAATTAATGTACCGTCAGATTTAAGAATTAAATTTAGCGCTGATACATAGTGTGGCACAGAATTATAGGCATTTAATATACTACAAGAGTAAAGGAGTAAATATAGAATAAAATAATGTACTACAATGGGACAGATTAGTAACATGTTCGCGAATTTCTTTGCTACTACATATTCCATAAATACATACGATCATAGTTCTCTCTATCCATTTAATATATCGCATTCAACTGGTATACATTTTTCATTTATGACCAACGAAACAGTTCTATCAAACTTAAGACCATTAATATCATAAAGGGACATATTTTTCTGGACCCAAGTGGGCCGGCTGCTTGCAGCTGGTGGCCTGTGCCACCTAACCTAAGATCATTAAAATCGTCTTCTAATTCTGGCTCTGATGGAATACTTAGCTGTCTTCTTAAAAATTGCGCTGAAACATTGTGCGGTCCACTTACTAAAATTTTCAACAAATCTATTGAATTGTGCTATTTACCAGCCGAATGGAAACAATCGTTCATAATCCCTTTGTTTAAAAGTGGCAGCAAACTTGAAGTTGCAAACTATAGCTAAATGCTATTCCTAAACTTTTAGAAAAGATTTTAACTGACAGCTTATCACACCAAATGTCTTCGCTGTTAACTCCTTGTCCATAACGCTTTTGTAAGTCGCGTTGCACAACAACTAATATTCTCGAACTTACTTTTGTAGTAAATGATGTATTTTTAAAAAGCATGCAAACGGATGTGATCTACACAGATTTCAGAAAAGCTTTCGACAAAGTAAATAATGAAATTTTAGAAATGATCACTAATGGGTTTTAGTATTACAACTATAAAATGACTACGTTCTTATC
This sequence comes from Gymnocheta viridis, assembly GCA_956483585.1. NCBI lineage: Eukaryota > Metazoa > Arthropoda > Insecta > Diptera > Tachinidae > Gymnocheta > Gymnocheta viridis. The sequence goes on along the minus strand of OY101441.1, from coordinate 61,740,787 downwards.
TATCTAACAGAACGCAACAGGAAAAGTTCAGAAATGTTACCTCAACAGACATCGACGTTCCTTCTGGGGTTCTTCAAGGAAGTCATCATGGCCCCGCCCTGTTCACCTTATTTATAAATGACCACCCTTCGATTATTTTATATTCCAAAGTACTCATGTATGCAAATGATGTCAAAATATTCAAGTCTAATCATCTCTAATCAACAACTTTTACTACAGTCTGATATTGACAAACTTTCTCAATGGAGTACTATAAATTTAATAGATTTAAATATAAAAAATTTCAATATGTGATATTATATAGAATAAAACAAAATTAGATTCTCGGTATTATGTTAATGGAACCACACTTAAAAAAGTGGACAATTTTACTGACTTAGGCTTTTTGTAAGATCACTGGCTTGATTTCCGTGATCATATTGTCTTTTCTGTCAACAAAGCTTATTGTGTTCTTGGTTTTATGAAACGATGGTCTAAAAAATTTTCTAAAACACGAAACAACTTTACACTTCTTTAGTTCGGCCTATTCTTGAATATGGATCTATTGTATGGGATCCTTACTATTCCATTCATATAAACAGCAGTGAAACGGTGCAAAAGCAATTTTTGATTTTTTGCTTATGAGGCCGTGGATGGAATTCATATATTAATAGACTTGCTCTGATTAAGCTATCAACTTTAAAAAGCTTACGTGTAATGCTGTGTATATCACTTCTAATTGGATTGATTCTTGGTGAAGTTGATTCTGCTTTCCTGCTTGGTGAAATTAACTTTTGTATTCCAATTAGACCAACTCGTAACTTCCAACTTATCAGTCTTAACTACTACAGATCTGTTTATGCTAATAATGACTCCTTTCGTCGCATTTGTGAAAATTTCAATAAATTGTATTATATGCGATATCACCTAAACATCGTGATCCCTCAAGATCAACATGTGTGAGTAAGATATTACGTTTGGCGGCAACTATGCGCATACTCGCCGAAGGAAAATATTAAAGGGGTGCAAATTGCTGAGGCCATTTGCCGTAATCCTTCTACGGCCTCTTCTAAAGGTGTCAATATTAATTTATTTATTTTTTATCATATGAACATTAAGAATATAATTCTTTTATATTTAAGTAACATTTCCAAAAAAATCATACAAAATTGAAAAAGACATCAAAGCATTATTATACTAAGGAAATTTTTGTAATATTATCAATTTCTATTTAGCTAATACAATAATTTTTAAAAATAACATTAAAAAAATACAAATATGAATACAAAATAGTCTTTAATAGTAAATAAAGTAGAAAGAAAGGTAACGTTAATTTGTTCTTGAAAAATAGTCAAAGAGAGCTTTAGCAAAACTGTTTTTTCGCTGGATACATTTTAAATTTAAGGGTAAAGTGTTCCATAATTTAATGGCATTACTGAAAAAAATCTGGATGTATTAAGATGTAAATATCTCGGTATTAGGAAGTGGAAGACAAAGAAAAAATAAAAAAACCCAAAAAATCTCTTTAATGCAATCGCATCACTATCACTATCACCAACATCTACTTTAAGTGAAAGGATGTTTTGAACGTAAAGTTTTACTGCAAGAAAACAACAAAAAACTGTTTAAGAAGCAAACATCTCAGCTGTATACTATTTATAAAATACTATTTTAATAGATGTGATTAAAATCTTATCAACAGTACAATTTTTCATTAAAGATAATTTTTGATGTACTATTATTTTTTAAAAGTTGTAGAACTTTATTCGTAGGTACAAATGAAATGTTATTATATTGTTTATTTTTATATCCATATTTGTTTTATTGTTTTTTGTTTGTTTATTAATATAATAAAAATATCAAATCAAACACACATGTATATTTGTTCCATTAGATGCAATCTTTTGATTTTTTTTTAACTAATTGGATTATTCGAGTTATTCGAATAATTTGAAACCCTTATTAGATTAATCGAGTAATTTTAAAATTCCAAAATCGAGTAATTCCTTATTCGAACAAAACCATAAGTCAAATAAATGGACATAAACGGGACATTGCCCATTTTGATAATCATAGTGTTGTATTGGCCTGCGAACATAATATTTCATGGGAGTCAGTGAAATTGCAGTGACCCGGTGCCCAGCAGAGTCTCAACGAATACTCCTTCAAGATTTCTTCCAGAGCCCTTATACAATCATCCCCTAGCTTGGAGTTTGCATAACAGACAATTAAGGCCTTAAGAGCCGCCTTGCTGTCCACATGTACATTCATTCTTTACAAATTATACGGCCCTCAAGATCCCTAGAACATCCGCCTAAAAAACACTTCAGTCGTCAGCAAGCCTATAGGACCTCCTGATGTGCTGATCCTTAATCTTTGAACCATCAGTGAATATAGCGAATCCTTTATACAATCTGCCCTTACTTGACCAGCTCTCCCTAGTCGGCAATGTTACCCCGGCAAACGCCCAAAATCTACTTTAGTTCCCACGTAATCCATGGAGCCGGCCAAGCTGGGCGAGTCTAGGTAATAACCACCAGCGCTAATCTCATCCAAGAGTGTCTCTGAGTATTCCATCTCCAGCTACTTAGCACTAGCTCTACTCCCCGTAGTACCGGCAGTCTAAAATGCTCCACCTTAAATCTCCTAGTAAAAAGAACCAGCTCTTCCTGTTCCGGGTTGACTCCCAGACCTTTATAAAAACCCCATGCTGACAGATCGCCCAGCTTCCCTTGTATGATTTCGCTAATTGTCTATCTAGTCTTTTTATAAATTTTATTAACGATTTACCACTTACCTTAAAATTTTCTAAATGCCTTTTGTTTGCAGATGACCTAAAGTTATTCGCTAGAATCTCTCGTGTAAATGATTGCGAAAAACTACAAGCTGATTTAACTAAATTGTCCGTTTGGTGTTCAGAAAATGGTATAACGATTAACGTCTCAAAATGCTGTATAGTTTCGTATACACACAGTTTAAAAGAGATTATTTTTAATTACAACATTTCCGGTACCATACTCCAGCGCCTTGTGGAAGTAAAAGATTTGGGTTTTACTTTTGATGTTAAACTGCGTTTTTCTACGCACATCGCTCGTGTCACTTCTAAGGCTTATAGTATGCTTGGTGTTATAAAAAGGAATTCTAAAGATTTAAAAGATGCGTATACACTTAAATCTTTATATGTTTCACTTGTGCGTAGTATTTTAGAATGTTGCTCAATAGTATGGAGTCCATATTATTTGCATCATTAAAATCGTATTGAACGTGTTAAAAAAATTTTTACCAAAACTGGTTTGAAGTAAAATTGAATCTTTGAGTTACCACCCTATGAGGCCAGGAGAAAATTCTTAGGTTTGCATACTTTAACCGAAAGAAGAACGTACTTTTCCATTATGTTTGCTTACAATGTTTTATCTGGAAGAATAAAATGTACAGAAATTGTAAATTTCTTTACCCTTTATTGTCCTCCCAGAGATTTAATAAATAGTAATTTAATAAATCTAATTTAATAAATAGTAGAATGTTTGTAAAACTTGTTCACAGAACAAACTATGCGCAAGATGAGCCAGTTGCACGATGCTTGCATTTATGTAACTGCTTTACTCCGCCTTTAAGTTTTATTGTAAATTATGATATTTTTAACTAAAGTTCTGTAGACGAAAATTAATAAATAAAATAAATAATCTATTTTAGTTAATCTCGATTTGAATTAATGAAAATTTTTTTGGAAACTTTTTTTTTACTGGGTAATTAATGTATTAGAAAATCTCTTAGAATCACGTTCAGTAGCATTAAACATTTTACGTTGTGTCAATTTATCACATGCTGATTTAAAAATTTTATGCATCACGTGTAGAATAAACTAGTTATGTATCAGTAAATTTAAAAGTTTGATATTTGCATTTCTGAAACACAAGTGATGCTGCTTTTATGCAAGCGCGATTGGACCATAGTATTATCGAAGAACTTGCAACCATTTCAGTCATTAAAATTCCATTTAGTAACAAAGAATTTTGTAAATTTTTATGCTGTGTCTCTTAAAAGGATGACTAAAACAGACAAAAACTATAAATTCAGCAAAAGCAGTTTAGCAGCTTCCCACGATATGAACTTCCTTGTATGCGTCAAGGACATTTGTGAATTTTTGTTCGTGCAAGTACTTGCAATTTTATCTAATACGTGCGTGACTGTAATTATACTTTGACACTTTCAAAAGCAAATTTTGTCTTTAGCACTAATGAGCGGCAAGTAAACATTAACATGATTGTCATTCATTTACCTTTATTTAAACACCATCCAAATTGTGAGTTTTAATTATATTTTCATGAACTATTTTTAAACATTGAGTTTTTTTATACATTATACAAGTACATGTTAAGCTAAGATTTCTGGTTTCAAAAATATCGTTAAAGTAAAATAATTTAATTAAAAAAAAATGTAAAAATAACTATATTTGGTGTCTTTTTTTTTGTATTGCTTTTTTCAGTATAATATATCGTTAGCTAAAATTAAAAACCGCGTAAGTAACAAAAAATGAGAAATCGTTTTTTTGATTGATTATAATGCATATCATCAACGTCTATGCCCCCACCAATTTTTACTCTCATATAATAAAAATTAGACATTTTTAAAGCGAGAACCGAAAGTACGTAACTACAAGTGTAATTATTATATAAACCAAAAGCACGTAACTACGTACTTGTTTCTTGGAAGTAGTCAGTAACACATATTTATTACTTATACTGATGTTACATATGAGTATAAGGAGCTTCCGCAAAGAATAGGTATAAAATTAAAAGCATTTGAACCCTTGAAGTTATATTTAAAAACAATAAAAATGTCATGCATGAAATGACAACATCTTCAGGATCTTAAACCATTTATTCCACGGGTTGCCATTCTTTTTACGGTGAAATTCTATTTGAGAAGTAGTTTATAGACTTTTTTATTTTCACAATTTTGCAAAAAATAAACAAATAAATAAAAGTTATATATTGAATTAAAACAGAAAAACTTTCTTAATTATTCTATATTTTACAAATGCAAAACAAATTCTATTTAAATCTTAAATATCCAAACTTTAAATTAAAAACGAACTTAAGCCAAACTAATTAAATAACTTTGGATCTTAAGCAATTTTCATTGTAGTTACGTGTTTTCATTGAAGAATATATGAGTTAAAAAGCACGTAACTAACGCAACTCTTTGAAACATCAACAAATTATAATTTTTATTTCAGAAATTAATAATCCGTTATATATGTACCAAAATTGTATTTATTTTTCAACATAAAAATGTTAGTTACGTGGTTTTGGATTTCAGCTGACGATTGGTGTTCATAAAAACTGTTTCACAAACATACAAAATATGTAATAATTTTAATAATAAATATTCATTTCATATCAATTATTACTATATATATAAATATACTTAAATTATTGAATTATATAAGCCACACACCAACAAAAATACGAGAATGTCAAAGCCACAAACATCGACAGCAACCATTAGAACTACTTTTTTTATAGTTGAAAAGAGCAAACTGATGCAATCAGTGTTGCCAAAAACTGAAGATATTACAATTCAGTTTCTCAAAAAGCTAAAACAATACGAATTCACCAGAAAAGAAGTTTATTCATTTGTGAAAATCTACCAGATGGAACCATTTTAAAATTTGAGTAAACTTCATTTGGCCCTTTATGGTCTAAAGACAGTTGGAGAAATATATAGGGATATATGCGGTGAGCTTACTCGGAGGCCTATTGGCCTTTGTGATATCCTTGAATATTTCGAAAAACTCTGTCGTAAAAATATGACTGTGATTCTACACAGTCACAGTGTTATCATTCCAGGCCAAAATTACAAAATATTGATGAGATCGAAAAAGAGCTTTTTAGCCGAAAACTTTAAACTAAAAACTTCAAACAAAAGCTGAACCTTGGAAAAAGTCACGCTAGAAAAAAGAGTAAAGAAAATTGAATAAATTGAATATCCAGAACAGAACTCGAAAAAATTATATTAATATTTTTCAAATGGATTTGCACAGTTATTGGACACTAATCTTTTTAACGCATTTTAGAACCCTCTTGCTTATTTCGGCAAAGAATTTATTTCCGAAAGAAACAAATCGGCAACGCTGAAAATAATTACCGGACTGAAAGTAAAATTAACCGCAACCAAAACAATTGAACACCATGTTTATGTGTGCATGTAAGTATTTGAAATGCGATTGTCTTTTGTAGATTAAAACATCAATATATTTGCATGGCTCTGTTTATGACTGTGAAACAAAAACCATACACAAGAATGCCTTTACAAACACTGATTACCACAGAAATTGAACTAATTCGTAAACTCAGACACAATAAAGAACAAAGCAATCTAATATACACAATTATTAATTAAGGCTAATTGAATAAAAAGTAGAATTTGAAACTAAGTTAGGTAATTAGAAGAACACGTATAGAAATTCTTATTAATTTTGTGCTAGAAGAAAGTGGGAAAGCATGTTTTAATTAGCAATAATAAGGAGAATTCAAGGATCAATTTAAATACGAGTAGTTTCATTGTGAAGGAATAAAAATCGAAGAAAGTAATCAATACAAAGTGAAAAGAGACAAGTGAATATAAAATAAGTACAGGAAGCATCTTCGTGCGAAGCATAATGATGTGTCTACGAACAAATTACACAGAATTAATAGGACATTCAGAAGGATATTTAATCGTAAGCACACTTACAGTCCCACTGCAAAGATTCAACATATTTTGCGTGAAATTTTACTATCTTTCAAGGAATTAAATGGAAGTCCGGAGGAGGAACAATTATAATCGAAACTCATAGTTCCTTGGCTACCGAGGGTCTAAGCATAGTCTATGTACTGAATTTATTCAGTGGATAACTAAAATACATATTAACTGCCAGGCCCGCTACGTCGATTGAATTCTTTCTTTCGTACAATTACATTTAAAACAAAAACAAATTCTAAAATTTTGGTTTTGCTTTAAATGTAATTGTACGAAAGAACGAATACGAGTGACATAGTGAGCCTGGTAGTAAGAATATTTTGTTGAATTTTTTTTCATAATACTCGTACTTTGATATCCACGGCCTAAAAGTCGTTGTAATATGCCTTTTTTAATGAAAGTTAATTATGTTTTTGACATAAATAAATTATTTGTACAACATAATTAGGAATAGAAATATTTCCACAAAGAAAACTTTGAAATAGAATAGAGATAAAATAATATAAATTTTTGTCAAATGATGAATTTTTTTCCACTTAGACACCGTATATTACTTGTCTATATCTAGATTAAGTGAAGAATTATAAATAGTCCAATTGAAATGCAGTGTGCAATCCAATATGAATTTCGAATAACCTTATAATCTTGTATTGTGATAAGAAAAATGATAACGTGACGGCAACAAAGAAAAATCAGTAGCAGTCAGGGACCGAAAATAGTAATTATTCTTGAATTTTCAAAGAAAAAATATACACATAAGTAAATATCGGAGAGATAGTTTAAGCACATCATATTGATTATGTTCCACAATATTGTCAGAAAATCATATGCTTTTTAAATATTTGATTTTTTTTGTCCGAAATATTTGTCAGTTTCTGATATTTTTTTTTGTCAGAAATATTTTCATTTTTATTATAAATATCATAATTGTTACGGTCTCTAGTAGAAATAGATTGGTAGTATATTAAAAAAATCATGTCTCTCTCTTTCTATCGCTTTCACTGTAGATGAAAGTTCTTTTAGTGGCAAATTCAAGTCCATTGCCTCAGAAAAATGTTTTTTCATCTACGAATCTAATGACTATATTTTTACATCCACCAGCACATACATAATTTAGTAAGGAAGAGGTGCCATCAACTTCGGTAATCCCACTGAAGCAGAAGTACTGTAATATTCGATCATTTCGATCTTGAACTCATGCACGTCTGTTAACGATCCTTATACCATTTTTGACTAATAAAAGTTATTATAAGTAACTCCCAACAAAAAAATCCACATTGCTTTGATCCAAGAACCCTGGACCTTTAACAACAGGGTTATTGGATTAAATCATATAAATTACCAACTCTTTTATGCAAATACTGGGACTCGTCCGAGGACTTGTATTTTATGCCATAAAAACTTATGTTTTCTCTTTTCCCCAGAGTTGTCATCATCGGACGCAACTGTGCTGAGGCAAGGCGATGGAAGCATGTACCTGGCGCTACCACCCACGTCGGAATTGCAACACCTGGTGAAGGAGGCCAGACAAAAAGGTAAGGGAGTACTTGTAGGTTGTGATGCTAATTCTCATCACATTGCATGGGGTAGTACTAACTGTAACCGTAGGGGCCAGGCCCTAGTAGAGTTTATGAATACTAACGACCTTGTTACACTTAACATTGGTGATAAACCCACCTTTGTTAATAGAATTAGGGAGGAGGTATTAGATATAACAATACGTTCGGATAATATTATCGATCAGGTTCAGGAATGGGGGGGTCTTGATGAACACTCTTTCTCGGATCACAGATATATAATGTTTAGAATAACACGGCCACCGCCGAATCCGATAAGTTTTCGAAATAAGACTAGGACTGATTGGTCGTCATTCGGAAATTTACTTAGGAATCGACTAGGGCAGCCCATATATAGCTGCACTAGTGAAAGGGACATTGATAATAATGTGAAGCATATTACGCAGGCAATAGTTAGGTCATTCGAGGACAGTTGTCCACTTCGAATAAGGAGGTCCGCCCAAGAAAAACCCTGGATGACGGGGGATATCCGAAATATTGGGAGGGATGTCCAGAGACTTTTTAACAGAGCAAGGCGTAAAAAATTGGCAGTATACTGGGACGAATATCGGAGAAAGCTCAGAGAATACAAAGGAATAATAAGGACGGCAAAACGCAATTCCTGGAGGCTTTTCTGCGAACAGGTTGATAGCGTTAACGACGTATCGAAGCTAAAGAAGTTTCTGTCGAAAACTCATATCCAGACCGAATCACTGGTGGACGATACGGGTAGGAGGATGGAAACAATGGAGGAAACCATAAGGCTCTTGATGAGAACTCACTTTCCTACTGGAATGGCGGAACCCGAAAGGGGGCGAGATACAGGTGGGACTGTGATGCATCATGCGCCTATCTTTACGGATGAAATGGTTAGAGAGGCGATAAAAAGTTTCTCACCGTTTAAGGCAGCAGGACTGGATGGCATATTTCCGGCGCTCCTACAGAGTGAGGTGGACCTGGTTTCAACTCATCTGACTGGGATCTTCAATGCTTGCCTAAAATTGGCTTACACTCCAAGGAGTTGGCAGGAGGCAAGGGTGGTTTTTATACCTAAACCGGGCAAGGCAAGCTATGCTAATCCTAAGGCTTATCGACCTATTAGTCTGACTTCCTTTTTGCTTAAGACCATGGAACGTCTTGTGGATAACATGATCAAGAGCAGGATACCGGAAGACAGACTAAGGTTCAAACAACACGCCTACATCAAGGGCAGATCAGTGGAGACTGCATTGCACGAGGTGGTACGCTACATCGAGAAATCCTTTGAGGATAAATTATATACGCTCACTGTCAGTATTGACATAGAGGGCGCCTTTAATAATGTGAGTACAAGGACAATTATCCAATCCTTAGATCAGTTCCAGGTTGACCGAATGCAGATGAACTGGATCGATGGAATGCTAAGGAATAGATGGATAAATTGCACGTCACATAACGTGAGTATCAGGGACAGGGTGCAGCGTGGAACACCACAGGGCGGTATTTTATCGCCCTTACTATGGGTTACCACGATTCACAGTCTCCTGAGGACCCTAACTGATGAAGGGGTGACACCCGTCTGTTATGCAGACGACGTTATAATACTTCTGAGGGGTAGGAGTCCGAACCAGCTGTGTAGGAGGGCCGAAGAGGTGCTCCATATGGCATATAACTGGGCTCAGCCGAGAGGACTGAACGTGAACCCGGACAAAACGGAGATCTGCTTATTTACAAGGAAAACGAAGGTCGCACATTTTGATGCGCCTCGTTTCCAGAATAAAACGATAGCAATATCTGATAGGATTAAATACCTTGGTGTAATCCTGGATCGGAAACTAAAATGGAAGCATCACCTGGAAGAAAGGGCTAACAAAGCCCACAGATGCTGGTCGCTGTGCAGAAGAGCCATAGGCTCAAAATGGGGTCTTAATCCGAGAATGACACACTGGCTATACGAGAGTGTGATCCGGCCAATCCTGACATACGGCTCGGTAGTTTGGTGGACGACGATGGAGAAGGGCTCTTATGTGAGGATCTTACAGAAGATACAACGGACGTGTTGTTTAGGCGTGAGCGGTGCATTTAGGACCACGCCGACAAGGGCGTTGGAGACTATATTAAACGTTCGACCTATAGACGTCCACATAAAATATGAAGCAGCTGTCGCGGCAAGACGTCTGCAAGTAATGGGTGAATGGGATGACCAAGGTCATGGCACAGGTCACCGAAAAATAATAGAGGCTCTTGACGGATATACGAGCAGTGCAGAATTATCTGATCGTATACCTACGGAAAAGGTTCTAGCTGAATGTGAGGTGATGATACCTGATAGACAATCATGGTTGAACGGAACTCTAGTGCGAATGCCTGTGGGGACTAGTTGCTACACGGACGGATCGAAACTAGGGAGTAGAGCGGGGCTGGGTGTCTTTATTGACGATCCGGAGACCGAACTCTACTTCCGCTTGCCTGACCATAATACGGTGCACCAGGCGGAAATCCGGGCGATCACAGAATGTGTGAAATGGCTTGCTGGCAACTCGAGACCAGTGAGCGTCAACATTTTCACAGATAGCCAAACGGCGATTAGGGCGATAAATTCCGAAACGGTGAAATCCAGGACGGTTTTAGATTGCAAGAGAGTAATTAACAATTACTCAACGTATGGCAGATTGCGAATCTTTTGGGTCCCGGCCCATCAGGGGGTAATCGGTAATGAACGCGCAAATAGTCTGGCAATTAGAGCCAGGGATGGCGCCATAGTGAACTTGGCCAACGCGAAACCTTTTGGTGCGACGAAAGCTGAGTTGAAAGAATGGGCTAGAATCGCCCATGTATCTCTGTGGAATAATGAAGCAGCAGGTAGAATGGCTAGAATCCTGTGGGGTGAACCTGATGAGGATAAGACGAAGACGTTGCTAAGGATGAACAAATCGGAGATTAGTAGGTTGATGAGGGTCTTAACGGGACACTCCAACCTGCGTGCACATCTGCACCGTATGGGCTTAGCAGAGGATAACGAATGTAGGGCGTGCATGGAGGACATCGAGACGATGGAACACTTCCTATGTCAGTGTCCTGCTTTCGCCGAAATAAGATCCCGTTACTTTGGTGATGATATTGTACCAGATATAACCCATCTTAGGGGGATTGACTGGAGGACACTGAGGAACTTCGTTCGCGAAACTGAGTTCCTATGATTTCTTTTGTTTTTGGGGTTGTTATTTTCTATTTACGGGAGCGCACAACGGGCCGACCTACTGGCTTAAGTGTATGTCTACGGACTTGGGGCATAATTGATGTCCCCTCCTCTCAACCTAACCTAACCTAACCTAACTCCCAACAAAACATAAAAATCTTTCCCATTTTCAATTTGACGAATATTAGAATTTGTGAAAATTAATTATTTTAAAGTGTGGGGTGTTCAATTTACACATTTATTTTTTAATAATTTGCTATTTTAACACTTGTCATGACTCAACTTGTGCCTACTTGACAGATGCCAAGTAAAACTATGTACACTTCAACAACGTATTGAAATCGTTAAAATTTACTACAAAAATTGAGAATATTTCGCGTTCACAATTCTCAAAACTAAAGTTTTTTTAGGTCATCGTGAAGCACCTTCTTGGCCAGAAATTGTGGAACTGGTGGAAGCATTTTAGGTGAAGAATCGATTTCGCGCACGTGGCTGAACAATATCTCAGAATACTGCTGTTGTAGTCCATCGAGTTAAGTTGTCAATTTTTGGATTGGATAATCCACAAACGATTATTTTAATTTTTCATCCTTTTTATTGCCATTTTATTAAAAAACTTCTCCAAGCTTACGGTCAACAATAAAAAAATAAAAGACTTTATTTTTTCAATATTTCGCTTTCTCTATGAAAATCTTCTTCAATGATATAAATAAAGTTATTAATATCAAATGTTATTTTTTTGGAAACAATAAAAAACTTATTCTATCTAAACTTTATGAAAAACAAAAATTGTCAAAAATGAAAATGGCCCTACGGGAAATATTGTATCAATTGTTCTGCGCGTACCTGTCCTATGACTAGTGAAAATAGGCACGGTACAAAAAATTCCTGAATCGTGACTAGTGAAAATGGGAAGTTTCAGAAAAACTAGAACAAATGTGCTTACAAAATTGCCTCACTCAAAAAAATTTTACGTATTTTTTTATATATTTTTATTATTTATGGTGATAGATTACATTAACTAAGAATATAAAAATAATAATGCATTTGTTGATTTGGACCAAACAAATTTTTAGAAACTTATCTTAATCTAAGCCGAAGTTGTACTCACTGAAGACATATAGGGTACATTCTCTTCTAGGGTAGTTCTATTACTAGTTTTTAAGAACCCATAACAGATACTAAGGATAATACTACAGGACAAGTACGTATATGTTAGGTCTAGAACCTGTCACCGAGTATCTTAGTTATGTCAATTGATCGCCTCCAATGACAAAGCCATGTAAAAGTTACCGGTACATCTCATATAAAGTTTGGAAACTCGAACCGGTTGCTAGTCCCTGAAAACTAGTCACGTAACGTATCCTGTGATTGGTTCTTTTCCCTCTAGGGGAATTACACAAAAATACAAAAACACTTAAATCTAATACAATATCATATAAATTATTCAATTTCTTGCTCTATTTTTTTAATAAATTAAATGTCTGTAGTTTTAACCTACATTGTCTGTATCCATTTTTAATTTTATTCTTTGTCCTATTGGTTTGTTAATTATTTGTAACATTTCTACCATGAAAGGACATTTGTAGTTAGTTTCTGCGTCTAAAACTGTTGTATTTCAAACCTGCTTTATGGCGAAACATTGCACAGAACGATGTTAATGTAGTTTTCTGGGATGATCTTTATTTGTATATCTGATCAGATCTATGTCCAGCTAATCTTGTTTTTAGTATATTTTTGGTGGTACTATTATTATATCTATCTAATCTTTTCGTCTTTTCCTTCATTTTAATGAATAAACTTCCTAATGTTATATATATCTTATAGCCATCCTATAATTATTAAAATCATAGATATAAGAACTCTCCTACCTTTCAGAAGTTATCGGTACATAAGTCAAAGACTTATAAATTTTTGTTTCATTCCCAGTAGTCGTACTATTTGTCCTCTGTCTTTTGTATTGCCTAATCAATTTATTAGTCAGTTGATTAAGGAAATTATTGTCCTCTAATATATTTTTGAAGCTCCTCTCATTCTTTCTATTAAATTCAATATCACTAATATTCAGTATTCGTTTTATGAGATTTTTTGCCGTATTAATAATAACTATTTTAGGATATTTTGAATAATAGTTATTTATTCTCTCCGAAAATGTAGTTTTCAAGCTACTAATAAGTTATTACCCTTTCTTATTGCTAAAATATCTAAATATGGTAATTTATTATTACATTCCATTTCATTTGCCAATTGAATGTATGGATGAAAAGAATTAAACATAGTTAACAATTTTTCTATTTCAGATCCTAAAATAATAGAATTTTAATAATGCACATATTTTGTTATAAGCCTTGGCTTACAAATTAATCTTCTGGTGCATTTATCAAGAAGTATCTCCATTGCAATGCCAGCTACAACAGGTAAAGCTGGAGATCCCATAGGAAGACCTTTTCGTTGAGAATGTATTTTATTAACATATTGAAAATGTCTACTATCATCTATGTACATATATCAAGTTTATTAATCCGTAGTGATTTTTTATTGCCGAGCATGGAAGATCTTTTTATAGATGAAGTTTATTTTCAACAAGGCGGCGTGCCACTCAAGTACCAATATCATAGCATTTTGGTGTAAAAAGTTTCCTGACCGTATGATACCCTCAAAAAGGCGATCACAATTCACCAACGAGATCTTGTATTTTACTACTGTTAAGGTCTATGCCATTAGCCTACAATCGATTTAAGACCTCGAAGATGAAATTCGTGAAAATATCGAGGACATTCACGCGCAAATAAGCGATTTCTTGATAACGAATTTCATGAAAAGAATATGATCATATAAGCGTAGGCGTGGCGGACATTTGTCTGATATTGTTTCCATTCTTAATGCCACACCCTCCTCTTCCCAATTAAATAAACATAATTTTGCTTAAAAATACTAATATTTATACATATCAAAATAAAACCTCTTATAGGAAGACACTTCTCAAGGGACTTATCTCATTAGATGTCTTAGCGAATTTAGTGTTTAAAGCAGCTACGGATTGGCAGAGAATAGTGCTGATATCAATGAATGATATCAACATACACTGTGACAATCAACCAGCCATAATATCAATCAAGTCCCAGGTATTGATAATAAAAATAGCTTTCGACTGCAGCTATTCGCTTAAGGAGGGGCTCAACTTTTAATAAAAAGGTTTATTTATTTATACGTATTTTAACAGATTTGGATGGCATAGGTTTGCCAATTTTTCCTTGCAGACTTCAGCTACTGCGAAAGGCAAAAGGTGCTGCAGTTGCGGATATTACTAAATGGTGTTTTTAAATCCACTGCCACATTAATATATTGTTTCCGTTGTTGTTAGTTCGTTGTAGGCACATGCGGTAAAAGAATTTAAAAGCAAACGATGTTAGCTATATTAACAAGGAAATTGACGCAAAAACACGGCCTATGCCGTTGCTACGAATGTTATATCACTCATATGGCGTCACTTAGAATTTTCAATTTCAAATGGAAAAATATAATATTGTACTCTCAAGAGTTGAGTACAAAAGAAAATATAACGTTGATCGAATTTCCAACATTGATTCGCGACAATTTATAATGCACTAAAGATAGCACGGAACATAATTTTTTCATCTAGTAAAAACACTCAAAGTCTGCAATTCGAAAAACGTAACAAGGTTAAGTTGTATAAGTTTTTTGCACAAAATATTAAGAGCATAAATAACAAACGTTCTTTCTGACTTTCGTTTTTATAAAACTTTTGACGATGCATTTGGCAATCATTTTGCAATAATTAATATAACCAAGCTATGAGTATTTGAATGAAATGAAATACGAATTTCGAATTAAGTTAAATGGTATTTTTGGAATTTCAACTCAAATTAATTGTTATTATCTTTGATACTATTGATCTGTTAATTTAACATGAAAAATTCAAAGTACTATATTTATAAAGCATAAAACGATTTTTATTATGAAATATATTTTCAGAGCATACAATTACAACTACAAATAAGTACATGAACATATTTGCTTTTAACTATTTTATATTCATTATACCGCGAGCAGTTGCATACGACGTGGGCTCAAAAAGTATTTAAATTGCAACAAACAAATGGTGGAAAAATTTTTAGAATCATATGTTCAAAGTTACAGATAATTTAAATTATGAATATTTTTCTTTTGTTGTCACTTCTTTTTCTGTTTCAGACGTTGTCAGCTTGTACCTTAAAGTGGTGACAACCGGAAACAGGCTCCTGGTTGGCTTACTACTGGCGAGGAGTGCTGACTAAAGAAGTCATGCGTTAAATAACTGGAGATAACAAAACGGGCGTGGCAGCGATCTTGTGAAGTGGTTAAAATCTCAGTTTCTTCCAGGCAATAGCCGAGCTAGGCCACGACTCCGCCAGAAACGGGTGAGTTTTCCGGTTCGGTAGATCTTGCGATTTCAAGACAATGCGGATCATTAATTAATTTAGAGAAGCTGTGGTAGAAGTAGTTTTTGAATGAAGTCCAATCTTCCTTCATTCATTAATGTTTCTGGCACCGAGGACTCTGAGTTGATGTCGATCACGTGGATACGTAATAGACTGAATTGAAAGAGGAACTGATGCAGGGATCATCAGTGATATGTCACGGAAACGTCATATTTAGTCAAAATCAAAATCTTGAAGCATGATGTTTGTAGGCTGCGCCTGGTAGAAGCTAATACAGGAAGTAGCTTCGGCTAGTATTAGATTCAAAGCCACTCGCAGGCGCATTAGTGGCTAGCAATTACCAAAAACTCAGTGAGGAGGACAAAAGTCGTTAACTATCAGTGGACTGCCAAAATTATTTTAAGCGTTTAGAGTGAGGCTTCTTCTTACTTATTTTGCTGCTTATCTTTCACTGAGCAAGTTTATTCACTAGGTTCACTATAATAAGAAGTTAGTGTAAAATGTTTAGTGTCCCAACAAAAACTTTGGTTGCAAAGTCAAGAGCTAAAATGCTAAAAAACACACCCATCACTACGTATACTTTTCCATTTAAACATATTACCTCAATATGTGCAATCTCCTTGGAGGCAAATTCTTGCCACTGTCGTTTAGGGATATTGACATCTCAATGTCATTAGATGGAAGTCATTGGAATAACTATTTACTTTAAAAAGGTCGATGTTATTTTGTTTAGCGTTTTAAGTTAATTGAATTTTCTTTTATTAAAATCAAATATGCCTTTGCTTTTTCTGCTTGATTGCAAATTTTGACCGATAACCATTAAAAAGCCTTAAATTTGATATTTTGTTGTAGTTTTTGAATGTGTTTTAATTATGCGTGATCTTCCCGAATTTATATGAATGCAGTATAATATCTTTGAATATATTTGATGCCATTGTAATTAGTCTAGTTTATTTTTCTCCAAAAATAATTAACTATATATTAGATTATGAGTAAGTCATTACCTAACTACTTTCAAGTTATGCTGAGAAAAACAACACAAAGGGAAGAGAATAATTTTTCATTTCTCTTTTGATTGCATGTGCGTGAAGAGTTAGATGTATATAGAGGCATATTATCTTCTTTTCTGTCTGTCGCCTGTCTGGTTTTATGTATATGTATCGATTGCAATAATACGAGTACATAGTATTCACTTTGTCTACTGTCTGCCGAAATTTCATTTATAAGATCATATTCAAGAGAAACATATAAAATTGACTGCCAGGCCCACGATGTCACACGTATTCGTGATACATGCATGTATCAGCTTAAAGTTGAAGAATAAACAAAGCATATATACATATTTTGTGAATAAAAGAGAGCTAATCATAGTTGTCACAGAATCCAATATAGTCGGGATTGGATTTAAAAGACGACAAAAAATACTTTTGTGAGATGAATTTTAATGTTATCGGTTGTATGTTCAAAACCGATAGTGATTCTAGATTGAACATGAAACCAAAAACATTTAATTTCATCACACAAAAGTCTAATTCCGACTAGAGTGGATGTTGTGACAACCCAGAATAAGTTTTAAGTTGTTTATTTGGAATGTTTTTTGTTTTTGTATCTTATCGTATACATATATCGTGTCCGCCAGGAAGGTATACTACTTTGTTTTGCCGCCATTTTGGTAAACATTAGTCTTGACGGTTCATATTTTGCAGTAGGGAAGTAGACACGTGGAAAATTTATTATGGGAAAATATTCGATAAACCAACTTGTTTTAATCGTTAAATCATTTTATCAAAATCAATCAACGATTACTGTGACGATGAGAAAGTTACGTGAAGTTTTTGGTAGAAACAACGTGACAAAAAAAGCATTATTTATCGTGTAGTGAATGATTTCAAAGAAAGAGGGTCTGTATGTGATAGGTCCAAGCATGGACCACAACGTACTGCAAGATGGGCTGAAAACATTACTGTTGCTCAAGAAAATGTTCAAAACAATAAATCAACCTCAATTCGATGCCGTGCTCAGGAGCTTGGTCTTCAAAGAACAACTTTGGCCACAGTTTTGCACAAGGATTTGCATTTGTTTCCATTTAAGATTCAGTTGACACAAGAGCTTCTTCCACAAGACCATTTACGCCGCCGTACATATGCCAAAAGGATGTTACAGCTCGCCCATGACAACCCCAATTTTCATGAAACAATCATAATGAGTGACGAGGCACATTTGCATTTGAACAGAAGAGTTGGTTCTGGGCAACGGAAACCCTCAAATTATTCATCAGTCACCTTTGCGTCCATTAAAAGTGACAGTCTAGTGTGCAATTTGGTCAGGAGGAATCATTGGATTTTACTTCTTTGAAAATGAAAACGGCGTAACGGTAACTGTGAATGGGGAGCAATATCGTGATATGATTGAAAACTTTTTAACGCCACAACTCCATGCTTTGGACTTGATTAACATGTGGTATCAACAAGACGCTGCCACATCGCATACACCCACGATACAATGGAATTACTGCGAGACCTCTTTTCACAACAAGTTATTTCAAGAAATGTTGATGTTGATTTGCCTCCACTGTCGCCTGATTTTACTGATCCGGACTTCCTTTTGTGGAAGTATCTCAAAAGCAAGGTTTATGCAAACAAACCAGAAACGCCTAATCAACTCAAACAAAATATTCGTGATGAAAGTAATGAAATACCGCGTGAAATGTGTGAGAATGTACTGAAAAATGTGCCCAAAAGGGTTTGCATTTGTGAGGATAACAGAGGCGGGCATGTATTTGATAT
Source organism: Gymnocheta viridis (assembly GCA_956483585.1). Lineage (NCBI taxonomy): Eukaryota > Metazoa > Arthropoda > Insecta > Diptera > Tachinidae > Gymnocheta > Gymnocheta viridis. Next base: position 61,722,102 of record OY101441.1, on the reverse strand, counting down.
TGTATTCCATACATAATTGCCGACATTAAGTAAAACAATATAAGATCCATTTTCTTTCATTTAATCAAAAATTAAAAACAAACAAGTGTACCTTTCCGGCGGACATCCTGTATTAACGTAAATGTTTAATATTTAATTACCAGAATATAGTCGATTAAGTCGGCCATAAGAAATACTAGTTTTAAATAATTTGTTAATTAAATTAAGAAATTTTTTTCGGATATTCGAATATTTTTTATTCGATTAGCAGCTCTCTCTACACACGTACGTTTGATTACTTTAATGTTTGGCTTGTAACAACAACATTTTTTCACGTTTTACGAATACATGATTTTTTATTTTGTTTTGTTTCTTGCAACCTGTTTAAGGGAGAAAACTAATGTGAACATAAAATAAAGCAAATAAAAATTATTCCTGTTTCGTTTTATTTCATTCCGCGGTAGTTTGATATCATCAGCCAAGAAACAACAATCAAAATAAATTGTTGCTTTTGTCGTGTTGTATTTGTTGCGGAATTAATACCACCAAGTAAGTTAATGTACCTTAACTTCCTATTTACATCACTGAGGTAAATTAATGCTTTACATCATTTTTGCAGAGCTCTCAATAATTCTATTGCAAAGTTAAACCATAAAAAATTATTTTATAATTTTTGAACGTACCGTATACATTCGTATATATAGTCCCACATATAATGAATGTTTTCGACCTTGTATGCGTTGCTATCAGTAATCAATGAAGCAATTGAATTTTCCTTGATTTTTTTTTTGATATCACAATCAAGGCTTAAACAAGAATTTCAAGAGTTTTTTAGTACTTCATACAGAAAACAGAGGAGAAAATAACATTGAAAACTCATTTTGAAAAGGGGGGAAAAAAGTAGTAAAAAAATGTATTTAATGAAAATATGTAGAACTGGGTTTTTACGCAAAAATAAGTCAATTCGACGGCCTTGGATTGGAAAGTGCAAAAGAAGTTTACTTTATTTACTATTAGAAATTTGAATGAAATGTAGTTTTCCATAGATATTTGTTTCGTGTATTTACAGCCGAGTACTTCAGGCACATTTATACACATTCTTTTTAACTTTACGGTGGAAGTATTGTAAGGTATTCTTTATCCTCAGGCTGATTTTATTACGTGTTATTTTGGGGCGGAAAATATATGACCGCGCGTTCTAATTAAAGCTATTATCGCTGGATGGGGTCGGCTTCTTAAACACATTTTCTTCAATCACTACTAATACAAAGTCGAACGTGCTGATACAAAACTATAAAATCATTTCTGGAGCTACAAGTTTATTTTCAGATAGACTACGGACGTTTAATCGCAACTGATATTATAAAGCTGATTCATTTAAATGTACCTTATGTATGGCCTTTTAGATCATTGCCCGCACCATCCATAGTTTTCTGCTGCATACAAATAACTTTATTGAGAGCCCGAATACAAAACACCACAAACTACTTGTGGCCCTCGTCACTTCCAATTAATAAAAAATAAATAAATTAAATACAATTCATATTTAACTTTATTAAAAAAAGATACGTAACAATATACTCGTATATATTCATTATTTTATGGTACTTATGAAATGAAATCTACATTTCTTATATGCAGTTTTAAAACGAATATACAAAATTTCTTACTCATGGTGATTTCATCCAACGATGCTCATACCTGTGCAGATGTTCGATGAAAAATCGACAGTGGTTGAAATAAAGTGTGTTCGAGTACCCAAAAGTTTTTGCAAATTTTTTCTGAGCTTTACTGCATTTACTGCAAGTTACAGTAAATGATAACACAAAATAAGAGCGTAAAGTGACAGTTCATGGCTGAGAATTTACAATTTTTTACTGCAGAAATTTCTTGTAGTAAAATTCAGGAAAACAGAAACACATATGATTCAAAAGGTAAACAAACAAAAGTTAGAAAATAAAAGTATACAATTTGTAAAAAAATTATTAAAAAAAAGAAAAACTGAAACAAATGAATAAAAAATATTAAGTGAATAATTATTTTTAAACTATTCCTTCATTCAACATGTATTTATGTCTTAAAAAAAATTTTTGTGGAAACCATTTACAGCCATTTTCGTTGTTATTTTTTTATTTCTTTGGAGTTGTAAAAATGCTAAGTATATGATTACTGAGTACTTCACTTGCTTTTAAAGTAGGCAAAAAAAATTAGGAAAATCTGATAAAATGAAAATAAACACATGGAAACGATTATAGAAAATAATTTGTTTATATTTTCTTAAAATATTCGTGTTATAATAAATATTGCATCGAGTACCAACATGAAAAAGAGCTGAATAGAGTCAAAAGTGTAGATATATTTCAACACTATTGTGATTTGCAATCACCTGTTTCCTTAATCTTACTCATTTTTAAAATTTTTCCGTTCGTGTAGTTTTTGGGCAATATCTTTTTTGAGAGTAAATTTTTCAGTTTACTCAGTAATTACTCATTTACTGCATTTTACAGTAGAAATACTCGAACGCAGCTATAAATAGAACAGAAATAATACAACATAACAGATTTAAGAGAAAATATGAATATAAGAAAATGCCAAATATTAAATTAAGTTACGATTAGTAAACAAATTAATGAATGTTGGTGAACATAAAAAATATGCATATATAATAAATTCTCAATTGAAGAGCGCAACAAAAAAATTACAAATATTAGAAGGCGCTCCGAAATAAGGCCCCAAAACAGAAAACAAAATATAGCCCCAAAATTTATACAGAAAACAAAAGCAATAAAATAATATTTAATATTTTGGAAAACGAAATATAGCGTCAAGAAACAAATAAGAATTAAGGCCCCACAAAATATAACCATCTTTTTACTTTAGACTTATCTTTCATTCGTCAACTACGCAGATATCAATAAGCTTTAAATAAATGAAATAAGGTCCCAAAGATTTCATTTAAGCTCTTTATTCATTTTCACTAATTTAAGATACTTATTAAAATTAAATTTTTTTAACAGTATATTTAACGGAACACTTTTGAGATTCTTACTTTTGCTTTTAAAGACAAAATCGGTTTCATTTATTGAAGTGTTTTTGACGTGAAATGTAGTGCAGCTTACATAACTTAAAATGGGTGGCGTGTTTTTTACGGTAAAAAGATTCAATTCAACGCTCCTTTTCATCAAAGAAGAAAAAATGATATATAGGAAGAAATCTTCTTACAAACATGTCGTTAAGTATAAATGTTGGCATAATGATTATAAAGCCAGAATAAGTTATATGCCAAATGGAAAGTGTGTGCATGCAAACACTTTAGTGCCTCAAAATCATACTAAGCAGGAGGATGAGTACAAAAATCTGCGTGTTTTTAATTAGTTTGTCAAAAACTATAGCCGAATTATAAAGTTTTCTAGAAGTGAAATTGGTAACTTGGAAGTAATAAAAATGGGATTATTTAAAACACAATTAAAATTTTTACTATTGCGATGTTTTTCACTACATGTTCATAAAATAATTTTTATGAAACCAGGCGGTCGGTCGGCTTGAACATAAAACTTATATAAAAAGAACAAAATTTCTAAGTGATTTCCGTACAAACTTGTTTACTAAATTCAACCGTCTGGGTTGTGGAAACCGCACTTTAACTACATTCAGTTATATTGATATTGTTAGGATAATCTATTAGTTATATAAAAAGTGTAATTATATCTTTAATATTTGTAAATTTCTGATAAAATAAATTTTTCTAAATTCTTATACAATGAAAATTTGTCCAAATTCAGTTTACCTACTGTTTTCTGAACATCTTGTCAATCAAACCACTCAAAGCGAATTGTAAATATTATAAAAATAATTATTTTCTACTTTAAGGGAAATAAATTCAAACAAAAAGTAAACTAAATGATACCCTATTAAATTCCTGAAATAGTCATGAAATAATTGTAGCTTGATCAGGATGTTATATTAGAAATTAATTTTAATGCATATTTTATAGTACAAACAACTGTCATTTGCGATATGTAAATATTTAAATTGATTTAAATAATCAGCAAATTCTCTACTTTCTTCTGGGTTATTAATTTTTCAACTTATTTAATCTTCAGTAGTAAATAATACAAGTAGTTTTTTTTATTACGACTTGATGTGTATCATTTTTTGATTGGCAGCTGGTACCGTGAATTTAAATGAGCTTCATTCAGTACGTATACGATGATGTGTTTGTCAGTTGCGATGGAATGTCAGATGAGTTGTTTGCTTTCTAATATTTTCTTTTTATAGTTTTGACAGAACATGAAATTTAATTACCATCTTATATAGAGAGAAAACATTTTTGATGAAGATTTCAGGACTGTTGAGTTGGAGGATGTGGAAGTAGATTATAAAACACAAGAAAAATATATAATCACACCTTGGACTTTAAACTGTTTGGAATGATTTCTATTTAAAACGCTTGAAGAGCAGCCATAAATGGTAACTATTTTGCTTGCAAGCATTTTCATGGCGCTGAATCTTTGGACATTTTAAAGAATAAAGGCAGTTATTTTTTGCAAATTAGATTGTTTTAACTCAATACTTTTTACGCTTTTACAAATTTAATTAAAAAAATTATATATGTATATTTATTATGTCCTGTAGTTCCTAGAGGGAACATAGGGGCACATCGAAGTTCTTTCAATCATCTCTTTCATTTCAAATATGTTTTATTTCTCTTCAGCTGTGTTTTGTAACTCTTATTTCTGTATCCAGCTGCCTCCACCAAGTATGAGCAGGCCTTCCAACACGTCGTTGGCCTCGGGGATACCAGACGATGGCCATTTTTCTAATGTCATCGGATGGCTTTCTAACCGTATGGCCAATCCGGCGCCACTTATGTATCTCCAACTGGATAGGTATTTGGTGGGTGGTATTCCAAGGATTGACGTTACTTATTTTTTCAGTCCAGAATATACGTACAAACACTTGGCTACTACTGATGTGTTTGGGCGCAGTTTTCCAAAGATTCACTGCCTTACAGCAATATAGACTTAACGTTGCAGTTAAAGATTCTAAGTGTGATGTTGGTAGATAGCTGGATGGATTTCCATAGAGGACTTAGCATGGAAAAAGCCCGCCTCGTCTTGTCCAATCTGAATTTCATATCCTGAGATAAGCCGCCGCTTGTTGTTATAGTCCAGTCCAAATAACAAAAGGAAGTTACATCTCTAAAGGTTGGTGCCGTATAGAGAATGGCTGAACTGGTGATGCATTTATGCGCAATGTTTTGGTCGTATTGAGACTAATAAATTAGTCCCACTCTTGCGAAGATTTCCTCAACCGTTCGGAGTTTGTCTTGAATGTCAGAGTATCTGTGAGGAAGAAGGCAAATATCGTCTGCTTAATAGAGGTTTTGCAAACATCCTTGCAATCCGCAGATTACGCCTCTGTTGGTGCGTTTTCCATCTGCATCTGCCACGATGACGTCAAGAACAATATTAAATACTAGATGTGATAAAAGACAGCCCTGTCTAACGCTCTTCCTGACTGCAACTATGCCACCAATTATATTTTCGTGCAGTACTTGATCTTAAAGTAAAGACTTTTTATGGGTTCTATTAATTAAATAAATTAATACAGCTTTTAATATTTATAAATTTTTGTTGAACCAATTTTGCTGCAATTTGGGTCCAGTCTTATTAAGAAACCTTTTGGCGAGAAATCGAATGAAAATTATTGCCAATTGCATTAATTTGTTGCATGTTCAAAATTACAAGAACTAAGGCAAAGTATTTAAATCTTAAATAAAAAAATATCTATAAAAGTTTACCAAGAGCGAGAATAAAAATCTATTTTCCATGATTCTTGATATTATTTATCGTTCATCTTTGATGTATTTGGGACAAAGCAATAATGCACCTTCCTTTTAAACTAATGTTGTTGCGAGCTAATTGATTTGGCTGGTAGCTAAGTTTCTTTAAATATTTTTTATATCATTTTCAATGTACCAATGGGTGGCTGCTATTATTTGAGCCCTTTGACTCTTTTCTAAGATTTAAACAGTGGCAGTTACCCATTGCTCAGCCCCATAAAATCGTGTGAGTTTTAAAAATGAGTTAGATTTTACAAAATTTATATGTTACTAAAACACTTATATCTGTTATCTGGATATTTGTCTCTGGCACTGTAGATCTCAAACGAATGAACCGATTTTGATTTGCTATTTTTGCTTTGTTTGTAAGATTATATGATTGTTAACATCATTGGATCAGTTAAAGCATATATGTTTGAAAACTGAGTCCCGAAACATCGTATACGCAATTATATATGTATACATATGATGTATACTCTCAATTTTTAGATCCAAAAATACATAGTTGATATATAACTTTATTAGCTGCGTACATTTGAGGAAAATCGGGTTAGATATTTGGGTGGCATGATGCTACCAAAACAGATTTCTACGATTTTGAAAAATACATATTTGTTAAAGAATACTATTAAATAATTAAATAAATTTTATTACAATTTGGTTATTTAATATAAATCAATATTTTAATATTTTTATTCAATCTATTCAAAGATTTTGTTTAAGGATTTGGGTTCAATGTCCCAATTTCATTGAAAAAGTTGTATCGATTTCAAATGGAAATTCTGCAAAAAGTTTTATATTTGCCGGGCAGTGGAACGCAGCAATTTATTGTCTTGCAATTAATTATTTTATTAATTATATTGGTAATTTTTGTTATCATCTATATAAAATTAACTAGTTTTATTTTATACATTTTGCCGATCCGAAATCGAATTATGGACACTTAAAAAGACTCTTCCGTTGATGGTAAATCTTTGATAAACAATTTTGTTTAAAATCAAGTGTAAAATAATTTGTATTATAGTCATACAACCAAGTTTATAGAATTGAAATCATCCATATTATTATTTATAGGCAAACACTTTTTTTAGATCCCTTTTGCCACCGTAATACTAAACCTATTTTGAAAAGATTTACGTTATTTTGATGGGGTTTTTACATAGATCTGCATAATCTTAATCTTATTTAAATCGGTTTAGTATTTTGGGAGTTATAAGCGTTTAAAGTTGCTACTAACCTATCCACACTTATTACACATGCATGTATCAGTTTCAAATTGAAGAATTAACAAAGTGTGCATGAGTGGTATTTGCCCAATTCGCTTTTGCATAGAAATGAGACAGAATTTTTTCTATATGTACTTTGTAAACAAAATAGAGCTAAGTAAGAGAGTTTTATGTGGTTTACTTAGAATGTTTTTGTATTTTATCGTATATATTTATGTAAATGCTTAATATTTAATTACTAGAATGCGGTCGATTCGCCGTCGACCACTGGATACAACAGCACAAGTAAATACGCTTTAATTCAATAGCAAAACTAAAACTTGAATTCAAGTAGAACATTACAGTTTCAATACGTTTCAAGTGAACTAAAGTTGAATTTAAGCCTTCAGTTTTTCAATTAAAATCTACATTAAGGACGGAATAACAGTGCATTTTAATTAAAAATAATAAGCTTTATTAGCAAGTTCGAAATCGATGAAAAATGTCATTTAATTTCTATTGAAATTTCGTTCGGCATACGAAATGCCGGAATTTGGCACCAGAATTGTAAACAAAAATAAAAAAATTTTGTTTCGGAAACAACAAAAAAAAAAATTGTAAATGGTTTTTGTTTTCAATTGAAAGGGATAGTGGCGTTACCTTTAGGATGTCGTTTGCTTGTAAGACAAGTGGATTCAATGGCGCAAATTGAACTTAAAAATTTTTACTCAACACGTTAGAGAACTATGCAAAAATATGGTATTTTTTATCTTATGAAAATATATATAATAAAAAATTTAAATTAGAGATGTAAAAAAAACCGATCGCAAAAACTAAAAAAATAAAGTATTAAAGGTATTAACGTTAAACAAAAATTAAAAGTATCTGAACAAAAAAAAATATAATACTTATATGAAATCATTTAAAAAAAGCGACAAACAAAAATAAAAACAAAACTACATCTAGATTTTTGAAAGCTATTACAAGCTACAAGTTCAATTTACGTGCAGTAAAGTTCTTCGCCCCATCTGTTTTATCCAACAAAGGAACGCCACCAACATCTGTCATCCTTTGGCAGGTGGACTAGGTATCTTGCAACTCACTCTGCACTTGAAATGACTGAAAGAGACGAACCAAAATAAATAGATGACTATGCAAAACCCCAGAACTATACACGATTTATAAGTCCGCTCCGAGAGATGTTATAAAAGCCATAGATAGTGCGAACTCTGAGCATTACGAACAGAAATTCTCATCGGTTGTAGATATTCGCGAAATAGTTATTGCAAATAGTAAAAACTGCACTTAAAGTTCTAATGTAGGCTTGAATGAATTAAACCTCAAATATGTCAATGTTCCAGTTAAAAGACAAACTGTAAATGAGTATGCCAAAGTTACCATTGTGCCATTTGATTATAGTTTTAGTTTCAGATGTGCGGATCAGGCTGAAGTTCAAAGAACTTATTTGGCATAAAATAAAATTCTGAGGGTCTAGATGGAAAAAATCCCATATTTATCAAATTGTTGTTCATAAACTTCTTACATTTTTGACGTGTGGAAAAAAGCCAAGATTATTTCCAAAAATAACAATGATATCAGGCCGATTGTCATAGTTCCATTTCTGTCTAAAGTTTAGGAAAATCTCACGAAACACTGAAATTTGTGAATATTTGAGTAAACATAAATTAATCACTGATTATCAATCCGGATTTAGACAGGAAAAGAGTTGTACCATTGTTCTAATCGATGTGAAGGATGAACTTAGATCTAAACTGGACAATAAAATGGTGACTTTCCTTCTACAGCTAGATCACAGTAAAGCTTTTGATACTGTTGAATATTCTACACTCCTGGCAATGTTCCAATAGTTTTTAATATTTCTTCTTTCTTCAGCTGAGCTGGCAAGCTCATTTATCATTCCTCCTAAATCGAAACCAAACCGATTTCTTCAATGGTCTGATGTCAAACTTTATTGACGTTGACAGAAGGGTTCCACAAGGCTCTTTTTTGGGTCCCTTGCTGTTTTTTCTGTATATAAATTATCTTTCAGACGTATTAGATCATTGTGGAATAAAAATGTATGCTAACAATGTGCAATTGTACTTAAGTACCAAAACAGATAATGTTAGTTCTTGTATTGATTACATAAATAATGATCTCAATAGAGTTCTTCACTGCTCGTCCGTGAACGGTTTATGCATAAATATGTCAAAATCAAAATGCATTTTATATCCAGGAACAATAAGAAAATACTTAATACTAATAAGCAACAATAAAATCGACTTTGTTTTTTTAATACTTTATTAAATACTAGAGCCTTCTCATGACGCACAAAATAATATATATAAAAGAGCCTGAATGTCTATTTAAAAGGATTTTCCAAATCTCCATGCGGTAAATTGAGATAATTCTTTAACTTTACAATTACTACTTGGAACAGATTACCGTCACATTTTCAAACACTAAGCAATACATCGTCCTTTAAAAAGGAATTATTACTTTATTCTAAAAGTTTTTAATTAAAAATCTTTAATATACATTAATTAATTTATTTATTTTTATCAATCTAAATGTGTAACTAGTTCTTAATGTAATGATACAAGTTTGTTTCAAATTGCCATATAACTTACTATCACTGTAAATTATAAGATTTATATCTTTTTGTGATAGTAATTAAATAACAAAACTAATAATAAAAAAACACTAAAATATAAGTAAGTATAAGTATCATTCTTTGATATATTTTTATATATTAGAGCAAACGGACAGCGTCTAATTATCAACTTTATGACTGACGAAAATAACAGTACTAGTTAGGATGAGGTCAACTTAGGTAGAGCAGGAGTCGTCTAAAGCCTCTCTTTTTTGTTCACGTGCTTAAAATTATTTAACATTAACAATTGTCTTTTAGATGTATGTACATATACATATATGTGTATTGTGTGAACGGACACAATAATAGAACGTAGTACTTAGGACATTAGAGAGTTGCATAATATAGCTTTATTCATGAGCAACATCATGTGTTCACTGCGAAATGTCTATGTTTGATATCAATGTAGCTTTCCGATACATGTTTGATTTAACTGTGACTTCAGTAAGCAAGAGTTTGTTCATACCTTAAACGCATGAACTCTGGTTGTTAATAACTGAATGTTTTATAAATTCTTATTTTAGTTTGTTTAGTTAATAGAAAAACTTATTTTACCGTATTTGTATTTGATTTTTCGAACATGTCATCGTGTGTGTATTTGATTTCACTAATCACATGTGATGTGCGAGACTGCTTTTATAGCGAACTAACTATTTGTATAGTACGATCAGAACGATGAGATCAATGGTCGCGTTCATAAGACGTAGCTGTTGAGCTCAACTATTGTGAAACTGTTGTCAACTGATGAGCCCAACAGTTATGTCTTAGAAATGGCTTGATAAATAATTAGATAATGAACACAAGGTTAATGTAAACAATTTAATAAAAGTAAAAGTACTACAAAAGAAAAAAATTAAATTTGTTAGAATAATTAGTTTGGCTTATACTAAAAAGTATCGACAACACAGAATTTTCAATGGAGTTTTTATTGGCAGAAATTTCCGATTTTCATTTTGAAATCTGCACCACAAATTTAAAAGTCACAACATAAAAATGTACAGCAAAATACAAAAAATTATAAACCCTCGCCGATAGTATTTATATTTCAACGCTAAGCCAGCACTGTGGATTTTGGATTTTTGTTTATTTAACAATAAAAAAATAAATTTAAACAATTCATTTTTAAACTAGAAATAAAATTTATAATAAATTTTGTTTTTTTTTTGAGACAGAATTTGCCTTTTTCTTCATTTTTGCGGGTGAATAGCTTTTTTTAATTGTTCTTGAGCCGGGCCAGGGCATTTTGCGATTCTGAAAAAGGGATAAATAAATAATCTAGAAATGAAATATATTTGATATTTGCTATGAGTGTAGAGTATTAATTTTCCAGTCCTTTGAGACTTTTTTTCGCTCAAACCCCATAAATGTTGCAGGCCATGACAACATTAATATTTACATATTTTAGGTTTTAATAATTAACACTTTTAAAAATTAAAATCAAGAAAAGGGTAAATGCGGATTTGAACTTGAGCCAAACAATTCCTTTTAATATATTTTAAGTTTTTTCAACTCCACATGGTTTGAGTATAGACTTCATAACTTCTACCTAAAAAATAATATTATTGAAGATTATATGAATAATATATATGATATTTATTAATACTCACATATGCGACGTTTTAATTGACTTCGACTGCTCATTTTACCTTTCGAAAAAAAAAACAATTGTTTCACTAAAAACTACACGTTCACTGACCATGAATGACACCAACACAAAATCAAAACAACTACTTAAAATAACGTTTTTCTTGTTGATTCTCGACAAAAAAATTAAGGTTGAAGGCATTAACATATCCATGAATGAGAGAGTCAAAAGGCGAACTCTTGCATGACTTATGGCAACTGTAGAAGGTAGTCGAGTTTTCGTTAGGGAAATACCTAAAAATTTTGACTCAATTTCTACTTTTAAAAGTTCTTGCTAGAGTTTTTTCCCGGGATCCCGGGATCTCGCTCCATGAAATAATAAAAATTAAATTTGATAGGCATTAGCGAAAATTGTATTAGAAAGTTTGAAACATTTAAGCCCGTGATACACTATCATACACAGTCGTACGATTCATTCACTGGACAATCTTACAGAATTCTGTCTAACTTTTAAAAATCGCATTGAATTTGCCACACAAAAAATGTGTATTTATCACTCAAGTAATATTAGATTTTATTGATTTTTTGTGCCTAAGTAGTTGCAGATTTATAGAATAAATAGCTTTAGTTTAATTTTGCTTTCGTTGTAACTTAATTTCTTAAAAGATGCATCTCTGATCGCATGAAATCTATCATTTTATGGACATTTTCATAATTATATGCAAGTCGGACACACGACTTTTTTGGCAGATCGCATGACCAAATAGGGTAGTGTATCACGGCCCTTACTAAAACATACCTTATGTTTTAATAATACATTAATATGTTAATTTAAATTAGATATTACCACAGGAACTTTATTTTTTTAACTTTTAGTTTTTAAATTCCTTAAAGGTTATTTCCAACACGGAAGACATGTATCTTTGTTATATGAGATCGAAGCAAACTTACAAATATAGGTGAACGTAACAAAAACAAACATAAAATAATATAGAAAAAATAATACAAAGATACTCGAGGTTTGAATTCCAAAACAAAAATATTAAATTCTTAAAATAAGAAAATACTTTAATAATATAATTTATATTTTTTGGTTTAGGAAATAATTCTTTAAAACGCTTAAAGCGTTTATGGACTCGTCAGAAAGCCTGTTTCTAATTTTATTAACACATTGCCCTGCTGCCGAAAACGCCCGCTCACTTTCTACCGTTAAGTTGTCAATTATTTAATGTTTGTAAGTAAAAAATTTTCTAATATAAATGAAATAAAAAATTAAAGTAATTACCCTACGGAAAATGTTGTACCCATTGTCCTGAACATACCTGTCCTATGACTGGTAAAAATATGAATGGTACAAAACGTTCCTGAGTCGTGACTGGTGAAAAGGAGATGTTTCACAAAACTAGAACAAAAGTGCCTACAAAATTCCCTCATGCAAAAAAATTTTACGTATTTTTTTCTATTTTCTTTTATTATTTATGGTGATTAATGTAATATTCATTAATTATAATCTCATTAAAATAATAATGCATTTCTTGATTTGGACCAAACACGTTTTTAGAAAATTATATTAATCTAAACCGAAGTTATACCCATTGAAAAGCTAACAGGATACATATAGGGTACTTTCTGCTCTAGGATACTTCTATTACCGATTTTTAAGAAACCATAACAGGTACTAAGGATACTACAACAGGACAAGTACGTAAAGGTTAGGCCTAGAACCTGTAACCGCATATCTTAATTATGCCAATACCCCCTCTAATGACAACGCCATACAAAAGTTACCGGCACCTCTCATGTAAAGTTCCGGAACTCGAACCGGTCGTTAGTCCCTAGAAACCAGTCACGTGACGTATCCTGTGACAGGTTCTTTTCCCTCTAGGGTAGTTAACCAATTTAAACTCGGGTTTGAGCTCGAAATTAATCGCTTCAATATACATATTGTCAATTATTTTTTTTTATTATTTCCCGGGATCCCGCATGAAAAACCCCGGGAAAGCGGGAAATCTTTAGATTGAAATTCCCGGGAAATCCCGAGGCGGGAATTTCCAGGAAAAAACTGTAGTTCATGTTCATAGTTGCTCGCTGGTGTTTATAGTCAATAAATGTTTACTCATCGTTGATGCAATACAAAGAACAGAGTCGCGTTCGTTACCAAAAAAGAAAAAAAACCGATCATAATCAAACTTGATTTTTCTTTTGTTAATGCAGCCTTCTATAGACGTACTGCAGATCTGATATATAATAAGTCCCGTAGGTAAATAAAAAATTAATTCCTTAACAAAAGAAAAACGGATCGAGCTTAATTGAAAAAATTTGTTTTAGTAGAAACGCAAAAAAAAAAAAATAATTTTCGTGAAAACTATTCAATCTCTTTAGACAGTTGGTTGTTTTTACATAAAGGTTCTTCCAATAGCAGTAATGATATGTAAAAATAGTACAACTGTTTTACTTGTACTCTGCCCTTGATGTTGTAAAAAGTCAATATAATTTTTTAAAAATACTTTTAGAATAATTTAATTGAAAATTAAATACTCAATTGGTAAATGTTCCTTTCACAATGTTCAAAATATTTGTTTTATTTTTGTTGCATAAGAAAATATTTATGTGATTAAAATTTTTTTTATATGTACTCGTATGTATATATTATACCTGTACAAGAAGGATGGTCGTACTGCTGCAACTGCCTTCGCAGTATCTTACCCTCTCAGTCAGATTTTCCAAGAATTCGTTGACGAATTCTGGTTTTATCTCACGAATGTCTTGGTGATATCGTTAAAAGTCAAATCAAATCATCTTCGAGGAGGCCAACTGACATGGCCAGACTCTGTTTTGTCCACGGAGGAATAATACTGACTAATAGTCAATATTTCGGAGAGAAAATATCTATCACTGTCATAATAACAAACACTCTCCATTTGTATTTGGACCACCTGGTATTATATCCACCTGGATACAAACCTTGCATATATCTTTTTAAAATTACATGAAGTTTTATATGAAAAGATAAATTTTGGTGCCTTTTTGCCCCATTTGTTGTGTGTTTATATTGTCTTATTTCAAATCATTTTCAAACTGCTCACTGACTGTCCTTTCTTAGCACAACGGCTTCCTTCCCACCAAATAGGTTTAACTTTATGGTACTTTTCTTTGGCACCCCTTAAATAATATTCAAAAAGAAATTATTTTAGTTAACGATAACAATGGTGCTGTCATGATTAATTATGTTAAGGAAAAGAAGAAAGTTTCTTTGGAAAAATTTTGATATACATCTTTGAATAAACATTATTTGTTAAATAGAATTACAAATTTTTACTCTAGTTTCGAAGAGCAAATAAATACTCATGCCACAATAAATCAAACTTTCTGTTTATCATCACTAAGTTTTCTACAATAAATAAATATTGACACAGTTTTCAAGACATAAAGAAAAAATCTGGAAACAACAACAGAAAGTTAGCAAATTGTTTGTTTCGTTCTTAAGCGATTGAAAGTTAAACACTCAACACTCGAAAATAAACCAAACAATTTTTGTGCGACATCAAGGGCGCGACACAGTGGTTACTTAGAGGATATAAACTGTAATAAATAAACCATTTCAAAACAAGTAAATAAAATTGTCTGAAAAAGTGAAGCATCTATTGAAAAGAAGCTAGAATTTCATGATATTGTCGACAAAGATGCATAAGGAAGGGCCTAAATTGGACTAAAATTAACAAGCTCAGATATGAATAACTTTTCGCGATTTGCCACTTTTATAAATATCAAGCGATTTTAAAGACTTATAGCTTAGAGATGATGATACGATAAGGTGAATTTGATGTTTATACAACCGTATACGCTCAATCAATGTCCTTCTTTTCTCTTATATCTGATTTAATTATTTTCAGGTCTTATATCATAATTTTGTTACTTTAACTTATAAAGAAATATACATCGAAAAAAATATAAAATATCACGAAAACTTATAAATTATTTATCTAAGAATGTACGTATTTATTTTTGGAAGAACTTTTCTATTAACATAATTTAATCTGAATATCCTGTGCATAAATCAAACCGTAGTTTCTTTTACCATTTTGTTTGGGTGGGGGTTTTTTTAAAATAATTTAAACAAAAGAACTGTAACTGATCCTAAGATGTCGAACGCATTTACTTATGCTCTTGTAATAACGGAAAGATTAGACAACTCACAGATATATGATAATAAGAAATATTTATATAATGGCCCATAAAATGTTTAACATATTAGGTAGATTGTTAAGCAAAATAAATGATGGAATAGATAAATCTAATTTGTTTATAAGATACCATGTAATGGTAAAGGCTATGGGAGTTGTAATAAAATAAATGTAAATATAACGAAAAAAGTTAGAAACTATAATTTTTGGGATAAAAATCTGCTAAAAAATACAGAATCATTACACCTGCATCCAAAACAGAATTATTATTACATTACACTTGTTCTAATCATTTTAGTTTTTAAAAACACAATAATTTTAAAAAATAATTGCAGACGTAGATACATATTACAAATGTAACATATGTATGTAAAGCAAATGTTGCACAAAATTACCAAAAAAAAAGTTACAAATATTACAAAGAAAGTTAATATAATTTTCATACTGTAACATACTTACTTCCGACGGGAAGGTAATACTACGGGTACTTTGTTTTGCCGCCATTTTTGTAAACATTAGGGTGCAAGTTCGTATTTGGCAGTTGTGAAGCAAACGCGTATAAAATGTTTTATGGAAAATAATCGATAAACGAATGTGTTTTAATCGTTAAAACATTTTATCAAAATCAGTCATGGATTACTGTGACGATGAGAAAGTCTCTTGAAATTTTTGGGAGAAACAGCGTGCCAACAAGAATAGTCGGTTCTGGGAAATGGAAAACCCTCAAACTATTCATCAGTCACCTTTGCATTTATTAAAAGTGACAGTCTGGTGTGCAACTTATTCTGGAGGAATCATTGTACCTTAATAATTTGAAAATGAAAACGGCGTAACGGTAAGTTTGAATCGGAACCGATATCGTGATATGATTGAAAACTTTTTAATACCACAACTTCATGCTTTGGGCTTGATTAATACGTGGTATCAACAAGACGATGCTACATCGGTGCTACTTGTTATTTCCACAACAAGTTATTTCAAGAAATGGTGATGTTGATTGGCCTCCACGGTAGCCTGATTTGACTGCTCCGGACTTTTTTGTGGGGTATCTGAAAAGCAAGGTTTATGCAAACAAACGAGAAATGATTGTGCAACTCAAACAAAATATTCATGATGAAATTAACGAAATATCGCGTGAAATGTGTGAGAATGTAATGAAAAATGTGCTTAAAAGGGATCGCATTTGTGAGGCCGACATGAAATAAAGCATTTATCAATATAAGATCCATTTTCTCTCATTTAATCAAAAATTAAAAACAAAGAAAGCGGTATACCTTTCCGACAGACACCCTGTAGATTAACTCGGTGCGCTTTGCTACCCCGCCAGAATTTCTAGAAAGACAGTTTTATTGAACCTTTTTCATTTGCAAAAAAATCATATTGGTCCACAAACGACAAACTTACTTGATAATAAATTTTTGGGGCGGGCAATTTTCTTCCATCCTTTCCCCAATTTCCAAAAAAAAATAAAAAACCTCTTCTTCTCTCTCTTATATTATAAATTCTGTAAAAAAATATGTGGAAAGAGTAACATAATTTAAAAAGGTGGGCGTGGTTGGAGAAAAGGAAGATCGGTACAGACTTCTAGTCTCCTATGAGGTACAAACAAACAAACACACATTCGGTTTTATATATAGATGTATAATCTATATATTTTAGGCTTGTGTTTTTGCTGTATATTCGTAACAAAAAGTATTTGAAATTTTTTTGATTTACCGCTTGTTTCAAAATAATTTTCAAATAAGTATTTGTTCTTTTGTTTAGGTCATACGATTTATTTAAATAAAAATTAAATTTAAATCAATTTTCAAGCACCTACGGTGGATGCTCTTCGTCAGGAAAAATTTAAAGAGTTCAAAGTTCAAAATAAAATGAAAAAAATAAATTAACAAAATTGCTAACATAATTTAATAATACTCGTACAGTGCTTATGACCAATATTTTCGAATACAATTGGTTTTGTTACAAGTTTTTTCTATTTTCCTAAAGGCAGATTTAGTTTTTACGTTCTGTTTTGTTACGAATCAGTTGTTTTGTTTCTGTTCAAATGAAACACTGTGTTTGTGGTTTGTTGTTACTTCTTCGTTCTGTTTTGCTGCGGACTATTCTGTTGAAGATAGAATTCAACGTTAAGTGACAGCCAAGAGTTTGTATGTGTTAGTTTTTTGTGGTATGAAATTTTGTGCTAAAAGTCAGAAAATTTTATTTTAATTCAAATTTTTAAAGATTTATATATTTTTGTTAAATAAAAAAGATTTTGCAAATATTTACAAAATAAATTTCTATAATTATATCGTCTACATCCAAAAAATCAGACGAAGAACAAGTAAGTAAGAAATATTTTCTACAGAAAAGAACGGCATAGAACGCCAACGAAAAGTAAAAAATAATGATTTCTATTTTGTAAGATTTCTTTTCATAATTCCCGTGCAATGGCGGTAGAATATAATTATATTACTAAAAAAAATTTATGTTTAACAAATAAATATAGGGTCTTCCGATAAGAAGTTTATTTTGCTATGTAAAACAACGAGTAGGAGGAATAATCTATATTATTAATAGGCAAGCACATTTTTTTAGATCCCTTTTGCGGTTTTAATACTGGACCGATTTTGAAAAGGTTTATATGTTTTTAATCGGGTTTTTACATAGATCTGCACAATTTTAATTTTATTTAAATCGGTTTGGTATTTTGGGATTTATAAGCGTATAAAGTTGCTTCTAACACATGCACACTTATTATTACACATGCATGTATCAGCATCAAGTTAAAAAACAAACAAAGTGTGCATGTGTGTTTGTCCAATTTGCTTTTGCATAGAAATGAGACAGAGTAATAAGCTGCTTATTTAGATTGTTTTTAATTTTTGTTTTTTATCGCATGTATTTATGTTAATGTTTAATATTAATTTTTAGAACACGGTCGAGCGCTGGTTTATTTAAATCTGTCTCATCTCTTTCACTTCTGATCTCTTTTTCTTTTTAAATTTCACTATTAAAAGAGAAAAAATTTCAACACTTTTATATGTTTTGCGTATGTTTTTACTTGAACCAATACTTACATAAGTGTATTTGAAGCATTTTAGGTTAAAAGAACGAAGAAAATCGGCTGCCAAGCAGAGGACAAAGAAGGATATAAAAATTTGTCTTTGCCTATTTATATTATAGATGACTGGTGTTGCTATTGAGGTGTAGTACGTGAGTCAATATATTATTAAATAATATTTATATGTCACTGCACATAAATATTCATCTACGTAAAATTGTTCAGGCATGATGTTATACATTTTCATATGTTGCCAATATTATCCATATATATCTTTTTCTGGACATTAGTTTACTATATGAAAATTGATATTAGGGTACTTGTCAATCTGACAGTTTTTCCAAGCGTTTGTATTTTAATAATACAGATTTATTCATGTTGACCCGAAATCGTTCAGTAGAAAAACGATCAGTTTCTTGATCCCTATTGGCTCATTGTTAAATGATTAAATAAAAAGGGTTTGACCTAAGCAGCTAATATATACATATAAATTTAAACTTATACTAAACTTATCTGACAGGCTCTTATCAAATAGTGCCTACTGTAGTTCTGATTACACAAAAGGAAGAAAATATAATGACAGCAAAATCTCGTGAGACATTTTTTTTAAACAAACAAACAAACAAGCATAAATTATAAAGAATCTTTTCACTTGTGTATACATTTTTAAGAAAGGTGTTTTCCTTTCTATTTGTGTGAGTTTTTGCTTAAAACTTATTATGCAAATTTTCCGTTTTTATCCGACATTGTTTTCGTTAAAAATCCAAAACATTCGAGACCATGATGACAGTGGTGATTATATGGAATGATTTGGTGACAATACAAGTAGCAAAATACTACGAAGGATTTAAAATCGAAAAACGACTTGTTGTTGTTAGCTTAGGGGAAATGAATATAAGCAAAATATGGTTGTTGTGTTTTTCATTTTTATGTCAGCATATTGCGGCTTATAGCAAAAATGTTGTTAGAAAATAAAATACAGTGAAGTTTGGTTATAACGTATTATCGCGTATTAGGAATCACTTTGCCGGTCCCAGTAATGTCGTCTTAATATCCCTAGAAAAGGGAAAGTAACCTGTCGCAGGATACGTTTCGTGACTGGTTCCCAGGGACTAGCAACCGGTTCGAGTTCCGCAACTTTATATGAAAGGTACCGGTACCTTTAGCATGACTTTTTGTACCATTCTCATTTTCACCAGTCATGGGAGAGGTACGTTCAGGACAATTGTTACACCAATTCCTGTAGAGATCTTACAAATATTACTACGGCTATAACAAAATTCGATTAAAGCAAATTTGCGCTTATAATGAACTCTTTTTTAAGTTTCAAAATTAAAAACGCTGGTCAATTTATTCACTTATAACGATCAGAGCAAAATATCATATTTGTTTCGCTAGTTTTTTTCTACTGATAAATATTCACTATTATTTTACAAAGCAATTACGCAGAAAAAATAGAGAAATTTTTGACAAATAACAAAAAAGAAATTCCTATTATGAAAAAGATATCGAGGCAATCTCTATTAACAAATTTAAAAAATTCCTCTTATTTTAGTTTTATATATTTATTCTGTAAAAGAACAAATAAGGATCGATTTCAGTAATGAGTTTAAACTTATAGTATGTTAAAAGTTCTATTATTTATCCCATTTGTAAAGAATCCGTGTCAAAATTCATGCACATGTGATCATACCTACGCGGTAGATAGACCAATTACCTGAAAACTAAATGTCAGATATATGAGCCAGGACTGGTTCAGGAAATAATGAGCGCTACTGACACGATCAATGTGAGCATGTCATATCTCAAACAACTGAACTAAATTCACCGCATGGTGGAAGTTAATACACAAATGCAAGATTTCCAGAGCTTTCAGTATTTCAGATTGTTAGGCAGTCTCTTTTATGGACTAGACAATTTGAAGATATATATTAGCTGATAAATGTTACTCGGAATAACATTCTCAAACTTATAAATAAGTATACAAAGTTTGCAAACTTAATCTACTTATAATATTCAAGGGTATCACAATTGTTTTACCAAGCCTCTAAATAAACTTACTGAAAGACGTGCAACCCATTTGACCTGCCATAATCAGCAAAAATCGGCTAGTTACAAATAGTAAAAATTGAAAAGAATTGTTTGCCTTGATTTCAAATCTGAATTTAGCCATTTCTTCCTAATTTTTAAGAAATAGTTTGTAATAAATTTTTTAACTTGTGAGAAATTTCACTTTTCATAATCTAATTTATCAAATAATACGGTTAAATAGTTGATATTCCTAGTCAGTTGCATCCACCGTCAAAAGTGGTAAAATCGAACAAAGAAAACTGGGGAGATGGTGTAGCGACCTCAAAATCAGTACTGATCCATTCTGCTAATATGATGAATAATAAATAGTTCAAAAAAGTACTCTCTTAATAAAATAACGAATTTATCCAAAAGAATTTCTTCTTAAAAATTAAGAAGAAATGGATAAACTTAGATTTGAACTCAAGCCAAACACTTAATTTCAATATAAACCTGAAGAACAAATTACGCATAAACATTAATAGTAAAAATATTAATTTTGCTGCAAGTTTTTAAACTGAAGATTGATTTTTTATTGGTTTTATAAAAATTGGGTTAATACCTGAAGAAAGCATCGTATTAATAATAAATTATCATGTGAATGTTAAGTGTATTGAGAGTCGAAATTAGATAATTTTTGCCAGAAATTCACAAGCTTGTTTGTTAAGAAAGAGAGATGTGTAGTTGAGGGTGAACTAATAAAACCCGGAGCTCGAATAAAATGTTTAGATATGAATCAAATGGTTGGTGTCGCGTTAAACTACTGCAAATTGTTAGTTCAGCAGAACTTATTGCGCCGTACAAACTGCTCAAAATTGAGGTTAACATGGTAAATGGTATGACTGCACGAAATTTGTAATCATGGTGGGGTTACGTCAAGGGCAAATACACACACCTGTGATGGTACTAACAGTGCACTGTTTGGTGCTCATGCCATGATAGTAGATTAAATCTACCGTACGATGACTTCCATAGGAGGCATCAGGATGCGGAGGAGGAAGACACTGTATAGCACCTTTTTTTGCCATTACTCTCCTCTCGAGGATGAAAAGGGAGATTCTCATCGGCTGTCCGCTGTTTGAAGATTAACGGACAGCGGCATAAAAATGGTGCACTCATATCTGAGCTACAGGGTGGCTTAGCACTGAAGTAAATGGGTACGCTTCACAAAGGTACCAGTTCAATAAGCACTGAGAGCCTGTACAACTTAACCTAATCTATTCTTCTTAAGGTAAAAGCAAATAGTAATAAATATATATTTCTTTTCAAATTACTTCATTACCAAACATTTTGTTATCCTCTTTTATAACCAATCACCAGTGTAGTAATAGTGCACAAGTTTTCTGCGATACTTTAACCACAAACCAGGTTAATCTTCACGTGGAATGCCTCATATGAAATGTTAATGTTTGTTACGGATATCATGCGAACAGTTGTCATGGTTGGCAATGTGTCGAATAAAATTTCAGCAATGCGCGTAAATAATGTAATCCAATATTAAAATATTACTAAATTGTCAGTTTGTGCGGAAACTTGAATGAGGAAGCTATTTTTTTGTCTGAACTTTAGCCTTATCATAAAAGAATATTAATTTTATTTTTTATGTGCCACATGAATAATACTCATTGAGTTTGAAATTTCCATGTTTATTTATTCTAAAAATGTTCTACATTAATCCCACATGCATGAAAAATCTTCAAGTTTTGCAACCTTAAGAACACCTGCTTATTAAAATCAAATTATTTTCTTACATAAATTTAAATTGAAAAATATAAAAAAACATTTATTTTAATATACTCTTAATAGATGCCTCATTTAAGTATGAGTTCCAAATCAAAATCGAAAGCATATCATTAATTTGAAGGAGACACATCAACTCTTGCGCTTAAGTTTAAAAATAATATATGCCAAACATTTCCTCACAGAAATATTCACAGTATTAAGAAATTCACTATACAGACTTACATTGCATGAAAAGAGACAATCCAGAAAACAAAAAGAAGCGATTTACGCATAAAGACGAATAAAGCAAGTAATAAAAGAAGGAACACATTAAGGAGACAACAGCATGCTGTGAATATAAATGGGTATTGCTGAAAGGCAACGACCGACTACTGCAACCACTAGCATAACTTAAAGTAAAAAATGTTCTAATATAAAAAGCATTTAAATATTAATAAGTAAAATGTGACTAGAATAATAAGAGTAGACAAGTTATGGTGCTTAAATTTATGATAAAATATTAATGAAAATATTTTGTTTATGAATTTTTTTACGGTCATAAACAGAATCGTTTCTAAGTAAAATTTAATGAGTGTTGATCATCATAATTCATCATAACGAGTGTTGAAACATAATTCTTTATTAATTGATATCATTTTACTTTATGATCAAGCAATTATTACGTCCTTAATTTGATAAAATAGTTATATATCTGTGTAAAGTTATCAAATTTTACAGTATAAAAATTATTGGTTATTTTCACATGTAATCAAATTCAAGTTTATTTCTTAGGTAAAGAAAGTTATCAGGTATTTGACATCATATATCTATTTTCATCCACGATGAAATAAACAGGTAGCATTTCAACTTCAACATTACAACATTAAATGTTAAAAATTATTGTAAACAAAAATTAAATTGAAGCGCTCTGTACACATGGTGAAAATTGTTTTAATTTAAAAAAACAAATGCTAATTATAATTGCTACCGTCTGGCTTCTGGTGGTGGTACTGAAGCCCATGTCTTAATTTGGTGCATGTAACTAATATTGTCTGGGGAATATGATGATATTGAATTGAACAAAGAGCGGTAAATATAGTAAAATGCTCACCGAATGGAGATGATGAAAGTTAAGATTTTATTTGGAAACAGAAATCGTAAAGTAAATAATTGAATTTTTTGGACTCGACAAATGAGCAAGACAAGAAAGTGTGGATTACTTTGAAAGCATTGCGGGGCCATAGAGAAGATGGTGGCACTTTAAAAATGCATAAGCATAAGAAATTATTAAAAATTTTAATAAGAAAATAAATACAAATTAAACAAAATAGTGAGTTTATTAGAAATTAATGTATCATCACATACAATGCAAAATATTTATGTTAAGAAGACTTTGAATAGCAATTTTTTTAACTTAAAGTAAAAGAAATTTTACATATTTTTTAGAAAAGAAAACGGCATTAGAGTCACTACAAAAAAATATAAAATAAAGGAATGAGAATTATTTTAAGATGCACTACATTAACGCTTATAAGAGTTATGCTAAACTTATTAATGTGGTTGAGTGTAAAGCTTAAATAGTTAAAATTAGCTTAATAAATATTTAAAATAAAAAAAAATTAAATAAAAATAAATTTAGTTTCTTGTGAATACTTATGTGACAGCAACACACTGCAGATTAAAAATACATTTAAAGTACAGCAGCCGTTTAAAATAATATTTTTAATGTTAACATTTAACAGTGAAAAATAATGAGAGCATAATAAGATTTGTACCGAACTTGCGTTATTAACTGTGGTGAATTTCTCTTACCCATGTTTGTTACTAACAGATGAATTTTGTACAATCTATTAAAAATCTGATGTTATTTATTCATGCCGTGTTCGGCTTTTATAAGTGTTTTTTCAGTTAGTGTGACTCGGTATTTCAAAGATAACATGTGCTCTGTTAGCGCTATTAAAATTAGAACCCAGTAAAAAACTTAAGGACTTTTGAAGCAAATAAAAAACGATATCCCTCATATAAGCTATCTCTTTAATTTTTTATCAGCATCGTTATATTGCAAATACGTTTAGGTTGGTAATAACAAAATTATTTTTTTAGATTTTTGGTATAAAAGTCATGCCTCTTGCAAGTACATATATACACAAATGTCTTGCCCCTATAATTTTCCAAACCTCTGGCATGTAAGTTACATTTTTTACTTGGCAACTTTACCTAAAAAACAAACCCATCAAAATGACGTAAAATATAAAAAATAATGTTATTAAATTTAAGCTCTGTCGCAAACTTTGAAACTTTTTAAGCACCCAACAAGCAGCTTAATTGGGATAATTACCTTTTTAAAAATTAATTACTGTTAACAATGTGTTACTTATAGGCGAAATGAATCGAATATACAAACACAAACACGACTTTCTAATGAACTTTTCAAAATTTCCTTACTAGTTGAATAAGTTGTTTCTGTAGCGTATAAGTTATAAAAATAATTACAAACATTAATCATACGCGTCACACAAGTCAGCGTTGTCAACTTTAAAATTTCAAAACGAACCAATATGGAGCAAAACCCCGCCATTTAAAAATAACACACCAAGCTGAGAGATTCTCTTTTTTTAAATATTTATTATATATTTATTTAATTAATGTTACATACAAATTATGAGATTTTTGTTTTAAAAATATAGCAATACATAATAATACAGTATTCTACAGTTAAGAGTTAAAAATAAAGTAAAGCAACAAAAACAGATAAAAATTTTTTATTTCTTAAATTCTATACTAAACTTTTTATGAAGAGATCAACGATTAATAGTCAGGATTCAAAATGAATAATAATAGTTCACTGTTTATCTTTTTACTATAATAATTAAAATTTTTTATAAGTTTGATATTTTCATATTAAAAATTTGTAATATATACAGTAGGATGGCCGCTTTGTAAGGACGAACATTTTTTGATATAGAGCCATCGATTTTTCGATAGCTTTTGGCATGAGGAAGAAAAAGTTGCACTGCGACATATCAAAAACATCATTTTCGATTTAAATTCAGAATTTTCGTTAATAAATAATTAAATTTTATCAAAAATAATTGAATAATAATTAAAAAATAAATTGCACCTTGGAAAGGAAATTTTAAAACAAAATTAAATCAGCCAATTTTTTTTTCATTAGTACAAGATGATAAATTTTTGTACATCAATTTTATAAAACTTTTTAAAAAGAGATCAAAAATTTTAAATAATTATGCATAATTAAAAAAGTGTATTTTATTGTACAAAGATTTTTTTCTCCCACTAAAACAAAGAGATGTGTTAAATTTACTTTGGTAAATTAAAAAACACCGAAAATGGTGCAAAACGCACCCAGTTTACATGTCTTCACCGTACACCACCGAATATAAAGTATTGTTGTAAGGTAGTTTCGAAATTATATTTTTTTGCCGTACGTAGGGGTTCCCAAAATCCATTTTTGTTATATCTTCGGCATTTACAGTCGGATCTTGAATAATAATAATAGTCATGGACCTCAAATATACCGTTGTAGTATTTACCCACAAGATCTTACTTTGTACACCCCTAATGTACCAATCTAATACCAGATAATTAATGCTCGCAAAAAATCATTAAACTTTTGCAACAGAAGTATTTCGATAATTCCAACAGAACTAATTTAAAAAAATGTTCAACGTGGGTATTGCCTTTTTAAAATTTTCGTCATACCATCGGTATTTACAGTCGTATCTTAAAGTATGATATATCGATGTTTTTGTCTCGAGGGTCCTAGTATTTAGCTATCATATTTCAACTTATATAACAAGAATTAAAAAAATAATGTAAAATCAAATAATAAAATCTTAATCAATCAAAATTTAAAATGATTCAATTTGGCTGTATTTTTGGCGAATCTCGAAATATAAGATACATCCTAGTGTAGGGTAAACATAACGGGGTATAAAACTTTAAACTGATACAGGATGACGCAAAATTAATCATCATATCGGAATATGTAATAATTTTTGAAAATAGCGTGTTAGGCTAATCATATCTGACATTTGTGAATTAGACATCTGCTGTATACAAGCAGTCGAGAATTCGAGTGCTATATTCCGCAAGAAGAGCATGAAACATGAAAAGAGCTTTTTTTTACAAATAATCTCTCGGTGTTGTTAACGTAGCGTAAATTTTGACGTCGATTTCGTAATATAGTCCGCCAATTGGGTAAACATTGCGCCGCTTAGGAACATTAACCTGACTCTACAGCACCATGATAGAGGACTTTTTACTTTCATTTGAACGGGGCTTGGAGAACATGTCGTCTTAAAGAATCTGTACAACCGCACTCAGCAGGAGCCGTGCCCCCTTAATGAAATATAGATTACTAGTGCTGCCATGATTTCTGCATTATGGCTACCTTAGTTGACTCCAAGGAAGTCGAATACGGAAGTCCGATTTTCAATCTGCTTTTACATCAACGGACGCCGCATTTCACTGATAATAAGGCGAATGTTTTCTACCAAATGCTTAACCATCGCTGACGTAGCCAAGAGGTCTTTCACATCTCCAAAGAAAATATTCTAACGAATTTTGATCGCACATTGTTGGTACTAAATAAACAGTAACATTACGTGAAATTTTTCGTTCATTAAATGGTTTATTGAAAAAATGATTGGGTTAATTCATTAGCTTTAACAATTTGAATGCGTTGTTCAGGTGACAGTCTATTCATGACAAAATGGCAAACGAAACTAGTTACAAGACAAGTAACAGCTATAAAAATGTCAAAAATATCAATCAGTATTGCCAGCTCAAAGTGTGTACATTTAAAAAACATGCTGTATGCGGCGGTTCCAAGCAAGGAGGTTTTTAAATCATAGGATATTTTGACACTAATAGATTTTTTTGTCCGAAAAATTTACTATCAGTCTATACTATACCTCCACGTGGGTCGCTTTATGCTTGAAGAATGCTAAAAAACAGTGCTAACTATTATCGGTTATAGAATTTGGCCAAAAAATCATCGAAGAACCGTTTTATCAGCCGTCTTTGTGATGTAAATTGGTTGCCACCCTCGCAGCTGCGATTTCACTCCTTCAAAGACCGATCCTATGTGAATAATCCGAAAAAAGTCCAATCTCTTTAGGCGAATATCATACGAGTGAAAAAAGTTTAGAAAAATTAAACTAACAGGTGAAGCTACTACGAAGCCAGCAGCGGCAGTCACATGAATAAAATCACAACATTAAAGCCATAATAAGACAAAATAAATTAAGTTCTGTTCATTTTATTTAATTCTTAAAAAGATACTTCTATTGGGACCAATCACTCTATTTTGTGTACAAAAGAAAGTTAATTTAAAAAAACTTTGACTCATTACAAACCAATAAGAATTGTTTTAGATCGTCATCACTACCCGTCTTCTTCAGTTTTTATAAATTTTGTTTTTCATATTCCTCAGGTTGCATAATTTTGAATCAAACAATGAGGGTTTCTTATTTCATTTTGGTTCGAATTTAGGCAAATGAATGTGAGCATATCAAAACGATCATGCAAAATAGAAACTATGGACCCATCAACTACTTCAAAATAATTGTTTAAGCTGAAAGTTGAGTTATTAAAACTATATTTAGACTAGATTCACTGTGGCCCTTCATTCCACAGGACATCTTACCTAGATACCGACTGCAGCGTAACCTGCCGGGCTTATTTGTGAATCTAAACCATCCAAGGCGCCACCCAAATGCATGCAAAAATATACATTCAAATCGGTTCAGCCGTTTAGGAGGAGTTCAGTGACATACACACGTATTGTAGAGTTATATATACTAGTGTATCCAGCTGTCGACGGCGAATCGCCCGTATTATACGAGTAGTAAATAAATATTAGGCATTTACATAAATACATACAATAAAGTACAAAAACAAAAAAACATTTTAAATAAACAATTTAAAACTCTCTTACTTATCTCTCTCTTATGACAAAATACATATAGAAGAAACTCTGTCTCATTTCTACACAAAGCAAATTGGACAAACACACATACACTTTTTGCTCCTTAGTAGTATAGATTCGTACGTGTAGATTCGCTAGCTATTTTGGCAATACCTCTAGCCCCGTTACAATCTACCACAAATGTATTTAAGTGATGAATTTAATGCTAGCTTGTAATTGGAGGTGGCGATTCATCCGTCTTTGTAAACCTTTAGCCACCCAAAGGTTTACCTACAAGTTTCTGCAGAAAGCATAAGTTCTAAGGTGGAGGTCTTGTGCTAGTCACATGTAGCTATCAAAAGAACTAACCCAAAAGAGCTACCACATTCGACACCCTTACTCGCTGATGAGTTCTGCCACTCCCATTATACTTTTTCTACCCATATTAAAACAGCTGAATTTTGCAATACAAATATTATATTTCTGCATTTAGAAAAAAATTCATTCATATGTACTTATTCTTAAATTAATTAAATATTATATTTCAAATAATTTTTTTGTTTTTCGTGCGCCTATTTGTTTGAAATACCGCTTTCTTGTTATGCATTCTTCTTGAATTTTATTAAAAGTCTGCAAAAATCATTATACTCCTTTTCGTTACATGTTTTTATTTTCACTATTTCTAAATCCTCTTGTATTATTGTGATTAGAAATTTTATTTGAATTTTCCAAAAACTTTTCAGTTTCTGATTTTGCTAGTCTAATAAAACTTCTTTTGCTCATTTTTTAAAACAAAGTATGTATGTATTTGATTTGAAAATTACTTTTTCTAGATTTCACTTTTAATGTTAATTCCTCTTTTAAAATAAACAAAAGCACAAAGATGATGTTATGATCTTAAAGTTTTTGTTGTTTGAATAACGGGATCTTTGAAAAAATAAAATTGCTCTCAGTGACAAACATTAAATGGGTCGTAGGAAAATGTGTGTTATGCATTTCCTAGTGATAGCGAATTAGCTATCGAATAGTGGGTAGCGATTGTTATAACTACTTCTTAATGTGCACAGATGTAGTAGCCGAGTGGATTAGCCTTTCGTTACCGCTTTTAGTGCATATGGAAAAGCACCTTCACTTCGGTAGCCACTTGTGACAATGTTTTCTTCTTATACCACTGGGTTATTTTACAACTTGAAGCTAATACATGCATGTGTAATAAGCGTGCATGTGTCGTTAGCAACTTTAAACGCTTATAGCTCCCAAAATACCAAACCGATTTAAATAAAATTAATTTTGTGCACATCTCTGTAAAATTTGAAATCAGTTCAGTGTTACGGCTGAAAAACGGATATCATAAAACATATTTGCCTATTAATAGTATAGAAGACAGATATAAAGAAGATAAGGGAACGAATAGATTCATATCGTAGGATAAGAATTTAGACGTAAAGTCAATACAAATTGGATTAGTTCATAAATAGCAATATGCTTTAATAAAATCATTGGAAATAATAAAGTCAATAGTTCCACTGATATCATTGTTGTAGCCATTAAATTGTTAAAAATCATCTGGCAGAAAGAAATCGGTTAATTATATTATTTCTAAAATCACTAAGTCACAATGGTTTATATCTAAACCAAATATGATTTTTTAAGTATTTTCTAGATAATACCGTTAAATACTAAAACAACTTTTAAGGGCCTATGTGACTTTACAATAAAAGTAGTATAATTATTTGCACTGCTTACGTTAGTACAAAGTACTTCAATGATATACAGAGTGGGGCAAAAGTTCCGGAACCATTTTAATTTCCTGTAAATAACTTTGTTCAAAAAAAGATAAGAAAGTTTGGTTTTCATAAAAAGTTTATTTGGTCTTTACATTTCCTTTTTCATTATGATTGGAAAATTATATCTGCTAAATGGTGACCGCGATTCGATGTGCAACTTTCGGCTCTTTTTAAGTAATTTTTCATGACATCCTGCAACATCTCAGACTGAATTTCTTCAATTTCATGACGAGTGTTGTTTTTTATATTTATTTTTACAGTAAATATGTTAGTTAGTTCGTTACGTAATACGTGAACAGCCCCTAAACAATTATTTTGTTTCTAAAATATTTGTTGATAATCATGTCATCATATCCTTGATATATTTTTTTCATTTATTTTTCCACTCACTCTGAATAATTATAAATCTGCAGTTAAATATTTAAAGGTCATATCTTTTGAATATTCATCTTTTATTTCATTTGCATTTTGTTCATCTGGCGTGGTGTTTGTTAAGTATGTTGTAAACAAATTTTTAAAACATTTAAACAGTATTTCACATATTTATATTTTTACTTTGCATTTTTATTTAATTATATGAAAGTTTAAGCCAGAACTTTTTGCACGAGCGATTAATTGTAAACAAAAATGTGCCATATATAGAATAAATGTGTGAATAGTTTAAGATAATATTTGTTAAAGCAACAAATTATTTTTAGATTTGTTTGCCGCTTAACGTTAAGGCAAAAATATGTGCAGCCTTTATTAGAACTGATTGAGAAATAAGAAATTTTAACTGCAATTTGTTTAATCTTCATTTAATGGAGCAAAGTATTAAAAAATATCTAGAAGAAAGGTGTATTTATAAATGTGTGTCTTATAACTAGAAAAAGTAGGATTTTTCTTCTCGTTGGATGGAAACAAAAGAATGACCGAGCAATTTTAATTTTTGTTTAGATCACAACTCGAATGTAATTAAAATGAATAAAATTTTATTAAGAATGACTCGATATTTTAACAAGGCATACTTTCGTCTCATGTTTTATATAGACACCATAACATTTAAGTAATTTTTTGCCAAACACATCAAAAGAATCAAATATTTATTTTCTTGAATGATGCCCTCCATAGACTAGTGGACGGAGTGACACTCCATTATGTAGGGGGTCGCAGATTCGATTCGTTCGGCCCAGGGTGTATCTGCAGACAAGCCAAAAAAGCTTAAACTGTTTGTGTGAATAAAAAATAATATATAAGCACGTTAAGGTTAGATATGAAACCTATCACAGAATATCTTAATTATGTCAATTGATCAACTCCAATGATAACGCCATTTCGTATAAACTTCATTTCATATAAAGTTCCAAAACTACAAAAATCGGTTACGTGATTTATTTGGTGAAAGGTACTTTCCCCTCAAGGGGAGTAATCAAAAATAATTTATTTATTTCTCTACAAAATATAGTTTTTTAGTTGAGTGGTAAGTATTTGCCACTAGCATAACCGGAATAAAAAATTGTAAAGAAGTGTAATCAATTTTTTTCTAATTATTAATAGATGTCAAAAATAAACTCATTTATTTTTGGAAAGTATAAATAATGACTTTCAATTTATTTAAGTATCTAAGTTTTGCCCTCTAATCTTTTACATATCAAACTTTAGACAATATACCTTAAATATGTGTTGCATTAGCGATAAAAATGATATGGTTTTGATCATATGAAGTTTTGTAAATAGCTCGATTTTTTTCACAATCATAAAGTTGCGGCGGTAGATGGCTAAAAAATATATATTTTATAAATATTTGTCTAATGTATGTGGCAACAAAAAGTAACGCGCTACTTCTATTCAATATGAAATAAAAAAACAGACAGTTTTGGGCGTTTACTGCATTCACGAATGTACTCAGAATAAACGTTGCATACGATAACTATTTATCATATGCACCACCGCACCCAATCTGACTAAATTAATTTACTTATTTTGGTAATATGTGTATCAGACAATTTTTCGATTGCAATTCTGATTGAATTTTTTGGCTGATTGCCATAAACAAATAAACTTTTCACATATCTATGAAAGTTTAACGAAAGCACCATTTTGCATAATTTGAACAATTTACATTAGAAATTTTATACAACTCACTGTAACATATTATTTAATTATGTAATAAATGAAGTGATATAATATTATTTATTATATTTCGTTTAAATTTTCCTTTATAGAGTCTCCTTTTTTAATTATGTACTTTTAATTCTTGCTTCAATAAAAACTTTGTTCAAATCCAACATAACGAAGTCAATATTTCAATTCATTCCCCAATGACTCAAGCTATCAATTATGTGTAAAGGTTACGAACAGATTTTTAGTTCAAATGAAATACACTTAATAAATAATTTTAAACGTTTGCCATTTAAGCAAATATTTATCTACAACAAAATTGATGAACTAATTTATTGCCTCAGTAGATTTTCACACTTTGTTTGACAGACCTTGTAAATAAATGAGAAATGGATACAACTGGTTGAAATATAAACACCGAGAAATATTATAAGATTAATTGGAAAATTTTCGTTTGAGATTTACTAAAAAAAAAAGACGGCAAAATACATACATACTCGTATGTAAAATAGCAATTTTAAAAGTAAAATTATTTTCCATTTACAAATTAAAGATTTTAGATAGTTTTTGCATTTAATTTATTTTTCTAACTAAAATATGATTGCATTTTTTAAAATGAAAAATAAACAAGTTTTCGTGTGTTTGAAAAAAATATATAGTTGATTCAAATTCAATATCTAATATTTAAAATAATATATGGTTGATTTAATTTGATAATTTTTTGAACTAAATGTGTTTGCGTACCTCAAAAATAATATTATTTTGCGTAACTATCGTGTTTTTCTATGTTACACATGATTTTCATGTCAGATTATATAATAATGAAATGAATCCATTATTTTGTCATACCAAAGAACAATATTGTTAAAAGCAAACATATTTTGATCAAACACAAAGAAAATTGGGATTGATTTAAATGTTGTTTATATTGTGTTTCTATATAATAATAATACGATTTGAAGTAAGCATATACTTAATCTGTAAAATAAAAAGTTCTTATTTTGCAATGTGCATGTTTTGAAAATATTTTTTTTAAAGAATCTAAACTAAGAAATTTTCGGAGCCTATAATGCCAATGCTTTTAAATTTATACTTACTTTTAAATAATTAAATAATAAGAAATTTACGAATTTTTTTTTTTAATTTTATATGTATTTTTTTAGTTACATTTATTTGTTTTATTAAAAATTACTTTATTGTTGTTGGTTTTTTCTATTACTATAAAAACTTGATATTATTATTTTTGGTATCAGACTGCAATATCTTCAAATTTAATAATAAAGTACCATTTGTTTGTTTTGTAGTCATAATTTGGTTCTATGCGCACAATCCAAAAATATTAAAAATTTGGTTGTATGCGAAATATTTTTTGGAGAATTATATTGTTAAATGTGACCATGTTACAGTTTTTATGAATTTTAGCGCTCCACAGGTACAAATTGGTGCAGGAAGCAAAATATTGCCATCGCACCCATTCACCAAATATGTTTATTGCAATCGCTCTCTAATGAAGTCCCTTCATGAACGGATGCGGACATGTGGTTGACAAAAGTAACTCTGTTGTAGGGACATTTTGAGTGTTTTTATTCGATTTTTGCATGGCATAAATTAGTAATAAGCTTATAGATTCGGCCAAAAGCTTGCAATTGGTAAGTCCAAGTGTTTTTTTTATTAAGCTCAGACTTATGAATGAATGCTTATAAACTTTCGAGCAACAAATGGTAAATAATAAAATTATTAATATATAAAAAAATAAATTAATAAAGTAAATCTTAAATAATAGTTTTTATTTTTTATTTATTAAATAAGAGATATTTTGAGCCATTGTAGCTTTCACAAAAGTTTATCTGTACAATTTTATAATCAATATTATGAATGACTAAATATTCGTCTATTGCCAATACAAGTTTCTGATAAAACCGATCAGTAACCTAGGAGTTATATAATTTTATTAATATTTATTTTACGAAACTCTGCACTGTGAGCTATAGAAAAAGCAAACTTATTTTGTTGGCAAATTTATATTTATTTATGTTTTTTAATAAACTTTTTCCACCTGCTCTGATGGGTATCTGTCTATGGGCCCAGAGTACACTGATATTGAGATCAATTGCATAGCCTCTGTATTTCTGGCTCCAGCCTTAGGCTACAAATGAAACCAATTACCCTGCTCAGTAAAATGAAAAGAATGTGCTGTGAGACCGCAGGGCAGGACATGCGTATAATACATGCTTCAAGGTCTTCTCTAACAAGTCACGGGTTCTACATAATTTCATCTCAGATTTCCCGATAGATAACTAATGATATCTAAGAAGACGGTGTACGGTGTACCAACCCGTAGGCCTTCCTAGACCACTCCTATTGGGTGAAAATAGCCCTTGGGATCTTTTCCAATATGTCGTAATAAAACGCTTCGAATGTCTGCCATAGTATTTTCCAAAATTGTTCCGGTCCAATAAACAGTCAGGAAACTGAACTTGGAGCCCGTAACAAGTTGATATTGTGCTGCTCATAGCCAAGCAGCGAGCAATTTTATTTAGAGATGTCATATACTCGAACATCAAGTATGACGTAATACCACTTGACGTTCTCCTCAAGCACTCTGTAGCTCAAGCACTGATAGGATAGACCTCTTCTTGAAAGGCTGTTGGATACTTTCCTCTTAAAGTAAGGGCTAAGAGTAGCAGCTCCAGTGTATTCCTTTTCGTGTTTGGAGTCATCGGTGAATCAAACTGGGTCAGCTATACCATGCCACCACGTTTAATTCAGCCATTAGTCCCCGCCAGGAAAAGGACCTCAATTCTCAAAGCTTTCATATGACAGTAGAGCTGGTAGTACGCGACCCAGCAGCAAAATATAAGGATCTTGTGCAAAAAGTTCAAAATTTTCTTCGAAGGGAGGCATAGTTGTGGCTTATTTTACGATGCCATTATGGCTTAGTTGCTGTTATAGGAAACATGTTTATTTCAAATGAGAGTCTTTATCAGAATACTCAACGGTTAAGCTGCTCAGTATCGGCTCTTCAATATCTGTTTTCGTAATAGCAGAATCTAGCAAAATATTTTTCATCTTAGCTTTTAAGTCTCCGTAATAATGTTTATATATTCCAATCTAATGGCGTTTTCTTTTCTAAAAAAAATTTCAAAATTTTTTGTCCTTTTTATTGAAAATTTGCAATAGAATGATTTTTTGAAATAGTGAGTTTATTGGAAATTATTGAATATCATTTATGAAGCACAATTTTTTGTTCTAAGAAAATTTTGAATAGGAATTTTTTTTTTGACAAAAAATAAAAGATTTACAATTTTTAAGAAAAATAACGGCATATCATGTTATTTTGATATTCTTTTACAAGGATAATAAACTTTTATATACTTTTAAAGCTTATTTATATAAACAAAGTAATTTTTATATTATCTGCATACACCCACATATAAATATATTTACGTATACAGGGTGTTCCAATAAGACGTTTCATATTGTAACTAATTACAAGTAAAAAAAAATTGCCATTAATAGATTTGGGTCAAACAAAAAGGTTATCAGTGAACAAACACCTATTTTGAAGGTTTTGATAAATCTTATTATTTGAAGGGAATAAAAAAACTAGAAAGACGCTTGACTGAATGTATGGAGCTCAGAGAAAGTATGTTGAGAAAAAAAATAATTTTATCCAGCAAGTCACGGTATTATCAAACATAAACACAAAAAACTTTGAAGTAGGCAGTAAATTTGAGCGGAAAAAATAAATTTTTCGTAATTAATGAATAGATGCTTACATATTGTTGAATATATTATGGTAAAAAAAGTGTTAAAGGCTTTTTTCTTTGGAACTACGTGAAATTTAAAGTCTACGCCAATGGCCTGCAATCGATTCTTCTCTTCGAAGATGGAATTCCTGAAGTTATCGAATGGAGAATTTCATGAAAATACTATAATCCTGCAACCGAAGTCACGGCTTCTATTTGGCTGATATTATAATCCATTATTAACGGCACACCCGTCTTCTTGCAACTAAATAAATCCCAGATGATTTTGTTTTAAAAAACTAGTTGTTTTACAGATCAAAATGAAACTTCCCATAGTTTGGTTGGTTATTGGCAACTTTTTTTTGGCAATACTGCTGTTGCCAGCTCAGATGTTTTCGTGCAACATGTTATACTATGCTCAGACGTGCATTCTTAATTGAGTAAATGTTCGGTTTATTGACAAAATTATTTTAGTGTTCAGACATACAGAATTTAGCTAACTCAATAAGCATTTGTCAGCTGGAAAATAATATTGTTTTTATTTTTATTTTGAAAGTGAAAATTTGTTTCGAAATTTACAAAAACTTAAATGTATTCCCCTTTTAAAAAGATATTACTATTATATAACGGAACGCCGAGCTGTCCCGGTTAGTGCGATTGAGTTTTGTTTATAAAGAAGGAGAAAAAAAGAAGCATTTGGAAATTCAGCAAATTTTAAGGAAACAAAAGCTTTTGTTACTTGCAATATTAGAGGAAAACGCAAATCAAAGGCCTTCTGGAAATATGAACAATTTTATTTAAATCAATCGCAGAATCGCAAATTTACATTCTGGGAATTCAATTGTCATTTCAATGATGACCAGTATTTGTAAAAGCATTTTCATATGATCCGTGCCAGTTTTGACACCCTCTGTGGTTTGTTGGGGATGTTAAATAAAGTCGATACAAAGTGGCAAAAAGCAAGGACACTACAAGAGCGTGTAGCCATCGCTTTGTTTACACTCAGTTCATCTGGGTAGTACAAAGTGACTTCTGAGCTGTTTACTTAAATGTTTCGTGGGTTGAGAGAGTAACCCTGCTGGCTGAGCTTATCAGCCATGTCTGAGAAGATGTAGCCATTTTCTCAGTGTCCATGAAGCCCATCCACTTTGCTTGGCCACATATCAAGAAGGGCTGCCTCACTCCAGCCCATTCTTTTTTCTTTACTTTTACATTTACATATTTTTTAAAAAGAAATTGGATATTTTTTATACTAATAGTTTATTTGTTTTTTATTATAAATTATAAACTTAACATTAATAAATTTACCTCCAACTTGACCCGCCTTTTTTTAAACTTTCTTTTGTTCTATTTTTTCACATTTGCCTTTCTAGATAGCTTTGCTCACTAAACACACTTTGACTCAGTGTTGCATTTCAAGTTTTACTTAATATTTATAACAATTTCATACTTATTGAACAGTAACATAATACAAATTTTCTCTGGAATATTGAGCTCAATCATGGTATTTATTCTTAATAAAGGTGCGTGTCTGGTAACCGTATTACTGTTAAACATGTTCAGTGTGGTCTATAGTTTAACCATGACTCGTCTTACAAACGTACAACGCTGGCAGATTATTGAATTTTATTATCAAAATTCATGATTGGTTAAGAAAGTGTATCGTGCAATTCTTTCATTTTACTATCAGTTTGAGGGGCCTTTTGATTCAGCTATTCGTAATCTTGTCAGTAAGTTTCACACAAAATTTACATTTTTTCCCAAAATGAAAGTGCTGAAGAGTGGTTGCAGCAAGTCAGTGCCACATGCCATACAGCACGCGAAACAATGGCCTAATTGAGAAGCGAGTTCGGTGAACAGTATATTAAGTGTTTGGGGCCTGTCAATTGGCCGCCTAGGTTGTGTGATTTAACGTATTTAAAATTTTTTTTTGGGGCTTTGATAAGGCTTATATCTATAGAGACAAGCCCGCAACGGTTGACGCATTGGAGAACAATATTGAAGAATTTATTCGTAAGATACCGGCCGATATGGAGAAAGTATGCCGAATTGGACCTAGTGTATGACCCATTTGAATCGTAGCCGCGGTCAATATTTACATAAAATCATCTAAAAACATTGATTTATATAGATCGTTCTAATAACTCCAATAAAGATTTCATACATTTCTTAAAATTTTATGTATTTTTTTTATAAATCAAACCCGAAACCTCCTAAAAAATCACCCATTTAAAAAAAAACTAATGAAATGGACAGGGATGTAAGTGTGGATATATAGTTTTATTTAAGCAAACCTCGTACGAAATAAAAAGTTTTTAGCATATTTAAGTTTAAGAAGATAAACCAAAAAAGGCTAATAAGGCTCATTTCGGTTCATGAAATGTGAAGCATTCTACTACTGGTCATTTAAAATGAATAAATAAACTCTAGGAACTAGAATGCAATGAGAAAAGAGATTGATTGCTAAATACATTTATAATTAGTAGATATATGTATGCATTTACGTAAGTATACACATGTGCCAACGCAGATAAAGAGAGGAAAAAAGAAGGATGTTTTCCCAGTCCTTATTCCATGCAAAATTTAGAGATATTGTATGATGTCTTTAACACTTCTTCTTGCAACACATTATGCTCGATCCGCTCCTGCATATATGTATGAATGACTGTTTGCATATGAAGTACAAAGTTTGTACTTTTAATATACTTATTTATAAACTAATTAAAAAAAGAAAACATAACAGTAAGCTGTATTTGGGTTGGTAGAACATTAAATGCAATTAAATGTTTTTTATGTTTAGTTTTATAATGACCTAGTGACCAAAAAGAATGGGGTACCCCCGAAGTCTAATGGATAGTGTACTATACTTTTAATGCTAGAACTGCAGGTGTTTAATTTTTGGCTAGTCCATCAGTGTTTCTTCTGACATGTCAAAAAGGCTTTATAGTTTGTGTTTGATTGTATCAAAAAAGACTCAGATTTAAAAATAATTTTAACATGGCCAGTTTTGACGCTGAAATACTTGGTGATGCGTTTAAGAGATATGAATCAATGATTACAGCGTCTCAATAACCAGATAAATCCGTGTTTTTGAATGGATAGGAGCTCCTGAACATCTATGCTTTGTTCTTTATTTCAAAGATGGGAACTCTATTCTCTAATGTAATTACCGTAGTTGCCAAGGCGGCAATCTACTCTAAGAGCCTGAAACATATCGTCGGTCACAGATTGACAACTCTTAACATGTTTTTTTGTGCTTTTCAGGAGACAAAACAATGTTATTACTACTTTACAAAACAGTGTTAGAAGTAAATAACAAAAACCAAAATTAGTAGGAGAAGGAAGGAGAAGGAAATTTTTCAAAAATATAAATGAGACATGCAGAAGGACAAACACAGTCTTTTGGCATCAAAACCCCGATTAGATTTTTTGCGAATTAAGAGTTGTCAACCTATGACCGCCTATATGTGTTATGGAAACCTAATTTATTTTTATACACACTTAGGCCTCTTGCTTCCTTTAGCAAAGTTATATAAAAAAAAATTATTAAAAGTGCACCAATCTGAATTAACCATTCATAATTAATATCCTGCTTAAAGAATTAACATTTATGCTATTCCAGGAGCTAAATCGCTTCTTCTAAAGATTATAAGCTAAAAATAGATAAGCAGACAGTTATTATGTTATAACTTTCTGTAAAATCGTTATATAATAAAAAATAATTAAAGCTTTCCGCAGGGTTGCTTTTAAATAACTAGAATACAAAGAAGTTCTTAATTCAAATAATGTTTATGCCGAATTATGCCCTTATTCCTTGTTTGAGGTTTTTTAATATTTTTTATTACGATTTACTGATTTTGCGGCAATTTAAAGTTCTTTTACGTTTTTTTGCGAGCTTTTTTTGTTCTGTGATAAAAGCGTTTATAT
Source organism: Gymnocheta viridis (assembly GCA_956483585.1). Classification (NCBI taxonomy): domain Eukaryota; kingdom Metazoa; phylum Arthropoda; class Insecta; order Diptera; family Tachinidae; genus Gymnocheta; species Gymnocheta viridis. The sequence continues at coordinate 61,682,319 of OY101441.1, read as the reverse complement.
CGAAATTCAAGAATTTTTTTTTTCGCGTTATGTTTATATATCGTCACAAAAAACGTAAAACCAAGTAACTTTACTTGTTGAGATTTTACAGTAGAGGGAAGAAGCTTAATTAAATATTTATGTAAACAACCTAAAAAAAGTTTCTTCAAAACTTCGGTTGATTCAATAAAGGAGTGGATCTTGTTTAAATTAATATTAGTAGTTTACACACAGAAAAAAACCCAATGTAAAATCAACAAGAAGAAATGTTGATATCAAGTTATTGTTAATATGAGAAAAAAATCCAATTGAATTTACTTTTAACATTGCTTTAAGTTAAATCAATGGTTAAAACTGTCAATTTTACATTTTAACTTTTACAGAGTTAAAATAACATCAATCAATGTTTAATTTAGTAAATTTCGTTTTTTGTAGTTATAATTACAGTCTTTTATATAAAATTAACATTGCATATAGTTGAAACAAGATTAACTATTGTAAAATCAACATTGTTATAAAAATTAAAAATGACATTGGAATACTTTGAAAAAACTTCTGTCAATTTTAAATATTAACAAACGTTTGCTAATGTTAAATCAACATGTTAAAAAAGTTAAATAAAATTTGTGAAATATTAATAATGACTGTAATAATAATAAAATAAAATTTTTGTATATTAAAAAAAACATGAAACATGTTCAAACAACGTTAAACATATTGAAATTAAATTAATTTATGATAAAAAAAACAAATTCAAAACGTACCGCAACTTTACAACATTAAACAAACATCGATTTTTATTCTATGGCAGCATTACTACGTTTCAGAAGTGCAGTGTTATAAATTTTAAATGAACTAAATTCTTTAAATTTCATTATGTCTGCATCTAACAATGATAATATGAAATTAACATGGTTTGTAGAAAATTTAGCAAGCAGAGGAGAAAATATTAATCTTGTTGTTATGTTGTAGGCGAGTTAAGGGATGAAATAATTTTAAAGAAACTCAAGGAATTTACAAGCTCACTTTTACATGGTTTTCCAATTAGTAATAATTAATTTAAGAAATAAATATTTGTAAACCTAAAAGTATTTGCTATATGTATGTGTTTATAAATGAATAAAGATATCAAAATAATTAACTGCTTTTTACTAACTGCCTGTCCCATTGTTAAAGAACATTGCTTGAGTATTATTTTAATATAACAATCATGTTAAATTTATATGGAATTTCCTATAATTTTCACATCTTTTCATGTTATTTCGATAAGGCTGTAACATTAATTCTAATTGGGTTAATAGTTAATTCGACATTAAATTTACTTTGATTTGACATGTTGTTATAAATTTTTTTAATATTAAATGAATCTAATTTATCTCGAGCTATAGGTAAATTTTTTTTAAAAAACGTTTATAAAGTTTTATTAGATAACCGATATTTTGCCACATCCTTGTGTGGCTTCTTCAGGGAAATACAAATATTTTTTAAATAAAAATTTTTTACAATAATCAAAAAACAAAATATACAAAAAATTATCAATATTAAAATATCAAAAAATGAATAACTTAAATAACTTAATAAATACGTTTGTATACAAAAATAGAATATTATAATAACCAAATATTCAATTTCCGTTTCCGTTCTTATGTTTTTTATTAAAAATTGACCTATAGCTTGAGATAAATTAGATTCATTTAAAAAACAAAAGGTCGAAAAAATATATAAGAATAATTTTCTTAATATTTTTAACGTTATTTTGACATGATAATATCGTTGATTCAGTTGGCATACTATGTCAATGCAACATGATTTCTAGTTGTTTTAAAGTGGGTAAATATTACTTTTATTTTACTTTAATATCATGTAAAATTAACATGAAACGCTTATGAAGCAAAATTGTTAACAAAACTTGTTGAATCAACCTTGTTTTAGTTAATTTTACAATTATTTTTTTCTGTGTGTAAGTCTTTAATCTCCGAAGACAGAGAAGATGTTCCGTCGACTCTTCTTCTTTTTCGTCGCCGCAGCTTCAACATAGGTCATTGTAATTGAGCCCTAACTTTTGAGCGTGCCTCTCTACAGGCCAGTGGCCATTCATTACCGCGATAAAGTTTTTGAGGTGATGTCTGGACATCTGCAGTGCCCGCCTAGTCCATTTTTGATCTATTATGGAACTGGTTTCATCTAACCTTCCCTGATCGGTAATAAGGTGAAGCTTGTGTGCAATAAGTTACTTGCTCATTGGAAGCGAGACATCTATATCATAGTTGAATCGTTTGCATTTAAAATAGATCTCGCATGCGTCAACGATTCTATTATACAGTTTTCATGTAGGACCCTGTGCCCGAGTACCCACTTGAGGGTGACCATTGAATGTCTCGCTATCTCCTCTAGAGATATCCGGAATTCTTGGAGGATTTTCGGTGTGATGAATAAATTCTCCAGGGATCTTAAGGCCGCCTTACTATCGCTAATGATCTGAATATCTTTGCCAGCTATTTCGCATGAATCTTGCGTTTGTGTAGATGGCCGTTATCTCAACCTGAATGACACTGAAATGGGTGTTGCATTTAAGTCATCGTTATTTTCGCCATTAAAGTGCTATAGCCAAGCCTTTTTTCGAAGTATCCGTGATGATAGTTTTAGCATATTTTTATAATTAGATTATATATGGTTCAATTTTGAAACTTGTTTTCCAATTCATGCAATTTTTATCAACTTTTCATCATTTCCGCAATAAAAGCGAATTTTCACGCGCTTTGGTTTTCAGTAATTTAATTAAAAATGTAAATAATAATTAGTCTGATAAATTCATTATTTGCTATCCAATAATATTAAATTGCCGTAAGAAAGCAAAATAATTTTATTTCTTACCATTAAGTATAAAAGTCTTCTAGTGATTTTTATTTATTGCTTAATAGAAATAGAATTCATCGAATAGTTTTTATTTTTTAAATCAGAAAGTATTCATTTCTAAGTTTGTTTTAATTTCAATTATAAATAATTGTTATTTAAAACTCAATAATATGGAATTATTGATATTTTTAAAATATTTTGAAAAATAAAAAATAGTTGTTAGTTTTGATTTTAATAAAATAAAATAAAAATCGTAAAACGAAAGTTTATTGGTCAAGCGTGTAGGCAGTGTCGCTAGCAATATATTGGTATGCTTTAAGTATTTCTTACAGATTGCTTTCATAATGATTTTTATTAGTTTTGGGTAGTTCACGAACGAACTAGTTCAATTGAACGATTCAATCAATTGAACTAGTCGAACTAGATGAAATTTTCATTTTAAATAGTTCAGTTTTAAACTACGATGCCCCGTACACAACAACTTGTATAAATCGGCTTGGCATTGCCGTGCTAATGTTTCTATTTTCCTTTTTTTTATTTGAATCAAAGGCAACCGATGCAAGTATATTTATTATAACAATAATTGTTTATATGTCCATGAGATTTGTCAAAATTCAGCTTAAAAAATTCTTATGCTATCCAAAGTCAAATGACTTTTACTTTGAATTTCTTGCCGAACTGAAAACAGCTGGAGAGTATTTTATCTAATGCGAGTACCTGTGAATATTCTGTGATTTGAATTTGGAAATTTTTACAAATTTGTAACAATTGTTACTAGAAAGCGTTCATTAGCCCAAAAAATTTGCAACGGGAGAGCGTCGAAAGAGCGTAAAAAATTGAGAGACAGAAAAATTCTTGCAAGTTTTTACAAGTAAAATTTTTACTTGCAATAATTATTCAAACAGCTATTTTGTGTTTGTGTTTACAAAATAATATTTCTAAATTAAGTTGAAAATAAAAATGTTTTGAAAATTTTAAGAAATTGTAAGTAATTGTTAGCTTTTAAAACGATAAAAAGTATTAAAAAGATTAAAATTTTATTTTTGTGTAACTTAGGAACAGCAGAAACAAAATAAGATGTCTAATGGAATTGAACTAAGCAACACAGTATCTGGTCCATCAGTAGTAAAGGCTGTTCTTTTTTTTAGTGTTCTAAATATTATGATTACCTAGCTACTCGGTAATTTACACTAAGCAAGCAAATAGTTCAATAAGTTCAGCTGTACGAGTATATTTGTAAGTAAATTTAAATTATCACATAATTTATTAAATTACTTTTTTACTGCTTTTGGGGCTTAATGCTGGCAGCAACATGATATTTTATCTTGGATAAAGCTTTTAATTACAATGAACATGAAAATTGCTTAAATTTATTTCCTTTAAAAATTATATTTAACCCGTTAACTTAAAAATAGATATTTTATTCATTCATTTTATTCAAAAGTAGCTAATCACCCTTATCGTGTTTATCGTATTTGGACTACGCCTAGTACTAGATTAAATAATATTACAAAACTTTTCATTATTTTATTACAAGCTGTACTCGGAAAACGCCAGTCACGACAATGCTGAATATAAATGACCATAATCACATTATTTTTATAATAATATACATATATGAATAATTTGTCCAAAAAATATAGTGGTAGTTCTTGAGTGCTCATATATACCTATACATTACAACACTACTTTAACTTCCAAATTTTTACTGGTAAAGTGTTTATTTACTTTTTCACATTTTTGAAATTTTGAAAAATTTCTTGTTACTCTCTCGTTGTTAATTTTTACTAGTAAAGTAAATGAACACGCCTAATAATACTAATAATTAAACAAAAATTATTCCAAAAACAAATTTATAAATGCCTGGAAAAAAAATGTAGCGACATAGGGCTGCATTTTACTAAAGATGCTACTGACCGTGGCAAATTTATGACACTTTTAGATTCTTTTTAAAAATATGTTTTTCTGGAAATCTTCATACGAAAACAACTAAATCTTACTAAAATTACAAAAAAAATTCATAAATTTGTATAGTGCATATTTCATTCATCTATAAAATATGAATTTTACTAATCCAAATTAAACAAAAAATGTGATTCGTAAAGATATTTTGTTTTCGGCGAATTTAGACAAACGTCATAAAACAAGTATTTACATGGAAATCATTGTCCCAGTAATTACTTTAGAGTAAAATTTCTAATAATACTTACTAAAGTTCTCGTTTCAAGTAGCTTTTTGTTGCATGTATTTAAAATCAAATAGGTAGATTAAGATTATCCGAAATATTCTGAACTATGATTTGATTGGAGAATTGAAATATTTAATTTTAGCTATCATATTAATGTTTGGTTTTGCGTGGTCTAAGGTTGCTTAGATTGCAGCGATTTGTTGGCTTGGATTCATACCATAAGCACTTTAATGTGAACTAAATTAAAGATTCATTTAAAATCTTGTACAACCTTAAGGGAACATTTGAAGTACTATTTATAAGTTTAGTTTAGTTTATTTTAATCAAAATTTTCATTGTTCGTGTGTTTGGTTAATGTCAGTAAAATTGCTAATAAAATAGTAGTTCCTTTCCGTTCTACCAACAGTCATTCCCAAAACTCACTGGCTTTTACCGCCATCATCACGTTTATTTAACTCAATAGTATGCAAATCGAAAGATACTTTAAAAGATTTAATTACTATTCAATCACTCATCTACCCAAGGGTAACTTACACCCTTACGCCATAGTTCAGCAGTGCAAATAACTTTTAGAATATAATCCAACTTCATTATCATTTACCATTTCGTATGATGTGCATGTCTTGTGGTGAAGACATGTCTGTAGACTTAAGATTGTTTTCGAAGCCTGAGAAATACAAGGCGGAAAAATCAAGGCTTGCTAATTAATCTACACAAACACTGTTATCTTTGTTTTTTTTCTAACAAAAAAATACGAAACAAATTACATTAATTTATTTTTATTGAATTCATTTATTAATTAGTTATAAGCAATGAAATGTAAATAAACTTTGCCATACTTTCAAAAATCATCGGAGCATTTAAGGCTACAAAGTTTTCATATGGCTCGACAAAGATTATGCAATCAGTTCAATGTTAAAAAGAGCGATGGAACTAACTGAACGAAATAGTTCAAATTTAAGGATTGAACTAAAATGATCGATCACTAAAAGGAACTAAGATGGCACAAGTCTAATTTTTATGCTTCAAAAATATATTATTTATATTATTATCTCTGGTTTAATTTATTTTTGGTGTAAAATAAACGTATACGTTATCTTCTTGATGTATTAACAAATATTGCTCATACGCTCTCATGTAGTAATAATCTATTTGTGAAGCAAAACTGATTGCATACCTTTACGATAAATAACAAAGATTATCATGCGTTCAGTCAAGGTTCAACCTTTACAGGATTTTTTATTTGTGATTGGTGATAAAAATTTTAAGAAAATCCCCAGGGGATTTTTTTTGGGAAAAAAGTTCTTTTAACAGTGGGGATTTTTAAGGATAATATATAGTTATAAATCTTGTTATCTAGTTGTTACTTTTTGTATTCAAATTCATGTACATATTGACAACTTATATTTCTCTGCTTGTTGACGTGAAAAATAATTCAATTTGCTGTGCAGTATTTATTCCATCTCCTCAAATGTTAACACTTATTAATACAAGCAATATGTACAACAAAAGTGTATTGGCTGATGAAACAGAAAATTTTTGTTCTAAAGTTTTTGAAATGATAAACATAAATACATTTTAATGTAAATATTGAGAGCTTAAAGCATAAATTAATTCTAATAATATTACACAAATGGTTTTAATTAATTAAATAAATTTATGCATGTGCATAATGTTATTTAATATTTAAGGATATATTGGATGAGATTATTATTATTATTTCGACCTTTTGATTATGTTCCAATTTATAAACTAACAAATAACAAAAATCTTAATTATTCAATATTTTTCAAATTTTTTTAAGAAAAAAGTTTTTTATTATTTAAAGAATTCTTACAAATAAATGTTAAATATTCCAAAAGAATCTATCTGTTGTGTTTGAGAAATATTGAATTTGATAAAGCTTTCTTCTATTTCTTATTTGAGGATTTTTGGGGATAAAATATTAACTATTTTATGTAATTTGGGCCACTAACCAGTAATAGAAGTATTTTCTACATATTAAAACTCATATATGTAGTAATATGATTTATAATTTATTTTTGATTAATATTCTGAAGCAAAAGTTTCAATCACTTAATTAACTTATTTAAAATTTAAGACTTTAAATGACATCGGCAGTAGAACATAATGTGATATTTACTTGCATGTTGCATCATTTTTGCTTAGTCATTTGTCATTCGTAAAATCAATAGCCTGGTTCATTTCTATTTAGGAAATTGAAATACATCACGAGGGTTGGATGCATGAATTTTCATTTTCAAACTAAACGACTTATTTAAAAAACTACTAAAATTGTTGGGCAGCAACTTTGTACGCCACGCCAAGCCACAAGCCAATTGGTGGACAATTTTATGTGCTTGTCCAAAAAAAATGAATGAAAGAACTAACCCAAATGGCCAAACTTGCGTCTTCGATTATTAAATAAATTTCTTTTCATATGCAATTATTTATAATAATTTAAAACCATTCTATTCGGCTTGAGCTCAAAAACTGATAGCGTCATGCAAAAGCAATTGTAGTGTAGAGGTATGTATATGGGTATGTGCATGTACAAACAATTAAATGCAGTTTCTCAAACAAAATAAATCAAACTAAGCAAGCAAAGAAATAAAAACAGCACTTGAAAACAACGAACAATAATGAAAGTAACCGAAAATCCGTATTATTATGTCCTTAGTTTTTTGAATGAATGTTAAAATTAAATTTCTTACAATTTTAAATGTTTATTCTGTTAAAAATGACTGAACGGATTACTTCTTGAATAACGTACAGTCCGTTACTGTAACAATATTGTGAGTGTACTAAAAGCATTGAGTTGATAACGCTGCAAACATTTTAGAACTACATGCATAGGAAGTGGGATCTTCCATTTTATTCGTATTTATGTGCACAAAAGAATATTTGCTGCTATCCTTGTAAAGTATAGAGATCTTTTTAATTTAAAATAGCCACCGTGAACACAGCCTTTGCCGCAATAGATTTTCGACTGAAAAAACTGTTTTTGGTGTAATAATGCAGAATCGTCATATCATTCGTTCTTCACATTGTATACAAATTTCATACAAATATCTTTTTTAACTACCTCTGGAGAGGAGATTATTAGTTTAGTTTTCCATTGAGGTGCAATTAAATTAAAATCTTTAAGTTCGTTTTCTGTTAAAGTATTTTTTTGTGTTAATACTCTCCTGCAAATGATTTAAAATTTGTAAAACCAAATTAGGAAATCAGACACAGTTGAAGTTCTTAACATCAACGATTTTGATATGAAGTAAGAAAAACGAGGACTTTTTGTGTGCAATAAATCGCTCTTTTAATTTGCTTTAGCTTTAATTTCGAATATTTCGAAGCTTAACTATTACTTGTCAAACCAATTGACTCACTTGAGTGTGTCCTTTACAGCAAATCTAAAAATAATTTGTTATGACGGCTCTCACAAAAAAAAACTGGTAACTGCTTTTAACTATTTATGAATTTAGAAAAAGAAAATAGACCAGAAAAATTATTAAAAAAAATGCAGATAAAAGCTGTAGAAAAATGATATGGACGTATTTATAGAGATTTATAGCAGCATACTTTGTGGTGAAACATTTAGCAGTACATAAACAGATTTTAACTGTCTGTTTTTGAACATAAAATAAAATTTTTTGGTTTGCAGATTCTATTGAAAAGAAACACCAATTTTTAGTTTTTTTATTGCTTTTTTAATAAGGATCTTCATGAAAACGCTTATACGGCTCGCAAACTGTGGAAACTGTGTAAGTTTCCACTCTCGTAAATGAACTGTCAAAATTTTTTTTAAAATTAAGTAAAACATGTCATGTACATTTGCGAGATATTTTAGACTCATAAACTTGCCCTGTTTAATTGTGCAGATGACGGTTCAGCAGTTTTTTTTTTTTAAATTTAGTTAAAAAATAGAATATTGATATAAAAAATTAATGGTTACAATATCATTACAAATTTAAATTTATGTTTCAGCCTTGACTGTAAATGTTTATTGACAATTTATAATTGAAAAACAGTTTTTTAAATTGACATTATTAGAGTGTCCGTTAATTTATGCGCACTGTCCCCAGCCAACCTTGCGCTCCACTCAAGAATTTCTTTGTATTGAAATACCTGTCAAAGTTGTTGTAAATTCTTGCATCATCAATGCTCCCTGATGTCCAACAACCAAATAGTGAATACGAAAAAGATATTCGCAAATTCCTAGTACTTTCTGCGAATATATGTGCTTTCTGGATACGATTTAGAGGCTTTACTGCCCACTTAATTTCAATTCCATCCACGTACCCAATACAATGAGGTAATACGAGAAAAATACTTGACACCATACTTTTCCGCTCTAAATTGTACGGCTAGTAGCACCTTAATTATTCTATCAATGATTATCTGAAATTAAGTAATAATATATTTAATCAAGTTAATTATATTTGGTACTAATTACTTGAATAGTTCCACCGTCACCAATTCCAAAGAAACTAGAAATTTTGCAATGCGATGCGCACAATCGACATAACTCAATTATTAATTGTATTTCTACAGGAAACTCTTTGCATGAACGGGACTTTGGAATACTTCATAACCTTCAATTATATTTGAAATTACTTGAAAATTCCACAAGCTGGGGACGAAATCCCATACAAAAATTTTTGAATTTGTATGAAAATTTTATTTGATATCGAATGCTGTAATTTGCCACCAGACCTGCACAATTTGCTAAAGTCTGTTTTCTTCTGAATAAGGCAAAGCATTAGACAGAAAATTACTCGATTCTGGATTAGAATTATGAACGAATGGTATTGAGTTCCACACGAGACATTACAGAGTATTTTACATAAAGATTTATGTATATTTTAAGGATTTTTAAAGTTCAGTTAACAAAAAAACTCATTCCTACCGACCAGGGTTTCATTGATGTTTGGGTCCTTAAAATGTATCAAACTGATCAGAAATTGCATAAAAAATGGTATTGAGTGTCGAAGCTCATTTTCTCCTCTGAGACTACGTTAGCAAGCAAAATTATTGCATTTGCGGCCCGGAAAACTCAATAACTATTTTTAAAAATCCTATCCATCCTTTCTCACCTTGTGAATGTTTGGAATTTTTTGGGTCTGCCAGAGTTATTGCGCCGTAGTTTTTCGAAAATGAGCCTGGCACAACTGTTACGATGAGTGGATTGTGCTATCGAACGATAATTGATGACTTTGAATAGCCGGAATTGGAAGATATATTTGTCGATAACTATTATTTGCAACAAGACGTTGCTATGTATCACACAAATAACGATTTTTGCGTTTAAGATTTCCTGACCGTGTGATTTTTGGAAGAAGAACTTATAATTGGCCACCGAGTTCTTGTGTTTAAACAACTGAAGAGCATTAGTTAGATTCCAATGATCCACAATCGATTAGTTTGTGAAGTAATTCGTAAAGTTATTGAGGACAAACTACCGCAAATGTGCGAAATAGTGATGAAAAACTTCATGGAAAAAATATAGTCCTGCAAGCTAAGCTGGTGCGGCCGTTTGGCTGATATTGTTTTCCATTATTAATGGAATATCCTCCTCTTTACAAGTAAATAAGCATTTGATTGTTTTACTTAAAAATACTCGTTGGTTTTACATATTAATATGAATACTCTCGTTGGAATTTCCCATATATTTTCACTATTCTATTAATTCCTGCAACTTGAAAATTGAACTAAGCGAATGAATTCTCAGGTGGCAAAAGGTGCATTGAAAAACACTGTAAAAAAATAAATTAAAATGTAATCAAGCCGTAGCATTTTTTTTATATTTGTATGATGCCTTTTGGCATTAAAATTTTCTTAAAAGAGATGATTCTTGCATTTGAAAGCATAAGAGCTTTCAACTTCTTATTGTGGACTCATAAAATATAAAATTTGTTAAAATTTTTTAAAACTTTTTTCCCGGAGTGTGTTTTTTCCTTTTCGAAATGATGGAGTGAGTCCTCTTTTAAAGATTCAAGATATCGAACTAATATACAATATTGGAATAACTAACTGCTTTTAACTAGGCTATAACTATAGATAATAAAACAGCATCACCTTGTTGCCAAATCCATATCGATTTCTTTCTCTCTTTTTTTTAAGAAAAGTAACACTCAGGCAATTAGAATGCCTACCAACCAGTAGGTGCATTAGCTTCTTTGGAAAAGGGATAGTATATGTGGACATATGGTGGAAATGAGAAAGCTTAATTGTCTTAAAACTCTGATATTGCGCGTTATGTTAGTTTTTAGATCATTGTTGGAGCGCCTCTGCTTTCAAGTATGCGCATTAAATTTTTTTGATTGTTTTACTTCGCCGGCGACTTTACTGCAATACCGACGAAGGAAGGTGCTAGCATACCCCAGTATCGGTTGCTGCTGGTACTGTTCAGTGACCAGTGCTATGCCTTCATCCCCTAAGCACTCCAACTTCTCCAACTACAAAAAAAAACAATGGCACACTAATGCACATCTGAAAAATTCTGGATGTTATGACTTTCCTGAAACTGAGCTCGAACCCACGTTCTTAGTCTTCTTGGCAACTTCCATAAAAGAATGTATTCATCCCTAAGAGAATACCTCTTTCGGACAATTTAAAAAATTGGAACATAAATCGTTTCATCTTAAATTGTTAAACAAGCTTACTATAGATTAAAATAAATTACCACCTTCTCTTCCGATCCCATTAACTTTTGGCCTCCTATACATATTCCTTATTCCATTGGGTATGAATGTTGCCATATCGCATCATTTTAAAGTCAACTTCTTGAAAACAAATACAGAATTTTATTAAAAGTATTTAAGAATAAATAATAAAAAGAAATTGTTCTTAAGGTCTGCACCGAAAAACAAATAACGAAAGGCTTAATAGAATTTCTGTATCACTAACAAATTTAGTCACTAAAGGCATTTATATCGCAGCGGACAGATAAAAATGAAAAATTTGTGGCTTTTACTTTTATATTCTTATGTTGTGTCTATAAATGTTCTCGATCCAGATGCAATATATTTTTACGAAGAAGACTGTGGCAAAATTCCAAATTAGGAGTATACTGATAAAAACTCTAATGCTTTTCAACTGCAAACAGAAACAAAAATAACATTTAATCAATTATTTTACTATTGTGCCTACGCATGTATGTAGGTCGAACGCATGTGAAGCAAAAGGAATGTACACTCAAAAGTAAAACCATTCCATTCGCATTTAAATCAATCCCAGGCCGTGTTAAAAGTTCGATAATTCCAGATTTATTTAAATCAATTACATAAAGATTGTTTTAAGTATGTACGGATTTAAATTTTTTAATTTAAATTTTTAAATTAATTTTTTATTAAGAATTTAAATTAAGAATTTTCACATGATTAAAGAATTTTTTACTCATTTTAAGAAACTCCACAATTGGTTATCTAAAGTAATCCCGTTTTCAGCTTGATTAAAGTACATTTTATTGTTCTTGGTACTAATAATTTTGAGAACGACTCGTACTCAAAGTAAGTAGAAAATACTTGAATTTAGTCCGGCGTTTTACTTTCTGTGTATGTACCTTTTAAGGATATCTTAGCACGCCTAACCAATAATTGTTGTTATGATTTACAGCCACATATGCCACGACTAATTTGCCAAAACCATCCCTTTAAAAGGAAACATTATCATAAGTGTCAAACAAACACAAGTAAAAATACACATACACATTCAGCTTACCTTAAACAAGTTTACCCTGACGCATATTGTCTTGAAAAGCGGTAATTATAAAAGAAAATATTGTATTACCTGAGAAATAACCAGCCTCTGCTTTTGATATTATTGATGGCTAACGAATTGTTAGTGGTCCCCCAATTGTTTTGTAACAACAATAATGGCTTCTTGTCCATTAGTAGTTTGCTATGGTTATTGCAATAGCAATTATAGTAAATATTTTATACAAATTATTGAGCTGTTAAACATAATTTTGTGTATTTGCTATAATTGTGTATTTGGATGGAATTTCGTATTGAGTTCTACTACAAATTAAGCTCTGAAGATATTAGTAATTTTGCTTTAGAGTGTATAATATGGACCTTTGTTTGCAAGAGAAGAAGAAACAAATTTGTAGTGACAACACGTGTGTAGTAATTTCAAGATAAATAAAAATTCAAGTCGTAATTTAGCTCTGGGTGGGAGAACAATACTTTTATCGCGTCGTCGTAGTTATTTTTTCAATGCGGCCAGGCATTTTGTTGTTGTCTTGCTTTCGCGAATTTTGCGGTTCAATTGCCTTGTTTAATATTTTTTCTTGAATGACCCTAAATAATTGCGGCTCTTTCTGGAATTTTTCATTATCATATGCAATCGTTTTGTTTGTTATGCATATATATGTACATATATGCGTATACATAGGATCACAAAACGTGTGCTCGATCTAATACAACCACCCTTTTTGATGGCTTGCATGATTGTGGCAGAAATTTGATGAAACTTTTTAATGCTTGGACACTGACTTAATAAATATTGGAGGAATAAAAATCGAGAAAAAGAAAAAGACCCCGCCACTCTGTTCACTTATCATGAGTGGCGGCATTTAAATCTAAATTAAAAAAAAATAAGTCATGGAGAAACTAATAGGTGGCATTACTACGCCATGTGATAAGTTTTTGCTCTAGCATTGTTTTTCCAATCTGATGGCAGTTTTGTTTATATTAGAGATGGGCACCGCTCACGTGATTAGCTTGAGTCGTCGTAAGTAATTTTTTGTTTCAATTACGCGAGCGTGCATGAACGCGAGTGCAAATAAATTGAGCGTGCATAAGCAGATTTTTGACGTGATTTTTTTTTGCTATATTGTTATTTTTTCGTATACTTTTTTTAATTAATATTTATACATAATTACTTAAGGGTGCTGATGGCTGAAGTAGTTAGCGCGTTGACTGCAAAGCAAATAATGTCTAAGAACGTGGGTTCGAGCCCAGCTTCAGACAAGTCATAACATCCATCATTTTTCAGATGTGCATTAGTATGACATTGTATTTGTTGTTGTCGGATTGTTTAAGTGATGAAGGCATAGCACTGGTCACTGAACAGTTCTGGCAGCAATTGATACTGGTGTATGCTAGCGGACATCACAGGGCCCTCCTTCGTCGGTATTGTAGAAAAATCGCCGGCGAAGTAAAATAATTAAGAAATGGCTACAGAGCTTAAAACACATTTAAGACGCCTACTTGACATCAAGGGCGCTGCAACACTGATCTAAAACCTACACAGCGCGCAATATCAGAGTTGTAAAAATTAAGCTTTCTCTCTTTCACCATCTGTCCTCTCTAACTATCCCTTTCCCAAGGAAGGTAACACACCTACGGGTGAGTAGGCATACTAAATGCCTGAGTGTTACTTCTCTTAAAAAAAAAATGGTTTTAAGTTTATGTCGAAAGGAATTGTTTACTCATTTCTTTATTAATTTTAGATATTGTTTTTATAAACTAAAATTATTTTTACTAAGAAAGTATCATTGGAACAGTCTATTCATCGGACTAGCGGAATGGATTAGTGATAATAATATTTTTTTAACTATTTAAAATTTTTTTTTGTGAATATTTTGTGAGTGAGTTTTTGTGATTGTGCGTAACTTTTTTTGCTACTCACGTGAGCATGCATGAACGGGAGCCGAAGATATAAGGTCGTGCATGAGTAAAATTTTTTATCGCGATTCCATCTCTAGTTTATATTTACAAAATATCCAAGCTTTTGTTTGTTCAATTTGTGTTTATTTTTTTATTAAAATTTTTACTAATTTCTTATAGGTACTTATTAATTTGTTCTTGTTTTGAGAGTGCCACTACCTTCGATATGGACCGCAATACTTTCAAAGAAATCCACACTTCCTTGTCTTGCTCATTAGTAGCGTCCAAAAATATCAGTGGTTTCTGTTAACTTATTTTATATAATTTTTGTTTACAATAATTCTTGACAAAGGGTTAGACATTACACAAACAAAAATTAACGTACAACGCTGGCATATTATTGAATTTTATTATAAAAATTCACAATCGGTTGAGAAAGTGCATGGTGCACTTCTTCCATTTTATGGTCAGTTTGACCGAGCTTTTGAGGCGACTATTCGGAATCTTCTGACTAAGTTTCGCACCAAATTTATATTATTGAACTTTAAACCACCAACACGCAGTAGAGTGCGGACAGTGTGGTTGATGACCGTGTTGTTGATGACCGGCAGAACGTTTTTTCTACCCAAAATGGAAGTGCTGGACTTGGCTGAAGTTTGGTTTCAGGAAGTCAGTGTCACATGCGTCACAGCACGCGAAACAGTGGCTCAGTTGAGAGGGAGTGTTCGGTGAACTGTTTATTTTACATTTGGGGCCGGTAATTGGCCGCCTAGTTAGTGTGGTTAAACGTTTTTAAACAGTTTTTTGTGGCGCTATGTTAAGGCTCATGCCCATAGGGACAAGCCCGCAACGGGTGACGTACTGGAGGCCAATATTGAAGAATTTGTTCGTGACATTCCGGTCGATATGTTGGAGAGAGTATGCCAAAATTGGACTCAGCATACGAACCATGTTTACATATTGAATTATATTCTTGCATGTTGGCTGTTTTCCCTTAATGCCACATGAATTTCATTTTATTCGTCGGATTTTGACATTTGACTTTTGAATTTTCAAAAAATTTATAAATTAATTTAAATTAAAATTTTTAACAAGTCGAAATATTAGCTTTTTTAACTTTCAAGACATGTAACTCAATAGATTTTTTCTGATCAACACCGTCGATACTGTGTGAACAAGCACAAAATATGTGTCAAACGTTGTGTAATTTTTATCGATTAGATACAACGTTCTTAAGTTTTTTTTGGCAATAGCTGCAAAACAGCAAAAATACACACGTATTTTGGTTGTAGCTAGAAAATGGAGTTAAAAAAAATTGCTGCGATATTCCTGTTCAGAGAACCCTAAATAAGCTTAGAGGCAGTATATATTTTGTTTAATTAATCTTTTAAATTAAAAAAGAAAATAAATAGAAAAAAATTGTTATCACGTTTAAACTTTTGTCTTAAGAGTATAATTTTGTGAAAATTAAATAAATGGTTGTATATTTTCCAAATGCCCATTAAAATTTTTAAAAGTGATAATTACTTTGGGTTTATTTTTGGGATTTTAAGTACATTTAAAGACGTACAAAATGATACCATATTTTCTTAAGATATCGAAATTTATTACCGGCTTATAATTAATTATAATTAATAAAAATTAAAAAATTGTTTACTTAAATTTTAAAAATCGATGTACTAGTACTTATTTGAAATAAAGCAATTAAAATTGGTATCCGATTGCTGCTAACATGTACCAAATTATATGGAAAAATAACTGAAATCAAATAAGATTGTATGGAAAAGAAGCCGTTATGGAATGGAATGTTTCATGTACAAGCAAGGTTTTTAAGTTTTTTTTTTCACAAATCCTTCTAATCGCACGTAAAAAAAAAACAATGTAAAGCGGACACAATTGTCAATGTCTCAGGATTCCTCAACTTTGGTCTTGATAGTGTTGATTATTGCTGTTTAAAACTTAAACTTAAACACTCTTCTATGATGATTAGATTAATTTTCGAAGTATTGTGTCTCTATCCCATTGTGCCCCATACAAATAGACCTGAATAAATATCATTATTGAAAAAAGAATTAGTAATTAGTAAAACAAAAACTCTGCAAAAAATATATTAAAATAATGCTAATAGATATTTTGTAAGTACATTACATAGATTATAATAAAAATGGCTATTAGTAGGACATTACAATAAATATTTCCTTTATTTAGAAACAAAATTTAAATAAATAGAAATTTAAATAGCATCGTATCATATAGTCGTATATTATAAAATAATAACATGTAATGTTATCCCTGCTGTGAGCATAATATTTATTGAAGAATTTCACAATTAAGACAGCGCCCATCAAAAATTGTTGGTTCGAAATACGCTTTTAGAAAGTATGTTTGTTTGCGATATTCCTTTCTATCTCAACATAAAATTTCGTTTCGTTCAAAATATTAAAAATGGATTGAAATCGTGTCTCTTCGTCTTATTGTGCCATTCAATTGCGTTATCGTTGAACTCTGATGTTGTTTGTATGAAATTGTTAAGCAAAAAAAAGAATAAAATCGTGTGCATTAGTTTGAGTCTCTCTTTTCTATTCAATAAGTGAGAGATTAAACTATTTTGTGCTTCCAAATAAATTGAAAGATTGTCTCCTTTTTTCCCATCCTCTGAAATCCTTCAAAAGAGAATGCAAACTTTGTTTCTACTCCAAGAAACTAATTTTTGTATTTTGCTAACCAGTAAAAACAGAATTTCAAACTCGAAAAATTTAGTTTACGAAAATTTCAACAGCAGATTCGTCAGCAGTCAATTCTATAGTCATTTCTGTCTATAGAAATTAGGAAGTTGTTGATTATTAAACAAAATACATTCCAGAAGCCTACAACAAAACTGTTTTTTCAATATATTTAATAAAATTTTTTAATCGAGATACGAAATATATTATATAAAAATAAATACACAGAATTAGATGATTTTTGTAAAATGATGTTTTTGTAAAATTAAACTTTACGAACGTTTACATTTTATTTGAAAAAAAAACAGGGAATGAAACTGAGCCCGAACATGAGCACATACGGTTTAGGTTCACTATTAATAAACCTTTGAACCCGAACCCGTTGAGCCCAAAAATTCAGCAAGGTTCGGGTAAAAAAAATACTTAATAAATTTATTAATCGAGGTTGCCTTGATACCTTTTTTCAAAGAATTTTAAAACGTTTTATTTTTAAGATTTTTTTAGCTAGTCTATACACAGGCATTTCATTGGTGTTCATGCCAAATCATCAGTAGAGCTTAAAAATAACAAATAAAAGTTTCAAACCTCTTATCTTATACAAAAACTCTCAACACACCATCGTGAATTTCAAATGAATTTGATATACATATATGAAAAATATCAAACACTGAGAAAAGAAAAACATATTTTAATATTTTGGACGCGACATTAAACGGAAACGCCATTATTGTATCAGATTACATTCGCATTACCTGCTACGCAAGTTAGCGTCGAGAGGGCCTTTTTAGCCTTGAAATTCATTTTATACCCACAAAGAACAAATTTAAAAGAAGAAAACTAGAAAAATATACTAATTGTAATATGAAACGCAGATTTCTTCGAAAAATAAATTTTCTTGTAGTTTTTTTAAACTTTGCACCAGAACCTTGAACCAAACCGGAACCCGAACCTGGGGGGAAATTACGGCATTGGATATCTAACGAAATTTCATACAAATTCAAAAAATTATGGGATTTCGTTCGATATCGAATGTCGTAATTTGCCCCCTGTACTATTTATTTTGATTAACCCGAACCAGAACCGACCTTTTTATGGTTTAATCCCCTGAAAAAAACTAATGGCGTTTTCTTTTCTAAAAAAGTGCAACATTTTTTGCCCCTTTTTTGAGAATTTGAAATATAATGATTTTTTGGAATAGTGAGTTTATTAGAAATTATTGTATCGTCACTTACGAGGCAAAATTTTTGCCTTAAAAAACTTTGAATAGCAATTGTTTGATAAAAAGTAAAAAAAAATAATTTTTTTTAGAAAAGAAAACGGCATAAAATTAAAAAAAATTGAGTATATTTTATGTAAATTTAAAGCTTTTGGATACGTTTCACTTTAAAAAATCAATCCACTTATCTCCATGTATTTTACCAATTTCATAAAATATCCCAGCAAAAAATATTAGGTTTTTGAATGCAGTAAAAAAGTTTGCACGCCTTCCAGTTGTGCGCTATTTTGCAGCGCTTCCGAAGATGAGCAAATATGTATTTCTTTGATCAAAACAATTTAAACTCTCATCCATTGAATAAGTGAAAAATATTCAAAATAAGTTACACGATTTGATTTCTAAGTTAAACGAAGGTATAATTAGATGACGCACTGAAATCAGGAAACATTTTTCTTGCTTTAAAAGAACCGTGGTGTTACGTCGAAAAGCAGAGCTCCCAAATGGGATTACAGGGCCACTATCCTACTGAAGACAGAATAAATCCTTATTACTCATGAACCGGTCACGGTACAATTTCGAGTAGTAAGTGTTTTGTAGTCGAGGAGGTATTCTGATAGTCAATCCTTCGGTCTGACTGCTATCAAAAGCTCAATTTAAAAATAAGATCTAGCTTGTATTTAATTTGTAGTAATTCGAAAAAAACTTTCAGGCAAAAGTTTTTTATAGTCAATTACATGACAAGTCACAAATTATTTATATAAACAATTAACATCGCGAAGCAGGTCCTTTCCATATCAAATGTTAGACCGGCCCCTGTCACTCCAGAATAGTTTTCACTCAGACTCCTTTATATAATTTTTAAATCTCAAAATTGTTTTTGCCTTATGTGCTGTTCATGGAATCCAAGCAATCAAAAATGAGTGAACAATTTGTATGAAAACCACTCAGTTTTTCGAGAGGTCTCAATACATATTTTCTAATCAAGTCGATTGCTTGGATCCTATGAACAGCACATTAGTGTTTTAGTGATCGACAATTTTTGTCTATACGTTTTTTGTGTATTTACTTTCACCTCAATCACCGTCAGCACTTTCAGTTACATGTGTGAAAATGTAATATTTGGTTAAAACGTTTTTCTATTGTTTGCTCAACAAGACAAAGAGGAAATGAAACCCCATAAACAGCATTTCACAGCTTCTCTTACCAAATTGTGAACGAAATTTTGTGGATAAACAATTAATTTTTATGTTCTTTGGCATGAAATTTATGTGTGGCATTTGGAAAATTTTTACAACAATACTAACATTGCTCGGAAAACAATGAAAATTTAGCATTGTGTGAATTAAACCAATAAACTAACACATTCTCACTTGTAAAATAATAAATAGTATCCAATGCCCTTAAACCTAAGTATTCATTCAAGTTGAAGTACTCGTAGATGTTTGCTAATAAGAACCTAGATGTATACATTCACACAAACTTGAAGAACTTTTTGAAGTTATTTAAAAGAGTCCTTTCTTCTAGACATATTGTTTCTGGTTCTTAAATGATTAGGACCAAGTGGAAAATTTTGTTTAGAGGATTTATTTTGCAATTACATACATTCTTATTAAAGTTCGAACAGAATTATGATTGCAGGAATTGTTAACAAAAAGGCTTAGCAATCTACATACGAATCTCTACGTTTATATATAATAAAATATAATTTTTTAATTTTGTCAGCTTCCTACAATATTTTTTATAATTTTTGTTATTATTCTGAATGAAACCTTAGGACAAGTGTCTGTAAGTCCCCACCAGTAATGCCAGTTTTGCCATTTCGAGGCCAGATTTAGCCTTTTTTCTTGTCTTTTAGCCTCAAAATTTACGTTTTAGCTTCGTGGCTTTTTTTTGCCTTTTTTATTATAAAGTTACCGTCAAAAAGGCAAAATATTTATTTTCTACAGAGCTAAAATTACATTGATTGAAATCCAATGGCGAAAGCTTTTAAGTTAGAAATGGACATATGTATGTTGATTCAAAAGTTGAGTTCTTAGTGAAGGTGTGAAAATTTAAGAATGCGGTCCAAGAGGGTACACTTATTGATTTGTTTAAGCTAGTAGGATCTTTCAATAATTGGTTTCATTTTGATATGTAAAAAAAAGAGTATTTAATTGTAATTGTAATTTGCACATTTGCTGCTGAATGTCGTTGATAATTTCAGGAACTCATCTTTGATATCATGAATAGATTGTGGGCCATTGTTACGTATATTCATATTTTTTAAGAAACCCCAAATAAAAAATCTAAAGATTTAAATCTCAAGAGCTTGGTGGACAATTGCGATCGCCTCTTCAACAAATCACACGGTCAGAAGACTTTTCATTTAAAAGACCGATGGTATTGTTGCTACTGTAGCGCCAGCTTGTTGAAAAGAAGAATAATATTTTTAGTTGAGAGACGTAAACGAGTTTAATTTTTCACATCATTGAGCTGTCCCAACTGCTAAAATTTTTCCACTAGTTTCACTGAGAAGGTGTTTGACGACGACGCAAAAATGTTTTAGTTTTGCGAACTGTAACCATTAAAATTTCACCATATTTTTAGTACATTTTAATAATTTCAATGTAGTTACAGGTTGAGTCATGACAACTGTTAATATAGTGGGCTATTGAAAATAAAACGTCTTATTGGACCACTCCGTAGCATTACCTTTCAGTAACGATGAGATTGGAAAATCATGGAAAGAAATCGAACTAGAATTGATGTGCTGAATGGTTTTTTATACATTCGCTGCTCCTTAAAAAAAGATACAAAAATGTTGTCATGATTTAGTAATTTCCGGTGATTTAATAAAATTTTTAGACTCTCCTGACATGTATCATAGTTCCGATTTTACAGGCGATGAGGAAATTATGATGCCTATTCGGCATTGCATAACAATAATAAATGCACATAAAAGTATGTAATATATTAAATACATATATTTTTGTTTTTTTGTTTTAAAGCAGATATACTACTTGAATATATTTAAATATTGATACAATTATTTTCAAATCATAACTAAATACAAATATTCTGTTATATTTTGTATCCAAACTAAATTGAAGATATAAGAAATACCTGATATTTATGTTATATATATATTGATTTATATGAATTTAAGAATATGTGGACTTTTATCATTATTATTTTGGTTATGTGCTTGAATTACATTTGTATGAATAATTTTTATTGGGCGATTAAGATTTATGTGGCCTTTTTGAAAAGCCAACTTAAATTCTTTTTCCTCCATCTTCTAGCAATAGTGGTCACCACTTTTGTCTACTATGTTGGTGACATTGTCAACAAAGCGCTTACGTTTTTATATACGCCTTTAAATATATAAAAACACCATTTAACGTTTTCGTATTTTTTAAATGTATTAAAAAATAAGGTCGAAGGCAGCTCCCGGACAACCTTAAGCCACAAAAACTGGAGCTCTGTAGCAAAGCAATGTTTCTTCTTAATTTTTTATTTATTATTAGTCCTTTTTAGCCTTGTAATTTTTTCTTAATAAAACTTTAAAATTTAACAAATTATGGATTACAAATGTACTAGTGAATAACTGATTATAATGAATACATGTTGTCCCAAAAGAACTACCTAAGCAATAGTATCAATGTCAATAGTACATTTTTACTGACAAGCATATGTTTCATGTCTATAGTAAATAGCAATGCCTGTGATAAGAACGGTACAGTTGCACTATTGAATTTTCCTGCAGGCTTTACCAATACTCATATACTAATTCCAACTTTCTATAATAATTAGGCATATTAAAAAGTATGCGTTCTTATTTCATAAAAGTAAATAATGTTTAAGTGTATGACGCGCTATCACCTTTTGTGAGTGATTATCATATTTGCCACGTGATATACCAAGCTTTTGTGTCCTCAACCTTTCGCCCGCAGAAAGTACCGTGATTGCAAGATGCCAATAGATTTCTTTACTATCAGAGCTTGTCTACAATAAATTGTTTTTTTCCACAAGAAAAACTTTGGTACTGGTTCATAAAATATTACAACAGAATGCCAAATCATTTCATACTTTTAAAGTTCATCTTTTAATAATTCCTACTACGCTTCTACTAGTTTTCATTTACTAGAGATTTTAATGCAACCTTGTAATGGTTGTGCTAAACTTTACACGCACTCGTATAATTATATTTATTGTATTTCACCACATTATGACTGTGTTGTTTTGCGTAAAGTTTTAACTGAAACGAGAAAAGAATTATTTTGGAGTAAAAATGGATGATGTACAACAACCTTTTGCGTAAATGGAGCGTGAGTTTTTAATGAATGCAATTCAAGCAAATAAATTAAATATTAAACGGAAAATTGAAAAAAATTTAGAAATAAATAAGTTGCATTAAATAAAGTGCAATAATATCATAATATTTAAAATTTTTAACAAGCAACGGGGAAATCCTTATTTTGCGTGTAGAAAATCCTTCAATAAGAACTGCAGGAAAGCAAATTCTCTATATTTTAAAAATCTAAAAACTATAAAGGACTTTGCTTAAGACAGAACATTTAAAAAAACTGTAGTACCGCAATCTGTAAAAAAAAAGTTCTAAATGTATTCCTAGAATTTATAATAGGAAAAGAGGTTATGGCAAAGCAGATAGAGGAAATAATATTCGTAATCATTCGATTTGAATTTTTCAATGATGAAAGCGACAAAAACGACCTCTTCTGGGAGTTTATTCCACATACTCGCTGTACGTCTAACAAATTAAGTTACACTGTAATGTGCAATACAATTCACTGTTCAATCGAACAAAATCAAATAAATGCTTAATAAAAAGTGCGTGGTGCGCAACAAAAAAGGTCTGATAAGAGAGAAAAGTTAATAGCACGTACCATTTCAGTAAAGATACAACAGTGATATACAAGGCAATTTTAAATATGAACAAAAATTATTAAAATATGCATGCAAATATTCCCAAAAAATCTTTAAAATATGCACAAAAACAATGACTAATCTTGTTTAATCAGTTTTATTTAAACAAATGTTCATCACAAAGTATAATAATATATTTCTTCAAGTTTTGAAATAGAAAGAATCTTCGATTTTCGCACAAGATGGTCAAATATATTGTAAATATACGTTTAACATCTTGGTGAACGTTTGAAGTCCAACATTTCGATTAAATACTTTGTTAAGTTTTTCAATAAATATATTATTCTGAATATTCTGAGGTTTTTCTTTTACATCTTCTACGACCGATAAACTTTCATGTAAAGACAGTCCTCGGGTTGCTAATTTTATTTTACTATGGCAAATACATTCAAAATTATCTTTAATATATGGTAAATCTATTTTTACCGATAATTAAATAAGGCCTTTGCATTACATATCGACTCTGCCTCATCATCAGCTTATTTCTATAAAGGCATTAACCAAGATCCCCATCTAGTGGGTGGTACAGGGTTTTTTGAGGGATTGATCATTCTTAGGTTCATAGAATGATACGAGAGGGCGCCTGGAAATCAATTAAGACAATAAGTTTATTTGGAAAAATACTACATATTATACATGTATATAGTTCCACCATAAGAAAAACGTTTTTGAAATTTGCAACAAGTGAGTTAACATTGCAAAATGTATACGAACAAAATCTGCCATTCTATGCAACCCATGAGCCAAATATGTAACATGCAACGTAAAGAATTTTTAATGATCGCATTCCGGAGACGATGTATGGAGCTGCGTCAGTTACCACAAGCAATTTTTGTTAAAAGGCGTTACCAACCTGCGTAATATGAAAATGCAAGCAAGTTATATAAAAAGTACTTCTCTTGCGATAAATTAGGAAAATATGCAAATGCATATTTTGCATGGAAAAAGCATAAAAAACTCTCCCTGGTGATATATATAATATGCAAATTAAGTAATGAGCGTGATGTCACTTCAATATAAAAAACACCCAAACAAATTTCTTTACAAGACAGAAAAAGCTACACAAAAATATCGAAAACATTTGTATATATTTTATATTAAGTATCCTAAAGCTCATTATTTAATTGCTCATATGTAAATGTTAATATTATAAATAATGGCATTATTTTGTTCATTGAATAAGTCTGGCTAAATTTTTAAGCATACATGATTACAAAGTCCAATAAGGATATGACATCTTAAAAAACAAGCTATCACTTCCTGAAATTTGTAATTTGTTACAATTTCTTTACAACGATGTTATATTTTAATATTATGTTTTGTTTTATTTTTATTTTTTTTATTTTTTTTATTACTTAATATTTGCGCGTAATTAGTTGAACTTTTGGCGTGAAT
Source organism: Gymnocheta viridis (assembly GCA_956483585.1). Lineage (NCBI taxonomy): Eukaryota > Metazoa > Arthropoda > Insecta > Diptera > Tachinidae > Gymnocheta > Gymnocheta viridis. The sequence goes on along the minus strand of OY101441.1, from coordinate 61,657,428 downwards.
TCATCTAAAGGCCTAAAAGAGTTTAACTACCCATACTATTACATACATTGTCGACCAACGACAATGTAAGTGCGACCCGTCCAAAGTCTGTATCTAATTCCTACTTATATTTATGCAGCGTTGGCCTAGGCTGTCAAATAGATCCAACATTACCGACATTGTTAGCCCCGGTAGGATGGGTCCAATTACTATGTTGATACGGAGGACATTAAGATGTGCGGAGGCATCCAAATCAGATGCTTGTGCAAAGGCTGAATCGGAAGCAAGTTTTATATGCTGAACTATTTTATTTTAAATGTTCCTATTGAAATAATAGTATACAATCTAATGTATTTAAATTTATACCAATTTGGGGACTGCTGAGTAACTACGCACAAACATTAATTATTAAAAAGGACGGCACACGTTAAAACTCCATGCTTACGATGTCATAGATGGTTGAATACTAAGAAAGTCAACTACAAAAGACAAAAACGAAGTAAACAAAAATGGAAAATTTGGAAGAAGCGGGTAAGGAATACTATATGGAGTAATCAATCATGAGATATGTGAGTTTCATACTAACCGAAATTGATTTAGCTTGTAGAAATGAATAGCTGCAATTTTCATATTCTAATTTGTCAAATAATGCGATTAAATAGTTTATATTACTAGTAACTAGTCAAAAGTTGTCAAATCGAACAAATAACGCGGATAAGGTGGGGTAGCGACCTCGAAACCAGTAGTGATCTGTTCTGCTAGTCTGATGGATAAATTGTTCCACTGATTACATTCTGAATAAAATAGTGAATTTTTAAAAAAAATTCTTAAATTAAAAAGAAATGGTTAAACTCAGATTTGAACTCAAGCTAAAAACTTATATTCAATATAAAAACAAAATCATTTATTTCTTCTCCTTATTTCGGTTTAATGTTTTTTTTGAATATTTTTTATTTGCATTTTAAGATGAAAAAAATATTTTTTTATCGAATTCTTCATTATATTTAAAAACAAGATCGAATAAAGTATTCTTCTCTAAGACTTTCAAATATTCAATTTCAATTTAACATTAAATAGCAAATTAAATTTTTTTTCCTCAATATTTTTTTATTTTTCAACGAAAAATGAAGAAAATAAAAATGTAAATATATTCGCACCAACAGAAGCAAATCCTTTTGAAATTTCTTTTCATACTTTTATACTGTATTGAAGTCATTGAATCCACATCTGATAATCCAAAGGATAGTAAATCAAAGACCTTTATTAATGGCGTTTTCTTTTCTAAAAAAATTAACTTTTCTTTTACTTTTAATAAAAAAAATGCTTTTCAGATTTTTTTTAAAACAAAAATTTTGCCTCATATGTGATGAAACAATAATTTCTAATAAACTCACTATTTCAAAAATCATTATATTGCAAGTTTTCAATAAAAGGGCAAACAAATTTGCACTTTTTTCTAGAAAAGTAAATGCCATAAATAAAAAAACATGAACTATTAGGAGTCCTGCACCGAATGCGAATATTCAGTCTTATAAAGGAGAAGTATATGTTCTATTAATGTACACGTGTTTGCTCTACGGGAAGCGGAGAGATTCGTTATTTTTTATCTCAATTTTTTTTTTGATAGACCCATTACAATCTTAACATTACTTTTTCTGGGTGTTCGGAATTCACATTTATATTGTTATTAGTTTTAAAAATAAAAGTCCTCTTGAGTATTGAAAAATAATATCATAATGCAAGGCATTTTTAAGGCTATTCCATGAGCTTTATCTTAGTTAAACATATAATATAATACTACATATAAACGTAATTTTAAGAAAACTGTGTTATTTTTTTATGTTTAAAACCATGTGGCAGGTTATGATTTAAATCTAGCAAATGAACCCTCTCAACTATTCTTTGCAAACTTGTTTGGATTTTTGCCAACTTAATGTGTAGTGCTAAAGGCGAAGAAAAATTAAGTTTTCTCCGCAATACCCCTACCGGTACATTTTAAGTTTGTTGAGAAAGAAGCAAGTAGGTTTTTATGTTGTGTTTTGTTAAAATTTTTTATCTAAACATATAAATTTTAATTAAGTTTTTAAAGGCATATAAACGCGTAAAAGTTTTATCTGTTTGAAAATGTGGGTAAAGGTTGGTCGATAAACAGCCAAAAGCACCAAACAAATGCATTATGAAGGGAGGCCTCCAATTTCTACTGCAATTGAATTTTTGTTATATATTGTTTCTTTTTTTTCAATGTTTATTTAATAAATATTTAGAATAATTTACTATTAGTAAACTTCAAATGTACAAATAGCATAATGATTATTATTTTTTTTTTCATATATATCCAAAGTCCCACTTTTACGAGCTCTCAAGTATAATATATAGTTTCTACTAAAGTTAATTTTTCTCAAACTTAATAATAACATAAATATAATAATATATTTTTAATAAGTTAGTTGTAAGCAAAAAGATTAACAAAAATATTACTTGTATTTCTATATATTGTTTATGAATAGAAGAGCGCAACCAATATAAATGAATCAAATTAAGTTTACATTGATTTCCAATATATACATATACTTTTAACGCTAAAATGGCTTAAATAGCATAAAGTAAATTTTACAGAAGATTTTTACATTTTTATTTCATGATATTTTTGCGGGGCAAAAATTTTAACTACTGATCAAATGCAACGCAGAATTACTGGCTTACTTAAATCAAAACCAAATACCGTAAACGTGTAAAATCACATGATACCCATACTGCTGTGCTTAAGTAAAAGGCAGTAAAGTACAATAATAAAATTACAGAAAACTTACAACTAACTTTCACATATTTCTAAGCGAAATTGATCCTTTTATAATAATAACTAAATGATTAAAAATATAATGCATGACGTCATAGAAAGACGTTGTAGTTTGATTTGAAAGCATAAATGCTCAAGATGCCCAAAATAATTGATGATCTGTCTTAAATTTTTGGTAATTAAAAAGCAGTAAAATATTATATGCTGCCTTTATTGTACAAAACAAAATATTTGAACAATGAAAAATTGCAATGACATTTCTTTCCTTATAGCAATATACAAATTTATATTATAAGCAATAAAAAGTAAATTATTTATCTGTTTCAATAAATAAGAGAGGTGCATTTTTAGTTTGACAACTGGAAGAGTTTCGGAAAACAATGTGTATATTTTATTGACAAAGACTTTCCGTAATAAACGCTACAAAATAGATTGTAATTTCAGTCTCATTCCTATTTGATATGTTAAAAAGCCATGAAAGAAATCCACATTACAAATCACTCATTACACGAAAGATTCGTCCTTTATATAAATATATTAATCGCGATTGTCTCAATATCTTTTCTCAAAGGTTTTCAAAAAAACCCTTAACAAACAAAATCTTTGATTCTCATTTTATATATCCTTTATGTGCTCGGGATCGAAAACTTACGTGGGTGCTCCAATGACTACATTCGTAGCAATATTATTTTTGTACTACTTTGTCCCTATGAACAATAAAAAAAGTATGTATGTATAGTTTTATTTTAGTTTTCTTTTTATGAAAATTTACACAAAACTATTGCAAAAGCTTAAGTTTGTTTTCTGGAGCAGCATTTCCACAATATATAAGTGGGGGAAAATGCATCATACATTGGTTTCTTACACCAACTGCAAGTCTTGCGCATATTTTTGCGCTTTCCCATTTCACATTCTTAATATTGCACAGGATGTACATATTAGCAATTTATCGCCAGACATTTCAGAAACTGATAACAAGGTGAAAAGGAAAAATTTGAATTTTTCAAGTGCCCTGGAGATATTTCGATGTCGCGGCGTTTTGGAAAGTAGCCACCTACTTTCGGAATTTCTGAGCGATGTTCAATTGCTGGTATAAACATCTGTTTCGATTAGCTTCGCAAAAACTTTCTGCGTTTGTCTGTTGTCCTAAATGTGGTTATTATTATTTTCTATATAGCTTATATATACGGCTAAGGCGGATACAAATAATAAGTTAAAAAATATTGCCCACCTCCAGCGCAATGTTTTACGTATAGTAGAATATGCAGAGAACATATTCCATTACATTACATTAACGCCTCCTTTCCTTGCGTTAAGTATAAACTGCACCTCATATTTAACCACTGACACAATAGCTTTAGTCAGAATTATACTAGATAATATTACAACTGCCTTTCCCTTTATTGGCACAAAGGATGACAGTGCAAACTTTGAGCCCGAACAACCAAAAACGGATTTCATCTAGTGCAATGGTTTTATTCCGGTGAACTATACCAAAAATTGCAAGACAAATAAATGCCTCCCTTGTCGGAAAATGATTGATTTTTACAACATTCTTCCCAAAATTTGCAAATCGGTTTTCTTTGCATACAAATCACATAGTGATTATAAATGTAGACCAGCGGTCATGACATAGTCGTTTTAAATATCTTTGCTTTGGCACCTCGGAAATAAATATTATATAAGATTTTAGGGAGCTACAAAAAACACCTCAAATTGTTTTACTGACAGTTAAAATTTTTATTCGCTAATTTAATCAAAACAGACAGTTCGGTCACCCCGCTGAAAAAGTGTAACTTGAATTAATATCAAAGATAAACTTGATTTAATATCAAGGAAAAAAAATACTGCATAAATAAAAAATAAATAAATAATTGTAATTGCATAAGTTGATAAAAAATGCAATGCAATAGCTTTGCCGCGGCAGTCCCCGAGTACCGCACGTCTTTTTTTTATTTAACTTACGTATACGATTACAAAATAAATATTTTCTATCTAGTTTTTATTTTAATATATTTATAGATTAAATGTTGTATATTGTGTTCTATCAGTAGGCATCGTTTTAATATCGCTCTAGGACACACCATGCTCATGCAACTCGTTCTCAATTTGGTATCTCCAAGTATTCACAGATCTACCAGGTCTCTGGATCATTGACGTTTATATTCGACGGACTTTCATTCGCTGGTTTTCTCATTATGTGTCCTAGCTAACTAAATTTACACGATCGGATAATCATACTTAAAGGAATTGGATTGGTTAAATTCCACAGAGCCTAATTTGATATCGCGGCAGGTCAAAATATCCTATGCATACACCTGAGGTATAGGCTTACAATAGCTGGCATACACCTAAGTTCACGGCTCAAAATATTCCAAGTTACACAGTCATGTAGAAGCATAGATATCACGTTGCTATTAAAAACGTTGATTTTGGTGTGATTTGATATATTTTTTGGTCCCCAGAATTTATTAAGCATGCCATACGCTTGCTTTGCCTTGCAAAGTCTATTCTGTATATCTTCCTGGCAGCCGCCTCTCTTTGAAACTATACTCCCCAGATAGCAAAAAATTTCAACATCGTCAAATAGTTGGCTAGAAAGCTGGAAGTTCAAATTACATGAAGAATTTATGCGCATTGCTTTAATTTTATTGATATTAATTTGCAATCCCGCTTTGGCCGCACATGTAACAAAGGCTTGACTCTTGGTTTGCATGATAGTGCGGTGATGGGATAGAAGATAGATGTCAGCTGCATAATCAATATCAGCTAACCTATCATGAAGGACAAATGAAATACCATGATGCACATCCAGACAATGGTTCACAATAATGTCAATTATTATGTTAAATAGTAGTGGAGACAAAATATAACCTTTACTCTGATGGTTTTGCTTGCTGAATCCTAATGGAGTATGGAACAAAAGGCGTTGTAGTACTCGTAAAGCTCCCTAATGAGATTAATTATCTTCTTAAATATCGTTATGTTGTAGTGTGTCAAATGCACGTGTGAAATCAACGAATACTAAAGGGGTGAGCGCCATTCAACCGATTGTTCTACAATTATCCTCAAGCTATTGATGTGATCAATGTTCTCGTCTTAGCTGTGGTTCAATAATATATGAAATGCGATTATGCAGGATTTGGGTTATGATTTTGTTTACTATATCCAACAGAGTAATACCCCACCATTTGGAGCAGTCTTGCGAAATTCCTTTTTTTGGAAGTTTAATTATAAGGCCTTCTCTAAATTCATCAGGAATTTTTTTCTTTTAACCAATAATTTGAAATTAACGGTTCCAGTAACGTAGCTGTTAGGGTGATGTCTATTTGCAGAATCTCGGGAGGTATTCTATCAGAACCTGCTACTGTTGTAATTGAAACAAATAATTTCTATTCAAGCACTTGAACCTGAAGGCAATCGATGAGTGATCAATAATTGCACTTGAATGTTTTACTATTTACAAATTATTAGTTTATTAATTTTTGGTCTTGTTTATTAAATATCAAAATAATAATTAAATGAAAAAAATGCAATATATGCCGAATTAATTGAGCAGTTACTGAACTTTAAGTAAAGATGGGCATCGCTCACCTGGTTAGCGTGAGTTACGTTTCTGTCACCTGAGCATACAAAATGTGAGTACAAAAAAAATTGAGCTTGAGTGAGCGTGCATGATTAGATTTTTAGCGTGATTGTTTCGTGATATTTTTGCTTTATTTTAATTATTTCAGAGGAACGCTCGGATAATATGTCCAACGAAACTTGCAGTACATCAGCTGAAATTTTTCTCCCTCTGATATCAGACGTTGGTTAGCATGAGGCCATTCCGAGGGAATGGAAAGATGGAATCATAGTGAAAGAAGGAAGACTTAAAAGTCTGTAGGAACTGGCATGGCATTTGCATAATATCAACATTGATTGCAAAGATTATCCTTAACCGCATCAAAGATCATCTAGAAGTTTCGGCTTCCGAAGTGGCTTTTCCTGAACGGATCATATTAAGACCAATTGATTATTGACCAAAGCGTCGAATTTAATTCAAACCCGCATCTACTTTTCATCGATTTTGAAAAAGCATTCGACAGCATTAATCGAGATTGCATCTGGAATGTTTTGCATAGAAGAGGTATTTCGTCAAAATTTATAACCCATATAAAGGATAGCTACAACGGCGCAATAGGAAAATTATCCAAGTCTTTTAAAGTGTTGAGTGGAATATGCCAAGGCTGTATACTATCACCACTTCTATTCCTACTTGTCATCGAAGACGTACTATCTTCAACCCCGTTCCAACGTAGGCGTATCCAATGGCGAATATATGGTAATTCTTTAAACTTTCGAGGCAATCTGATTGGCACAGACATTAAAATAAAAATAGCTAGAACCAAATGTCTCACTCTTCATGGGAACAGTCAAGAACTGATAGCTGCAGGCGGCAAGATCCCTGCGATGGTCGACCAATTATGTCATTTTGGTCGCAGGAGATGGAGGTACAGAGTTGGATTTACTAAATAGATCTTTTCGTCATATGATTTTAATAAAGCCCTAAGTTACAAAAAATTCAAAAACGACTTCTTGGTAGTTTTCGATCCACCATATCAAAGTGCATGTCCCTGGAAAATTTTATGTATTAAAATTGTACTAATTCGTTAATAAGAAATAATCTTAAACTAAAAAAATTTTGAAAAATGTCGCTTAAATTTTCATATTAGAGAGTTTTTTGCTTGTCCTCTAAAATTTTTCCAATGTATCTTAGGGCTTTTATGAATTCATATGACGTTTTGTTTTATGACAAGCAACCGTTTCCAAGAGTTGAATAGTTTGTTGTTGTTGAGTGTGGGTTCCTGGCTCAACTAATTCTGGAGTAGATCTGGGAGACGAAAATTGACTTCAGGGATCACCGTCTCAATTTAAAATCCTGGAGACAGCGTGTGTTTGCCGAGAGTAGTGGTACCATTAACTTCTGCTAACGCCGCTGCCGACTTGACTCTCAAGGCGACTTTTCGACTTGAGGTACTGTCTGTCAGGGTATCGTGCTAAGTAAATAGTACCTAAGAAAAATCGTTTTTGATTTAAATAAAATTTGAGAATAAGTTTTGTAACGTTTGAACGAACAAAAATTGTTTTATTCACCGTTCAAAAAAAAACAACATTAACGACCTTGGACTGCGCTGATCTATCCCAGCTACCAGCGGAAAACGTGTCGTTACATTTGGCAAAACAATAACTTATGCCCACGTAGCAAGATCCAAATATTAAATTCCAACGTTAATTCCATCCTGTGACATGACTGCACCACTTGGAAGATTACCAGGGGTGTTACCTATCGATTTCAAACCATTGCAAATCGTTCTCTTCGACGAATTTAACGTACTCTTTGGCCTCGTGTAATAAATAAAAACAAATAGATGTGGGTTGTGAAATCCGAATAAATTAATATTATTTTCTTTAAGAAAATAGTGTTGAAACAATTTATCCATCAGACTTGCAGGATAGATCAGTACTGATGGCTACACCACTTTATCAGCGTTATTTGTACGTATTTACCACTTTTGATGATGACTAGGAATATCAACTACTTAACCGTATTATATAACAAAATAGAATATGAAAATTGTTACTAATCATTTTTACAAGTTGAATCAATTTCGGTGAGTACGATATTATCATCTCTGATGATTAAATATTCTATATATTATTACTCTCCCGTTTTTCCAGAGGCATTGGATGGACCGATCGAGCTGTTTTCCATTTATGTTTAATTGGTTTTTGTATTTTGTAGTTGAATTTCGTAGTAATTCATTCACTGGGACAACGTAAACATGAAGTTTGATTGATGCCATCGTTTTTTAATAATTAATGTTTTTACGTACTTAGTTGAACCGTTTTTGTTTTTTATTGAAAGGAATTATTTGCATTAACATTAAATCTTTTGTTTTAATTCAGAATTTTTTTTTAATAAATCAAAATTTTTTTTATTAATAAAGTATTATTGGAATAATGAATTCATCAGATTAGCAGAACGGACCAGCAAACAAAAAATGAATCAAATACAAAAATGAAAAAAGCATAGTATTTGAAATTATTTAAAGACGAAATTTATATTAATCGAGATTTCCTCGATATCTTTTTTCAAAGATTTAAAAAACTTTTGTTTGTTGAGGGTTTTTAGCTAGTCTATATACATGCATTTCATATCGAGGCAATCTCGATTAATATAAATTTCATAATTACCTAGTTAAGATTTTATTTTCCGTTTTGCCTTATTAAATATTTTTATTGTCACCCAAAGGGCGTCTAATTGTAAAAATGGTTGTAAAGAAAATAAAATAGATTCATATCGAATATAATAATTTGTTTGTTGGGATTTTTGAATAAGTTTCAAAGCATACTATGCTTATACTATTGTAATTTTTATAACTCTCAATGAGTTTTTAAAGGTTTTTGTATAAGTAAAGAGGTTTGAAACATTTAAAAATTAGGTTTAAGGTCTACTGATGATTTGGCTTAAGCACCAATGAAATGCATGTATATAGACTAGCTAAAAACCCTCAACAAACAAAAGTTTTTTAAATTATTTAAAGACTATAAAATTGCAAAAATATACATATATTAACCCATTGCGGGTCTCAACAGCCACGTCGGCATCATTGAAAAAACTTTAATATTTATTATTTAATTAGTGATGGTAAAACTTGAATATTGATCGTGGTGAAGCAGTGTTTGCTTTAAAAACAACAAATGATACCATCCACAATACAAATAACTCTCGAATCCTTTTTCGAGTCATAATTTCTATAAATACAAATTTGAAATCACATTCAACCGAGCCACCTAAATAGTGGCGGATACATGCAAACACACATGAACACTGATGATGGGAGTATAGCCAACAGGACCATACGTCCCGTTTTGAATGGGACCGTCCCGTTTTCAGCTACTTTGTCCCGTTGTTCCCGACAAAAACTCGTGCACGCAAAAATTTCCCGTTTTCAAAAATGTAAGACCAAATCTTCAAATTCGTCACAGATAGTTTTTTTAATATATGTATGTATGTTTGAATACATCACAATTCTAGCTAAAAAATAATTTCATGTAAAAAATATTAAAAACGATTTAACTGAATTTCGTATGAATTTGGTTGAATTTGGTACATAAACTTAAATTACTGTTGTTAAAAAGCAAATGATAAAAAATTTAACCCCCTCTCAAAATAAGAATACGTTGCATTTTACTTGTACGTCGCCCGTTAAACTAATCAGCAAAATAAAACAAAAAAAAAGACATTGCAAAAAATAGAAATTGCAGTTCTATAAATGCAGCAATACAAAAATCATCTTCGGGTATTGAAGCAGCAGGTGAAATTAACGAATTAAAAGAGAATTTGTTTCAGAAAGAGACAACTTTCTTTCATATTCAGTACGCGATTTACTTGAAAAATTAAAAGAAGATGGGACTATTTATAACAAACTTAACATAATTGGACAAATTTAACAGAACTACCACAGTGGGAAGATGTTCAAAAAGTTCTAGATACATTAATTGAAAAAGAGCATATCGATTGCAATAAAGATACGGACGTATTCGATGAATATTCACTCGTATCTGAATCGTGCTCGTGTTTTTTATTTGTTCGAATAAAATTTCATGATATTTTTTTTGTTCGAATAAACGAATAATTTTAAAATTTTGTTTGAATAATTCGAACGAACAAAGAACAAAAAATTACGGTTAAAGCAGCATTAAAGAGCATATCAAGTTTGTTCTTTTCTTTGATTTTTGTAAATAGTTCAGATCATCATCAATACTGTTAACAATTTTTGCGGTAGTACACAGTTTCTTACTTTATTTATAGACTTTTTTAGATCTGTTAATAAAACGTTATCAGTTACCTCAGAAACGTAATCTTATTCTTTATCGTATTTGAAGTCATTGGCAAAAATATTTTTATCACAAAATAATCGTGGAAACAAAGTATTTGCGTACTTCTTTTTTTAGCTTATTGTGGCATATTGTAAATAGCTATTATTGGAGGGGAAATTCATAGAATTCAGGAATAATATTAAAGTATTTAATGATTTTTTACGTCGTTCATTAATTATTCGAATGTTCGATTATTCGAAAAAAGTTGTTCAAATAATTCTTTATTATAAATTGCAAAATGCTTGTTCTTTTAAACAAAAATGAAAAAAATTGTTCGAATTATTCGAATAATTTTCATTCAAACGACAATTCTACAAAATACGTACCATTGCAGAAAATTGATGTATGGAATCAACAAAATATTTCTACGGAAAATCGTTGGGTGGAAGATGTAGTATTTAAACATGTTAGAAGGAATTACCTAAACCATGCAAATTATAGTTGGATATATTTTATATTTGCCTATTACAAATGCGGCAGTTAAACGTGTATTTTGTTTGATGAACAAGTTGTGGACCGAAAATAAAACTCAATTAAGGGTATCAGTGCTTAAGGCTATGTTAATTATTAAAGTTAATATTAAAAAATTCTTCCAAGAGTTTCACACATATTTGAAATCGTCACCTAAAATTTTGAAACAAATTTGTGCCCCTGAAAAATATAACAATTTAAAAACAGTTTTTTTTGGTATTCTTTAATTTTCGTTCGAAATGTTTCTCTACAAATAATTTTTATAATATTTAACTCTGTCAATGTCCACCTCTGTCTCATTACAGAGCCATGTATCTAGGTAACTCAACTTTACCCGAACTCGCAGACCTTACGGAATGCAATCTGAAGGAAATAAACAAGTTTATTCGGAAAACCGGTTGGTTCAATACTGACCACAATATAGGATAGCCAATATTTTTTATTTTTTCTCGCTGTCCATAACGGGCATCACAAAGGGACCTATTCTTCTGGACCCAAGTGGGCCGGTTGCTTGAAATCGGTAGCCTGTGCAACCTAACCTAACTATTATTAAAGAGAAGAAACAAATAAATAATTTCGTAAATATATTTATAGTATGTTTCCACTACAGATTGAATGGAATTTAATTTCCTTCCGTAATTATCTTGCCCTAGCGTCCTGTTTTCACAACATATGCCCCAATGCACGAGATATTATGAACTTATTGTGGGGCGATTTCGATTAGCAATTAATAATCGCAATAAACGGAGCTCACGAATGCAGCACTCCCGGCATAGTCGCAGGCAAAATTTACATAAAATAATTTTTAAAAAGCAAATGACTGGCATTCATTGATGATTTACTTTTTTTTGTCTAATTTTGAAATAATTATTCAATATTTGACAAAGAGAAATAATATCTATTGAATTGTTATTATAAAGGTTTAAAAATTAGCGGATTATATATGCGATTTTGTATTGTTCGTTATAAGCGTGTACATTTATGTGTTATATTATTTTAAGTGCTTAAAAAAGAGTTCGTTATATGTTCGCTATAACTGAAGTTCGTAATGTTAGAGATCGGAGAAGTTGTTCGCTCGTGGTGATGTTGATTCAGAGTTCCTACTTAGTCAACTAAACTTCAATGTTCCTGTAAGACCTACCCGCAATTTTGAACTCTTGGCATTCAAATACTACCGTTCTGTATATGCTAATAATGATTCTTTTCGTCGCGCATGTGTTAACTTCAATAAATGCTACCATATTATGGACTTATCTGAGAGTAATGATGTACTGAAGAGAAAAATTACTTTATATCTAAATTGTTGAACCTATTATTTTTATATATAGTTCTATATTTGTTAGTCATATTTAGTCAGTAAGGGTAAAAAAATCTATTGACATAATAATAAATAAATAAATGAGTGAAAATAACTTAGATGTAGTGTACGTCATAGGCGAACTTCACTGTTTTGTGTTCACTAAAATCATTTTTGTCTAGGCCGCAATATGCCGACTTGAAAATGGAAACCACAAGACTAAGTTTTGCACAAGTTCTTTTTTTCGGTTTTAACATCCTTGTATTATTTTCATATAATCAGCTCTATCATCATGGACACTCACGTTTAGGATTTTTACCAAAAGACTGTCATATCAAACAGCAAATTTGCATAATAAGATTTAAGCAAAGACTTACAAATATAGGAATCTAAAGCACATTTTATAAAGAAGTATAAACAAGTGTAAAGTTTCTTTATAATTTATGCTTGTTTGTTCAAAAAATGCCTCTCGAGATTTTTCTGTTATTGTATTTTTTTGTAGACGAAAAAACAGTAGACACTACTTGAGTAGTAGATAAGAGCCTGTCAGATAAGTATAGTATAAGTTTAAATTTATATGTATATATTAGCTGCTTATATGTCAAATCTTTTTTTATTTAATAATTTAACAAAAAGCCAAGAGGAAGCAAGAAACTGGTTAAGAAAAATGTCATTAATTTTCTTTACGTTTCCGGGTCAATGTTAATATGTCTGTATTGTGATAAAAGAAACTGAAGAACTCTCAGATATAAAAATACTTTAATATCAATTTCGGTTGAGTAAACTTATGTAATTCAAGACATATTCAAATAAAAAAATAATATTAGTGCACTTTTTTGTTTGTTTTATTTTTTCAGTTTACATGTTCAATATATATTATTTATTACGAAATTGTTGACCTAAAAATGTTGAGAAATAAATAATTTTCCATTAACACCATTTACATAAATATTCATTGGATATAAGTATTATTTGGTTTTAATCTGTTGATATATCGTCGACGCGAAATTATCTTCGCGTGTATCACAAAATCAAAAAAGACGAGACAAGACCGCTTCTTGTAAAAAATTAAGACTTGACAAGTCAAACCTGACGTGTGTGAACCGGTTTTAAGATCCTGAACTTGTGCTCTGGAAATAGAGCGTATTCGAATCATGTAATAATTTTTTTAGATATATATTGTTGAAAATTCAAACTGAACTTCCCAAAGAATAATTTTTTGGAGATACGTGAAGATAACTTCGGGACGACGATATGTTTCTTAAATAAATGTTTTGTAAATGTTTTTAAATTAATTTTTTTTTTAATATTTATGTTCAATGCTTTATTGACCGATAAATAAATTTGTAATCATTAGTAATATGCATGAATTCCAATTATACGACAATTTCTAGCATCAATTGTACATATTCATCTGTATAAATCTACACATTTCTCTTCGTAAGGATATTTATGTGAATACAACTTGGTTTTGTTGTACGAATGTTTTGCACTCAATTGTTGTTAGCTTGGAAAATCTAGTATTTAATTTGTAAACATATTAGTTTAACATTGTATAGCATAACAGATGATTGGACAATTTTGTAGATGTGGAACACTGAACTAAAATATCCTTCGGAACACGAATCTATCCCTGCAATAAAGTTAACTAAAAATTATATTCAAGTAAACTACAACGACAATTGTTCATTTAAATAGCTTTAGTTCAGCTGATGAGAATAAAATATTGACCTGTTGTAAGCAAGAGATAAATTTTAATTAAGCTTATTAAATGTCTAAAACTTTTATATAATTGAAATATAAATTTGAAATAATTAATAATACAATAGTCATATTTAAAGTTGAAGAAATTTGGGTGTTAAGTGAATTTATAAATGATTGATGATAAGTGAACTGAAGATATAACAAAACATTAAGTTAACAATGAAAAAATAAATTATTTTGCCTTCAAGGTTGATATATGGGTATTAACAAAATAATGAATAACCGTACAAGAACAGTGACGATCATTTGATCGGTAATATGACTGGCATTGCTGATAGAAATATCTATCATCACGTAGAACAAAGTTTCTATCATTTTCTTTAGGGCAATATGAAAAAAGCTGATGGAATCTTTTTTGTACGTGTGATTTTGCATCCCTTTCTATCTAACAAATTTTATCGTACAGGGAACATACCCGTATGTATGAACCGCTCACTCTTATGGGTTTTACTGATCAGCGTTGATACAATTATTAGTCACATTTGACTAATCAACCTTGATGTACATATCGGTCGTCGCTGAGTTGTCAAACTTAACTGACATATTGGTCACCGCTGACTTGTCATTGTGAATTCATTCGTCACTGTTCTTGCACATTTCAGTTGAAATAAATCGCGATTTTTTTCAATTCAGTTGTTGCATTATAATTATATGTATAAGAAAATAATATGTACAATGTATTGCCATAAACTCAAAATATGTGAAAAATGCAATATAATTGGTCAACGTTGGCGAATTTTTTTATCACTAATGACAGTCATATCGTCTGTCACAGGTTGACAACTCTTAACTCGCAAAAAAAATCTAATCGGGTTTTTGATGTCAAAAGACTGTGTTTGTCCTTTATGTCTCTCCTTTGTGTTAGTACGTTTCACACGGTTTAGTAACGGAGTAGCAACGTTTTTTTTGTCTCCTCAAAATTACAGAAAAAACATGTTAAGAGTTAAATTCCTGTAAATGTATTAGTATGAATATTGTGTACTTATTAGTTTCGTTCATCTATTTCTTGTAGAGTAAGATTAAAAGAGAAGTGTATTAGAGAATTTTAAATAAATATACTCAAACAAAAATTATAAATTTTGAATCATAAAAATACTCATTCATGGACAAGAAACATTAGAAAACAAAATAAATGTACAAGAAATCTAAATATAAAATTAATTTAAAGGAACACGCTACATATGAATGCGCTACAAATGAATGGTTTTAATTAAAATATATGTCACATCATATTCAGAAATTGTTTTTTATAACCGAAGATGTTGTAAGATAAGTTGTTGGTTTCTGATTGCTGGGTCTATTTCGCTGTTGGCTTATTAGCTATCAAGCCAGTCTCTAAGAAATTTTTTCGCACTGCACTGATATCGCATTGATACTCAAATATTCCTTTGCTATTTGAAAAAACTTTGGCATAAATTGCTTTGTATTTTTCCCACTCTGCTAGTTGACTTACACATCGATCACAAACAGGTCTTCTCAAATATTGTCAAAGTTCAACCGGTATACCGCTGAAATATCGTTGTTTGATTTAATTACACAGCACGACACATGATTTTCCGAGAATTGCACGTAAAGCTAGCCCTAAAATGTAGAACTTCTGCATCACTCGTTTTGTCAAGTTGGCTGCATCAATAATTTAATGGCCACGAATTTTTTTGCTCAAATTGGATTTTGTCAATTTCTATATTTTAACACGGTATACCCATTTCCCTAATTTTTCATATTTTTTGCTCACAAATAGGCTGTTTTATTTTTCTTTATAGAATTTATTTTGAATGTAAATAAAAGTTCCAATTAATTTTACAGATATTCTTACACAATCCTCGTTGAAGTTGTACATTGCATTCGATTTTCTCCAAAATTTCAAACGTTTCCTTCATAGTTATGCTGAAGCCCAATGGAATGGACGGTTTTTTTATTTCTTTTGTCCAACAGCACAGCCTTCAAATTTGAAACAGAACAGTCGATGTATAAACGCAAGTCGCCAGCGAATCAATCCACTCCCATATTTTTCACTAAACCTGGGATATCATGGCTGTAAAGAAAATCAGCTTGGCGTTTTCGGTATGATTTTGCGCTGACATTTTGCTCTGTGAGTTTTTTTTTCGCTTCAAAAATTTTGTAAAAAATTTTTAATTTTTTTTGTGATAGTCCCATCTAAGCCACAATGCAATCCATTTCAATTTGTGTTACCGGTTGTGGTGCATTATATTCAATATGTGTTGTCCAATCTGCATCATTTATATTCGTAGGATTGGTGAAAAAGGTGTCGGCTTGCAGGGTCACAGTATCCAGATTCCGAGGCTTAGGTGGATTGGTAACAGCAGCACGTTGTACTGGAAGTATCGCACTAAAAGCGAGAATGTGTACTTTTGTTTTATTTTTTTTTTCTGTTTAATCCATAACCGGAATTTATTAATGCGTACCACGTGGATTCATCAAGTCCAGTTAGGTCTTACACCTAAATTAGTGGATTCATAAAAGAAAACTGCACACCTATTCCATTTACCCACATTATAAGCGTATTATTACACTCTGTGTTCGGCGTAAAACATGCACCACTTAAATCTGTTTCATCAAAATAATGACAATACACTATTTTGAATTCCTCATTAAATAAGTTTTGTCGATCCTGTTTATATATTTTTGGGACGATATGACAACAATCATAACAAAAATCATCCAAGTTTCGTTGTTTATTCCACAGCCTTTAAATTATTTATGCAGCCAACTTGACAAAACAATTGATACAGAAGTTTTTATTTTTGGGGTTGTTTTCACTTGCAATTCTCAGAATTGAGTCCCAAATCAAAGTGCTGGAAAATAGTGTACTGTGTTATTTGTGTTTCAACAATATTGTTGTGGATTTCTCTCAGTCCACATTCAATGTTTTATTCGGCAGGTATGCTATTGAGACTGCTTTGTTCGATCTCTGTGTATGGGGCTAATTCATGATTAACGTGCATAGCTCTCAAAAAGTTGAAAATGTAATTAGAGTATTTACTTATTTTTGATACTACATTTGATACGATTCCATCGCTACTAAAGTGAAATTTTTTGAAACGCTGGTCCAAAACAGTTGATATGTTCACTAAATACCTTTTCTCGATATTTTTATATTAAATATCAGCTCAAATGGTTAAAAAAAAATAATTTAAGAACCCAAATAATCGATTTCAGTATAAAATTTTAGACTTAAGTCGATTGCAAAAAATAGATCTTATGACACAAAATCAATTTTTGGTTGGTGGCATATTCCTTATCACAGTTTTAAGTTAAAACTTATATGTAACTTAAATTTAGCCACCAAATTATTTAACCTTTTTACTTAGTTTTATAATAAAAACTACCTCTGATAGATATGGGAAAAAATTTAATTATGAAATATGATGAAAGCAGCAGCAAACAAATCAAATTTCATTTTACTTTTCGGCTGTTTCAAATACATATGTATATTAGGCAAAAGAAATTTGTCTTCTTTCGTAGTTTTTTAATATGTTCTAAAGCATTAAAACTGCTTATCAAAAAAGACACTTCTCTATTTTGGCTTTTACTCATTTGAAAATCCGTAACTTCATATCAATTATGAATTTTTATGCACGCATTTCAAATCTATAAAGTGCATAAATATTCATCGTCATATATTTTGTATAAGTACCTTTGATTTTGTAATTCTTAGATCTCTTTATGATTTCAATATCTTTATATTAAGTGTTTTTAAATGTTTTTTAACTGAAACTAACATCTATGTAATTTTAGTTTCAACTGAAATAATTTTTTTTATTGCAACTAAGCAGATAAGTCGAAACCATACCAGATTATGAGTAGTTTCAGCAGCAGCTATAAATATTTCGGATTTAAAATGGAACTAAAAGCAATTTTTTGATTTTTCAATTTATAAAATATTTAAGAAAAAATCCAAATGCAAAAATCCAAAAACATTTTTACTTTACTTATCTTTAATAATACCCCTAATGGATGCTCAGGAATATAAGTAAATAATTTTTACAAACAAAAATGAGAACAAGTAATGAAACCAATTTTTTAGCCTTCATATAAGTCATTTTATTATCAAAAAATACCTTTGAGCTTAATTCCAGATACAAGTTATTTGCAGTAAATATTACTATAAATAAAATGGAAGCATACGAGTATATTCAATAAATAGAAAAACAGAGTTCATTTAGTTTTATGTTTTTCTATGTTAACGTAATTATTTCTAAATTGCAGAACAAGTAAAAATAATAATAATCAGTACAAAAAAAGCTACATAATAGTGTTTTTCATTTCCCAGTGATCGTTTCATGGCAAATTAATAAAAATCATAAAATTATGTCTGAAGTTCTGGTACCCTGTTTCTGCAGATTTTAGGAAATATTATCCAATTATAATTAGACTAGTTTGCACATTGCTGAAAGGAAATTTGATTTCCTTCGGAGATTAGTTAGTGAGAAAAGCCTGACAATTTGCTAAAATAGGTCATCAGCTTTTGTATTGTTTTGTATTGGACGTGCAGAATGCGCTTCGTCAAGAACAGCCGCGGTGCCCATATGCCCGAAATCATTTTCAAATGTTAATGTCACGTATTGATCTTTCGAATAAAAAAAAAATTTTTGATTACAATTTAATTTTTTGTGTTATTTTTTACAATTTCAAGTTCTAGCGGGCTTAAAAAAACACCCTATATATAAATTTATTATGAATATGAGTCTCTAATACAACAAGACATAATATCTCATAGTTTACAGTATTAGAATCAAACAAGTTATTTAGTATGATTGATATTATGTAATTGAGTATAAAGTTTGAAATATAAAAAGAAAATAAATAAAAATATATATAACAAATTACAATTAGCATGTAATAAAAAATATTTGTTTTTGAATGTATTACGAAATATAAATATACCAGTAGCGTAGGAAGCTGGTTCCCATAAAATTAAGCTTTTCCCCATAAAGCTGTTTCCAAATTATTATTTTCTTGAAACTTTAAAATATGATAAACGAATTTGCTGACATCTAAAAAGTGATTGTGTGGAATTTATAATTTATGAGTTGCTTCTCAGACGTAACAAAATACCTCGGTGCTGTTGCAGCATAATGAGTTTAATTTATGTAATTTGACTTCTTCATTATTTTCTTTTGTCTTTTATAAGCTTAAGCTAGATTAAGAATTTTATTAATTACAATAAACAGAATAAGACTGACCGCAACTGAAGTGGTTTGTAATTTTCGGTAAATTCTCCGTTTAAGATTATGGTAATCTCAAAACGTCACATACCATAAAACATACATTTTTAAATTTAGTTGCGTTGGTAGTCCTTTGCAAATTAGTGGGGAGTTGGTTCCAGAGACGGATTGTCATTATAAAAAACTGTCTCTCAGATGCTGTATCATTATGCCGAAATCGGATAATGCCGTTTTCTCACGCTGATTTACTGAACTTTAAGCGATCAAAAAGGTATTTTGGCATTTTAGTCATAATAATTTAGTGTAACAGAACAAGGTTTTTAAGCGTTAAATAACTATTAAATGTTATATAAAAGTACGTGTAGAATACTGCGATATGTAATCAAATCTATTTAGACAATATATATAACGTATAACGTTACTAGAAATTGTCTTAAGCTTCATCGTGTCTTTCGAATTACAGCCATGAAAGACCTCGGATGAATAATATAGAATTGGTAGTGTATACGTCTTTGCAAGCAGTAACCGTATCTTCAGTGGTGCGAAGTACTGTGTTGCCCATAAACTTGTTGCTATATACTCTACCACATGTCTGTTTAATATGATCAGACCATGTTAAAGTACTATAGAAAAAACCACCAAGACTTCTGGCGGAGTTACCTATATCACTTTTAGTACCCCCAATGAGTTGAATTTTTCTGATTTTTTACAAATTGGTAGACATTTAGACTTTTTTAGGTTAAGACGCAAGCCATAGAAAGATACATTTAAGGTCAGTATTAAATCGATTACGTTAGAGTGAATGGAAGATTTGTTGCGGTAAAACATTTCCTGACAAGACGAATAATTTGATTACTGCGCTGCCATCTATTGGGAAAGCCGCAACTGGTTTGACACGTGATATGATACAGTGGGTCCTCAATACGGCCCACAAAGACAACTGCTGCTTGTCGAAATGTCGTCGGAAGACTATAAATTGCCTGATTTCATATGTCTTAATAACTCTCATATATTCCTTGACAGTAGACTTGTGCCATCTTAGTTCCTTTTACTGATCGATCATTCTAGTTTAATCCTTATATTTGAACTATACCGTTCAGCTAGTTCAATCGCTCTTTTTAACGTTGAACTGATTGTATAATCTTTGTCGAGCCATATGAAAACTTGGTAGCCTTAAATGCTCCGATGATTTTTGAAAGTATGGAAAATTTTGTTTACATTTCACTGTTTATAACTAATTAGTATATATCTAAATTCAGTAAAAATAAATGAATGTAACTTGTTTCGTAATTTGGTAGAAATAAAACAAAAATAACAGTGTTTGAGTAGATTAATTAACAAGCTTTGATTTTTCCGCTTTGTATTTCTCAGCTACAAAAACAATCTTAAGTCTGCAGACATTTCTTCACCACAAACATATTTCATACGAAATGGTAAAGGATAATAAATTTTAATTATATTCTTAAAGTTATTTCCAATCTACATATGATTGCTCTGGATCCAAATTTATTGCTGGCTGTTGTTGTAGTGAACGAGGTGTCAATGGGTGTTTGAACTTTAAGTGACGACTAAATTTTCCATGAGATTCAGAAGATCTGCTTATCGAATATATACAATCATTGCATTTGCCACGGTAAGTACCATCCTCTGTAAAATACAGCCCTATGTTGCTATATTTTTTCCAGGCATATTTAATTTTTTTTAATATTTTCTGTCTAATTATTAGTATTATTATTAAAATATTTTTATACATATGTATATTAAAATACGTTTTGAGTGCAGTTTGAATTTATGCTAAAAGAATTTCTTTAAACAATATTTTGATAATTCGTGCATAAAGTTCTCTTATATATCTTTAAAGTTTTCAGAACTTCCTCAGACAAAGAGTTGTACGTTCTTGTTAACCACTCACATGATATTCGGTAAGTTTTCTTATTGTGATTGTATACGTATTGCGTAACTTTTGCATACTTTCTGAGTGAATTCGGCAAAAATGTTTATTGGGCTATTAGCACAAATACATATAAAAGATATAATATTTGTGTGTATTTCTACATAAACAGTTACATCGTATCCTTAGAAACAACTCGTTGTTACAAATTTTTACATACTCGCAGAACAATAGAATATAAAAAAACTACCGAAATAAATAAATTCTGCACATGTACGTGGGAAAAAAATAAAACATATCAAATAAATTACACATTGTACTTAACGATTCACTGACTACTGACTGGCCATTTAAATAGAAATAAACAACAAACTGAAAATATTAACAATTGTGATTTTATGGCCATGTGGTATTAACCATGTGCTGTCATTCATCGTAGGGATCCCAAATGAGACTGGATCCCAAATCGCCACTGTTAAAGAAATTTTGTGGGGATCCCGGTATAATTCATGATACAAGGTCTTAGCACGAATTTGGGTTTTATTAGGCTCTTAATTTTTTTTTACGCAACACAGACTATGCAAAGCAGATTCATATTTTTTTCATTCAAAACAAAAACGCAGGAAAATTTAATGACAGCAAAGTTATTGAAAACTAAATAATATCAATAACAATATAATATCTTTGTATAATAATTATGTATTTATATTGATAATTTAATACAACATAGAAAAACAAAAACAAATATGGAAATGCCTTGGCTAAAATTTCACATACGTATCTCTCAAAATAGATACTCAATAACAACGTTGCGGACAAAGTAATCCATTAAAATGGTAGCAAATATTTAAGTACATAAAAACATAATTTTCAATACTTCTTTTTTGCGGTTTTAATTCATTATTTCATCATGGAAAAGTCATTAGAAGCAAAAATTTACCACATCGAATTACAAATAACTACAAAATGTCAATATTTACAAGTCATTGAATACACAAAGCACAATCAAAATTAAATGTATTGTGTCAGTATTTAACACGCTCTTTTGAAGGAATTTTTGTATTTGATGTCAAATGATTTGCGCACTGTTCTATTGCGTATTATTTTTTAAAATTATTGAAACTTGTTTCCATTTGTGTCCTGCCTACAGCAGGAGTTGAACAGCCGACCAGGTGTATGATAAGCGAAAGCTCTATTATTGCATTAACTCAGAGAATAATTTATATTTTTATTTGTTAGTATAAAACTACTTTTTACTACTGCAACTACTGCTTGGTAATACTGATGGTGTAAAGGAAGAAACGGGCTGCCACGATCGCCATGTAAAGGATGAAAGTAGAGGTATTCAAAAGAACTGCCAAACGTAGTTTGAGTCTTCAATTAAGAGAAAGGCAGAAAGAAGTCTCCTGTTTTATTGATGTTTCGCTGCTCTTTTTACACAACTTATGAAAATTTAGCTAATTTATTTATAACTTAATTTAAATTTAGCTTTAACTTCATGATGAAAAGGAATTCAAGGAATTTTATCTTAGTAAATTTTTCCCCATTGTTATCAATAGAGGAGTTGCTAACTTTTTTAACTTATTTTTATATACGATTCTATTAAGCCAATACGCTAAAAGATTATAGAAATTGTATGTACGAGTATGTATATTGCAAATGATGTATGATAACAGAAATTTTTATATTTTTTTTCACGATTTTGTAACTTTTGTGTTTTTTTTACTTTCTTTAAAGCTCGATTACTTTTTTAACTTACTTTAGAATTTTATTAAAAGGAGGTCTTGGTAAAAAGAAAATATGCGTTTAAAAGAAAATGTTTAATGGGCAGTACGTTTGTAGTAAATAAGTGGAAATTGCTAAAAACATAATATAATGCATAATTAATATTTATACATAATTAGTTGAACTGTTTTAGGTTTAACTATACTGAACTTAACTGTTTGCTTTCCAATTGGAAGTTTGTGCTTACTTCGTGGTTTTATAATATTTTGCATACTTTTTCCAAGTATAACTGTTCTAAAAATTAAACTCTACAGCAGTAAGGGACCACCTTGGAATAATCAACACTTGCAAAATGCTAAAAATAAGAAAAATAATTTTTTTTGTTAAATATAAGAGAACTGGTGCGCCTGTTGATTTTCGTAAATATGCTGTAGCAAAATCTGAATACAACATTGTATTAAACGCAATATAAAACAAACCCTAAATCTCTATATGAATTCGTAAATTCCAAGCGTCGCTCTTAAAATTATCCAAAGCATTTGAAGTATGGCTCCTTGACTGTTGATGATGATGTTTCAATAAGCAATATAATTCTTGACTTCTTTTCAACAACTTATTTTACAGAGTTCTATGATACCACATCAACTTATCCTTATCCCGCCTCTAACCTGTCAATACATATGTAGGCAATAATGCAACAACGCCGATAGAATAACGGAACAATATTACTTATTGCTTTGCTATGGCAAATCAGAATTATGTTAACACACAATATCAAAAATTTCAAAGAGAAAGATTCGCTAAAAAAGAAGAAAAAACTTAAGGAATTTTTAAAACTTTATCTGAAAAACTCATCCTGAAATAAGAAATTTTGCATTTTTATGTGTACTATTAGAGATTTTCTTTTCAATTTGCATTTTTAATATCTTTCAATAATTTGTTTAATTATTTTGCAAAAAAGTTCTTCTTTTTCTTGTTTTAGGGCGCGTCTTTTTTTTTTGGAAATGTCAAATGGTTTATGACGTTTTATGTTCGCAATAATTGTCAACGGAAAATTGTTGGAAAATTGCCGCAATTTTTCCAAGTACAAAAGAGATGCGTCTTCATGGGAGATAACATAATTTTGACATATGCTGCAATGTATGTTGACGAATTTATTGCCAGTCAAGAGTGGGGGTATGCTACATTTAATTTTTGTAGAATTTACTTTCCGCTATTTAATATCGACGCTGTACTTTCGAACTTGAAGTCACTGAAAAACTCGTTTAGCCCAGGTGCCGGTGGTATTCCAAGCTATATCCTTTAAAACTGTTCTACAACACTGTCCGCGCCTCTTACTGCACTAGGTAACTATTAACAAAGTATGAAGTTGTGATTCATGAAATGAAATGAGTCAATGTACTGAAACCAGTTATTTTGTTTCTTTCTTATCGTTAATTTTTCTTCTTTTCTTTGTTCTCGGAATTGGATATCATTATATTTTAATATTTCTGTTTTGCCAATATGTTGAATTGCCATATTCAAGTGAACTATATATTGCATATTGCTATTTAAGCAATGTTTTGTTTTTTGTTTGATTTCTGTTTTCGTTGCAGCTGAACTTTCAAATAGTTTAAGTCAAGAATACTCAATTGTAGTAAAAAAGAACAATATATTTAATAAAGAACATTATAAAGACGTATCTCATAGCAGAGGTATCGCTAAAATTAATGCAATTCCAAAACACTTTGAAAAAAATTTTACTGATATCAAAAAATTTGTTCTCTTCTATCACCATGTCAACATGGTTTTCAACTACAACTAATGTTTGGAACTCACCAGTATTGTCAATGAAAGTTTTTCAAATAAAGTGCAATTTAATGTGATATACACAGATTTAATGGAGGCGTTCGACAAAGTTAACCACAATTTTTCATTGCACAAATTATCACTTATGGGCTTTAGTCACTCTGCTTTAAAATGATTAAACTCTTATTTATCACAAAGAACTCAACAGGTCAAATTTGGGATTGTTATATCAAAAATCATTCAAGTACATTCTGATATCCCTCAAGGTAGTCAGTCACATGGGTTCAATTTTGCTCACTTTATTCCTCAATGATCTTCTTACTATTGTTTTGCATTCTAAATTACTGATGTGATTATGACGATATTAAAATTTTTAACTTTTAACGATATTAATGGACACACATTATTAAATGCCGACTTTCGTAATTTTTTTCAATGGTGCAGATTTAACTTATTGGAGTTAAATATCTTTAAATGCAAACACATGTAATTCATCAGACACAAACCGATCGAGACTGATATTTTAAATAAAGTTGAAACTATATTGGATCTTGGCATACTGTTCGTGATCACATCTCTATAATGGTAAATAAAGCCTATGTGGTACTTGGATTCATAAAACGCTGGTCAAAGGAATTTCTAAATTCTTTTATTACAAAATGTTTATATACTTTTCTTGTTCGACCAATCATTGAGTATGGATTAATTGTTTGTCATCCTTGTTATTCTATTCATATAAATGGTATCGAATCGGTACAAAAAAAATTTTTAATTTTCTGTTTCCGCGGTCTTGGATATAATTCCTATGTCTTGCCATCGTATCATAGCAAATTTGCTCTGATAAAATTGCCAACTCGAAAAAGTCGACGATTGATGCTGAGTGCTTTATTCGTTCCGGGCCTGATTCGCGGTGATGTTGGCTTAGAGTTTCTACTTAGTCAACTAAGCTTCAATGTTCCTGTAAGACCTACCCGCAATTTTGAAATCTTGGCATTAAAATAGTATTGTTCTGTATATGCTAATAATGATTATTTTTATCGTGCATATGTTAACTTCAATAAATGCTACTACGTTATAGAAATATCTGAGAGTAACGACGTACTGAAGTAAAATCTTACTTTACATCTAAATGGTTGAACCAATTATTTTTATATAATTTTATTTTTATTACTCATATTTAGTCAGTAAGGATGTTAAAATCTATTGACCTAATAAATAAATAAATAAATAAAATATAAATACATAAAAAAAGTATTGAAGTATTGTTTAGCGCTTACGTTCAAATCTGGCTTTACTAATTTAAGAATTTTTTTCTAATTTCAATTCACTTTTATTAAGAAAGAAAAAATGGATCTTTTATTCATCTGAATAGTAGAACTAATAACTTGAAAATATTAATTATTAAAAATGATGGCACCCATCCACTCCATTTTTACGTTACCATAGTTAGTTTGTTGAATATTAAGACATTCAATTACAAAAGACAAAAAATAAGTATGCATACATAGATTAAAATAGTTGATGCCGTTTATGTACATCGTTTTTATATTCAGTATATTGATGCGCAATCCAGTGGATGGAGCGAGCAACGTCACCTCATTCAGTTTAGTTTTGATGTAGGACTGTTTGTGCCTAAGCGAGCAGATTTCAACAAGAGTACCCTGCAGTGTCCATGTGATTCCCATATTATTGTGCGATACTCAGTTCATAAAAAATTCTAGGACGATGTTGAATAGTAATGGCGAAAGATTGCACCCCCGACATACGCCTGTTTTAATAGGAATTTTTCAGCTAATTTTTTTTCGTTACGGCTCGGCAAGTGGCACCATAAAATAGTTCCTTAATTAAGTACATAATCTTCTGCGGTAATTGTTTAGACTGTAATGAGTTCTAGAACGCTCATTAATAAAGCTCAACGTGTTAATGGGTTCTCTTCACAGCATCGGCATCAATGCATCAGAGAGCCGCTTATTGATGATGTGTGTGAATACTTTGTGTACCATGCTGAGCAAAGTTATTCTTTTCCAATTTTTGCTTTCGGGGAGGTTACCCTTTTCGGGGGTATTGTTCCCTCTTCAACCGCGGCTGCCACTTTATCACTTTCAATAGTTCCGGTTGTATGTTATCTGGGCCTTTGATTTGTTAGGCTTCACAGCGGGCGATAGTTCGGGGATATCTTGAGGGGTGTTTCTGATGTATTTGTTCTCTTCGTGTTATCGACATGTGCAAAGAAGTAGAAAGAAGTTCGGAGCACAGCGCCCTCCTTCGTCGATATTGTAGCAAAATCGCCGGCAAAGTAAAATAATTAATAAAATAGCAACACAGCTTAAAACACATTTAATGCGCCTACTTGACATCAGAGTCGATGCAGCACTGATCTAAGAACTAACGTAACGCGCAATATCAGAGTTGTAAGACAAATAAGCTTTTTCTCTTTCACCTCCTGTCCTCTCTCACTATTCCTTTCTCAAAGAAGGTAACCTACTGGTTGGTAGACATACTAATTGCCTGAGTGTAGCTATTCTTTAAAAAAAAGTTAGGCAGCTCCTTTTGCACATCCGTTGCTCAAAATATTTTTAATTTCAGCTCTGTGATGAATAAGACCACAGGTATTTTCCTGCCTTTGCTTCTGTGTCGGATGTTCATCTGCCTCTATAAGGAAGACATTATTGGTGTTCACTCAGCTGGTACCGCACTGATCTACAGTTTGGGAAATATCTAGAGTATTGATTCGCTACTGAGGATGTCAACGTCAAATCTTTTCTGTTCTGATATGCTCTTGTTGTTTGCAGCAGCAGCTTTAAGCAGAATTATTGTGACTAAGCAGTGGCGGTTGCTGGCGATGTCCCCTTCGCATTTATTACGCACATCCAGAAGTGATCTGCGCCAATTTGTTGTAATACATATTTGGTCCGTTTTATGTTACTGTCAAAAACGAGTAGAAATTCTAAAGAGTGCTGTTAAGCCCTGAAGGCATGTGTTTTTTTTTCATTGAGTGTGTGTTCTTGAAAACAAATTTTTAGCACATAATAAAATAGTCCTGCAAAAGATCACGGACAAAAAATTTTGCAATGTTTTGAGCATTTAGAGACTTCGAAGTATTGGAATTCCTTATTATTATTATTTTTATTATTCAATTGCTATCACAAGAAGATATGAATGTTATAATTTACAGTGATAGTAATGTTACAAGGCAATTTAACACAAGCTTGTATCAATTTAACACAAGATTGATAAAAATAAATAAATTAATGAATGTCTATGTAAATGAATATTATAAATTTGAAGATTAAAGTAATAATTCCTATCTAAAGGACGATGTGTTTTGCTTAGTTTTTGAAAATTTGACTGTAATCTGTTCCAAAGACTAATTGTTTAGTTAAAGAATTGTCTCGAATAGATAAGATATTTATATTTTTGAGAAATCCTTAGTGGTTATTCATAATTTGACTGGGAAAGTATTATCCTCCAATGACGTAACAAAAATAAAAGTTGCACTTCTTATGTTTGTTGGCATTTCAACTCATAACATGACACTTAGATTTTTTTTCTGTGTGTAATAATATTTTGTGGAAAAAATTATTTTTCGTGTCTCTTAAACCAATTTTTGGAATAAAATCTTTACCGAGTAATACCCGTTTATTGGGAACAATTGATAAACGAGGAAAAAAAATTGCATGCGATTCATCAGAACCAATATATTGAAATAACCTTCTGCAACACTTGAATACACTTAGATACAAGCCATCATATCATGATTGTATATTGAGGTTTGTTAGGAATTGTTTGTTTTCTGAAGAAATATGCATTTGAGGTTTTTCTAATCTATGGAATCAAAAGCTGAGTTTTTTTTATGGGAAAAAAGTATTTCACAAAATTAAACTGAAAAGAAACTTAGAGAAAAAAATTTATTTTTTATTGAGGTCAACATGAAAAGATGAGAATTTAAAATCTTGCGAAAAATTGCAATATTTTTTTCTTTCTTATCTATTATGTATGTAGATATAAAAGTTTACTCTTTTGTATGAAGTAAGAAGAGAAACAAAACGAATGCTAATTTGTGTTTCAAAATAGTTTGAATAGGGAAAAATATACACATGGTATGAACAAAATCTAAAACTGAAAATAGTACTCATAAAAATATATATCTGAATTCTTAATCATTTATAGATAATTTTATAATATAATTTTTCGACCTTTATATTATTTTCAATTTTTGTTGTTCTTCCAATTGAGCTTGAGGTACTTTTTATTAAAAATGTCCAAATTTATTTTACTCAATATTTAGAATTATAGGCATTTAATATACAAAGCCAAAGGAAAAAATATGGAATAAAATAAAATAATACAAAGCGAATGACATGAGACAATATTCCAAAAGAACAAGGGATAATTTAACATTAATTAATCTCAACTTACTCGGCAGAACAGAAATAACGTTGTTTTTCGGGAGCCTCTACATTCCCATCATCAGTGTTCATGTGTGTTTCCATGTATCCGCCACTGTTTAGGTGGCTCGGTTGAATGTGATTTCAAATTTGTATTTATACAAATAATGTCTAGAAAAAGCATACGAGAGTTATTTGTATTATTAGTTGTTATTACAGTAAACACTGCTTTACCACTGTCAATATTCAAATTTTACCATCACCAATCAACGTTAAATTAACCCATTGTTACACGTTGGTTTTTATCTCATGTATCATTTTTCTTTCTAATTTTTGTTTTACTTAAGATAAACTTTTATGGTTTGATTAATACTTAAGTATTTTTGTTTTTTGTTTTTTATCAACTAGTTGAGTTTTTTGATTTATTTGATCAATTTCAACTAGCTATGTGATAGCAAACAATGTAAGGCTCAAGCCAGTAGCGAATTGTTTTTATTTAAAGTGATTATTTTTCGATCAAATTGGTTGTTAGTATTTTTTAATCCAAAGTGATTATTAGTTTGGCTAATGTTCGTAACATTTTTAGTCAGAAAGAATTGGGCATGAGACAATATTCCAAAGGAACAAGGGAACATTTTAACTCTAATTAATTTCAACTTACACGGCAGAACAGAAACAACGTTGTTTTTCGGGAGCCGCTACCCTCAGTGTTCAAGTGTGTTTCCATGTATCCGCCACTTTTTAGGTGGTTCGGTTAAATGTGATTTCTTTTATTTTATTAATGTTTTAAAATTTTAAGAATTAGTTCATTTCTACATTTTTAAAAGAAATTTGCAAACTAATTTGTCAATTGCCAACCAATTTTTTAAACCAAAACGGAAATAGAAATTGTTGATTTGTAATTTGTTAATTTCTTTATTATTTAAATTGTTAAACGATTTTTGTTTTCCTCCTGAAGGAGTTACCCAAAGGGTAACGAAATATTGAGTGAAATAAATTTGGATATTTTTAATTAAAAAAGTGACCTCGAGCTCAATTAGAAGAATAATATAGATAAAGATTAATAGATAATCACATGCGTTCTTTATATTTCTCTAAATTTCTTGTAGTTTTTCTCAGGTATACACGGTTTTTGTTGCCAAACAATTGGATGTTATTTCTTAAGTTATATGGAACACTGTTCTCAAATTAGCACTTCGTTGTCTTAAATTTTCTCTTAATTAAAATAAATAAATTAATGAAAAAAAAAATTACATTTCAGAAATGCAAACATTATTTGCCCAGGACTTTCTGAATGCATCGTTAGAGCCATAATTTTAACACTCCATACAATTATGAATTGTGTATTAAAATAGTTTTTTGAGTTTCAAAATATACCTAAATGCTTTTAAATACACCCACGCAAACTAATCTAATTTACCACTTTATATTGCAATGAATTTTCGCATTCATATATTTCCTTTGAAAATGATTCAACAGCTATCATCAATAACATTTGCTATTTTGCGCAGATAATTGTACATACTGCAATACTTTGTTTTACTAATTTAAGAGATGTTAAGTTTGTATTGTATTTTTTGGCTTGTATTTATGATCGCAGTGGTCTGTGCAAGAACCAAAAAAAAGAACAAAATTTGTGGAAATTCTTAAATATAAAATCTGCAGCAAGAGCAACAGCAATCATAAATCCATGTACACATATCTCAGAGCAAAGATAGGAGAAATGCACGATTTCAGTGCTAAGAAAATATTTTCAGATTTATGTGTATGAATAAAGAACAAGAAATATTTAGCCTTTAGAACTGAGAGACAACATGAAGGAAAAATACATTTTTCTTCCAGCGATAAAAAGACTCCGGTGCAGGCATTTTTGCAATATTAGTCAATGATATTGAAAAAATATTAAAAAATATTTTTTAAAAGTATTCGCTCGAATATCTTTTAAAATTTTAAAATTTTTACAATTATTTTAATAAAAACTGGGAACAAATTTCAATTGCACAATAAAGTGACTTCTTTACGATGTTATTAAATAGTTTGTTAGGGTAGGTTATGTTGCACAATCCAACAGTTGCAAGCGACCTGTCCAGAAATCAGTCGCTTTGTGATGCCTGATGTGAACAGTGAAAGAAGTCTCCCCCTTCCTACGCTAGGGTCGGTATTAAGCCAACCTGATTTAGGAATAAAATGTGTTTATTCTTTTCAATTTGCTTTCCGTAAAGTCTGCGACTTCTGGTAGAGCCGAATTAGATACCTAGCTCTGTAAGACGACTGATCTAAACATAGACAGAGCAGGTGCTTGATATTTTTTTCTCCTCTTAACTGTAAAACTTCTGCAGAAGTCGTCGTAAGGAAGATTCAACGTTTATTCGTGGATACCTATGAAACTGTGTCCTGTTAGGACTGCCACGAGTGTTCGTAGCTGATGTCGAGATATCCCCAGTATGATGGTAGCTTTTGATCGATCATGTCGGTGCCGGGTAGGTCTATAGACCGCAGATGTGGTTTTGATGAACCATCTAGATTGTGCATTCCCTAATAATTTTTGCTGTGCTGTATAAGTAGTTTTCAGATTTATAGTGGAACTCCTACTAGACGGTCGGCGTCCCATTTTTGCAAACGAGAACCTTCCTTGGCTAGCTTGATCGCAGTTAGGTAGCCGGGTACACATGCGTGCTCCGCTAGCCAGTTAAGCTACAGATTGGAATGTGACGCCATCTCATTTAAGGATGTCTGGCATTCTTTTTCTATTTTAAAAAAAGATTTTGATGGAGTAGTGCGAAGTGCACTCGTTATTATCAAAGCTGATGTTCGTAATATTCTTCAGTAAAGCAGGTGGGCACCAGATGATTGTGAATACATTAATATAAACTTAATGACCATTTCAAAGAGCCAGTTGACCGTTTTTGGGCTGATACCCCATATATTTTCTTTGGCTCTTTTGCAGGTATAGAGGGCGATGGCGGCCTTAGCCGCTCTTGGTAGTACGTTGAGGTTGCATGATACCTAAGAGTCTAGGCCAATACTTAGGTACTTCGAGTTATCAGATAACCTGAGTGTGACTTCATTAAGAATTAGTAGTCATTGGGTTAACTTTAAGGCGACTAACAGCCAACCACCTAGTAATGTCACCCAAAGCTGATTGAAGACGAAGCGAGATTGTGTCTGGTTATTTACCATAAATGAGTTTAGCAACGCCATCTGCAGTGGCTACTGATTTAAAGCCCATGGAGTCTAGATCAATTAGGACCGTGTTAAGGACAAGGTTCCACAAGATTGGAAAGAGAAGCCGACCTCGCTTAGCTATTTTAGTGACAGTTATACGCCCAATCGTAAATATTATGATTCTGGTAGTCAAAAATTCTAGGATGAAGCTAATTAGTGATCGATTCGGTAATGTCTGCACACATCTAATTTGTATTCAATAAATTAAAAACAATTTTGTTCAATAATTTGTAAATTAAAATAATGCAAAAAGTTGTGTTCGAATGTCCTCCGTAGGATATTCAATAAAGATATATTAAATTTAAGCAATGACTACTTGAAATATCAATATGAAGTTTGAATAAATGAGGTAGTTTCATACATCAATAGAGAAAATTATAACATATCAAATGAAATAGTTATCGACAAATGAGTTAAAATAATCGAAAGCAAAATTGCAATTTATTTAAATTAGCAAATAAAAACAGTGTTGCCAGGAGCTGGCTAAGCCAGTGAGAAATCTCGAAGCGGCGATCACAATCGGTCGCTAAGATTTTGAAATTTAACATTTTTAGGATTTATTTATTTATCGCTCAGTCCATAAACGATTCAACACCTCAAAAAGAAATTTGTGAAGTTATCGGGGACATACAGCCGCCAATGTATGGAATATGGTCCTGCAAGCGTAGCCGTGGCTGCTACTTGACTAAAATTGTTTTCCATTACCAATGGCATAACCTCCTCTTTACAATTAAATCAACATATAAATATTTTTGCAACACATTATTAAAGTGGCGCACCTCCACCCAAAACTCAACTGTTGACTCAACATTTGTCCAGTTACAACTTAAAAGTTTTCCCCATTGGATTTCAAGCAATGTAATTTTGTATCATATGTTTCAA
The DNA here is from genome assembly GCA_956483585.1 of Gymnocheta viridis. Taxonomy (NCBI): domain Eukaryota; kingdom Metazoa; phylum Arthropoda; class Insecta; order Diptera; family Tachinidae; genus Gymnocheta; species Gymnocheta viridis. Next base: position 61,624,106 of record OY101441.1, on the reverse strand, counting down.
AATGATTTCATGAGTTCAGCAGAAAATGAAAGCTTAAAAATTTTAATCTTTTTGAGACTAAAAAAAGCCACGAAGCTAAAACGTAAATATCAAGTCAAAAGGGCAAAACAAAAAAAGGTTAAATCTAACCTCGAAAAGACTAAACTGGCATCATTGAGTAAAAGGAGCAATATTTATTTTTGTAATATAAAAACTGAACCTGGGTACCTACAATAAACAAGAAAATAAACCGAGAAGTTCGAAAAGTTTTTTAATTGACTCCTTTTCATTCAATCAAAATCTGGATTTAGAAAATTATTTACACCACGAATATTAACAAAGCACTGTGCCTTGTTCCACGGTTCGTGTTTCGCTCTCTATTCATGCTTCAATCCCTAATCATGAGCGAAGCAACTTGCTTCGCCATACAACTTTTGAGAGCGAAGCAAGTAGATTCAATATGAATCTACTTACGAAGCACGAAAAATTCCTGTCTTCTCTAATTTTTATCGCAGTAAAGAAAAAAAGTTAAATTAGACAAAAGTGAAATCAAAATTTTAGATATTTCCATCTCATAATCCTTTTATAATAATTAAAAAATAATTAAAAATTTAATGCAGAATACCATAGCAGGTAGTTTATTTTTAAACGATAATCAAGTCATAAATAAAACTGTGTGTAATTTTTTTAGTCATGGAAAATAACCATATACGGACACCACTACGTGATAAAAGCTAAAAAAAAGAAGACCCGTGTCTCCCAGTTTTGCGCATTGTCATGCACATTTTTTTATGGGCCCCCAAAGATTTCGGGCTTTGGTGTCATTTTTGCAAAATACTGATCATTTTCTCAGGCTGATATCTTGTAAATCGTTCCGAATTTTGATTTTTCTCTCTGAGACAAAGTTGTAGATCTTGTCATAAAAAATTAAAATTGTGTACATATAAATGAAAAAGTTCTCATCTTCAAGATGAAAATCGCAAAAAATTAAAAAAATCCTTGTTTTACCTTTTCTCCGCTGTTCAGGTCCATAGGTAGCAAATATTATTAATATGGTTTAGGTAGCGCTCAGGTAACCGGAAAAGTGAAAAATTTCCCGAAAATTTTAATTTTTTATGACAAGATCTACAACTTTGTCTCGGAGAGTAAATCAAAATTCCGCAGGATTTGCAAAATATCAGCCTGAGAAAATGATCAGTATTTTTCAAAAATGACACTTTGGGGGCCCATAAAAAAAGTGCATGACTTTAGGCAAAACTGGGAGACACGGACCTTCTTTTTTATCTTTTATCACGTAGTGGTGTCCGTATATGGTTATTTTGTTCGTGTTGCACTGTGTAATTGATGAACTGCCTTCAACTTTAGCAAATCAAAAATCTGTTAAATGCGATTTACTGCCTTTATACTCCAAAACGAAATATCTTAGCAATGAAAAATAATATTGACCTTTCTTCTGTACTTTAACAAAAAATATACGATAAAAAGTAAAAGGGCTGTTTTTAAAATTTTTTCCACAAAATGAAAGCAGTACATTTTGAGCTCTTTTACTTTTCTAAATGGATTTTCTGGTTTTACATTTGAGAATTTCATCGGATTTGGCACATTCGTTTAAATTAAAAGCTTGATAGCTTTCCGAAAAAATATTTTAAGCGATAGATTTTTTAGTTGATATGTAAGAAACTATTAAAGTAGGTAAAGTTTGCTTCTAATTACGGCAGTATTGGTTAAAGGCAGAATTAGTTTGTACGTTACGAATCAGTGTTTTGTTTCTGTTCAATTGAAAAAGCGTATGTGTGGATTGTTGTTATTTTTTCGTTCTGTTCTGTTCTGTTGCGGACTATTCTGTAGAAAATATAATTCAACGTTCAGTGACAGCCAAGAGTTTGTTTTTGTGGTGTAAAATATTAATTTTTTTTGTGAAAAGTCAGAAAATTTTATTTTAGTTAAAATTTTTAAAGATTTATTTATTTTTGGGAAATCAAAAACATTTTGCAAACATTTACAAAATTCATTTCTATAATTACATTGTCTACATCCGAAAGTTCAGACACAGAACAAGTAAGTTAGAAACAATTTCTACAGAAAAGAACGGCACAGAACGGCAACGAAAAGTAAAAACTAACGAGACCTTGACTTTATTAAAAATTTTAGGTGGATTTGTAAATGCAGTAATTGATCAATAATCAAAGCTTGGCATTACAAAATTAGTGCTTTTTTATTTTTTTTGCTTCAGAATTTTTTTTATGAAAACAATTAACAGTTCTGCCGCACATTGCTACGATTATGCTGACTATTTATTTATATTGTAGCAATAATTTATAGACAAGTAATTTTTATTTTGAATTTTTACTTTTATAAAAATACGTAAACTTGATAGCTTTCACTACAGAAACTTCGCCGGGACAGTTTCCGATTAATCAAAGCTTAGAAAAATAACTTACGATTCTAAAAACTAAAACTAAAAATTTTGAAAAAGAAGCATTTCATTAAATTTAAGTCTCAAAAAGGTACTTGTTTTTATTGTCAGACTGAGTTCTATTTGAGATATTTATCCATACCAGTCCTTTTGACCGAGCTTCCGCGTATTTTGGCACGACCCTAATAAAAATATATGCATAAATACAAAGATTTTAAATAGATGCATACATTTGAGCCCTGATACAAAAAAACAGCAATGCATGCATATGCTAGTTTAGAATAAGAGCAACAGAAATGTTACTGGAAACTGGAAACGATGACTGGAAATCCATATTGCTTTTATGCAAATTGGCTTTTTCTTCATTCATTTTCATTTTGGTTGTTGTGGTTTTTCTTTAATGTTCTTTTAGTCATACACACAGAAATACATGTACATGCACATATACTGGGCTAACCGACCCAGCGGCGAACTTTTGAAGGGCTTTATTTATAAGGCCTTCTGTAAGACCTTCCCAGTCCTTTTTTAGATCCAGTACTCATGTTCCCTTGCCTTCTCAGGATGGCCTTATGGAAAGCATACAAAGGTTGTATTCCAAAGACAAAACAAAAAATACAAAAGCCTCAAATTAAAATGCAAAAAGTGATAAGAAAAAATAAGTAAACTTAAAATAGTTTTGCTTAAATTCTCTGAAAAAAGCGGTTGTTCGTTGCGTTTATTAAAATCTATTGGGGGAAGCAGTATTGATTTTAATGTTCATGCTTCATTTAAGCCAATGTGTCAATGAGTTACGACAATTTATCAGGATTTTTCAGCATATTTTCAGATATTCAACTAATTTAACAAAGAAGGCTTTCGGTCAGGCATACTAAGGAACGGGTTTATCTGGCCTATTGAAGAAGGTCTTCAGTCAGGCCTGCTGAAGAAGGCCTACTACCAGGCCTGTCGAAGAAGGGAACGCAGAAGGCCTTGGGTGGCTAGGACATCGCGTGTAAAAAATGTACAATTATGGAATGGGTTGATATGGCCTTGTGTCTGACAAATAAGGGCTTCCAGAAGGCCTGCTTACTGCTTCTTTTCGCCACTGGGTCAATAATAAACATCCATGTATGCATTCAATCTTATATTTGCTTTCATGGAGATGTTTGCTTTTATTATTTTATGCAACGTCTTGTTTTTATCAAAATCAACAACGTTAGAAATAACTGAAACATCATCCCAATTTCATGTAGAGCAGACAAAATTCAAAACAGAATTTCAGTTAACTAAAAAAAAATATTGTTATACGAGATCTAAAATTAATCTTAATTGAATGCAGAACAAAGTAAGTTAGTTAAAACAAAAACAAAGTGGTTAATAAATCAAAAAAAAATCTTTAGTTATTTTTGTCGTTGAAGTTTTATTTCGCTTAAAAATCTGCAGCTGAAATCACAGTCAAGCAGCAATAACTAATAGAATCTTCAAAAGAGTAGCTGGTGGAAAACTGTATTAAAATTTAAGAAAGAAATAGAAAAATATTTTTACAGTGTACTTTTATTAAATATTTTGCAATTCATTAAATTTCAATCAATCATTAAATTTTTTTTGAAACTCGGAAAAGTCGAAGGCCATTCAAACTACACTTCTCTTTGCAGACTAAGCCTTCTCATTCGGCTTGAAAATTCTTCTGCTTATAATCTTTCTTGAATTTGCAAGCAGAAAAACGTAGCATAAGTGTGCACATGCGCAGAAAAAATAAAATGCGATTTTAATAACTAAAACTGGATATTAAGTTAAATATGTTATTCAAGTTTGCCATACGAAAACAATTTTACAGATTGGCGTCGAATGAGCTGAGTGGCTTCAATTCTGTTTGTTATATTTCTTTTATTATTATTTTTTCTATGTTTTTTTTTCCAGTATTTTGTGGAGAAGACATGGGGATTTAATATGACTAGAGTTTGCATAGTGGTCTTCGACTACCAATGAAGAAAATCTGTTGGCAAACAGAGGAGAAAAAGTGATCTAAAAATTTTTCTTTGCCTATTTATGTAATAGATAGATTAGCTTGACAATTCAACAAAGTATCAAAACAATTAAATTGTATTTTTCAAATCAACAATGTGTTGAGACTGCATATAAAACCTCGTAATTTTAGTCATAAACATGCCAATTTGTTGGAAGTCTTCGTTAACATGAATCGGTGAGGAGCCGTGTTAGTGCAGGAAGGTACCCTTAGTCCAAAATATTGAACGTGAATGGGAAATTTCTTAGCATAGTCATACAATATCAGCAAGGAGCCGTTTGACACAACTTAGGCTATCCTGGCGGACGCATCATAGAATTTTTAATACATTAGACTTGAAGGTTTAGACTTGTAAAACCAACCAATCCATCCTTGGGGTTTCAACAAGATACTGCAGGTATTTGATTTTGATTTGATTTTAACAGTATTTTTTAAAAAGATTTCTCATCTTGACCCTTTGAAAATTTAAAATAGAAAAGTTAATTCCGTGACCGGCTTAGTACACAATTTTCCAAATTTAATTAGTGAAAAGAATTTTGTATCATAGATGACGAATTTAGAGAACTAAGTTTTATAAAATTCAATGACTATTTTAAAACCCTAATAAACTTAGCTGTGAAGAATTTTGATCAAAAGTTTCAAAAATAACTCGCGCTGACAGCATTCCAGTTTTTACGGTCCTGTCTAAATTTAGTTTAAACGTAATATGTCTTCACATTTCTTCAGCAGATGTTTAATGAATATTCTCAACAGTCAATTTAAACAAAACATAAATATAGAAATATATTATACAACAGCACTCTCGAAGGTTTCTTATATGCCAAGAAATTACTTAGCAATAAAACTCTGTTCCTGCTTTACTTTTAAAATAGACCAAGATATTATTAAAGAATATAACCTTGTACATATTTAATACAGTAAAAGTTCTTTATAAAACTTTTTCATAGTACATCTAATTTTTATTCTAAATTGATATTTGCTTTATTTTCTAAAATAAGTAAATATTTATTTATCTAAATACATACCTGCCATTGTTCTAATGAAATCAATTGTGTGTTTTTTTTAATTTTCTGTTTGTTGGTGAATGTGTGACCAAAAGTTATTATTTTTTTATATTCACTGATTTTGTCGATATATACACATACACATACATATGTTTGTCACCATAAGTACATGTTTCGCTATAAATACCCAGCACTCAGCCTGGGACCAAGTGTCTCTTTGTCAACAGTCTTTTCTCCAGCGACAACTGCACTAGTGAACCCGTCGATACCTTTACATCTTGTGGAAATTAGGTGCAGACAAAAGATCTAGCATAATTCAAGTGACACTGTCAACAAATGCGTAAATAGCCTGTTTTTTTATATTATGAGCTCTAAAATATTAAAAACCGACTCGTTTAAATAATTTATAGGTTCTATTAATTGTAAGGTTCTACTTTGAATTCTGTAATTTAAGCTTTTCTTTAATAAAAAGTTTCCTTTATACAAAAATTATATGTGTTTTAGTATGTAACAAAAACAACCTCCTAAAGAAAAACTTATGTAGACTAGAGTCACTAAAAGGAACTTTAATATATTTTCACTATGTACTTTCCCTACAGGATATTTTAAACAATAATAATTTAAATACATATGTATGTAAATATATTTTAATTATAAATTTTTTGTCTTAAAAAAATTTTGTATTATAAAAATTATGATTTTTTTCCATAAAAAAATATTTTTTTGCGGCATATTGTGATTTTCTCTTCAAAGCTTTTAGCAACGCTGGGTGTCCGGTATATTGTTCGGTCTATCCGCCACGCGGCGAGGCGATTTATCAAAAAGAAATAGCAAAACTACGCAAGGGAGAAAAAATGGCTTTGGGGCGTATCCGGGACGTATTCGGCGAACGAAAAACTAACATTCGAAATAAAATCACATGAAGTTTGGCGAAAGTTATAGAAAACCTGTTAAGCGGCGCACTTATACGAGTATATGTATGAAGCAGATGATATCCACTTGCAGGGTATTATTTTTCAAAGCTGATCAAAAACAAGTTATTAATCATCGCTTAGATAAAAAAGTTTTGTCATTCTCCGCACTCTGTATTCCATCACGAAAACTCAGATTTTAAGTTTCTCGAAATTCCTAAGTACCAAATTTTAAACCTTTAGCTATCTAATGATGGCAATTTAACCAATGATATTTACATGAAAAATCATTGGTTAAATCACTTGTATTAGTAAAATTAAATATTTAATTACGGCATTATTAGAAACAAATTTTAGTTTTTGAAAAACTGTTTTGCTTAAAAAGTTTAACTGGCTGTTTTTATAAAATGAAAACAAAATTGTGAGTTTATTTTATTGTTGTTTTCAATATTAATTCTCACTTACAATTTCGTTTTCATTTTATAAAAAGAGGCAGTAAGTCTAAATAGATACGTTTTTCATAATTCATTATTCATAAGTCTAATAACGACTATTCCTCGTATTGTAAATTTTCTGGCTAGATTTTAGTATTTTGCATCATGTAGACTAAAAATATAATTTTTAGTCATTTTCATTTTTATTTATCTAAGATTTTCCTTTAAAAATATAAGAAAATCGAAAACGATCTATTTACCACCGAGTTTCAAATGTTTTTGTTTGAATGTTCTGAGGAATTTTAAAAATTGAAACATATTTGATATTGATAATGAGGAATCAGCAAAAATAAAGGATTATGTAATATATCCCAGCTAAAAGTTGTACTAAGTCCGTAGCATTTTCATTATAAAACCAAGTACAAATATTGTGTTAAATATTTTAAAAATGTTGTTTGTCGACAACAATTAATAAAGACAATCTTTTAAATCGCATAATGTTCAGTGCTAAACTTCTTGATGTTTCATTTGAAAAACTACTAATTAAAGTTCAGTTCATCGATGATTTTACTAAAGATTGGTATGGTCATTGGATGCTAAGATAAAAAGGAATAACATCTGTGTTACCATATGTGAAGATTTATCTTATTTTTGAAGTTTCTTGAGGTGCCAAAAAGATTAAAAGATTTTTTAGCTAAAAAAAAGATTTTTTGATATATGATATTTCGCACTTTTAGTCTACTATTTGAGATTCCTGTTAACTAAACTTCATATTTTCTTCTTTACTTCTGTAAAAGTGTGTGTTAACCGCGGCAACACTGTTTATTTACATCCATTAAATTGCAACGTTTTTTTATTTTTATATAAAAATTCATTTAATTTATAACGAAATTCGTCGTCTGTATTTAGAAATATTTTAATACATTAATTTAATTATTTTCAAATGTTATCAATTCGAATAATATTCAAGAAAACGATGATGAATGGCGAGAATTGCTCCACTTCAACTTTAAAGAATATAATTTATTGGATAAAAAGAATATTGAAAATTTTTGGGAAATCATTTTGAATGCAAATCGTTGCGATGGCTCTGATGCTTTTTCTTGTTTGAAAAAATTTAAATTAATTTAAGTTTTGTCAATACCAGTAGCAACAGGTAAAGTTGAAAGAATTTTTTCTCAAAGTAATATCAATAAGAACAAACGAAGAAATATATTAGAAGTACCAACATTGTGTAGTATTTTAAGGACCAAAAACTTTTTGAAAAAATCTGATCGTAATTGTACAAATTTTGAACAAACAAAATAAATAAATAGCAAGTTTAATAAAGAGATGTATAATGTGACCATAAAAAATTTATGAATTTAATTTTAACTTCAAATTTGGTCTCTTTCAAATCAAATTTATTTTTTTAAAAAAAGATGTTTTGAACTTTCCAAAACAAATTCTGTATTTTGCAAATTAAACTAGGTTCAGCATTTTAAAAACCAAAATCAGCCCGTTTTCGATAAAATTCACTTGAAAAAGCCAGATTTTGATCTTTAAAATGCTGAATTCGGTTTGAAAAATGCTTTATTTTTGACAATTCTGAATTTGTCTTGAAATACGTGAATTTGATTTGAAAAGGGTGAACTTGAAGTTAAAAAGTTATATATGTCTTATATGTATATGCAATAAATATTTTAGTTTAATTAAAACAATTTTCACTGAATTTGATTTCAATAACATCACCTTAAAAAACAATTTTTATTGTCAAAAAAAAAAAACACTGAATAAGACAAACAATATTTGTAATTGAATTTTGAAATTAAATATTTTAAGAAATTTTAAACTTTTAAATAGGTGGTTTCATCTCTCTCTCACAAAAACTTTTGTACGTGATTTTACTCGATATCGAATGCCGTGATTTGCCCCTTGTTTTCAAACCCAGAACATATTTTATGACTAATCTCTTTCAATTGAGTATAATCATGACTTTGCGTATTCCAGGCGTTTTTGTCCTAAAAATTTTAAAAGAAAAAAATAATAATTAAGCATAACAATAACAATATGCACCAGATAGAAATTTAAATTAACCTATTTCTCAGACGTCAATTACACAGTTTTGTAATAATTTAAAAAAGCATGTGTATAAGTTTCCCCATCAATACCGCGTCATTTTAAAAGTTGTCACGACTCTAACCTGTACCTACTTGAGAGATGACAAGTAAAAACTGAGCCATTAATAAAAATACAGCGACATGCGCCAACAACGCATTCAAATCATTAAAATTCCTTAAAAATATGGTGAAATTTTTGAGATCACAGGTCGTAGAACTGAAACACTTTTTGGCCATCTTAAGGCACCTTCTCAGCCAACAATTGCGAAACTGAAACTGTGGAATATTATTCTGCATAAGGTATCTAAAGGCGTTTCTTTTCTAAAAAAGTGCAAAATTATTTGCCCTTTTTATTGAAAATTTGCAATATAATAATTTTTTAAATAGCGAGTTTATTACAAATTATTGTGTCATCACATACGCGGTAAAATTTTTGTCTTAAGAAAATTTTGAATGTTAATTTTTTTGATTAAAAGTAAAAAAAATGTTAAATCTTTTTAGAAAAGAAAACGGCATAAAATATACACTAAGATCTCCAAAATGTGATCCATAGCTTTTGTAATAAAAGTAAGCGCGAGCCAGTGGTATTTTTTCGATTTCCGATGAAAATTTAAAAAGCAAATTGAAAAGAGTTAGAAATTATATGTATATGATTATTCTTGTTTCTCGACTTATTTATCAAACTAGTTGCTTACTTTATCATCTTTTTATTTATAATGAACAAATAAATATTGATTATAATCTTATAATTATAACAGGGCAAGTTTTTCACGCTTTTTGTATGAAAAATATGCGTTTTCATATTTTAAAATTTTTTTTACCAAAAATGTTGCATGTTACATGTGGCTCATGCGTTGCTTACATTTTGCGATGTTAGCTCTTTTGTTGCAAATTGCAAAGACTTTTTTACTAAGCCAGAACTACAAACATTCATAGTACATATGAATTTTTTTCCAAAAAAAATTTATTGTCTTAAATAATTTCCAGGCGCCCGCCCTCTCGTATCAATTTAATGCATTCTATTTGCCCAAGTATGTCAATCCTTCAAAGCCGTGTTCCTCTATAATCTTGATTAAAGGATGCTATATATTATTACGAGATTTTTATAGAAATAAGCAGCGTTTTAAATGAGCTTTCTGATGAATCGATTCATGCAAATACTTTAAAGCAAGTGCTTTATACCAAAGGACTTCCTTTGCATGAAAACTTATCCGTATTTGAATATGTAAAGAAAAACTTTTAAATATTATAAATAAAATATTTATAGAAAAATTTAACAAAGTATTTAATCGAAATTATGGTCTTCAAACGATGAACAAGATTTAAAAAAATATATACAGTAACATCGACTGATATTGAACGTATATTTTAAATATGTTCGATTGTTTTGTCAGACAATTGAAAATCTTTTCAATTTGAAAACTTGAAAAACATATGATTTAAACATATGTTTAAATAAAACTGATTAAACATGATTAGTCAGTGTTTTTTTGGGTGCATACGTTTGTGCATATTTTAAAAATTTTTTAAGAAATATTTTCATATCTGAATAATTTTTGTGCATATTTAAACTTGCCCTGATTATTACAAATCAAGATTCTTTATATATATAAAAAAATAATTTTTCTCAATATTTAGATACTACATTGAGTTTCATTCTTAGAAATTATTCTTGATAATTTGTTAAAAACTTTTATTACTTTGTTCCTGAAGCTGATATGCAATGAAGTATCGACATATTGAAAATAATATTTTTTTTATTATCGAGAAAAACCTTGAGCTGTATGAATTTGGTCTTTTAAAACTAGTAAGCACAACAATTTAAAGACCCCGCCCCATTATGCACATTCTTATAGTGAATTGACATTGGAACTTCTGCGGCTCTTAAATTTATTGTAGATGTATATGAAAAAAAATTTTCGATTCAGCCTTCGATACCGCCGTTTAATCTTTAAATCACCCTAGTGTGAAAGACCACACAAAATGAATGATTTTTATACGATAACCAAAAAAATTTTTGGACTATACTAATGAAATTTCTGGACTTTATTTATAATATAAACTAAGCACAGAAAAAACATTTTTTATTAAAAAAATATTATCTAATAACAATATATTTCAAAACTTACGTAAGTTACCCTCGTGTGTGGTTTTCCACACATATGAAGTTTCTACGTTCAACATTTTCTGTTTGCCACTTATGAATGTTGGATTTGTTCCATGGTGACTATGGACGTTCCACATTTAGAGCGATAATGTAAAAAACCTTCATTTCAGTATATGACTCGTGTTATTCGTTTTGACCACGTTATAAGCAAACGCCAAGCAAGCTCTATTGGGAAATTTTCTCCGATTCGTGAAATTTTCAACAAATAGGCAGAGATGTTGGGACATTACTTCAATCTATCTGAGTATGTTACAGTTGACGGACAATTGCTTGGATTTCCTGGAAGATCCAAGTTTAGACAATACGTGCCTTCTAAACTTGAAAGATATAGCATTAAATTTCGGCTTTTGGTTCTTCTGAAACGTGCCAGGTTTGGAAAATTCAGCCGTTTCTGGGAAAGTCTATTGGTAGTTTAAGGGAAACGTGTTGTTTCGAACTTAGTGCACAGACTGAAGGGAAAAAATATAACAAGAGATATCTTTTTTTCATGCCACCAACTTCGACAAAAGTTGTTGTCTCGAGGGCTAATTATGTTAGATACTATGCGTAAATCCAAAAAATACATACCACCATAGCTTCTAGAATACAAGAATCTTCCATTGTTCCAGTCAACTTTTGCATTTACCGAAAACACAATTCTTGTTTTATTTTTCGGGAGAAATGATAACTGCGTAATACTGAAAAGTACAATGCATCGCTCCAGCTACGTAGACGCTGATCTGAAAAAATTGCCAGATTCATTCAATTCTATAATAAAACCTTTTACATTACCTTTATAGATATTCACCTTGAAACTTTATTCTATAGTTGGTGTGGGCACAGTGGATAAAATTTTATCTTTCTATAGTTCGAAAAGAAAAACAAATCGATGGCCAACTGCTGTTTTCCCAAATATTATTGACATTTCAGCTTTAAATGCCGTCAATATATTTAGTGATATTAAACAAAATTGGAAAGGAAGTAAGCCAATTTGTACGTAAAATTTTTCTACGCGAAAAGGCTACCAAAAAACCAATCAGCAGTGTTTTTGCTTTCTGCTATAATCCAAGCCAATTTAGTGGTTTGGCTCACTGATTCGTAAACCTTCTGAAGCTTTGCAAAGGTCATCATAAATCTTTCGGCAATCCTTTAAAAAGCTGAAGGATATTCCTCCTTTAATTGATGTCATATATGTTATAGCGAGAAAATATAAAATCTGTATTCGCCAAACGATGTGCTGTTTTTGCAACACGGCACTTGTAAGCGTTTCCATAATCGCAATATTTGTGAAAAATATATTACAGAAATATTAATGTAAAATAGAATGAACTATAGAATAAATATATCATTAATGTTATGTAAATGCTGACTTTGATTGCAAAAGAATTATGTTGCTACATAAAGATATATAGATATTGCATATGTGTGAAAAACCACACACGAGGACAACTAACGTAAGTTTTTTTGAGGGTGATTTGAAGGCTAAGGATAATTTGATGGTTCTTTTCAAGATAGGAGTAGAAAAGGCAAAGATTGAGGGGATCAAAAAGTTTCCTAAAAAATATTTTTTTAGGCGATTTTTTTATAAAAAAGCTTAAGCCATCTCATATATTAAGCTTAAAGTTTACAAGAATTCTTACGCTGCTTCACTATAACAATGGACATAATGGCGGGATGGACTTTAGTTCCCCGTAAAATGAATCCCAAATTGAAACACACTTTTATTGTACCATCTACATTAATCAGTTAGCATAACAAATTTTGATGTCATTTATTAGTAAGTAAGATGTCCTAAAAAATCATTAAAATTGTTGACATATGTGATTAAAATCATAGTCATGTTTTGTTTCATAATTTATTTTTAAACTCTGTTCCATTATTAAAATTTATTGTTTTGATTAGACTGTTTTTTTTGGTATATTTTATATATAAATTTGTATGTATTTTTGGTAAAATTAGTTGTTCAGCCAACAAATACAAAACTTAGTTTACAGGTTGCAAGGCAACAAGAAACAAGCACCAGATTCCATTATAAAAGTATATATTTTTATGACATACCGTTTATTAGACGCTATGATTTATGTAGTTTGGTTTGAATTGGAAAAGTGCCAACTTAATTTACAAGTACATACAACTATAGATGTCTGCATATACATGGATTTGAATGTTATTTGTTCGACCACTTAACAATGAAAAAAATATTAGCAATTTTTTGAGAGCCTGAACTCAAATAATTTTGTACAGTGAAAATAATTAATTTTGTATTTTGCGAAATAGTTTTGTTATCAGCCTGTCCCGCAATAGCAAACAAAAATTTTAAAATTTTCACTCAAAAAAGTTCTACAGCAACTCTTTGTAGTTCATTAGTTTTCTGTAAAGTTAAACTTAAATTAAGAAGTAAATATTTGTCCTACAAAAAACATTATCACAATTATTGTGAATAACAAGTGCAATTTTCGATTGCATGCATTCAGTTCACTTGAAAAATAAAGTGCACAAGAAAAATGAAAAAATCCCACTGAAAAATATTATTTGTAGTGATGGGAACTTATGTAGTTTTTCGTGCAAAACTTTTACTCGAGAATTATCAGAGAAAAGGAAAAGACTTTAAGGATTAATTTATCTTTTTATTTCTAAAGAAATGCAATATTACAATAATTTTTCGTGCAGTTAAAAGCTTCATTTATTTTCGGTTCTTAATAAGTTGACCTAAAATGTGATAAACTTATAAATAATGATAAAGTATCACTAGATTTTCTTTTTTCGGAAAATTCATAAATTTATTTAAAAATATTTCAGAAATATAATTATTTTTAATGAAATGTAAGCCAAAGGCTTTTTAATAATATTTTAGTTGATCATAATAATTTTTCATTTGAAAGTACCTGCATAATTTTTTGAGCGTGTTTCAAATGTATCAAGCTGGAATTAAAAGTTTTCAATTTATTTTTTTTAAATAAAATTTGGTTTCGAAAACATAGTTTTTAGCTAAAGTATATTTTAAGAATATTAAAAGAACTAGATTAAAAATATTTTATTGTTTTCTGATATATTCTTTGTCTTTTCTTTACATTTTGTTTTAAATTTTTTTTATTTTAAAGTGCCTTGAATCCTTTTGCGTAGTACACACAAATTATTGCTTTCATTTGGGCTACCTTTCTTCTTTCAAGTTGATATCGTCTGATACATTCTGAATAGATTCTTCTTTTTTCTAATTTAACATATTTTTATTGATAGTGAGAACAAAATATCTATAACTTTTAATTATATCTATTTAGATTTGAAAAATGAAACTAAAGTGCATAAAAAACCCAGAATGAAACACAATCATAATCAAGACTGAACGCATCTTTGGCTTTTCGTTAAGGCTTTTGATAAAGTGTTTAGCAGGTTGAAATGCATACGAGACAGATTAGAATAAATTGAACATTTCAAGTAGAACTATTTCCACTTTTGTTCCAATTTGTAAATGTCGTACCCTTCCTCGTGCTCGCAGGACTAAAAAAGTAAGTCTCTTAAGAACTTTATTTAATTTTTCATTTGTTTTGCCTGTGAGTTAACCATTGCATGGTCTGTCGAAAAAGAATTATTTGACTTTTTTCAGTTGTTGATTAAAAACTTTATTATCCCTGCCAACACCATAATGTTGCTGAGCCTTTTCTGACCTGTTTCATGGGTACTTGCAGCGGTCGTAAACTAGTGGTCATTGCTAATAGTACCACGAATTTGTGTATAAAAACATATAATTGATTTACACGAATCGTTAATCATATTAGCTGAAACTAACCAGCAAAAGTTTTTGTCATGCATTCAACGAACTTCCTTGCTTTTGTAGGCGTACACTTTTTTATATTTTTCGTTTAACGAATAAGAATACTTAGAAATAAAAAATAGAAATGTAAAATAAATATATAAATACGTTTAATACTACGTTCAGACATGCATTCTTAATTAAGTGAATATGCAGGTTATTGACGAAAATTTTTTAGTGTTCAGACACAGAATTTAGCTATTTCAATAAGCACTTGACAGCTGAAAAATAATATTGTTTTTATTTTTTGAAAGCAAAATTTGGTTTGAAATTTACAAAAATGGAAATATATTCCTCTTTTAGAAAGAAATTACTATTATATAATAGAAACTCCGAGATGTGACGGTTAGTACGATGGAGTTTTCATTCCAAGATGGGAGAAAAAAGAAAAATTTGGTAATTCTGCAATTTTTAAAGAAACAACAGACAGCTCTTGATTCTTGAAAATTTATTTAAGTCAATTATTAAATTTCCAGTTTACAGAATCGGCCATCTATATTTTGGGAATTCATTTGCATTGCAATGATGACCACCAGTATTATCAAAAACGTTCTCGTATAACCGGTACCAGTTTTGACGTCCTCTGTGGTTTGTTAGGGAAGTTAAATAAAGTTGCTTCTGAGCTGTATCGTGGGCTGCAAGAGTAACCCTGCTGGCTGAGCTCATTGGCTATCTTCTCCGTTGATATGGTCGTTTTTTCAGTGTCTACGAAGTCACTGGCATCACTTTAGCCCATTTCCTTTTTCTTTATTTTTATACTTATTTATTTGAAAAGAAACTGGTTATTTTTTATACTAAATAACGTAACATCACCTTTCATAAGTTTAGAGGGGAAACAAAAATCTGTATAATATGGAAAATAATTGAGATATTGAAATCATATTTTCACGGTCTTTAGCGCTTTCTGGCGAATTTTGAGCAAAAGAGCATCGTATTTTTAATGTAAATAATTGGGAATACTTTTTGTTTAATAAAATCATTCACTTGATGATACGTTTTGAATTTGGTTTATAAGTTCTTTGTTTTTGTTAACAGAAGCTTGAAATTTTGCGTACATATGTAATATGAGTAAATCGTTATCAATAAAAAAATCAATTACTAAAAATCAATTATAATTTAACCAAAATTTTCTCTTTTTAGTGATAAGATTAAATAAAAAATAATTCTTCGACTAAGCGAACATCGATTAATCGAGTGAAAAATTTTGACTTTATAAAGCCAGATAGCTTAATTTGTTCTTTTTGTTCAATGCAAGTTGTGAACAATCAAAACAAGCCTAAAACTGAAATAATCTAATATATGTATTCGTCTCTGAAAATAAAAACATTTTTTGAATTGTAAATTTTCAATGTTTTATAAATCGGTTAATTTTCGAACAATATGAAGGAATACTTTGTAGGTTTTTTAACTGACCCACATTTTTCATCTCTCATCAATTTTCAAAATCGTAAAATCTTCCCATAAGAATTATACAGAACAAAAACTATACATCTTTCTACATCTACAGAAGATGATATTTTCTCATTTTTTCTTACATTTTTCGTTATTTAAAAAAATGGCAAAAAGCTAATATCTTTGTGCCATCACTAGCAAACTGACATTGCAGAAAATGAACAAACTTATGTATTCATCGTCATCTTATTCCAGAACGGCCCTCGATATTTCAATGTATTGTAATAAAATTTGGGTTTGTTCTTTCAAAGAGACAACAACTCCATTGATTAATGCTTTTTCTAAATCCATTTTTTAATATTATTAATTTTTAACGAAAATTATGCGTCTTTTTCTTTTATTTTTTTGACAGCTGAATAAATGCCGGATGAAAGATGAAAGGCAATATAAATTCATGTTTCACGTTTTCAATATCTTTCATGCGTTTCACAAAGATGTTATTCAGTGTAAAAAGCCTATTAAATTTAGTATCATGGGCTTGTTGTATTGAATACCCTGATAATGACCTTGTCCATAATTTCGTTTGGTATTAAAAGTATCGTAGGGGTCTTTCCGATGATCTTGTTCAAGTTAATTTTATTCTGCATAAACGTATCAGTGTTGCAGGTATACCAAACTCGGACATGGCTTTAAATACTTTTCGTCATATCGGGCTGTCAAAGGCACCTTTGTAATCAACGAACACGTGGTACGTGTCGATTTGTTTTTCTTGGGTCTTCTACAGGATTTGCCGTAATGTAAGTATCTGGTCGCTGGTCGATTTACCAGGTCTAAAGCTGCATTGGTAGGGTCGTATTATTTTGCTCACTTTAGTTTTTAATCGTTTACATAGTACGCTCGACAGAATTTTATAGTTGAATAAGGATTTTATAATTTTTTTTTAAGTATAGTGCAATTAAATTTGTTTTAAAGCTAATTGTACGAAAGAATGAATACCTGTCCCTGGCAGTAAATCTTTAACGAATTTATTTACTTAAAAAAATGTAGCTAAAGCAATGGTTTTTCAACACTTAAATGGCTAAATATTTTTTGTTAAATCAGCAGCACTTTAACCTGACTCTGTTGTGTAGAACTAACAAGCCAAAGTAAAATCGCTGAGCTGTTGTACCCACTGCGTCAAATACTTCTCCTCATTTTGGGGCTTAGGATTTGCTGGGAAGGTTACATTTTGAATTTCACGCTACTTGTTTCATTTAGAAACACTTGTTTTTATTGTCCATTAATTAACTTCAGTGACTTATTTTTCAAATAGAACACTTGACAACAACTGTAACGTTCATGTTTGTGTAATTTTACACTTTAAATGTATTTTCTGCATGCTGTTAAATACTAAACTAGAGAAACAATAGTAAAACTTCGGCTGAGATGAGAGCAAAAACAAAAAATACATGAAAAACATGAACTGTTGTTAAATAAACCAAATGAATAGAACTGGGCTCATTATGTGTTCAACAAAGAATTGGCGAAAAACAGTTGCTGATTCAGGGATAAGTATGCAGGGATAAGTCCCAAGACAACCCCATCAACTTGGCTAACAATGTATATTTTTAATAAAACCAAAACTGTGAAATGAATTTGCAAATAAGAGTGGCAGCAGAACAAAGTAGTTTTAAAATTCTGTTTTTGTCCTTTGTAATTTGTATGGGATTCTCCCCCAATTAGTATTTGTGCAGAGATTTAGTAATCACATGTATTGAAAAATTCTTTAAAAAAATTTTTTTTATTTAACGTCAGAATTTAATATAATCTTATAAATAATGCAATAAAACTTTTTTATTTTGTTGAGAGTTCTTGATATTCTTCTGCTTATTGGGCTTCTGACCTTTTCTAGTTTCCTTTGTATCATTATTATTTACACGTACTTACATTTTAGGATACAGCAGTCAGTGTAAGTTGCAGCAGCAGGTCTAAAACTAAAATGTTAAGTTTATGTTTTTGATTGTGCAATAAGCATTGCTTTTATGCTACAAGTGCTAAATTATGTGTCAGGTACAATAAAGTTCATATTTGGATTTTATTTTTTTTTTTTTTTATAAATTTTTCTATACTTATATATTTGTAACTTTGTGTGGTAATAATAAGGAATTAAAATGTTGAAATAAACTATTAATGCCAAAGTACTTCAAAGAGAAGAAAAATATTATAATTAGTAACATGGTTCTTTTTAAGCTTTTTGGGTGTGCGGTCATGGACTGGGAAAAATAAAACACCTGTTTTTAGGAATTGAGCTTGTTTTAGCTTTAATATAAATAACTACAATTTTCTTAAGTAAAGCTTAGTACTCTATTCAAACTTGCGAAAAATGTTGAGCAACATGGATTATTTCGTTTGAAAATTTTGACTTGAGCAACATTGTTTTTCTTATTCAAACAAAAAAAATTGTTTATTTAAAAAAACTTAAAACAAATAGAAAATAAAATAATTTTAGGAGATTGTACTGCAATGTATCAATTAATGCAAATTGCAGCTGCAGCGGAGGAGCTCATTGAAGACACACGTTCTGCAAAAGCACTCACCTTCATTTAATATTATATTTACATTATTTCTGGGCAGCAAACTTAAAATTAAAACCACAACGCCTAGAAATAACTGATCATCTGTTTTTTTGCAATTCTGCACGAAATAAGTGGTGCTTACATTATTTCGTAGTTGAAAAATATTTTGCCAGAAACATTTTGTGGTTGAAAAAATAATGCTGCCAAAAACATTTCGTATGTTTTCACAAGATGAAGAGAGTACAACTTCGGCCATATCGTTTTGCAATTCTTTCGCATGAATTTTTTTTATATTCACTTTTGACTTTTTCAACTTACTCTATCTACACTTGTGTTTTCTTCAAAAGTCTTATTTTATTTTAATTATTTGTTTATTAATAAATTATGATGTGTAATCTAAACAGTTAGTCTGCCTTTACACACGTCATGTCTTATTGACATGATTGCTACTTTATAATCGAAAGAGAGACGAGGGGTAAAGAAACGAGTACTCAGATACTTGTACTGTCATTACGTTTGGCTCTCTTATTCGTAATTTCAAGCCTGAAGATATTTGCTAGTAAATGTCATCAACATGACATGACTTGTGTGAACAACAATTAAAGTTCAAAGAAGAAAAACTAAGAACAATAAGAGATGACTCGCCTAAACGCAGACTAACTGTTATAATTTTCTGCATTAAATAGATTGTAGGCTGCTTTCGCATATAATAAATTATGCGAAATGTTGCAACACTAGTACTTTATATTTTTATTAAAAATAAATTCAAATTGATTATTGAAGGGTATTATTAGCTTGTTCTTATGGCGTTCAATAATCATGTTCAATGTATTTTTAATAAACAAATTTACTAAAGAAGTAAAACATTAGTAAGAAGGAAAAAGCACGTTACAAATTTAAATTTATTAAAACTAAAAACAAAATCCCATTAGAAATAAAATAATGTTTGGCGGTAGAATTGGTTGCAGTATTCTACTCTATTACCTCAGGGGGAAACGAGCTTACAGCCTTTAAAAAAGCTAGAAATCAAGAACAAATCCTTTGTACCATTAAAATCTCATTCTTAAATAGGGACAAAAACTCAGCAAGAAACATGTTATCGCAAGTATGACGAAAAGTTGCGAAAACATCGTTCAAATCGAAAAAAAAAATTGGTTATAACTTGATAAAAATGCAAAAAAAAACTAGAAACGTGGAATAATAAATTTTATCATTAAAACATTCGCGAAAAATTTTTGAAGTTGAAAACAAGTATTTCATAAAATAACTTATAAAACAATACTAATAATAAAATCAATAACATCGAAAACAAACTATACTTTATTGTCAATGTTCTGCATATTGAAGAACTTTTGGGATAAGAGTATGAAAATGTTGTCCCATTTTTCTTGTAAATTTTGATTTTATAACTTAAGGCAAAAAAATAAGAAGACTTAAGATTTTTTTGTTTTAATTTTAAAATAAAAAATTGCACTCTGTATTAGAGCTCTTAATAAGAGGTTTCATTTTGATATCTAAAAAACTAATATTTTTATGTGAAATCATAGAATGTTTATTTAATTGTAAAGCAGAGTGTATTAATTATGAAAACAATATCAGCCAAATAGGCGCAATTAATGAGTTTGCAGGACCATATTCTTTTCATTAAATTTTCCATCGCCAATTCTCACATTTGCGGCTCGATATTTTCACGATTACCATCTTTGAGTTATTGAATGAGTTGTGGGCCATCGTCATGTACGTTATCTTTCATATTGTCACAAAGAAAAAAGTCTACAAATGTTAAATCACATGATCTTAGTGGACAATTGTAATCGTTTCTTCAAGAAATCACACGGTCTGCATACTTTTATTGTGTATCATGTAGCGCAGTCTTGTTGAAAATAAACATTGTCCACATTAACATATTCTTGTTCCGGCCATATCCGGAATATTTCATTGCTAGGATGGACGAGAAATGGTAAAACCTGGGTTTTTACGACATGCACGAGTTTGATTTTTCACATCACATATAAACTAGCAATTAGATAAACATAAAATCTTGAAGTTGTGATAAATTAAAAAAAATTCAATAAATATTTTAAATAGCGCAGAAAGTTTTTGCGAAACTTAGCAAAACAGATGGTTATGTCAGCGATTGAACAGCGCTCAGAAATTCCAATTGTGATTATAATTACATGCAATTCATTTGCGCTCATTGCCAAATTATCAGTATACGATTTACGCTTTTGTAATTTTTGAAATTCTCATATTATTTTAAAAGCTTTTTGAATAAGGTAAAAAGTTTGAAATAAGCACCAGTAAAATTATGTACATAAACCAACTAAAACCCTCAACAATTTTTTACTTTCTTTTTATACAAACCATAAAAGGGATTATATTATATTAAAATAAATATCATGTTCCATACATTTCAAAAAATTAATGTTCCAAGCAACCGAATTGAGTGAACAATTTGTATGAAAACCATTCAGTTATTCGAGTGGATTCCATACTTATTTTCTAGTCAATTTCGATTGCTTGGATACTATGAACAGCACATTAGAGTTCCAAGATGTCATGTGTTCATTGTTGTTAAAGAAAAATTTAAGAATTCAAGTGAATTAGTGTTTGGTCAACTGAAATTTTGTTATATATTCTCACATTCTATCATTTTATTCATTTATGTTGATATAATTAAATTTGCTTTATATCTTTATTCATACCGAAATTTTTGACTCTAAACATTTTTACTTCAGTACACTGAAACAAAACTAAATATAATTTCAATTACGTATGCGGCAATAGAATTAGCACACCGCGGCGCGAAGGATGAATGCAATGAGATCCTGTACAAGGCAATAACATCAACTAATTGTGACAAATGTGCTCCTTAAATAATCTTGAGGTTGGTGGCATAAACGTATATTTAGGAATCCCCTATTCTTGATATCGAGAATCAGATAGATTATATTACGATTTCCAAAAAATTGCGCGGCTTTTTGTTAGATGAGCGCAACCGAAGGGGAGCTGATCTGACAAGCGAACAGCAGTGACGACAAATCTCAAATACAGCGACAGAATACGGTAGACAGAAGCTCTAGCATCACGATTTGAAACGATGCACCGACAAAAGTCTTCCAGGAACTCACTTTTAATGTAATTGGTTGGATACCCAACGGTATATGGAAAACAATGAAAGCTACCGTAAACATGGCCATAGCTCGAGCTGCAACACAAGTGAAACTGTGCTAATGAAGTTGCACCGAAAGCTAAAACATCAGTGGATACCCGTAGGACTAGCGGTTCATACGAACCGAACAAATAATTATCTGGGAAAATTTTCAATGGAAAATGCTTGCAAAATGAACGCCCAATTAATGTGCAATTATTTAACTCGCAATATTTGCATCATTATTATATCTTCATGTCTTGTTATATCTGAAGTTCTTAGTGCAAGGGGATACCTTAAGAGCAACAATACCGTTGGCTTAGATGACATTTCAATGGATACAAATATTAGTGTACATATGACACATAATCGCAGACTTTTGGACTTACGATTCATTATCTAGTGAGGTCAATGAAGGTTTAATTTGTAAAAACAACTGGCGAGGTATAACAATTCTCAGCATGGTTAACAAAATAATTGATGACTATTGACTAACTGATTGATATATTATCACTAAATGAACATAAAACGTAGCCACTCCAGCACGAAAGAACCACCAAGCAGACTTGATGCCTCATAAGTTCTGTTTTGACCACGTCAATCGGTCGAATGGCGGTCATAGGGAGTACTCTGATATGCAAAGGTGTCCCGCCGAAAGTAGTCTTCGATGAAAGTAAATTAAGCAAGCAAATCTGTGTGTCCATCAACCATTTCTCTTTAACATCGTTCTCGACAACACTAAACCAATACAATATGTCAGATGGTTAAGGTTGGGTTTGCTGGCCAGTTTAAGCGATTTTGAGCACGAAAACTCAATCTTTATCATGACACACAACTTTGAGAATATCAAACTGAAATAATGTTCAAATATCACATGTGTTCAAGATAAATATTATAAAAACGAGGCAGAAAGAATTTCGTATCAATAAGCACGATTTGGAAGACATCTAAAGATCTAAAGATTCCATTGAAAACCTTTCTCGCCAAGTAAAACTTAAAATATTCGTTACACATGTAAAATCAATCCTAATCTATGGCTGCGAAACATTTAATGCTGCACCACGAGATATCCAGAAGTTGAAGGTGTTTGCTAACCAGTGCCAACGTAGAATAATGCGATTGTTCTGGCCAAATTTAACTACAACTAGCAGCTTATGGGCCTAAACAGAACATTTGCTAGTTGCACCTGCCATTAAGAGAAGAAAGTGGAACTGGATCGGACACATTCTACACATGTAACCAAATGATATAACAGAAATGACATCGACTGGAGTCCACTGGGCAACCGTAGAAGATGGAGACGGGCACACATATGGGGGCTCCAAACTGACACCAAAACTGCAGATACGAGCAAAAGTTGGGGCGAAAAAAAATTCATTGCGCACGACATATCGCGCTGGAACATGTTTGTGGAGGCCCTATGCTCATTATAGGAACGTCGTGAGCGTGTAAATACATATGCGGCAAATTTAATTATTGTTATTATTATTATTAAACATAGATTTTGCACGGCGTATGTGGATAACCAAAATGTATAGGACGTATTGTTTAAAAACACTAGCGGTATTCAGTGTTTAGTTCATTTTGCATTGCAATTCTTTGCAAGGGCAACTATTTTGTCATTGATAGTGAGCACTATTTTAAAAGAACATTGCAAAGTTTACTATAACAAAGTCTTTTCAGTTTTCTTTTAAACTTTGTTTGTTACATTAAAAAAAATTGTTGTGCCCGTTTGTTGGATGAACATGCAAACCAAACACGCTCATGCAACCAAATACAAGTATGTGTTATCGACGAACGAGGAAGAAAGCAACTTTGCGGGTACAGGAAAGTGTGTACTTAGCCCCATTCTTCTTTCCTTTATCACCATCAAACACGAGACATTTGCAAAGTAAACTTTGACCGTGGAAAAGCAGTCATAGGTTCACAATTTTCGACCATTAAAAACACAACGCTACAAAAAATCAGCTAGATTATTGAACAGACCTGTTTTACTCGATCATATTCATCATCAACAAATAAAAACTTATAAATTCACTGTGCACTCTTCCAAATAATTTAAATTTAAAGATATTTGATTTGTGGCTTACTTTTTATTTGATTTTTCACTTCTTGATTATTTTATTGCATCAGTCGATTCCATTTCTTTAAAATTTTTTTTGTAAATAAATTTTATTCTTTACAAATGACAGCTTTAAAAGTGAGTAATGATAACGTAATGCTCATAGCAAAAGAAAGGTTTACAATTTTCAATGTTGTTAAATTGCAATAACGTTGGGAAATGTAAATGCAAATACTAATATTTTGTTGTTGGATTGCAAAGGAAAGCTACGATATTTTGCATTTGCACTTATGCAAGACCATTCGCATGAAAGACTGAATATCGCTGCTAAATAAATTCGCACACTAAGAAACATAATAAATTTATAAATTAAAACAATTAGGAGAAAAAAAATACAGCCATCACACTATTCGCAATCTTGTGCATTTCTCATTGGAAGTTGCAAAAAAATTTTATCATTAAAGAGCGTCCTTTTTTGTTTAGTTTGCAATACTTGTTGTTGTTGATGATTGCTGAAAAGTAGAACTAATTCCCGCTAAAACTTCTTGCAGGTAGTTTAATATTGTCACATCCTAGTCGGTCCAATTTTTATTAGGTCAAACGAGTTTAGGTTTTCCATATTTAGTTAGATTTCTTGATCCTTTTCATATTGTTAGCTGTTAGTCAGCGAAACAATGCGAGGCAAAATTATCGGCGCAACATTTTAGATAAAAATTAATTCGAAATCAATAAATTTAGCGATGAATTTTGAATTCTGCTACAGTTTGTAATTAAGTATTGAATACGCAGAGTAAATGTTAACTACCGATTACAGGTCTTTCTTATTTCTTATTATTACTTACAAACATTCAATATTTAATTAAAAACTTTATCTCTGTATATTTTGTTAGTGTAGCGTAAAAATATACGCAGCCATTTTCTAAATACTATGATACAAGATAATTTGCACAAGATTGTAAATATAGTTAATATTATTTATAGTGGCCATGGCAAACAAAATTTTTAAATGCTTTTACGCGGGCAGTTATTGCAATACCCGCGTTTTTCTGTCAACAGCGATCTGCCCTGCCGTTATTGTGACTTAATCGCTACAAACATATTAACTTTGGTATAAGCTGGAAAGTTTGAAGTACCTTTTCTTAACGGAACGGTTTACTCGAACATTAAGAAACAAAAAACATTTGTTTAATTGCTAAAAATATTTGAAAGGCGTAAAGGAATTTTGGGTTTTTGTCCACTAGAAATTGACACAGTATCGCAAAAAAATTTAAGCAACCTTTAGTTTTGATTAATTATTATTTTGAGAATTTTATGCAAATAATTTTTCCTGTGTGCAGTTTTTATGTACCAAAAATAATTTAATTAAAAGCAAAATATTTTCAATATGAAATTCTAATGGTTTGTACATCAGCATTTTTAAATGCAGTTTGTTTATTATATTTGGAAAATTCTAAGTACGATTCAGTTAATGTGTTGATGGTTAGAAATTGTTTGACCTTAAGATCAAAGAGACATAGATATATATGAAACTTTATAAATAAATTTGTAGAAATAGTTAGGAGAGCTTTGAAAAAAATATTTATTTAAGTAAAGTAAAAGCTTTATTAAATACGAGCATTCTAAATAATAATTAATTGAAAACTTGTAAATTAAAGTGGTAAGATTTATTTTATAGAGGCCAAGTTAAACTTTTATAATATTGTCTGTGAATAAGGGTATTTTAAGCACAGATATGTCTAAGATTTAAGGCCCGTTAGGCTCTATGACTCTACCCTCTCCTTAACACTGCGCGAGGAAATGCGCTTACAACTGCCCCAATGTGGGCTTCGAAAATCAGATGCGTGATTTTCAAAGTCCACACATGTGGAACTTCTTGTACAAAATCATTAATTCTATTCACAACACCTAGCAGGAAACAGCTAGCTACTCAGAAGGCTTCCCATGAGGCAGCCAACAACTATACTAACCTTTTCCACCAGACTTTAGTCCTGCTTCCCTGATCAGCTCTGTCCCGAGGTCCGGCACCATCCAGAATTTAACCACCGATAATTCCAGCGTAAGTTTTGGTTTAATGACAGCCGCCACGTTAACCATCCCTGCTGGAGCAGAGCTTTTCCGAAGAGAATTCCTTTCTACATGTTAGAACAAGTAAGTACGGCCAGAAATTGTGAAACTGTGGAAAATATTTGAACTGTTAGAAGAAGTTAATGATGCGAAGAATCTATTTCGTACGCGGTGCCCAATAACAACTGATAATACTGACGTAGTAGTATCTTGCACAAGAGTTTATGTGCGAAAAGTTTTCTGATCGTGAGACTTCTTGAAAACGTTATCTTAATTGGCCACCGAGATCTCACGATTGAACCCCTTTATACTTTTTTCTTTGGTCATGCGTGAAAGATAAGGTCTTTGGTAATAGCTCACAATCGATTCAAGGCTTCAAAGATGGAATTCGTGAAGCGACCGAGAGCATACAGCCTCAAATATGCGAATTGGTAATGGAACATTTCAAGAAAAGAATATGGTCCTGCAAACACAGTCATAACGGCCATTTGGCTGATATTATTTTCCTCTTCTTTTTATAATTAAATTAAAATCCGTTTATTTCGCTTAAAACACTTGTGTTTTTATATTTAAAACTTAAACCATTTACTAGGCGAATAAGTATAAAAGTTATCGTTCTAAAATTATGATATTGATTTTAAAGTTTTCAAGCTTAACAGACTTTCATGATGTCTTCGGCTTTTTTAGGGCCACGATGAATTTATTTTAACCTTGTTTAGCCAATAACGTTGCAGCTCTTTCCATGCTTGGCTACTTCAACGTCGGTTTGGCGGCGGCAGATGTGTGATGGTCTCCTTCTTTTACATGGAAGTAATGGGCTCCATTCGGTGTCTTATCTTGAGATATCGGCAACTGGATTTTGTAGATTAGAATGTGAGTTTCATTAAATATGGTAAATGGTCAAAATATTTTTTAAAATTCCGCAAAGGCAGCGAATTATGAAAACCTGTAGAGAGATAATATTCTGAAGAGTTGCATTCCGCGATTCAAATCCATAGAGAAGAGTTAATCCAATGAACGAATTCTGGTATATTTCGCCATGATTATGAATATTGACCAGTGAGCTAATCATACAAAATTTTGTTGTATTGCCGCGACACAGAAACCTAATTCGAACGATAATGTTTATGAAATATTAAAAAATATATTGATTTTTTGAAAAAAACCCAGTTTGTGCTTTTTAAAACAGTCTTAGGTAGAAAAGTCGCAATGATATTTTCAACAAGGAAATACATTTTAGCTGAAAGAAACATTAAAAGTTTGTAATATAACTTTGAACTCAGACAAACAATTTCTGCTTTAGTTATAAAAAAAATTTAAGAGGCACATGAAAACTTTTTATGGCAGACAATTAAATTTTCTTAATTATTATTAGTAGTAGTATCTTAAAAAGTCTTTACGGTCAACTTTTAACTTTGTACTAAAACTATAAAGAAGGACACATATGTTGGTACAACTATAAGAAGTTAAAATCTTTTAGTGTGTGTCAAAGTTTCAATTACAAATAATTTTTTATGAATACGGACCGAAAAACGCAGCGTCTATTTTTTGCAAAGATTTAAATTTTTTAGGCAAGCATTTACGGAAAAAATGACTATTTTTCCACAAAATTTTTAAGCACCAATAGGAATAAATTTTGTTTATTATTTTCTTTATGTAATGCTTTTAGAAATTATACGTTTTTACAACTTAAACAGATATAAGATTTTGCAATCCATTGTGTTATATTTGTATTAATTACATGCAAGTGCGTTCAATAATGCTTTTTCAGTTGCTTGATCATTTGCTAGACTGAATTGGTTGATTATTGGCATAATAATAATTTTTCATGGCGGTTTAATTTATAATTTATTTTGTTATCGTTTTAAATAAAGTCAATACCCAGCGGTAACGATAATAAGCAGCTCTTCTTAAGGTGGTAATTAAGTAGATGCACGCTCTACCAGCTACACTGCATACTTGGTTTCTTCTTACACACTAAGTTATTGCCACCAACTTGCCGCCATTTGGAAATCACAACTTATACATTGTCGCATATCTGTTTTTGAATTTTTTATCTGTTTCAAATGTACCCTCTGAGTTTGTTCCCGTATTAATGCAACGCTAGTAAAGCCCATATAGCACTATGGCCCACTATTACAACTTTCCTATAAAGTATCCAATTGCAAGAGCATTTTAAATAAAATATTTTTGTCTATACGGAAATATTAGAATAATATATTTGTTTTCCACTAAATTAGTTGGTGTATCCTCCTTTTTCACATAAAAAAAATTATAAATTAATAAATTATTAAATTAGATTATTTTTACAAAAATTGTAGCTAAAGAAAAAAACTCAAGTAAAAAATACGCACTTCTAATCAAGAGCTTTATAACAATTCTCAAAGCCTTAACAATCACCGAGGCAGTAGATCCAAAAAAATGTAGTGATTTTTGTCTGGAGATGGCAAAAGATTTTTTTTGTACTGTACAAGTGGTACAATATGCCACCTACACTCCACGAAATTCTTATTCATGGAAAAGATATAATTGAAAATTGTATTTTTCCTGTAGGCTTGCTATCCGAAGAGGCTCAAGAAAGTTGTTGCAAGGACTATAAAGAATATGACCTCAGACACTCCAGAAAATATAGTCGAATTTCTACAAACGAAGATATTATGCACCGAATGACAGTGACATCTGATCCCATGATCTTACGTTTAACTTTTTCGTTCAGCCACAAAAAGCACAGTGATAAAAGCGACAAAGCAAAAGCCCTTTTAGAAAAAATAATATTAATAATACAATTGATATATTTTCGTCAAGTTAAGTAGTATTCATAACATCTATTTTTGCTTAAAACGCTCTGATTAACAAAAAAATCAATATTGATTTTTTATTAATCGCAGCATGTTTCATAAGGAAAACACGAAATTATTTTAAAAAAATCAATACAAATTTTTTTGATAGCTAGGGATTTTTACATTGTAGGTGACGATATATTTTCAGTTTAAATTCAAACTTTTTCACATTTAACGAAACCTTTTTTAAAATAAACGACACATTTCTTAAGTTAAACGAAACTTTATTCGAATTAAGTAAAACATTTTTCAAATTAAATTAATTAACAAAAAACCAAGAAACATAATCCTTAGTAAAATAATAAATCTTAATTAAAAAAATTATACATATTAATATACTCACATATTAATAGCCAGTGTATGTCTTCATATTTAAATACACATTTAGTTAATTTTCATTTAAATTTAAGTTGCACTTGAATACAGTTTCTGGTTTTCAGTGTTAAATTATTGTTTGTATTTACTTACGATAGAAATATATCAGCATCATGAAATTCTTAAAATTTTTTTGGAAAAACAGCTGTTGAATAAAATTCAAGAATAATTTCTAATATGGATTCTTTTCCAGGCTGAAAATAGCAACAACGATAGTTTGCTGCAATATTTTAAAATCTTAAAAAGAATTAAAAAATATATATAAAGAATAATATTACGAGCAATAAAAGAAGTCCAAGTCTCTCGCCAAAAGATGTTGATTTTTCAATGGCTGCAAATTTTTTGTTAACTTTGTTGCGCGAATCATGCCAGCAAAAACATTTGTTAGACTGCATGACTTAAATAGACTTTAAACGCATTCTGTTGGTCATATAACAATTATTTAAGTTTCATTATAATTTGTACTGAATTTCGTATTTAAATAGAAGTTAAAGATAAATAAGATTTAAATACGAAGTCATAAGCTGGCCATAAGTCATATTTAGTTAAATTAGTGAAGAGCTTGCTGCTTTAGAAATTTAAATGATCATGTCCAATTATATTAACTGTGTTATGCTCAGTGGTTATATTACTTAACAATTATTGGGTATGGAATTTTA
Organism: Gymnocheta viridis; assembly: GCA_956483585.1. NCBI lineage: Eukaryota > Metazoa > Arthropoda > Insecta > Diptera > Tachinidae > Gymnocheta > Gymnocheta viridis. The sequence goes on along the minus strand of OY101441.1, from coordinate 61,594,203 downwards.
AATTGGAAAATGACTTCCCTATCGCTTTCAGCATAGGAAATAAATTGGTAAAAATTTCAATGTACAAAATAAAATTGTGCAAGTGTTATCAGCAACCAACAACAATGGGTAACAGCGAATTGACAATTATTATTAAAAAAAGGTGCAATATAATTTGAAAAATATATTACATAATTTGAATAAAGTTTCATTTAATTTAATTTGAAAAAGGTTTCGATTAATTTGAAAAAAGATTCGTTTAATTTGAAAAAGGTTTCGTTTAATTTGAAAAAGGTTTCGTTTAATTTGAAAAAGGTTTCGTTTAATTTCAAAAAGTTGTCGTTTAATCTGAAAGAAGTTTATTTTAAGCTGAAAATTATATATTTTTCTTTAACTTTCGTTATTTTGATTAACTTTGTGTTTTACTGTATTAAAAAACTAAATTTGTGATCAAATCACTACATTTTACTTAAAATTCTGTTTTTTCCTCACGAAATACCAAAATTCCAAGTGTGTGCCGTGCAAAACAATAGGATCTCGCTTTTTTATTTATTTTTTCTTTCTAGCTAATCAGGGCGTCAATTTAGAAATTTGAATTTATTAAACTAGAGTATGTCCAGTTTAACGTATACAATTTTTATTTGCACTCATCTAAAGAGAAAAACTAAATAATTTCCCATTCCCTTCCCCCTAAAAAAACAATGATTAAAATAAATTTGCATACAAACACGCACACGCTTAATGAACATGTACATCCATTTTGAATTTTTCATCACTTTCAATTCTGATCTCTTTTTTTAACTTCACTCATTTGAAGAGAAAAAATCTTATTGCTCAAATGTATTTAGGTATTCTTAAACACTCTCACTGCTTTGCTTATGGGTTTACTTAAACCAATACTTACATAATTTAATTAACGTGTGTAGTTTTAGCGTTTGTAGTAGTGTTAACTTTACGATCCGCTTATTCCTTTACTACTAAGCTCATTTAAATAATATATGGTAGGGTTAATAGGGATCAACAATGTCTACCATTTGGTAAAATAATGAAGAAAATCGGTTGGCAAACAAAGTATAAAAAGGGATCTAAAAGTTTGAACTTCCCTATTTATATAATAGATAATGTATTCGTACCACTTTGGGTATATCATTCCCTGCCAAACGTTTGTCGTGTTAAGGTAAGCGTGCTATCTTGCAATTTGTCAACTTACCATTATGATGATGGTCTAAATTCATGTATCTTATTAATCATATATTATTTTGACAAATTTTTTCAGGGAAATACTTATATACGCCACTTTGCGCATGTACAGCGTGGGAAAATATTCCGAAATTATCGAATTTTCCCTCAAAACATCGAAAAGTAATTTTGCTGATGTCATTTTGCAGTGATTTGGTTCCTTTATTCTTTTTCTTGTGGGGTGGCGTTAAATGTTGATGATACGATGGGATTATTCGTAACCGAGACCACTAATGTTACCCCAGATGTTGGTTCAAAAGATTTGAATAAATAAAGTCTTGGGAAAATGGACTGACTTGATAAATTACTGCGAAGCCAAACGCGAAAGTAAATTAAATTAAATAGTTTGAGTACTACTTGTAATCCATAAATAGTGGGATTATTGTACTTCCAATAACGGGGAGCAGCCTTTATTTCGAGAAACATTTTTTTACGTCTTTTCTTAAATTTCGTTGTTTAAGGTGGAACAACGGGGAGTCCATTGCTTTATTTAATGAATGAAAATTCTACTTTATTTTATGAATGACTCATTAACCCAGTAAAAGTATTGAAGAGTATGACAGTCTTGCAGTCTAGGATTTTCAGCCATACTTAACATTAAAAAAAAACAAAATAAAATAAAAATAATTTTTGACTTTATCATGAAAATATCATGAAACGGTTTGGTTTTCCAATTTAGTTTTAATTTGAAACGTGCTTTTTTCAGATTAATTTCAATTGATTCTTTTAATACATTTGTAATCAATCGTTTCTAATTTCTAATTAAAATATTAATTTGGAAAGAAGCACGTTGCAAATTTAAGCTAATTTAAGTCCAAATTCTATTTAGAATATTGATTTTTGTTACAATAATATCTTAATATATTCAAATACAACAAATTTTGCCACATTGATTTTTATGCACACAAGAGCTTATAAAATGTTATTTCATATTAAATTCTAAATAAGTTTTAATATTTTTCATTTTTCTGAAATAATGCGGTGTGGGCTATTAAGTTAATATCAGTTAATGAGAATTTAGATATTATATTTTATATATTCGTATCTTTATTAGGAAATAAAAGACATTTGAGTACTATTGCGATATATGTAGATATGTATTTGTATGTACGAGTCAAGAATGATAAAAAACAGATTGCGAATGGCGCAACAATTCCAAGGCATTTGAAATAAGTTTTTTCTTGTTTACAAGTGATGCTTCAATTAGGAAGCAATGGATTAAACTGTGTGGGCGACAGGGTAAAGTAAGCATCTTTGTCGGCAGCCAAGCACCGCTTTTATCCCTAAGATTACATACCACCTCCTCTATTCTAGTTGGGCAGTGTAAGAGTGTGTTATCTAGACTGGGTGGTCAGGCTGATCTCACCCTCATCTGGGTTCCAGCACACAGCAATTTTTCAGGCAACGAACAGACGGACAAGCTGGCTAAGGCTGGCTCTGCTCTAAATGCCTCCTACGCCGAAATGGTAGCCACGCCGTTTGGCACTATTAGAAACTGCATCGTCAAGCATTATCTCTATAAGGCTGAATGTAGATGGCGCAATGTAGACACGTGCAAGTCTGCAAAGAAAATGTGGCTTTGGTATAATTATAAGCGCTGAATACAACTAACACGTAGAAACCGCAAGGACATCTCGAGGCTCGTCGCAGTCGTGACGGGGCACTGGGCGGTGGTACACATGCTAGTAGAATAGGCCTGTCCTAAAATGAGTTCTCTCGTAGTTGTCGAGTAGAAAGCAAAGAAGAGACAATCTTTTACTTTTTCTGCTATTGTCCACCTTTTAATCTCTCGAGACACAAGTTTTTATACAGTCATGTACTAGAGGGAGGACCTTTCAGATTTATCAGAAATAGGGCTGAGTGATACGGTTAGATACGGTTATAAATAGGTTAACACCGACGCGTGTAGTGGTCCTTTCAAAAAGGAATCATCTAGATTCTACTTGAATGCCTACATGTAGAGGGCAGCAGCGTAAGCCAGCCGACCAACATTCACCGGAGTTTTTTTTAAGAAACACATGGAATTGGTCAAAAATGTAGAATGCAGCGATGAAGTCAAAAAAATTTTCTTTCAAGATCGTAGATATTTTAAAATTATAGCTCTAAATAACGAAATTGTCGAATTTTCTAAGCAAAGAAAATGAAAATTTTCCAAAACAAACCACTAATTTTTATTGTGATATACATATTACGTATGAGGAGACGCAAAACAAAACGTGCTTTTTTGATCATTTCAAAATGTTGGGAAATCAAAGATTATTTTTTCACACGATTTATTTATAGCATGAGCCCAGAATATGTAACAAGTTCCTTCTGTACTATACATCAGACCACAATATGTCGTTACCGAGGAACGAAATTTAAGGACTTTTAATTTTCAAATAGCACTTTTTGTTAAAATAAAAAAAAACCGTTCATACAAATATCTTGTTCACTCACCTCTTAAGGGGATAATACTTTTTAATTTATCCATTGTTGTGTATGTAAATTAAAATCTTTAAACTCGTTTTCTGACGAACGAGATGCCTACGCTGCAATAAAGGAGCGATATGTATATGAAACTATTTTTTGTTGCTTGAGCTTGAAGATAAAAGAATTTTCTTTTTAATAAATCATATTTATACGTCATTGTTGAACTGTTTAAGGTTTATATTGAAATGAAAATTTTATGGCTTAAGTTCAAATCTGAGTTTACCCATTTCTTCTTAATTTAAGAATTTATATTTGGATCAATTCATTATTTTATTAAGAGAGTACTTTTTATTTGAAACAATTTGTTCATCAGACTAGCAGAACGGTTCAGTACTGATTTCGAGGTCGCTACACCATCTCATCAGCGTTCTTTGTTCGGTGGATACTAGTTACTAGGAATATCAACTATTTAACCGTATTACAGTGCAACCTCGGTGAACGCAACCAATAGAAATTTTGGGCTGTTGCAATAACTGAGTTGTTGCGCAAACCAAGTCACAAATTTCTAGTCATATTTTTCTATTTAAAAGCTCATTTTAAACCAATCAAAAATTTTATAAAAAAAATAGCTAAGGTTAGCTTTTAATAATCGTATTTATTTGATTAAAATAATGAATAAAAACAGAAAAACAAAATATACATCTAATAAAAAGTTAATAAAGTACACATTCAAATGTACATATGTATGTTAACTTGTACTGATGGTTATTATCGAGTTAAAGATTCATGTTTTTAAGGGAAAAACAAAGAAAAAAATATTTATCATTCTTAGAATAACGGTAAATCAAAAAGACTATTGCACTTAAGCATAAGATTTTACAAACACGTTTTAGTTTTGAATTTATTAATCAAAAACTAAACTAAAAAAAACAAAAAAAAACCTTACTTGTTCTGCAAAGTTGCGTTAATTGAGGCTTTGTTTTTTGAAAAGTTGCGTTTACAGAGTCACCAATGTTAAGAAATTGGGTTTTGCGTTAAGCGAGGGGTTGCACATGTCGAGGGTTGCGTTCAACGAGGCTACACTGTATTTAACAAATTAGAATACGAAAAGTGCAACTTATTCATTTCTTACAAGTTAAATCAATTTCGGTTAGTACAAAATTCCATATCTGATGAGTAATTATTCCAAAAATTCCATACTCTCCCGCTTTTTCCGAAGCCATTGGCTTTGAGATCAAGCAGTTTTCCATTTTTTTTGTTTACTTTATTTTTGTCTTGTAATTGACTTTCTTAGTATTCAACCACCTTTGACAATGTAAACATGGAGGATTATTACGCATGCCTTCGTTTACATTGTCACATTTGCTTCATGATCACGCATGTTCGCTCAAGCTTCAATTATGTTTTATTTGAGAAGATTACGGCATTTTCCCATCTCTAGTTATAACGATATAAACAAAAACAAATTATTATTCAAAAACACGTTTTGTAAAAATAAATAAATAAAAAGCAAGCTTTGTTTTTAAAGACCAACTTTTTCTATGAGAACGGAAGAAATGAGATGAGAAGAGCTGAAGTGAACCAAGTCACAGAAAGACAATTCGAAGATATTTTGAGTTTCAGTAAATGAACTGCCAAAAATTACATATAAAATGAGAGCAATTGAGTTGGGTTTTTACCGTTACCTTAGAAACTAAACACTTTTTTACTTAGATCGTTGCAGAACTAAATAGAGTTAAACTTTGCGGAGAATTTCACACTAGTTTTGAAATTTTTCATATTTTATGAGTTGGTTCACTTCAGCGCTGAGGCCTCCAAATGTATATATGTACATACTATGTATATGAAATTTATTTTTATTACCAAAAACAAAAATAAGTACACATATAAATTTATTTTTATATAATTTATTTACAGAAAACATAAAGAAACATTCCAAAAATGACAAAAAATATTCATTAATTTTGAAAAATAAGAATTTATTTTTGTTGAATACACATATCTTTATTTAATTTGTCAGCTCTATTTTTAAATTCTTTAAGAAATAAAATATAATTATCTGCCGCTTGGGCTTATTCAGTCCACAAAATATCTTTTGAAAATAGTTCGCCACGCAAACTCAATTAAACTAATATAAATTTTGAATACTTATTTTATCTAGTGGTAAAATAACGAAAACATTTTACTGAGAAAAAAGAACACTTATCCAGACTATAGAGGAAAAATTTCTAAACTGTCCGAAAAATTTAAATATCCGTATTACTGGATAGTCCTAATTAGTGTGTGTATGGATTAGGAAAGCTGTACTGCAAATCGAAAATAATTTTCTAAGAGTATGAAAAAATCTCGTTTTTTTGTACGACTCCTCATATACCTACACATATACGTACACAAATAAAAAAGGAATTGATTTTGATTCTTAAATAGGTGTATATTAAATTAATATAGAAATAGTAATTGCTTCTATTTTTAAAATTGGCTTAAAAATGCCAACGTATTATATCAGTTTATCTAGTGAAATCGGAATTTTCTTAGTTTTCTTTCATTTGTTTATATAAATCTGACTATTTGCTTATGCTTTGTTTTTGCTTTTGTTAAAGTATAAGCTGATGTGACGTAGTGGCACAGAACGAAAACAATTTTGCACTTTGAATGCGCAATCTGTATTTTTGTCATTCTTTTGTTCGAGTACTATAATTATGTTTTTGTTTATAAATACAGTAGGAACAATTTGAAACATATATTTATTAAGAATACGCCTCCTGTTATCAAGAGTATGCAATACAAATTTAACAAAAGTTAACTTTAAATATGACAAAGCGTATACGTAATATTTATTGTATGATACAACACTATTTGAATCATACGTAAATGTTTTTTTTGTTGGGGGTGAAAAAATTCTAGTGCTGGCTCCACCAGAAAATTATTACAACCAAAATTTTTGCATAATTTAAAATAGGTTTTTCCTTAAATAAAAAAATTCAAATTTATTATAAGTTGCAATGTAATACAGCGGCTATTTTCTCTTTGTAGCAGTTATTCCAGTTTAGCATTTTCGTGGTCAGATTTAGCCTATTTTATCTTATCTCTTAGCCTCGAAATTTACGTTTTAGCTTCCTGGCTTTTTTTTTACTTTTTTTATTTCAAATTTAGCCTTAAAAAGTTTAAATTTTTATTTTCTACTGAACCAATAAAATCATTTTGAAACATTAAAAAATTAATCCAATGTTCAAACGTAAGTACACTGAAGACAAGATTACATTAATTGCAATCCAATGGCGAAAGCTTTTAATATAGAAATGGACATATGTTGAGTCAATAGTTGAGTTTTGGGTGGAGGTGTGACAATTTTAGAATGCGCTGCATTCTTCTTATGAAATTTTAATTCACCAATTTGGACATCTGTGCTCGATAAGGCATCTTTGAGGTCTTAAATCGATTGTGGACCATTCGCATAGATCATGTATTTTAAGTAGCCACAATTAAAATCAATGTCTTTGGACGTTCTTATTATTTTCTATAAAATAATTATGTCAGTTTTTACCAAAAAACAAACTTATAAATATTTACCTAAAAGAAGTTAATTGCAAAATTCATTTCCCACGATATGCTATAGGGTCAACATCGTGAAATTAAAAATGAATTGATTTTGCACAGACTAATAATTTATAAAACCTTTAGCAGTTTAGGCACAGGACTAACACTTTCAGAGATTTAAAGATTTAAGTATGAATTCAAAAATCTGTGGTAAAACCCAACTTAGCGGGAAGCTTTCATAAGTGTTATAGTTTAAGAACACCTTTTAAAATTATTTTTGAAGAAAAATCATTCGGTTCAAACTTTTAGGTCTTAAATGATTTTCATCTTTATTTTTAACAAAACTAAATTCAGAAACATTCATTATATTTTATATCCAATTTGCCAGTCTTTTTTAGATATATATATCCAATTTGTCAGTGCTTTTCCGATAACATACAGAATTCTTGATAACATACAGAATCTCAAATTATGAAGTTAAAGCCCTGTGTTTACTCCAGGGCGATCTTTGGTACACCTCCGACCCCTTGTGAATGATGCCAAGTCGCAGCAAGGTGATTTGACATCAAGGGTGCGCTAACATGCTTTGCGGTTGGCCCATTCTTAGTACGTCTTGTTGTTGGATTTAATTGCCTTGGTTTTGATGATGTGTCATTTCTCATTTTGGCGGTGACTGAGTTTTTTCGTGCTGCTGCAATCGTCGTACATCGCTTCACCAATTAACACCTTTTTTATTGTACTTAAACCTTTAAAATTTGTTTAAACATAATTTTGTTAAGTTTTTAATTTTTGATTGTTAAAATAAATTGTGTGAAACAAATATACCCGAAGAGGAAAAACCCGAATTGGTGTGCACCCTTTAAAGAAGCTTGAGGTTTGCATAGGTCAGCCAAATTGGAAGCCGACACCCTGATTTGTTTTTAATATCTGAAAACAGAAAAACTTATGTTCAGCAATAGGAAAACTCCATTTTCATTCAACCGGCTTGATTGAACACACTAGCATTTAAATTTGCCATGATAACCTTTTATGATCTACATTCCTTTATGAGTCTTAATACAACATTAAAAATTTTTCAATATACAAGTTACAAATGCTATAATGTTTATAGAAAGTGCACATACTGTTCGCACAGTAAGTTTTTTTTGGCTGTCATAATAGTCTGTGTAAGATACATGTGTTGTGTAAAAAACACTATTATTGTGTTGAATTTTTTACTTTTGCGCTTTTATTAGTCTTAATTTGAATAGCAGTGAAATAAGCACGTTTGTGTTTGCAGACAAATTTTGTAAATATACCTACATAAATTTTTACATAAAAAATTCCTGTCAGTACGCCTTTGCGGCAGCTGCTTTTAAATAAAATATACATAGAAGTTGGTAAGGCCAGGTTGTTGGGAGTGCTGCTATGTTCGCGTTTGTTTCAGCTGTTGGTGACAGAAATAATGGGAAAAATGAAAAAATAATAAAAACTGAACAGAACTTTATTTTCCTGTCCAATATTTTTTGGTCAGCTGGTGTAAGGCCAAATTTGGAAATGCTTTCTCATTCTTTCTCTCTCTCTCTCTCTTTTTCTCTCTCGACATCCTACTCGACCCAACCCGTTGCTAAACTATTTCTAGCTTTATTCAGCCATAAAATTTTTGCCTGAGCAATTTTTTTTCATATGTAGTTTAAGGTCTCTCGTTTTGAGAGAGGAAAAGTGTAACGTTCGAACAACTCTCAACTTGAATTGATTTATTTTTAGTTTTTATACGGAGTTGCAAGTGGTTTCACAGCAATTCTTTTGTAGTTAACTTTTATTTCTATAGATATCCTCGAAAATAATTTAGCTTTCTTTAGTTCATTAGCTATTAACAGAAGGACTTCTGTTTTCTACACAACTAATCATTGATTTTTATTTTTATATATTTCATATGGTAGCCTTGATATTTCATAACACCGAACTAAGCCAAACAAAAATAATACACGTCATGACCACATGGAGCACACACAAGTAGTTAGTTTGATTAATTTTTTTTCATTTAGAAAATTCCCGCATAACTAAATAAAATATTTAAATTATTTATTTTTCTTTCGGATTCAATTCTTAAAAATTTCAATTGGGAAAAAAGTTACGTAAATAAACATTAAAATGTAAGCCAGGTTTGACAATCCAGCTGAAATAAAGTTCTAATCAGCTGCCGCTGTAATTTAGGTACAACAAAGTAGACTGCACCTTGATAAGGCTTTGTCATCAGTTCCTTTTGCAGGCTGGATCCATGAGCAGCCGGAATAACCTAACCTCACGTAAAACGAACTAATATAAGTTTTTTAAAGCGAAATTTTGATCTGCCACTTATTTCTTATTAGACTGGGTAACAAATTTCGGGTCATCGCCGAAAGCCTCAACAACTCCAATCAGAAATAAAAGTTTACCATTAACTTAACAAAACTGCCAAAGGGTTTTGAAAAGTTAGCTCGAATTTAATTTTTAAGCCTCTTTAAATTGCGCATTTTTTAAATTTTTTGCACTATGAGTGAAAATTAAAAAAAATCGTATAAATATATAAAAATACAGAGTGGCCCAAAATTAACAAAGGGTTTTGAATTGCTTATAACTTTTTTATTATAATTTTTTTTCTTTTCTTTTCAGTATTTTGTAAAAAAGACTTGGGGAATTTAAAATGGAGCAGTACTCAATTGAACAACGTGCCCAAATTGTTGAGCTTTATTTTCAATTCAACGATCCATTGTTTTGACTCTTTGGTGAACGAATTATTTCGCGTAAAAATGATTTTAATTGGCCTCCGCGTTCACTGGATTTAACCGCTCCAGACTGTTTTCTTTGGGGTTGCTTGAAAGGAAAAGTCTACATTAATAAGCCCAGAACCATCCAACAATTAAAAAGCAATATACGCGACAAAATAAACAACATAACACCTGAAGTATTGCAAAAGGTGATGGTCGAAAATTAAATTCGAGCTAACTTTTCAGACCACTTTGGCAGTTTTGTTTATTTAATGGTCTAATTTCATTTCTAATTGGAATTGGTGAAGCTAGTTTCACCGTGTTGTTGGTTAAAGCTAGATATACTTAAACGGTTTTCAAAATCTCCACAATTCAAGTTTACACAAATTTTCCTCTGTCATAAAATATAATAACAAAAGTAGTTTTCACAATATTTTTCAACGGCTGTAATAACTTTTTCGTATTTTTTATTTTCTTTATTTTTTCCAAGCCATGATATACATCAATGCAATCAATATTAAAGCATTTGCCATTAAATATGGTTTTGCAATTTTTATTTCTTTTAACTTAACTCATCCATACATAGAAAATGTGTGTGTGAAATATTTTCATGTCTATAAATCAAACATATGTTGCTTGGTAGTGATGAACCTCTTTTATTGTGAGTGTTTGTAGAGCATAATAAAATTTGATGTTCACAACGATGTTGATATTGCCTATTATTACATATCAGTGAAGGAAAATGTTATGATGTTAAGACTTGTTTTTTTTTGATGTAGCAGGTTATATTAGTATTATTATTATTATTTTTTTTTTGGTTGGTAATATTGCGCAACTAAACATACATTGGCGACAATACTACATTCACGTAGTCTACAAAGAAGCCAACAACATACAATATAGTAACAATGAAATGATTAATGGTAGTGAGAAAAGAATAAAATAAAATCTAAAAGTTATTCCTTAAGGTAAATCTCAAATTTCGTTTAGTGCATATTTTAAAATGTATGTCGATTTAATAATATTTTATTAAATACTGATAAAAAAAATGGTAAATAACGTATAACTCCTAAGAAGAATATTTAATTGAAAATTAAAAAAATTTATTAAATTGGTTGTTCTTTTCGAAAGTTTCAAGATGCAAAACGTTTTTAACTACCAGCAAATTTCATATTTTTCCCCTATTGAAGTTCCATCTGTGTTTAACCTGCACATTTTCGAAGACCACAATATGAAAATCGAACTCCATCTGTATTAAAATACCACGTTTCAGATAAATCTGATCTTACAAGGTATTCTTCTTAACCTTTGTGCACACTTTGCCTGAAGTACAAACTGGTTGACCTGAAATGCAAATAAAAACAGAAATCAGCATTTCGTTACCAAATTATAAATATTACATTAAAAGTCCGATTGAAGTGAAAACCTAGCTGAGTTTTTTTTTCAAGATAAGTGGATTTTTGCTTTTTCGTAATTTTTCATCATAATTCAGCGATATCGTTTTCACATCATCTAACGATATAAATAACGTGGCAGGTTTTTTAAGTGGTATCCGCTGGAGGCCTATTCCACTGCAAAATTACTTACTTTTCATTATAAAATTAATGTAGAAATGATATAAACAATAACTATGGAATGTTTCTATAAATGCTGTAAACAAAAAGTAACTACCGGCTGGAATATGATGAACACGTAATTAAATTAATTTTTAATCTCTCCAAAATTTTTCAAAATTCTCTGTGAAGAGACTCATCACCAGCGTGTTCTGACCACAAACGCAAACCATCGTTGTTTAATAATGAAATCTTCTTTCAAGTGATGAAATACAATATGCATTTTTAGGGTATGAGATGTTCCAGTATTTTCTAGATATTGGCGGCGTTTTTTCAAGTTCTTATCTAAATCGGTAATATTTGCACGTTGCATGGAGAGACAGTCATGTAAAATTTTATTCATTGTCTTAGCAGCGACGTGTGGCTCTAACTTCAAAGGACCAAAATGGTAGCAAATTTCAGGATCAAGCAACTTATCAGATTCTAGCAAAAGTTTTCGGTAGCCATTACCCTCAAAAATGTCACACACACTTGCATGCTTATATAATAGCACCACCAAAAGAGTGTTTAATTTTTTCTAAATATGTGTTCTTCATATGACCTTGCTTACACCCCGGGTCTCGGTAATATAAAAGTTATATATACCGATTTTTAAGAAGATTTGATACTATTAAGAGGTTGTACATAATGATGACTTTTCATCTCAAAATAAAGGATTTTATAATACTAAAATACTTTGCTCGATTTTGAAACGACGGCCGTTAGTTTTGTTTTTTCGCATTTCCTTGCCAACGAAAGTTAAATACTACATATCAAAGTATGCACATATGTACGTATATAATTGGGTGATTCCCCCTTTCAAGTTGGCAGTTTTATCAGTTTCTATGCACAAAATTTACTTGTAATTATTATTTACAACAATATTGAATAGAATTTTTAGTGTAAGATATGTTAAAATATTTATAATTTTCGTTACCAATAAGATTATATTTTTAAAAACTTTTGTTTGTTGAGGGTTTTTTAGCTAGTCTATATACATGCATTTCATTGGTGCTAAAGCCAAATCATCAGCAGAAATGCATGTATATAGACTAGCTAAAAAACCCTCAATAAACAAAAGTTTTTTAAAATCTTTGAAAAAAGATATCGAGGCAATCTCAGTTAATATAAATTTAATAATTAATAAGACTTTATATTAAACTTTAAATTTTTCAATTTTATTAAATAATTCTGGTTTTAAATGTTGAGATTCTATATGTTGATTTCATAATTTTAATATTTTTTTGTAAGACTTATACAGTATTGTTTTCATTTAGAAACTCTATTTGCATCTATAAAAATCCTAAGTAAATAAAAAAAAATATATTAGAATCATTTGTAATTATTTCTGTTCAGGCTAAAATTATTTTGTACAAATCCCAGAACTTAAAAATTTAATCTCTTGTTAAATAGTAGACAAGAACAATGGGAAATGTTGAAGCAACAATTAATATCTACTTATAATTATTGTGTTACTTATACTCTTCGTTTGTTTTTTAACAATGTTTGCCATTAGTTGCCTCCAGGGTGTTTATTTTCTATATTCCTTTCAATGTTTTTTAGCAATTATCTCCAACAGTAAAAGTGCTAAAATAACTACTTTCATGCACATTATTTGTAAGCCTTCTAAGCCATTTATCCATTTATAATACGACCACATGTTTTTAATAACTTTAATTTTATTATTAGGATTTTTATTTGCTCGCCTGGCTTGAGAGAAAAGCAAAATGTACAATCATACGGTCTTGGCTTCAATACATAATTATGACCAGATATTTATATTTACAAATGCGAAGACCAGCACACAACAACAAGTATTTACATTTGGGCTTAACTTCATAACGTCCTGAATATCCTGACAAATTAACCCAGCTGTTAAATACATAAATAATAAAGTTACACAACAGCATAACAAAAATATTTTTTCTCGCTTTATGTTTATTTGAATTTCTTTGCTTTGCTGCCTTTTTAATTATTTAAAAAATGTGGTACATGTAGTAGAAAATCCTATTTAGCGTAAAACCTTAATTTTGGCATTTTGACTTGTTTTCTTCTTCCAAAAATAATATGGCGGTTAAACATTAACCAAAGAACACCTAAATGCATTTTTGTTAATGAGGTTTGCAAAATAAATCATTTTGTTGTAGTTATTTTCAATTGTAGTTATTTTCACATTTTCCTTAATTTGTGTACTAAATAAAAATATGGAAGTGTGCAGTGTGGTGTATTCTTCTACAGCCTCAATAAATTGTAAAATAATTGGAATGTAAAAAAAATCATAATCATCTTGGAACACTTTTTTAGGCGGAATTTCGCAAGCTAAATCTATCTTCAGATTAAGTTCTTATTTTCGCATTTTGTTTATCACAGCGATTAATAATGGTCTATACCATTCCATACCTTCTGTCGTCGGTATTTTGTCTTAATACGCCTGACACCAGTGATGGCAATCTTAATTTAAATTTTTTTTAAATGCTACATGTGTTAGAGTAACTTTGGGTATTGTGAAACCCAATTTTTGATTTGACGCTCTTCAAAAACATATTAGAAAAATTCTTACCGGAATTCTAGAAAATGTGGTGCGAAGGACATGGTCTTTCGACTAATGTAGTCAGTTCCCATTTGATTTCTACTAATTCCAATAATTCCCATTATCTAATTAATCTTTTTAAGAAATTCTCTAATCACTGAAGATCTACGTCTCTATGCTTACAAAATTCAATTAACACAACAACTGAAGCCTAATGACCATTCTCAGCAAAGAGAGTTCGTTGAATGGATTACTGAACATTTAAAAATGGATACTGATTTTCCGGACAAAATTTTCCTAAACGACGAAGCACATTTTCACCTTGATGGCTTGTTAATCGACAAAATTGCCTCTTTTTGGGGTTCTGAGAACCCACATGCGATTGTCGAAAAAAGAAATGCATTCTCAACGTGTCACTGTTTGGTGTGGATTTTGGGCTGGAGGCATAATTGGACTTTTTTTAAAATGAGTATGGTTAGGCAGTCACTGTTGCTACATTTTGTTGCACGAAATTGGATAATATTGATGTGGCCAATATGTGGTTTCAACAAGACGGTGCCACATCCCATACAGCCTGTGAAAGAGTTCCTATTACTACATGAGACATTTTAGGGTCATGTACGCAGAAAGACAGACGCCGTAATAAATTTAAGTATTTTCTACTTACTTTCTGTACGAGTCGTACTCAAAATTTTAAGTAAAATGGCAAAAAAAAACTTTAATCAAGCCGAAAACGGGATAACTTCAAATAACCTGGAGTTTCTTAAAATGAGTAAAAAATTCTTTAATCAGGTGAAAAATCTTGAATCAACTAAAAAGTTGAATTGAGCACTTAATAGTCCGTACTTAAATCAATCTTTCTGTACTTGATTTAAGTAAATCTGGGATTATCGTACTTTTAACACCGCTTGCAATTAATTTAAGTACGGATGGATTGATTTTTCTTTTGAGTGTGCTTTCTCGTTTCGGCGATCAGAATTGGGCTCCTAGATCGTGGAATTTGACACCATAAGATTTCGTTTTACGGTGTTATTTGAACTCACAGTTCTATGTCAATAAGCTCATAACCACTCGTGCAATAGAGTAGGAGATTAAACGCTATAACAACGAAATTCAGCCATATTTATGGTGATGGAAATTTTCGACAAAAGAGTGAGTATGTACGTACGTATAACGTTAAGGTAGTCACATTTAGGCCACTTAGTTGATGCAGTTTTATTTTGCTTAACAATATGAAATGTTCACTACTATTTTCTAAAATAGTGCTTAAATCATTTCAATAACTTTCTATTGAAGAAGCTCGTACAATTATAAAAAAAATATGAAATTGGTAAACAATTTTTCTTCGGATATCAATTTTTCTTACTAAGATTATAAACCATGCGACACACTTTTTAACTAAAATTTTTGGATTTTACCTGGAACGATTCAGTACTTTTATTTAAAGAACTGCTCTCATTTAAATTAGTAAAGTTCTTACGGCGCTAAATACTCGTACATTTCTTACTCCATACTTTAATGAAGGGCACATAAGATGCGGCACAGAAATAGTAAGCACTTGGAATTAAAATAATACGCTGAATTGATGTGTGCATGTGTCTCTATATCTAATGTAATATTTCACTGGTGCCCCTGTAAAAAGGTTTTGCCTTTGTCGGAGATTAATAACTCTAATGGATAGAAGTGCATGTAACTGTGGCAGTAACTAACAACTGCTTAAGCCAACTTAATCGTGTAATTTTGGCTAAATACTTTACATGCTCAAGCAATGCAGTGTTTGTACGCAAGAACACGATTACCTTAAAGTTAAATAACATTGTCCTATGAAGCTTTTTGCTGGAACTTGAAAGCTACTTTGTTTCTACTGATTTAATTCGTTTTTGCCACAAATATGTTGAATAAAATTTTATTTTATAAAAATTCGTGGAAATGCCAACTCATGTTGATAACATTTTCTAAATATGTATATTAACTTTTACGTCAACGAAAACGTGTACAACTACATACTTGTCACATAAAAAGTTTAATTTTAGCATGTACAGTTTTTACATGAAATTTGTTTTAGTAAATAATAATTATAGTTTTTCATGTATAGAAGTGCTAATTAGAAGCACAAGGTGAAACGACCTGAAAATCTTTATGCGAAATACAGTTACATTACAAGTTACACAGCAATAAATATTTATTTGATTTTTTGTAGTTGAAAAATAATGAAAATAACAAGTACTAAAAATAAATTACCCGGTTAAAAAGTATAAGTTTTGAATTCGAAATAATTAAATATTAATATAAATTCGCTGAGCTGTAGGCAACTGGACAGGTCACTGGTTGCGTATGGTGAACGACCATTATATATAAAGGCGAATATGTGTTTTTTTCACAAATAAGCAGCCGCGGACAGTCAGCGGATGTTTGCCTTGTAGGCAATATCGACACGGTGAGCAAACCACCTTTCAATTTGTGCGTGGAATATGTACAGCCAGTCTGATGGCTATGATGGCAGCCCTATCATCTGAATATAATGCATTATTATTAACGAAACCGAAAATGATGTGAATGAGGCCCTATGCTCCTTATAGGGTCGATGAGAATATATATATGTATATATATATATATATATATACGGACGCCCTATGCTCAACATGAACTAATCTCTAAAGAACGAGTCGATTATATGCACATATATAGTATATACATATACATGTGATCGTCTCGTTCTTTATAGATCCTCTTTGTGTTTGAAACTATATATGTGTTGGAAATAAAAACAATTTGTTTGAAAATAAATTTTCAGTTTTATAACTTATTTTATTTTGAAATAATTAACTTAAAAAATCTATAGTGTTACAATAAAATATTTTTTCCAACTAAAATTCATTTAGAAATTTCAATCGAAGTTAAATCACAAATTATGAAAATTTTAGATAAGAGTAAATAGATTAAAAAATTAAAGTGAATAAGACTGGGAGTACTTGTCCATAACAATATATGAATTTATGTTGATTGTACATATCGCTTGATTATTTAATAGTTCATTTGGGCTTCTGTAAATTCATTCTATTTGCGAACAATCATTGGCAAGAACTTTGACTTAGATCCACGTCTTGTTGCAGCTTTCGACATCTCTTCTTACCATCCTCACCCAAGTGTCACCCACATGACTGGGCAGGCAAGGACCTTGCGGATTCAAATCGAGTGCATCTCTGCTAATTTTATTAAAGCCGGCGTAGAATATGGCAAACCTAAGACCACTTTGGATTCTTAGTTGCTTTCTCAATCGGTACACATTTGATAATATACAAGAATATGCGGAGAATTTGTTCATAGCAACGATTCCCAAATATTTGTAACTTTTTGTGTGGGCTTTGCGTTGTGCTCCACGTAGTGTAAAATCCAATCTACTCTAAAGCTCCAATAGAACTATTTAATTGGCTTATATGTTACTGGAATACAAGGTGACATGACATATCTTTGACACTGGATACTTTTAGTCATATCTGTCTCAAACTAAGTTCAAAATAACATTGTTATTGCGCGCATTTGGTATACTGAGCTACTAAACTATCTAAAGACCTTTTGAACTTGTTTGCTTATGCTAATCTCGAGCTGACCTGCAATATTTAACAATTAGAAAAGTTGTTATGAATAGCAAGACGATGGGAGAATTTGTGAGTCACTTCAGCATTTAATTTAAAAACAAAAATGGTTTGTATGTAGAAATTGTTCGTAGAAATAATAAATATTATAAGAAGCGAATTATTCATTGCGTTATTTCAAGTACTTCGAAATCATAAAGATTGCCCAAATAAAACTCAAACTTATTTCAATATAACTTTTTTTATATACAAATATATGTATATAAGCATGTTTAAAATATTACATGGTAAAAATTTAGATTTTGAAAATATTAAGTTATAATTTAAAATGAAAATATCCAACTGGTATCATATGAATAAATTTATAAGGTTTTCTCCTATAAAGTGTAGTTACAGTGCTCTTAATATCTTCCAGCGATATGTTAGTATACTATGGCGAGAATGAGCTATTATAATTATTAATTATTATTTTTCTTTATTTTTTAAAAATTTTATAAAGAAGAATTGGGGAATTTAATATGAACAAACAATTGAATTTTATTTTTCAAACAATCATTCATTGAGTTGATATAGTGCGCATAGTGCCATCATCTTATTAAGTGGGCTGCACCCACAGCGCTAACATTAAACCATTTATTTGGAAGTGAACACTGCTCAAAATATTGAAAGAAATCAGACAAGGATTTTGATGTAAAAAATCTAATTTTCTGATCGATCAATTTAAAATTTTGTAGAGATCTATTCAAATATGAAATGTGCATTTATGGTTTTTGAAAAATATAAGTCGATGGACAAGTTCTAAGCAAGATATTACTTATATTATCGCGCAATTCAGTGGTCCATAATTTTTTGGAAAATACTATTTAATATAAATCTATATGAACATTTTACAATTTTCCATAAAAAAAGTTTATATCAAAATTATTGAGTATTAAATACAACAAAAATTACTTGCAACAACGACGCGGGTCCTGCAGAGAGATTTGAAAATGAGAGGAAAATCCAGAATTTACACACAATTTGATAATGAGTGATGAACGCCATTTCCTATTAAAAGGCTAGCAAAAAAAAGAAGCAAAACTTCAGGACTTAGGCGACGGAGAGTCCAAAAACAGTTCATCCGTGACAATTACACCCATTTAAGAGTACTGTATGGTGCAATGATTTTGGGAAGCCCCATTAGACTAGTGGATAGCGTACTAGACTATTAATCTGGGGGTAGCAGGTTCGATTCCTGCCTAGACCATGGGTGTTTCTGCAGACATGCCGAAATGGCTTCGCGAATGGCTTTGTAAAAAAAATTCCCCCAATATTTTTAAATAAGAATTTTAATATTAATATCTATATGTAATTATTTTAGCTGTTTTAGTTAAAGTTGGCAAACGATACCGAATAAATACCATTTAATCTGCATACCGTTATCAAGACCGATACCGCAATTCATTTCGGTTATAAAATTCCTAAGGACTACGTGATGAGAATGGAAGTCTATAATTACTATTCTACTGCCAGAATTAAGTAGGATCCAAAGCAAACGGTGGTGCTGGCGCATGTTTCAGTGATTGATTGATAGATCGACCAAATGGGGGGCAGAACCGTCAACTACTGACCCTCGTAAGATAGTCAAAAACAGAACCCATAACAGTTGTAGTTGCCGCAAAATTTTGTATTAAAAGTTTTTATTTAACTCTTTATTTTCAAAACAATCTGTTATTTCGGTCAATAGTATCGACAAACAAAAGTGGCATTATCGAAAAAAGAGGAGACAGTGAAGCGACCTGGAAATCAGTACTGATCCCTTCTTGGTAAAGTCATATTTGAACTTAAGCCAAATCAAACCTTTCAACTTAAACCTAAAACAGTTCAAAAAGGCCTTTTAAGCCGACCGTAAATGTGGAATCGTAAATGTAGTTGTATCAGCTGATCGTATTTGTTACACGAAGAAGTGACCGAAATGTCACTTGACCGCAACGTACCAACCTGTAGAAAATAGAATTTCATTACGAGGTTAATTGCCATTTGTAGACAGTGATAGGATACATTAGATCGAAATATTTTTTAATTTCGATTAAAAGCTATAAGTAGCATCACAAATGCAAATTAAAGACAATCCGTTATTTTTATTGCCCACAAAGATATATGAGGAAGAATTTCAATGTAAACGGTGTGCTATTCAAGTGAAATGCAGTGTATGTTGAATATGAGTGCGGCAAAATAGTCCTTTTGGTACTTTTTTGGTTTGAAATTTGAACCATATTAGTTGCCAAATCTGTATACATACATTTTGTATATTGAATAAATTTAGTTATCTTAATAAAATTAATTTTCTTTATTAAATATAAAAAGAGGCTGCCAATCGAAGGTATCGTTTTTTTTTGTAGAATTCAAGTGTCAATATTAAACATATGTATGTATGTATGTACGTTTGTACTTGCATACAAACAAGGGTACAAAAATGATTTTTAGATAATAATAATACCAAGTGTAGAAAAAATTATTTGCAGATAATATTGGCCTTATTCATAAAATATAATTTGTATTTGAAATGTATTTTAAAACATATTTTTCATATAAATTTTCTTTAAATTACATTTCAAACGTAAAGTATTTTTTTATGGATACGGCAGTAATAATACCTGCAAAAATCTATATTATTAATAGGCATACTGAATCGATTTCGGAAAGACTTATTTGTTTTTAATGGGGATTTTAGATAGATGTGCGGAATCTTAATTTTATTTAAATCGGTTTAGTATTTTGGGAGCTATAAGCGTTTGAAGTTGCTAACAATACATACATACTTATTACACATACACGATTTGTATGTGTGTTTGTTGAATTCGCTTTGTGTAGAAATGAGACAGAGTTTTTTCTATATGTATTTTGTAATAAGAGAGATAATTAAGAGAGTTTTAAGTTGTTTATTTAGAAAGTTTTTTGTTTCTGTACTTTATCGTATATATTTATGTAAATGTTTAATATTTAATTACTAGAACGCGGGCGATTCGCCGCCGGCCGCTGGATACACTAGTATTTATATATTTACGTATCATATTTGATGTATATGGCTTCATATATTGCATAGTATTATCATATAAGAAGTCATATATGACTAGATGCCGAACCAGAATTCATTTCTTAACATCCGTTACATATATTTGGCTCATGTATCTATTCATTAACTGCCTGTTTGTCGATATCGAAAGAATAATTGTTTTCGAATTATTACATTTGAAACAAAAGCAACTTTTAAAATTTTGTTTTTGTTTTAAATGTAATTAAACGAAAGAACATTTTCTTTCGATATCGACGAACAGGCAGTAATAATTCTTTTTTGCATTTTTCATACATGATTTTATATTTATACATATATTTTATATTTATCTATATTGCGCATATATGAGAATCATATATTTCTTTTCAGCTGGGTATGCAAATTTTTTTTCATAACACATAAAACATTATTGTGTTAATTTTTTTTAGCACACATACAATGCCAACTTTGTTTTTTATGCAATCGTATAGTTTGCGAAATACAAAATCGTATAAATTTATTATGAATTGCAAAAGTAATAATTATGTTAAAAGTTTTTATATTTATAAAAACTATTTTATTTAAGATATTTTTTATTGTTACCAAAAAAGTAATATAAAACTTTATAGTTTGTAAAAATTCATTTTCACCAACCCAAAAATTACAAAACTACTTAAATTCATTTATAAAGAGTTGACTTACAGAAAGTAATACTATTGTCCGACAGTACATATTTCACTTTAACTGTAAGTTATAAAACTGCAATTAGCTACACTATGGAGCAAAACTTTGTTGTAAGTTTTTTATTTCGTGACACTTTTTATTTTTCAAATGACTTTGATGCTTCTTAGATCTAAATTATTTAAATTTCTTTAATTAGAGTTCTAGATGCACTTTATATGCACTAACTGTCTCAAATATTGTTTAAAAACACATTGAAAACGTAGTTAGTTGTTATGCTAAAGCAGATCATCAGGGGGGAACCTTATCTATATATTTCTTAGACAAACTAAAGATATTCCTGAACTGAACACTTCTTTAAGTAAATTAGAGTTTTTTCAGTATCAAAGTTTGAACAAGATGATATTCTTTAGCAACAGTGAAATAATATTTGGGACAATTAGGGCATATAAAGTGCATCTACATTCTAGAACACTAACTAAAGAAATTTTTCATAAAAGTACCGCATAAATTATTTAAAATTTTTCTATTATATTTTCCAAAACTAGAAAAAACTTCGAAGGCCTTTAACAAGAAAATGAAATATAAATCTATAAAGTCAGCTTAAATTTGCATGGTTCGTCGTTTTAAGCGTATTCCATCTGATTGAAGTGTAATGACATCTTTCCAAATTTGTCGGACATTGTAATATGAGGCATTCGAAAATATATGACAAATTAAGTTTGGAATACAAATTTTGTGAATCATAAAAAAGAAGTCATGAAACGAATTTCAAGTGTGCGGTATGTATCTCTGGCAAAAGCTTCCAACTACAGGTCAATTAATAATTTCGAAATCTCCATCCAACATAATCTTTCTCTTACACAAGTTTACGACTAAAGTAAATAACTTTCCAACTAAATGCTAAAGCTTACGGCATTATTCCGATTAAAAGAAACAGAAAATGTTGACACATTTAATACGAAAAATCCTTAAATAATCTTAACCTTTTTGCCTTTTTTTTACTACATTTCGCACTTCATAAATTTTGTATATATATTTTTTTGTACAAATGCCACTTTATATTTGCTTCTATATATGTATCTTATGAACAGTATAAAAACAGATGCTAAACTGTATTTAAAACAAAACATATTTTTCATTATGAATTTCATACGAAAAGAAAAAGAAAGTGTTTAAAGGATTGCACAGATAAGAAGACATTTGCTTGTTTGTGTTAAGTTGTGATGACCCCAGTTGAATAACACAGAAATATCAGATGGAATAAACAAACTTTAGTTATTTGATAGTTTGTCATGCATGACACTCAAAAGGGTGGACATAAAAGTATTTAAATGTCATAAAATAAAGGACATAAACAATAAATATGACAACGCCACAATAATGGAATGGAATAAGGACGTCATTAATTTTATAACATATACATACTTATTTAACATTTTTATCTAAGGTTATTTTGATACATATAGAACTACAGTAAAATAGATAGAGGATACGAGAGAAGATTAAAGTTCAGGGTTGGACTGTTATTTACAAAATCGAAACACAAGATATTTTTTTCTTTTAAGCAACTCTCAATTAAGGTGATCGATTACACAGATCAACAGCAAAAATGGGCTTAAATAACCACTATATAGATTTGATGCATCCTGGCTACCTAAGTACAAATAAGTTGAAATTTTTCAATTCTATTGATATTTTTTTTTTAATATTTTTTTTGTAAAATTGCCAATATTTTGAGTCATTTTTCCACTTATGTTATCATAACTCAAAAACTGCTAGTCCGATTTAGTAAAACTTCATATACAAAAATTTTTGGTTTGTAAAACCTTTAAATAATGTATGCAAATGTTTTTAATTCGATCAATAATTTCGAAGTTATGAAACAAATTGTTACACAATAATTAAAAAATTGGAAAAATTAAAAAAACGAAAACTGGAAAAAGTATTAAATTTAATGTATTTGTAATGAAACTACATATCATGTGAATTAAAGTATGTATGGATCATGAAAACGATTCATGCTTTACGTTTTTATTTACAATTAATTGAAGGTATTTAATATTTACAAGTGCTGTAGAAAATTGTATAATGAATATGCAGAGCATAGAAACACAGGTGAATTTTACGACACGGATTTTGGCAAGTCCGATTTTTTTATGATACATATCTCATTTTGTTACAATTACATGTTTCTTAGCGATAAAGTAACAAATGTTAACAATTTTTTCCGTTTTCGAATTTTTATGATTTTTTTAAATCCAAAAAATTTGCTCTTTTCGAGTAAAAAATATATTTTTTCTTAAAATTTCATTATAACTCTGAAGTTACTGAGCCGATTGCAATACAATTTTTCTAAGTTTATTTTAAAAATATCGGAATAATCCTTTTTGAGTAATCATTAATTATGTGGAGAAACGTCTAAAAAAATTTATAATTTTACTTAAAAATTTAATTTAATATTTAGACCATATTTGTAGTAGTATAACCACAATGCATCAAAATAGCATAGCGGTTTTTCAAGCCTTTAAAATTTTTTCGATATTGTTGCCTTGTGTTATTTAACATTTCCAGAAACTGGTTTTATAACATTTCAAATGTTTGAAATTTTGAAAAACCCGGTTACTGGTTTTGAAAGTCAGGAAAAAGCGGTCAACCGTTTATTTTTTGGTGAGAAAATTATTATACAAAAGTTTTGATTTTAATTTGCTTTATTAAAAAGGAGTTAAAAGTTCATATCATTACTATAAAATACTATAAAAATTAAGGGTAAAGTATAAATATGAACTTTATATACATATCGTTGGCTTAATGTACAAAGGACGATATCTATAGTCCTTATATATGTGAGATATGTACATATAAATGTATGGAAAAGATGGAGAAGATGTACAAACAATATATCCACCTACATATATACAAGAAAATGCATATTAATTCTAAATACTTTTACTACTAAGTAAGTATTTTGGGTTTTTCAACAAATACTTTGTTTTTCAATTGTGGCAACACCAACAACGTGATAGTTTTGACATTTAGTTTTTCAGCGTATTCGTAGATCTATTGGCAATTATTACAATGAATTCAATTTCGCTCGAAAATCGCATTAAAATAATTAAAATCTACTATGAAAATGGTGGTGCTGTTTAAGTAATATTTCCTAAAATTCGTAATATTTTCGAACAACATAATCGTCCTTCTGAGACCTTTATTAATAATTTGGTCGTTAAATTTGAGTAAACAGGCTCGATACAAAATGTGCCAACACCAACGCGAGTTCGGCCAGGTTCAAGAAGATCCGAATTTGTCAATTCCTCGACGTTCTCACCAATCGGAGTTATCCAAAACCACCATATGGGGAATTTTGCTTTGAAGCCTTACAAGGTTCAACTGATGCAGAAATTGAAGCCGACCGACCATTCACATCGCCGTATATTCCGTCAATTCATTCAGAAACAAACCACTGGTTTTTCTGAAAAATATAATTTTTTCAGACGATGCGAATTTTCACTTATCAGGATACGTAAACAAGCAAAATTGCACCTTCTGGGGTCCTGAAAATCCTAGAGCGATTACTGAGAAGCCTCAACGTGCCACTGTATGGTGCGCTATGTGGTCTGGAGGCGTGATTGGGCCGTTTTTTAAATCGCTAACATGTGGTTGCAACAGGACGGTGCCGCATGTCACACAGCCAATGAAACGATCAATTTATTGCAAACAAAGTTTCCCCATCGCATAATTTCACAAAAATCATTTGTTAAGTATACAGCCAGATCGTGTAATTTAACACCACTGTATTATTTTTTGTGGAGCTATGTTAATTAAAGACGGAGCTAATCGAATCGATTGCAGCCTTAAAACTCAAAATACGTGATGTGATTAATGAAATAGAGCCGCCATTTTGCCAAAAAGTGTTTAAAAACCTGGGTGAAAGAATCGATACCTGTCAGGGTGATCGTGACGGACATTAGAAATATATAATTTTCATTTATAATTGCCGAACTTTTCTCTTTAAAATACAATAAAAATTTAAATCATCTTCACCTAAATAAATGAGAATACGTTTACTATATAATTAGGCATAGTATGGGCCACAATACGGAATTTCTTCCGTTTTCATTAAAACCATTTAAAAACCAACTAACCAACTAAAAATTAAAATGGGTATAAACAATTTTGACGTGAAATATTTTTATAAAAAAGGATTATGTACTAAACGCTAACAAATAATTAAATCAATGTAAGACATTGAACAGACAAAAAAATAAAATCGTGGGGAAATCGTGACCTCAGTTGACTCTTGATACAAATTTCACGCGACCCACGATTATTTTGCTTATCAATGCCCTATATTGATTTAATTATTTGTTAGCGTTTAGTACATTATTCTTCATTCAAGTATTCCAATAGATCTTGCTATTGAAATAATAGATAAAAAATGAGATTTAATAAAAGTACATACAAATATAGAAAAAGAATTATTTTTACGTATAATTAGATTTTCAATATAAAAATATAACATATTTACAACAGAAAGGACTTCCTTCTCCAGCTTCACCAATTGTTGCTGATATTGTAATGGAGAAATTACTTGATGTACGTATTAGGGAACTGGCCATTACGCCAAAACTTTTAATAAAATATGTTGATGACTTATTTTGCATTATTTCAGAAAGTGAAATAGGGATTCTATTATCAAAATTTAATTCATTTCCTTCTGACATTAAATTTACAATTGAGAAGGAATGTGATTTTAAACTTCCATACTTAGATACATTAGTAATAAGTTTATTTATAGATTGGTACCAAAAACCAACTTCTTCTGGTAGAATAATTAATTATTTTTCTAAACATCCAAAGAGAGTTATTATTAACACTGCTAAAAACCTTATTGAAAGAGTATTATCAGTAAGTGATATTGAATTTCATGAGAAAAATATAAGGATAATTAAAAATAGTTTTCCTAAACACTTGCTTTGTAAATTAATAAGACAATATAGATATATAAAAAAAGTTCAGATGTTTCTTCTGAACCAAAAATTTATAAATCTTTAACATATGTATCTGAAATGTCGGAACGATTAGAAAAATCTAGGATTTATAATAATAAAAAATACAGAAAAGGATGCATCAGACAATTAGCAAATTATTTAGTAAGACAAAAGATAGAATAGAGACATTAGAGAGATCTAATTTAGTTTACCAGATACCATGTGGTGGCAATGATAGGGAAAATTGTGGTAAAGTATATGTAGGTAGAACTAAGAATAAATTAAAAACTAGATTAGCTGGTCATAGATCAGATCAAAAATACAAAAATAACATTTCTTCACAAAAGACAGCATTAGTATCATATTGTGTTAATTTTAATCATAATCCTGATTTTAGTAATGTAGCAGTTTTAAATACGGAAAATAACTACAAACGTCGGTATATGTTAGAGATGCTACATATTATTAATGTTCCAATGGGAAATAGAATTAATTTTAAAGCAGATACAGCTAGTGTTGCTTATGCATATAGATATTTATTACATAAGAACGGAAACGGAAATTGAATATTCGGTTGATAATATTCTATTTTTGTATACATACGTATTTAATAAGTTGTTAATGTTTTGATATTTTAATTTTGACAATTTTTGTATTTTTGTTTTTTGATTATTGTAAAAATTTTTTATTTAAAAAATATTTATGATTTGTTTATTTTTTGGCCAGGTTATTTAAATGTTCTTATTTATTTCCAATAAGCTAATTGGGCCTATTATTTTTATGTAAATAAAAAACTTTTTACATTTTCTTCCCAACGTTTCGTCAATTTTTTGTTGACATCTTCAGGGGATTTTTATGTCTATTTAATTTAAAAACATTACATATTACAAAAATAGAAAACATCAAACATATTATAAACTTACAATTATTTAGTAATTTATCACATTAAATTCTATCTAAATGATTGCAACATTTA
The DNA here is from genome assembly GCA_956483585.1 of Gymnocheta viridis. NCBI lineage: Eukaryota > Metazoa > Arthropoda > Insecta > Diptera > Tachinidae > Gymnocheta > Gymnocheta viridis. The sequence goes on along the minus strand of OY101441.1, from coordinate 61,566,907 downwards.
ACATGAAATTAAATTAAACACACAACTTAAAATAGTATCACAGTGGTTTTCTTTTTGTTTTATTTTATCACAACTCTGTAACTGGAACTGATATTATCGGTGTCTTCTTTTTGGTTCATAGTTTTGTTAATTTTCTGTTGTATACGTAAGCTTTCTATTGTGTAACGCTTTTTTTCTTTTGTTTCTATGTCCAATATTTTTATTCTGTCAAAGTCTGGTTTATGTTTTTCGTTGATCATATGTTTTGCTAGTGCTGTTGTTTCTCTATATCATTTTTGTGTTCGCATATTCTTGTTTGTAAACTTCTTTTTGTTGTGCCAATATAAATTAAGTCACAGTTTTGGTTATCATTTCCCTTTCTTCGTCGCTTATATGTAGTACTCTATAAATAAAGCTTCTCGCCGTACTTGAAAAGTTAAACAGTTTCCACAGACACATACAGTTTACAAAGGAGTTAGAACAGAATGCAATGTTGCCATATTTAGATACACTCATAATACGTAAAAATAACACATTGACAATAGATTGGTACCAAAAACCAACGGCCTCTGGACGCATCCTCAACTATTATTCTAACCATCCTAAACATGTGAAAATTAATACAGCACAGAATTTTACGAAAAGAGTGTTGCAGATTAGTGACACCATATACCATAAAAAAAATATCAGTAGGATAAGGAAAATATTAGAAATGAATAGTTTTTCGTTTAACATGACAAATGACATTATCAAACACGCTACTGAAAATATCAACCAAGTGCCTACTGAGAAAACGAAAAAAATTTTTAAATCAATGACTTACGTTCCTGGGTTTTCCGAAAGAATTTCGTACTCGGATATTTTCGATAAGCAAAACGTTAATATTGCTTTTAAGACTGACAGAACACTTAATATGTTATTCGCGAACACAAAAACAAAGTTGGATTTATTAGATAAATCCAATGTAATTTACCAAATACCTTGTAACGGAGATGGGCTTAGTAATTGTAGTAAAGTATATGTAGGAACGACAAAGTCTAAACTACGAACAAGATTAGCAGCACATAAGTCGGACTACAAAACAAAAAAAGGCACAACAGAACAAAAAACGGCGTTAGCAGCCCACTGTGCAAATAATAGACACTCTCCCAATTTTAGTAATACAGCAATATTACAACAAGAAAACAATTACAAAAAAAGGTATACAATTGAGATGTTACACATAATTAATACTCCCGCGAACATACGAATGAATTTTAAAACAGACACAGAAAATTGCGCGCATGCATATAAACATATAATATCAAAATATAAACAAAAAAGCTTTTAGTATATTTTGAACATTCTTTAAAGTAAGATTCTTTGTGCTTTTATTTTTAATGTTTACGTTTTTTTGTTATTGTTTAAAAAAACATTTTTATTTACAAAAATATTAACAATTGTTTGTTTTTTGTATTTTTGTTTTATTATAGTTTTTTCCTGAAGAAGAGCACCGAAGGTGCTCGAAATATCGAAATAAAAAATAAATAAATTGACTAAATTTATACAACAAATTTAATAAAACATAAAAAGAGTTTTATTTAAATAATTGGTATGACCTAGAGCCTGAAAAAAAGAACAAACATTTATTATTAATATATTAAAATTTCTCACGAAATATGAATGTTATATAAGCTGCTTAAGCCACTTAGTATATAAAAGCTTTTGACATTGAGGTTGTAATAAAGAGTTTAAAACAGCAATTCAAGGGAGAAAATCTAGGTAGAAGTTGGAGTTGTCATTGCTGCAATGGAGATATAGGCATGGCAACATATAAAAAAATGGTGAATCGCCGATTCTTTTACCGTGAGTTCATAAGTTCCATAAACCACATGTCCAACGGAAAAAACCAGAGTTTATAAAAATATTAAAGCTTCTGATTCTAAATTTTTTTAATATTTATTTATTTATGAATTTTTATCTACAGAACTTCAGTCTTGCAGATTGCTACAAGATTTTGCCTAATTATAATATTTAAATAACATTAACTTAAAAATATCATAATTTACATTAAAACTTAAAGGGGGAGTAAAGCTGTTACATAAATGCAAGCATCTTGCAATTGGCACATTCTGCGCATGGTTTGTTCTGTGAACAAGTTTTACAAACATTATATTATTTCTTAAGCCTCTGGGAGGACAATAAAGGTTAAAGAAATTTTAAATTTCTGCACATTTTATTCTTCCAGATAAAACATTGTAAGCAAAAATAATGGAAAAGTACGTTCTTCTATCGGTTAAAGCTTTCTAACCTAAGAATTTTTTCCTAGCCTCATAGGATGGTAATTCAAGGGTCCAATTTAACCTCCAAGCAGGTAAACATTTTTTGAACACGTTTCATACGATTTGAACGATGCAAATAATATAGATTACATGCTGTTGAACAATATTCTAAAACACTTCGCACTAGTGAAACATATAAAGATTTCAGAGTATACGCATCTCTAAAATCTTTAGAATTCTTTTTCATGAAACCATGCATATTATACGCCTTAGAAGTGACACGATCAATGTGTGTAGAAAAACGCAGTTTTACATCAAAAGTAACACCCGAATCCTTAACTTCCACTTCGCGCTGGAGTTGGATACCGGAAATGTTGTAAATTAAAATAATGTCTTTTAAACTGTGTGTATACGAAACTATACAGCATTTTGACACGTTAATCGTTATACCATTTTCTGAACACCAAACGTACAATTTCTGATTTAAATAAATTGTCCGTTTGAAATTTTTCGAAATCATCTTTAGGTCATCTGTAAGCAAAATGCATTTAAAAAATTCAAAGCTAAGTGGTAAATCGTTAATAAAAATTATAAAAAGTAAAACCCCGGTATGAGTTCACTGAGGAACGCCAGACTATACATTAATAAAGTGTGAAGAGCAAGCGTTACCAATTCGAACATTTAATTTTTTACCAAGCAGAAGGTTCTTAAAAAATAATGAGAGTTTTTTAGACAACCCGATTCGGCAAAGTTTGTTTAACAATAAATTGTGGTTAACAGTGTCAAATGCCTTCGCAAAGTCTGTATAAATAATATCACACTGTGATCTAAGCTCCATGGCATTTATAATTTCATGACTTACTAATAAAGAGTCCGCCATCTAACGTTTTTTTTCAACTACTGCTTATTTCGTGAATGGTAACACTTAGCTCATGTCTGATTTGACAGATAATTAGTTTTATCCTTCCGCTGAACGAATATGGAATATGAACAACGCTGGGAAATATTGCGAAATATCGACTTACAGAAGATGCCGATTTTGCCAAAAAAATCATCTTTTCAGATGAAGCTCATTTTGATCTCGGTGGGTATGTAAACAAGCAAAATTGCGCATTTGGGGCACAGAAAACCCGCACGCATACATTGAAAAGCCGACGCACCCAAAACGAGTCACTTTTTGGTGCGGATTTTGGTCCAGAGGCATAATTGGGCCATTTTTCTTCGAAAATGAGCAAGGAGTGGCCGTTACAGTCAACGGCAATCGTTATCGGGCCATGTTGAACAAATTTTTGTTCACAAAAATTGAAAAGGAGGATATTGGCAATATTCGGTTTCAACAGGACGGCGCTACGTGCCACACAGCCGAAGCTACACTCGATGTTTTGCGCCCTGTTTTTGAAGATCGCATTATCAGCCGCAGAACTGATGTCGTTTGGCCACCTCGGAGCTGCGATTTGACACCGTTGGACTATTATTTGTGGGGTTCCGTCAAAGACAAGTCTTACTCCGACAATTGACGCTTTAAAGGACAATATTCGTGAAGCCATTGGTGAAATACAGCTGCACACAATCGATAATGTGCTTAAAAATTGGACCGATCGTGTAGGGAGCCATTTGAATGAAATTATTTTTCATTATTAACCGGAAGGATTGTACTTTCAAATAAAAAAAGAAATTTAAGAAAATATTCAGTAGTTTTTTTTTATAGATATGTCAGGATTGAACCCGTCTTAGCAAGGGCTAATAAAGTTTTCCACGTGTTCAAAAATTTTATCTTTAATAATCTTGTCGAAAATTTTTACAAAAGTTCTCTGTTTCACTATTGTTCTGTAATTAGATACTTGTCGACGGTCCCCAGATTTAAAAACAGGCATATTAGAGCAGAGTTTCCAGCAATTTAAAAATTTACCGAATTCTAGACATGCATTAAATAGTATAGAAATGCCTTATACAATATTTTGCGCACACTTTTTGCAAAATAAAGAAGGATACACTCCAGTAGAACAAGTGGTATCATCTTTTAATGCTTTTATAGCTACAATAACATCCTCAATAGTTATGCTAAAGTTTATTTCACTATTGATCGTATTACTTTGATGAGTACTATAGCTACGAGTATCACAAACTGGCTTAATAAAGGTGCTCTGAAAAAACTTTGAGAATAGATCACAGGCATCCACAAATATTATCAGATGTCATAGAATTATAATATATGCGCTAAGGAACGCAGTTATTATTTTTTTTTGCTATTCAAATAATGGCATTTTATTTTGTTTTCGATTTCTAATATATATTGTTAAAAAAGAAAATTTCTAAAAAATTTATATTCCTTTTGAACCAAAAAGAAATTGTTACGATCAGTATCACAACCGGACTTTCTGTAGTTTTTGTAAGCCTTGCTTTTTACATTTCTCATGTTGCAAAGTCTCGTACTATACGAAGGAGGTTAAAATTTTCAATAGCTCGCCATTTTAACGGTTCTCATGACTTTAATCTGTAATTGTTTGACAGATGACAAGTAAATCTAAAAATGCAACAATATACGATTCAACCACGCACTGATGTTATTAGAGTTCACTTCAAAAATTATGAAAATTAGCGATCACAGTTCGCAAAAATACAGCATTTTTGGGTCACCATGAAGCAACTTGCCGGCCGGCAATTCTGAATCTATTGAAAAAATTTAAGCGTTTGGCACAAGTCGCTCAAGCAAAAATAATCATATTGTTATTGTAGCCCACTATGTTAAGAAAACTCCAGGTTTGTCCATTTCTCGTCGATCTTTAGAATTGAGCATTTCACAAGCGGTGTTATACCGTATTTTGTATGATATTGAGATATGAATATATTTAGTTTATTTTTAAGAAAACAGTGCTACGTGCCACAAGATCCTTTGCGTAAAAAAGTTTTTTACCGTGTCGAGCACGCGATCATACCACCTTTAGAATTTTTCTTCACCTCAAAAATGGAATTTGTGAAGTTATTGAGAACATAATGTGCGAATTGTTACTTGAAAGTTTCATGCCATTATTTGACTGATATTGTTGTCCATTATTCATGTCTTGACCTTCTTTTTACAATTAAATAAACACCTTATTAATTTTTTTACATATCAAAATGAATCGTTTTATTAGATGGCCGTATATTGTATATATACATACGGGTCAAGGCAAATTCATAACAAGTAGACTCGCCTCAATTCGCTTTGAAAAATACCTGCTTTCTTGGTCAAAATCAACGTCAAACACTATCTATAAATCAAACATAAACAAATTTTGACAAACAAAACAGTTCAAAATGCAAGGAGATACAAGGAGCAAAAATAATCAGCTGAGCTGTCGAGACCACCTGTTATGAATTCGCCTTGCATACGAGTATACGAGTACATAGTTTAAACCAAGTACGCTTACTTCTACAACAACAAAAACAACAGACATTTTGTTTTTGTTATTTTCATCCTGAATAAAGAAATATAAAGAAGTAATAGATCTGTTCGCTTACTTAAAATTATTGAGAATTTATAACAATTCTTAATAGAAAGTCTTCCAAAACTTTTCGAAGAGGGATCATCAAAAGAATAGTACAAATTGAGATACAAAAAATATCTTGCGAAATTGTAAGTTTTTATAACTATAAAATGTATTTATACGATAGAAAAGCAGTTTTAGTTTAACTTAGGATCAACAGGTTTAAAATAAGATGTCAAAGCAATTGAATTAAAGATATAGTGCATCAGAGGCAGAGGAAGTTGCAGCAAACGTTGGTGATATCTGTAAACTAAATCAATAATTTTTCGCAGATCAACTAATAGGTTTAGTATTTTAGTACCGAGGTACACTCGAGGTATTCTCTGTACTTGACGCTATGGATGGCAAATTGTTTATTTATTATATTATTTTTTAGAGCAAATTTACAAAATTTCTTTTTAATCTCTCGTTAATCGTTACTTATTTATGTACACACATACACACACATATATATGTATATTTAAAGCACTATTTACATATAAATAAATAAAAATGCATAATATTGATGGGCAAGCAGTTAGTTTTATTATTTTTTTTGGGGAATTCCCGCGGAAACAAACTAAATATTTTTTTTTTCTTTCTGTGTTATTATTTTCTAAATTCTTGAAAATTTAAATTTGAAAAGCTCCATAATCCACTTTCTAAAATCTATCTATTCTAAAACTAGCTGGAGAAAAGTCAGAGTCGTATTTATTCCGAAGATTGGCAAAAGAAGTCATGAAGACGCAAAGGACTTCCGACCAATCAGACTTCCACCTTTCCTACTTAAGATAATAAAAAGACTAATAGACACTAATATTAGGCAACGAGTATTGAGATCGTCAAGGTTTTCATATAGCCACCATGGCTACATTAATAGACGCTCTACATAAACAGCTCTACACTAAGTAGTAAATTCCATAGAGAGATCCTTGCAGCATAAACAATACACTCTGGCTGCCTTCCTAGACATAGAAGGTGCCTTCAATAATGTATCGGTGACAGCCATCCAAAATGCTCTCTGGGACAATGATGTAGAGGATTACATCGTCCATTGGATAATAATTGGATAATGCTGGGGGCATGAAATGTCACCGCGAAATTAGGTAGCAGCAAGTGGTCTAAATGGGTATGCAGAGGTACACCGCAGGATGGGGTGATCTCAACCTTGCTCTGTCTTCTCGTTGTTAGCACAATACTTTTCAGATTAGATGCCATGGGGTTAAAGTTGAGGTGTACGCGTACGAAGTGGTAATAATGGTCTCAGGGATGTTCACGGACGTAATTAGCGATATCATGTCCAAAGCTTTGGGCACACTCAGTAACTGGACTACAGACTGTGGGCTAAGAGTGAACCCAAACAAAACGGAACTGATGGTATTTACTACAAAGGCCAGGGCACAGAACTTTAGAGTTCCGCGGTTGCAAAATCATTAACTGTCCGTGTCGGATAACGCAAAACGTCTAGGAGTTATACTAGTCGAAAAAGTTTCATGGAAACTAAATGTTCAACACGGTTGCCTCCTACTCCTATCGTAGGATATTTGGCTCTAAATGGGGCGTGAGCCCCAACATGCTTAAATAGATGTATACAGTAATCGTGCGTCTAATACTAGCTAACGGCTCTGTGATATGGTGCCCTGCCACAATTAAGAAATACGTGGTAGATCAACTTTACAGAATACAGAGATCCGCTTTTGTCGGGATAACAGGACGTTTACGTACTAGTCCTTCGGAGGCTCTGAATGCTATACGAAACCTTATTCCGATTGACCTTAATGCATTGGCGGTATCCTCAGGCAGAGCGGCAAGATTAGCGGCACCTGGTGGTGGAGATCAAGGTCGTATGGTCACGCCTGAATCCTGGATCAACTACCCTCTTCGCTGAGGAAATCTATTGATTACATGGTACATCATCTGGACTTTGATAAAGTGTTCAAAGTCATAAATCCATTCAGGCGGGAGTGGAAGAGAGGCACAATAATAAGACAGTACGACGTCAAAGTATACACTGATGGATCAAAAATGGTCTCCGGTGTCGGCTCTGGAGCCTTTTCAGATGATCTAGTTATAGAACGCTCCTTCCGTATCCCTAACGAAGCCACTGTTTTTCAGTCCGAAATTCTGGGGAAGCGGCCAAAATGCTGTTCGACAGGAGGGCACAGGATAAAGTCGGCATCTTTGTCGACAGCCTAGCAGCGCTTCTATCCCTAAGATCGGATACCACTTCCTATATTCTAGTAGGCCAGTGCAGAAGTGTGTTATCTAGACTGGCTGGTCAGGCTGATCTTATCCTCATCTGGGTTGCAGCACACAGCAATTTTTTAGGCAACGAACAGGCGGACGAGCTGGCTAGGGCTGGCTCTGATCTAATTACCTCTAACGCCGAAACGGTAACCACGCCGTTTGGCACTATTAGAAACTGCATCGTCAAGCATTATCTCTATAAGGCTGAATGTAGATGGCGCAATGTAGACACGACTAAGTTTGCAAAGAAAATGTGGCCTTGCTGTAATTATAAGCACTGAATACAATTAACACGTAGAAACCACAAGGACATGTCGAGGCTCGTCGCAACCGTGACGGGGCACTAGACGGTTGGCAGACATGCTAGTAGAATAGGCCTGGCCTATAATGAGTTCTTCCGCAGTTGTCGAGTAGAAAGCAAAGAAGAGACAATCTTCTACTTTCTCTGCGAGTGTCCATCTTTGCATCTCTCAAGTTTTTATATAATCATGTTCTAAAGGACCTTTCAGATTTATCAGAGATATGGCTGAGTGATCGTATCAGATATCAGATATCTCAATGCGACGGGTTGGACCTAGTACTAATCACTGTTTCCGAGTATTTAGATATGGTTATACATAGGTTGACACCGACAAGTTTAGTGGTCCTTTCAAAAACGAATCATCTATATTCTACTTGAGTGCATACGTGTAGAAAGCAGCCACGTAAACCAACCAAAACAAAATTTGGCAGTCCAGCTGAAATGAGATTTTAATGAGCTGCCAAATTTTGTGTACTTAAAAATATTAATTTTTTTACATATTTTTGTATTATCTTTTACCTTAAAATAGATTTATTGTAAACAAGATTTTTGATATTTTGATACATATTTTTTATACCTTTTTATATTTACAACTAACTGTAATGTAAGACATGAATTACAACAACATTTGATTTAATATAAATTATTGATTTATCTAAGTGTGAACTAAATTAAAATTTGTGCTATAATTTCTACGAAAAAAATTAACTTAAAATGAAGTCATGTATAAGTTAAGAAAACAATCGCGGTCACATATTTTCAAACTGGCAAGCAGTAAAGATAATTGAATTAAACTGAATTCTACCAAAAAAAAAACTTCCAATTAATTTAAGCCAACACTAACTGCTTTATAACTCCACCGATTTCTAAGGAAATGTAAAGCGTTTTAACAAATACAAACGGGAGTTCCATTTTATCTTCCTAGTTACGTCGCTTTCATCATCAGTTCGCTACTAAGGTTTTATTTAAAACAATTTTTTTTTCTAAATTTTGTAATACATTTTTTCTACCCTCATATATTTTAACACGTACGTACATTTCATTTGCAATAATATTTGAAGATTCATAAATATTTTTTGTGTTGCTGATGTTTTTGAGCTTGAAATATTTTAAGTTGTTTCGGTTTTTTTAGCTTCAGCACTTTTTAAATACTTTGTGTTCTTAAACTTAATTTATATAAAAGTGGGTTTATAGAAAAACTTATATAGTCAATACTGTTTAACACTTTGCTATCAAAATAAGTTCCAAAGATATTTTTGGGGTTTTTCAAAATTAGATATTTTAATTAAAAATGGAGCACATAACTTGAGGGGTATAATATGCAAATGCTGCAATGTCCACTTTTCTTATTCTTAACACCACTAAATCTTTATAATAATTGTGGGGTCAAATTTACCACATATCTTCTTACAAATCGATTCTAAAAATCCTAAAATTATTGAAATGGAAATAGCACCGCTTGCAAAAGCAACCCTCAGTTTATTTAAAATTTTGAAACATATTAACTTGTTGCAGTGCTCAATAAAAAAAACCCCAAACGACAAAATCAAGGCTAAAAAATAATGTTTTGGTGTTTTTATGCTAAATAAAAATCTATAAGCGTTTCACATTCACAAGCATTTTACCACTCACTTAAATTAAAAACTTAAAATATGAGGGTGTTGGCTAAAAGTTTTAAAATTATTATTGTTGTAAATAACAGAAAAGAGTTTTGCCATTTATGTTTTAAAGTATTTTATGTTCACCAAGTAGTTATTTTTTTATACTAAAGTCTATAGCTGAAGTTAATATTTTGTGTTGTCGTATAAAAAATAAATAAATTTTTGTATAAAATAACGTAGTAAATCTAATCCCAGTTACATGGACCGTAATCCTTGTCCTTTCTTATGAAAGGTTACATTTTACATAAGCACCCTTTTATATAATAAATCCCTTTTGTCAAGATTTTGTGTGCAATGTAAAATGTTTGTTTTGCTTAGAATGTAAAAACTTTGCTTTATGTAACTTTAAGGGGATTTTACTTTCTACTTAAGACATTGTTTAAGACTTTCCATCTCCTTTTATTCGTTTGCTAGAATTAACTATTTTTACAAAAACACCATTTCGACACACGTCCTTGAGAGAAAATGAAAACCATTTTTATGAAAGAAGGAAATGTGTAATAATATGTGGTCTGGAGACAGGCTGCTCACTGATATGTTATTTGAAAATGAATTTTGTTCTCAACTGTATCATACAAATAAATTGCTTTAAATAATTGATAAAGAAAAGTAAAAAAATGTGCAATTAAAAGTCTGGGCAGTGCAAAAATATAAGTTTAAATGAATTCTAAGACGTCCATCTTAAATTAAGTATCGGAAAATGCGTATGTGGGTTAAATATTCCCCCGTAAGCTATGAGAAAACTTTTAAAGAAAATGTTTTTATTTTAATGCAAAATTACTGATAAGCGTCTTTAAATTTTGATAAGATTAGCAAAAGAGTCAGATTAGATGCCGTTAAGCGCATTGTTATCACCTTAGCTGTCTTTTGCCAATGACGACCAAATACATTTATTCAATTTTAAAATTGAACACAATAATGATGCCGTTTTAGTAGGGCTAGAATTTTAATGCACGAGTGTTTAATATCGTATCCTCTGATTGCGGCCTTATTCACACTTATTCCAGTTGTGAACATCGACGTCGCGTCAATACAATACCAAAAAATAATAATAATAATAATTCTATGGTTTGTGTTCCAAACTTATCTGAAAATTATCTAAAGCATGTCGATATTTTACTAGATGTGAAACTTGCATGCAAATCCAAAAATAAATTTTTGGAAAATCTTAAACTCCGTTGAGAAATGGAAAACAGTCTGATGTTGTTTATGCAAATGATCGCAAAAATTTCAATACTGTTAACATTGGTGAAACAACAAAAAAACTTGAAAAAAGACTTCAACAACTTCGATATGATTGTAAAACTTGAACTGCTAAGACTAGATTGTAAGCATTGGCCAAAAGCAGCTACACATAAATTTGATTTTGAAAATGCAAAAAGGTCTTAAAATAGAACATAGTAAATTAAAATTGCAAGTACACGAAGTGAACCAAATTGTAAAATATGAGAATATACATACAGGGTGTTCAAAGGTATATTACTTTGTTTGTTTATAATTTTTAATTAAATGAAAGAGAAGGGATCTTATATTGATAAATGTTTTATTTGATGTCGACAATTATGTATGTATGAAACACAATATCAGATAAATGCCCGCCTCTGTTAGCCTCACAAATGAGACACCTTTTGAGCACATTTTTCATTACATTCTCACACATTTCCCGGGGTATTTCATTAATTTCATCACGAATTTTTTGTTTGAGCTGCTCAAGCATTTCTGGTTTGTTTGCATAAACTTTGCTTTTGAGATATTGCCAAAAAAAAGTCCGGAGCAGTCAAATCAGGCGACCGTGGAGGCCAATCAACATCACCATTTCTTGTAATAACTTGTTGTGGAAGGAGGTGTCGCCGTAATTCCATTGTAAGGTCCAATGATTCCTCCTGACCAAATTGCACATCAGACTGTCACTTTTAATGGATGCGAAGGTGACTGATGAATAATTTGAGGGTTTTCTATTGCCCCGAACCGACTTTTCTGATTATTCACATTGGCATATGTACGGGGGCGTAAATGGTCTTATGGAAGAAGCTCTTGTTTACCAAAAAGGCGGCAAAACAAAGTAGTATATCTACCCGGCGGACACCGTGCACATGTAATGAAGAAACTGATAAGAAGAAATTATATTAATACATAACGTAATTATTGTATGCGAGTACTATAAATTGATTTAATTAGTTTTTGTTTAAATTGGTTGAATTCAATGTTCAAACTACATACATACACAGCTATTAATAATAAAATTTTTTAACAATATCTACACTTTTAAATAAAAAACATAATTGTGTTTAAATAGTTCCTAAATATAAGATAATTTGCTTTATAAACGCTAGTTTAGTTTGGGAAATACATAGATAAATTAATAACACAGTCACTAATATAAGGATGTGGCAATCAAGGCGAATTCCCCGTGGTGGCAATATGATTTATTTCTATATATGTAGTTGGGTAAAGTCCCGAAATAGAGATAGAATTACCGCATACCAATATGTATTTAACTAGGTGGCGGTATTAGTAAAACAGTTGCAATAATACAAGAACAACAGGCATATTTCTTTGTGTACTTTCAATGCGACTGTCAAAAAAAACGAACACAAACACACAAAGAAAACAAATACAAAACAATTTTATTTATATTTGTGAGGATACAAAAGGACTATGTCTGGAGCAAGAATTACTTAATAGAGATCCTGGACACATTGAAAAAGGCTAGAAGCAAATGCAACAGAGGCCGAAATCGGTATATTGCATCCAGGATGATTCACGAATACCTCTCTCTGGCCGTAACCCTGAATTTCACCAAACAATTGTGGGTGGTGAAAAACTTTATTTATTAGTCCTAAAAAAGGATTAAATGTCAGCAGAATATCAAACATATATAACTAGGTTATTTAATGAACATGTTATTTTTACAAATTGCAAGGATCAAGAATGTGTTCGAATGCGTAAACTAATTCCTTTGGCCTATGAATTAATATCAAAATCCGGCCGGTATAATAGAGAGGGCGAAATGGATTATTGTGTAATGGCTCCAAATGTAGGTAAAAGCTCTATAATAAATATTTTGCGAAATCGACACCTAAAGAAAAGAGGAGTAGCTAAAGTAGATGCCACAGCCAAAATTACCCGCTCTGTAATGAAAACAATAAAAATTAGTGAGGGATATTAGAACCCAGTATAAGCAGTTACGAAATGGGTAGTTGGATGTCTGCATTTAGTGGGGGAGGATATAATAGCTGATTATCTATTATATTGTTTGAACTGCCTCGAACGCTTTGAATATGTTCAATTGATGGGCTTAGAAAACCCTACAGATAATATATCCGAAGTTCTTTTGGCGTGTGCCAATCAAATGGCCGCGCAAAGGAAAGCTAAGTGAAGTGATGGACAATTAATGATAATGCCCGAAATTTTGCATTATTGGGTGCATGTAACTTAGATAACAATAAAGAAATTTAAAAATTAAGCATATTTTTCTTTTATTTATTGTCATACAATCATTCAAAAAGCCATTTAACCAATCAGTGACCCCCACTATTAGTTTATTGGTAATCCTTTTTTCATCCCGTTTTTTGACTTGAGTCACTTTTTTTCAAAATTCTGCATTAGTTTTGGACAGTCATAATTCTCTTCTGATTCCGAAGTGTGAAAGGAGTTTGGATAACCACGCCACTTTTTAAAATATTTAACCTTGCCTTCCGCGGTGACTCTTTTATCAACAGTCTTTTCTTTTACAAAGCCAGTTTCTTTTGGTGTTTTTTCAAGAGAACTCCAACTTGTCTAAGGGCTCAACACTACTACACACTGTTGTTTGAGTTTGTTCCTTAACTAACGGCATAGCGTTGGGCATTAACAGAGGAAGAAAACGTATTAACAGACGAGAAGACTACACAAAAATAATTTCTTTAAAAAGCCAAATGTACCAAATGCATATCTATTCAAATATTTAAATTAATTAATTTAAATAATCTAAAAACTAACTTTTTGATACATATATAAGTTTATAACTTATAAAACACAACAAAATTTCACAAATTTTACAACAAGTGTAAACAGCTTTTTTAAATTCGCAGTGAAAACATAAGCAAAGCCAAAAATAGTCAGCTGCCGCACTGCTTCCACCAGGTTAAATACGTCTTGCCGCATACAAAGTTTTGTTATTGACTTTTGCACAAATAAAAAAATAAATAAAAAATTAAGACAACAATATGGAAGTTCCTTTGGCGTCAAAACGTGTTCATAAAAATTTGTCAATTGACGAAAAGTTTCAGTTAATAAATTGAATTGACAGGGTATCAAACAAAAATTACGTGGCTGAAAAATATGGTATTGCACCGAGTAAAATTTCATTGATTTTACGAAAAAGGTAAAAATAATCAATTTTGTTGTATCTGAAAAAACTAAAATAATAAAAAAACCGGTATTTATATTGTTACGTTTCGACCTTTTCGATAACATTTACTTGTTTGAATTTCCTTTAATACCACTGTTTAATAAAATACATTGGCGGTATTCAGTGTTTGGGGCAAATGCTCTTGCGAAAAGGCAAATGCAAAATATCGTAGCTTTTTTGTAAAATCCAACAACAAAATACACAGAGTTGCCGTTAAATTTCACAAAAAAACCTACGATATTTTGCATTTGCACTTTCGCAAGAGCATTTGCACTAAACACTGAATACCGCCATTAAGTTTGTTTAGTTAACGCTGCAAACGCTTGTACAATACTGACTTCTTTGTGCCTGGCAGTGTCGGCTTATATAGCATTTGACTTGCTACGGTTCCCGAAAAATCCTCACCATGACAATAAGTTTGCTTGTGCCTTTGTTGTTATTCAGCCATGTAATGGAAGCGGCGTAGAGATGACAGTAGCAAACGAAAAAAAAGTGCGTGGCGAATAATCAACTAAACAATTTTAGTCTTTGTTAGTCTTTGTTTAAAATTGCCATGAAGATTTTTCATACAGATTTCTTAAATAATCTAGTAGATTCTCGTTGCTATTTCTGGAACTTTCCTGAATGTTCTGTTTCCATTATTTTGAATTTAAGACCTCAAATTTGCATACACACGGTTGATTATACTGTGCTTAATCACCGCTGTATATTTATGTCCGTTAAATTTGAATCTACTTTTAAATTTTGTAACAATATGGTTTACAGCAGCAAGAGTCCACATTGGTCGCGGTCATAAGACGTAGCTGTTGAGCTCAACGGTTGTGAAACTGTTGTCAACTGTTGAGCTCAACAGTTACGTCTTAGAAACGGCGTGATGAATAATTGGATAATGAATAGCTGTTTAATGTAAACAATTGAAAAGAAATAAAAATGCTGCAAAAGAAATAACTTAAATTTGCTAAATTGATTAATTTGGCTTATACTAAAAAGTATGGGCAACACAGAATTTGCAATGAAGTTTTTTTTGGCAGGAATTTTCCAATTTAATGTAAAATCTGCACTACAAATTTAATATTCACAACATAAAAATGCATTGCAAAATACTCCAATAAAATGATTAACCTGCGCCGATAGTTATTATATTTCTACGCTTAGCCGGCACCGTGTTCAAAAAATCGTTAAACCTTATATTGAACTAATTTGGTAAATAATATAAATAGACACCATAATAAACAAATATCTATTTAATGAAATTAGTATTTTAATTTTATTTCTTTGTTTTCGTTACTTTATCGCATTTAGAATGCAAAATTTAACAAATTAATTTGTAATCGCTAACTAACAAAACGGCATTGCATTATAATATAAAAGCGCAGAACTCTCTCGATCACAACATTTTTACTAAATGTAGCGTAAAAAATTTATGATGGAAAAAATGGCAGCAAATACTCAACTGTTATGTGGAGCGCAACGACTCAACTTTGCGTTTCTAAGACAAACACTCAACGGTTGCGCAACAGTTACGTCTTTTGACCGCGACCATTATGTCGCTATCTGGAAGAATTTTGATGACTAAAGCCAGAGTATGAATCAAATTTAGAGACACTTTTTATAAAAAAAAAACAAATTCAGTTAAAATTTACTGAGTACTCTAATATATAATATATTTTATACACATACATGTTCAATTCTTTTGTTACAAATAAAAATAAGTAACTGTTACACCAAATATTTTTTATAATGTGCAAAGTTTTAAACACTTATTCAATAACTTGAAGTAATCCTAAATTGAAGTTTGTTTTCGGGATAAAGTGTTGTGTTATCGGGAAAAACTTTACGACCCAACGAAATTAAGAGCTTACAAAAAGCCCACTATAAATTTTAACTCCATAAATTATGTCAACATAACGATAGCATTTTTCTGGAGCCGCAATTCACTGCAAACATATCACATGGCCATTTGCTTGAATGCATGGAATTTGACATTCAAGGAACCGAGCGATGTGTGCAACTAATGACTAGCGTTTCACGTTGAACTATTGATCGCAATGCTGCTGTGGCAGTCACAGTTGAAAGTCGAAACGCCAAAACTACGATGGACATCAAACAAGACCTTAAAAATTAATAAATTTTCGCACTTAACAATTAAGTTTTTGTTTTGCGTTTACATATAAAATAATTTCATTTACTAATATGTGATTTGTCGGAAGAAGAAAATAATTTTGATATTCTGAAAACACATCAAAATTGCTTATTTTAATTTTTATAAGAGGACATGGTAAAACAATTTATAATAAAAAACATTCCGATTTTTGGGCCATCCGAATATAACTACTTATACGTTTTAATTTTTTATCTTCAAATATTTTAATTACTTTACGTATTTTATTACGCATTTGTTCACCTGTCTTGGTTTTATGCAAACAGTAAAAATACAAAAAAATAGTAAAAAAGTTATTATATGAAAAAAAATTTCACGTTAAAACCGGAAGCTCGATTTTGATTTTAAATCCATGGTCTCTTGGGCAAACCTTATTAGAATTTGTCATAGATTAGAATTTTGATAACCGCGTGGTCGTGAAAAAAACTTACTCATTTCAATATATGTATATTAAAAAATTTCATGACTGGTTTTTTCTTATTTTTCAGAAAATATTTCCTGCCAACTTTTCCAATTTTATTCAGTTTTAAATTTTGAAGAATTAAATATATAAAATTCACTTTATAAAGGAATAAATAAAAAAAACAATAAGTAAAAATATAAGTTCTTTCTGTATTCTGACTTCTCATTTGTAAATAATTTAAATAAATTGTTTTATGGTTCCTTTGGTTTCCTACTCAAC
Organism: Gymnocheta viridis; assembly: GCA_956483585.1. NCBI lineage: Eukaryota > Metazoa > Arthropoda > Insecta > Diptera > Tachinidae > Gymnocheta > Gymnocheta viridis. Next base: position 61,549,716 of record OY101441.1, on the reverse strand, counting down.
ATTCTATTTAGTCAAATATGTTTATACGTTGTTAAGTATGTACAATTTTAACACAATGCTTATAATTGATTTCTTTTATTTCACACTTAAATAAATAAAAATAATCCTTTAGTAATGAACAATATTAAGATTATGTTTTTCAATTATTTTTTGAAAGTTCTTACATTTTTTGTATATTTTGAAGGCAGAATAAATGGAAGCTTTGCTTAAATCTTAAAAGTGAAATTAAAAAAAACTTATTATTTATATAGAATATGTTTCTGAGTAAATTATTTCTAGAAAAATGCAATAATTTCGCACATGACTGGACAGCATAAACCACAAGATTTGTTACATTAGATTTTTTATCGTCTGTATTTGAAATATTTGTTATTTATTTTTATGTAAAATACTTATTTGCTGCTTAAGAATATTGTTTAAAAATGTGTTTAAGTAAAGAAAAACAATGCCGTGTGGCAAATCTTAAGTAATTTTTCGGTGTTAGTAATTCGATATATTTATTTCAGTATTTGATGTTCTTATATAGGACTTTATCAAGTCCTTTTTATAGGACTTTATGTTCGCCCAACAAAAACACTTAAATATAAGATGAATGCATTTTTTAGAATTAAACTATTCATGGAATAAAAAGTGTTTAGAAGTAGAAGGACCCCTCCATAACTACTTATTAATTGCTAGTGTGACTTATTTTGTGACAGGTTATATTTTATATAGGCTGGTTTGTGAAGACCAGAAGATCGACTTCTACTGCCTTCAAATTTTTATTCGAAACGTTATTGAATTTATACATAATTGAAGGAATAAAGGCCCCGTTAGCCGAGCGTTGCTGTAGCCGTACCATAGCGTACCGTACTGTTAGCACGTTGGTCCACTTATACAACATTTTAAAACATACGTTTGTTTTTTATTGTTTATTTTATTGCCAGGAAAAAGGAACAGCTGCTTACAAACCAGTGATGGGTATTAAAAATTTTCAATTGGTGACTTGTGCAGAAAAAGTACCTAAGATACTTAAATGATATAAGAACTCTATGTATAAAAATTATTTATTATTTCACATCTATATTATAAAATTATAATATAAAATTTAAACAAAAAATTAGTGTTTATATGTGCATTCAAAAAAAATTTATACCATTTAAATTATTTTATATGTATATACGTACATATCACATTTATACACCATATGTATTTGTTTATTATATACATCTAGGCATGTATATAGTCTTATCAAATACAAAAGGGCCAATCTAAGTTATAACAAAATTTTCACTAGAGATAAAAAACTTAATAAAAAGCTAACTGTTGTGATAACAAATATTATCTTTTTCAGCATAGTATCATTAATTCCGATTTTATTGTTGTTACTACCTACAAAAAATATGATCACAATAGTTTGCTTTTTATTAAGCTTTTTGTCTCTCCTGGAAAATTAAAAATATAGGTTGGCCGTTTTGCATTTTATATGACGATATGTGTGTACATACATACATATACGCAAATATACATTATTTTAAGTTGATTTGTCAGAAGTACACAAATATTATTATCAAAAAGTACTAAAAAATAAGAGCGGAAATACCGACTTAACTTGTACCATCACTGGCTTACAAATGTCACGTAACAACGTTAGAAATTTCTATTTTATACAGGTTTTTATAAGTTGCAACTACGGTACATTTAAATTCGGTAAGCTTTTAATTACTTTTCCCATAACATAGACGAACAGTTGAAACAGTACGGTACAGGTGCGCTCCGTTAATTCTGCCTTAAAGTATTAATTCTAATTTTTATTTCGGAACATTTCCTCTCTTTCTTTTCATTTTATTTTCTTGAATTTATCAAAATTCATTTAAATAGATAGCTGCAACGAAGGCAGCACGCAATTTTATTTTTCAAGATGTTATCGTCAAGAAAACACCTTCATATGTTCATCGCACAACATCATTAAACTTATTATTTTTATTCACAATTATAATTTATTATTTTATTTTAATTTTTTTAAATACAGAACATTTGTATAGAATAAACAAAAAAAATATAAAAATAACTTAAGATTTTTTAAAAACATAATTTTTTTGGTATATTTTTAAAAGGAAGCACAAAAATTATTTTAAAATTGAACATGAAGTTGCCCGATAAATAGATAGGTGAAATTGATAGCAATCTAGTTTTCAATTTAAAAAGTTTAAGCAAAAAAAGTGTGAGTTTATTTCAAATTGATAAGAATTCAAAGGCAAAAATTGAACGTGTGGCCCCCAAGTTAACGAAACTCCAAATGCAAAAAACGAACTTTAAATCCAGGCACGCTCTGGTTTTACGTGTATTCAATATTTTTACCTGTTAACAAATTTAAATTTAAATATTGCAATACATTTTTTATGATGATTTTGATTTGATATGAGATAAAACATCTAAAAAAGAAACTTTAAAAATCAAACATACTAAGTAGTTATCTACCTGAAATCCAACCAAAAAAATTTTAAGAAAAAAGGGAAATAAAGTAATTAAATTTCTAAAAGAAAATTTAAAATAAAGTCCTGCGTTTTACATACAAAAAAATAATTGTGCTCAAAATAATTTAGACCGGTGGGAGCTCAAACTGAAGAGTTTCACAATAAAAACTTTTAATGTAGAATTTTGTGTTTCATATCTCTTAAGAAACTAAAGAAAAAAGTTAAAGTATACAACAAGTAAATCAATCGTAGTAAGAACAAATATATTGAAAATATTTTAATTATTTTACTTATTTTATCATGCATTCCTTTATTTTTTTATCTGCTTTCTTGTGTTTGATTTCATGCAAACAGTAAAAGTACAAAAAAAAGTGGAGCATCCTTTATTGAGTTAATTCCAATTGAGACTTACCAACAAATTTAGCAAGCTCAACTTCAAATCGTCTACATCATTCGTATCCTTGCACACCAAAAAATGAAATGAAATGAAGGCATAACAGCAAAGGACTTAATACAGAATAAATTGGAGCATAAAGTTAAGAATAAATAACTAAATAAATAAAGAAGGATGTGGTCTGTCTTTCTCTTGCTTTACACAGAAAAAATATTTTTTTAGACAAACATTTGCAATTGACTTTACACTAAAGATACTAAGAAGAATAAATTTTTTATTTAAATGATTCGTTTTACAAATTTTTTTATAAGTGCACATTCAGTTAACAAATTTACTTGAACATACAAATTCATTAACTGATTTTAAAATGAAAAACATTTTAGACAAATATTTATTAAAATGAATAAATAGTTTTAGTTGAACTTTTTTTACTATAATATACCACAACATATTCTTTTACAACATAATGGTTTTGTAATTTTAAAGAAAGGTTTTGTCTGAATTTCGTTTTATAGTCCGTTTTAATAATAACGAGGAATAATTTTATGCGTGTATAAAAATTTAAATTAACCAAATTCAAGTTGAGAGTTGCCCAAACGGAATCAGTTCTCTCTATTAAGGAGAGAGGCGTCAAACTACAAATGTATATTTACAAATTCTTTCGGACAAATACTTTATTCAAAACACATGAATGGATCCAGCTTTACTAAACGTTATTTTTTAAGCCCCTTGAATTGGCAGCACTGCTTGTTTGACATCTGACAGTTGCCTTGTGTTTAGTTTATTTTGTCATCCCATAATGAATAGTTGGACATCCAAGCAACGAAAAAATATATGTATATAAATACATGAATAATTAAAAAAATATGTCGACGGCATTTATGCGGAACCCTGAATATTCAGGAGAAGTAAAAAAACTGTTTAATTCCCTAAATAGTGAGTACTTAACAAATCGATCTTTCACAATACGATTGAAAGGATTCTGCTAATTCTCTAAAATATTAATTATAAAATAAAACCCGTTATACGCATTTTTAAGGCAGATAAATTATTTTGTTTTAAAAAATTTTCCATGTAAATATTAAAATGAGTAGATAAACAATTTTCTTTGAAAAATAGTTTGAAATAAAACTTAAATACTGTTTTTTCACTTTTAAATAATTTTAAGATTAAGAAAAATAGTAGAAGATACTTACTTCAGGTCCAAATAATTATTTACATGGTTAATGTTACGATTTTTAATATTATTTATAAAATAAATTACATTTATTTTGAATGGTAATGGTATCACAGATTTCAATTCCTCTAGATGTTTCCATTTACTGGTGAGCACTGAAAGATATTCTTGATGAAGTTACAATGGGTATTTTTCCATTCGCGTTGGAAGATCTGTGTACTCATCATTAAAAAAGACTGTATTTTACACAACCACATGGTAGATATAAAAGAGATTTCAGTTTTGCAGCAATTGGATCATTCTTAGTTCGTCCTGGACGAAGTCCCTTTTTGTGTACTTTGCAGCCATTGGGAATGGACTTGTAGCAAAGTAAAACTCGTCAGATCAAGCATTCCACCGTATTCCGAGTGTCTTTGCAGCGCTGCTGTCCTCTAATTTTAGAAAGTACTCGTTTAGTAAATGGTCTGGAGGGATAGCAGTTAAAATGTACTTTGAATTGGATGTCCACTTCCGTAATAGAAAGCCCGCAGAATTTAAGGCTAGGATTATCTCATTTCTTGCTTTTATGGCATCATGTTTTATATGAGATCCAGCAAGGACATCATCGACATACATTGAGCTTCGAATAATAGAACTTGCGATCGGATAACTGGACTAAACAACCTCTGCCAATTGTAAAAGCGTCCGAATAGCGAGGTATGGCGCACAATTGACTCCAAATGTAACTGTTTTTAATTCGTAATCACCAATCGTACTATTTTGCTTACTGCGGAATAAGATTCTTTGATAGGAAGTATGTTTTGGATTGACTAAAATTTGCCTATACATTATTTGAATGTCGGCATTGAATACGAATCTGCAAAATCTCCATTTCAGAATTAGAAGGATCAAGTCATTCTGAAGAGTTGGTCCAATGTAGAGTAGCGAATTCAAGCTTTGGCCATTTGCTGAAGGCGCGGAAGCATTAAATACCACGCGAACTTTTTTAGGTACGCTATCAGGCTTTATAACGGCATGGTGTGGCAAGTAATAAAACCTTGAACCTTCGGAGATGTCTGGTGACTCAACTTTTTCCATATGGTTCAGATCTTCGTATTCTTGAACCACCTTATCGTAATCGCTTTTAAGCTTTGGGTTTCGAATCACCCTTGCTTCATTTCGGAAAAACTGAGCCATGGCATTAGAACGCGAATTGCCCAAGCTTAACGAAGACGGAATTCCCTCTTTAAATGGAAGCGACACGACATATCGACCCTCCGAATTCCTTCTTGTTGTACGGATAAATAAATTTTCGCAGGCCTGATCAGAAGGAGACATATAGTTCTTCCGTGGAAGATTTTCCACGTCCCAGAAGCTAAAGAAATTTCACAAAAATTGGATACTATGGTGGGATTTGGGTTACGAATATCGGATATGGGACCTGTTAAAATCCATCCAAAGATGGTTTCTTGTGCTATGAGAGATTCGCACACGTTATGTTTTATCCCTGAACAAATAATAGAGGGGAAAATATCACCCCCAATCAACATATCAATTCTTGAACTATTGTAAAATTTTGGATCAGCAAGCTGAATTTCGGGAAGTTTTGAAAAATTTAACGTCGGAATAGTCTGAGTTGGAAGATTGTTTGATAATTGAGGGACTACGAGCGCCGTTACTGGAATTTCGATATTCTTATTTACCGGTGAGCCTAATACGAGAGAACAACGATGCTGAACTTTTGCGGAAACAGTCTGGTTCAGACCTGAAATTATTGCATTTGTAGGACTAGACGGAAGTTTGAGAAGTTTGAAAATACATTCTGAAACAAAGGTGCCTTCTGACCCAGAATCTATCAATGCACGAGCTTGATATTTCATACCTAAATGACATATGTTTACCCAGGCCGTTCCTAGTAGCACACCCTTAGTATGAGAGGCGAAACACGATTGGACTCTACCAGAAGCCGAAGTGCTAGCGGACTGTATATTGTTAGAATGGTTGTGAGAAAATGGGGCTGAATTAGGATTAAGAGTCGAATCAGTAACTTGAGGAGATGAACTTGGATTATCAACCTCCTTATGTAGAAGTGTATTATGTCTTTTTTGACACTTAAAACAATTGTGTGTGCTAGTGCAATTTCGTACACTGTGAGTTTTCGAGAAGCAGTTTATACACAAACCCGTCTTTTTTATCTCCTCTAGGCGATGTTTATACTCCATTTTGAGGAACTTCGGGCACTAGCGGATGGTATGGTTCTCTTTTGGACATAACTGACAGCTTGGACTGGTTACATGTACTTGGAAACTGTGGACTTTTTTATTACTCTTCGCATTGGATCCAGCCTTAATTTTATATCAGAAACTGATTCGAGCGTTCTGTATCGATTAGTTAGGAAGTCGTGTAACTCCGACCATTTAGGAATAACGGTCTTTTCGCATACGTCTTGCTCCCATAGTGTCAGTGTGCTATCTGGAAATTTATTTGTGCATAAAAACGAAAATTGGGTCCCAGCTTGTGACATAAATGTCGTACAGTTTTAGTATGGAGATACAGGAGTTTATATCTCTTTGAATCTGTTTGAGAGATTTTCCTGGAGCAGAACTAATGGTCGGAAGGTTCAAAAGGATTTCCAACTGCCCATTTACCAGAACTCTTCGATCTTCAAATCGTAAGCTCAAGCTACTCCAAGCCAGTTCAAATCCTTGGTTCGTTAGAGGAACTTTTTGAACAATTTCCTTTGCCTCGCCTTTAGTTTTTTGCGTAAGGTAGAACAACTTCTCAACATTACTGGCTCTAGAGCTGGAAACAACTGCATTAAACATATCACGGAACGTCGGCCATGAGGCATAGTCGCCGTAAAACGTTAGAATTTCAATAGGGGGCAAGTGAATGTTGTGGTGATCAGAATGGATATGATTCTGTGGATCATGACCACCAGAACTGCTTGGATGCACATTTGGGTCGGATGACTGTATTGTAGCTGCAGGTTTAGATACTGTCGCTTGTTTAAGTGTAGAAGATATCTCGGACAGCCTCACTAAACAACTACAATATGTATTGTAAGTGCTTTTGTACTTTACTCTACATGATTCTAAATTATGTGGTTTTTGTTCATCATCAATATTTTCGGCAGCTTCCTTTTCAGCTTCAATAAGATAATACTCGTAGGCAGCCTTGACCCCAGTTTGACTTCAATTCAAATTTGTGGACCTCGACAGCCGGTATTGAATTCAAATTAAACTGGTTGTCATTAAGGTCCGCCTCTAGTTCAACTATGTTGTCAGCTAAACGAATGAACTGATCCAAGGACATTTTAGGTTGCTTAAAGGGACGGCTACTCGAACAAAATACCAGCAGCTTAATTAGAATTTATGATTAAGTACTCGAGCTCTCAACCACACAAACGAAAGTATATACAAACTTGTGTATATAAAAGGTAAGTGCATATAAAAATTTTAAAGTATTAGTATTTTTAGCGAATAAGCGAATTAAAAGGGGTGTTTTTTAACAAAACTTAATAAGTTAAATAATGCATATATTGAAATCGCTGGCTCCGAAATATTTGCACTAGTTTCAATGTCTGGAATCTTGCTCATCTGTTTGATAAAATCAAACTTATTACAGTTCATTCACCTCAAGTAAACTGGAAAATTTTTTATTATTACAAGAATTTCTCAGAGCAATAGGTTTGTTCCCGCACTTGCGCTACACAGACTAGACAACAGTAGTGAAAAGTGTATTTCACTTTTGATAAATTAAGGAAGAATATATCCGAACTTATTATTTTTAATTATTTATTTATTCGTTTACAATACGTATATCTCTTTTTATTTATTTAATTTTGTTTTTAGAAGTTTGGCCAGAAAAGAAAGTATTGACTTTTTCTTACGTTTGCTTTTTATGGACAATATTTGCTCAGTTTGCAAATTTTGAATAGTTATAAATTGATGACTTTATAAATGTATAATCTTACAAGTTTAAAATTGAATGAGTCTACAACCAAAACTAAACTGTCCATACAAGTGTACGAAAAGACCCTTTTTGATATTAGTCTGTTTCCAGTTATCCAGCAAGAACGCATACAGGCAACCAATTTTGCCGGCTTGTGCTAGATATAGCTGCAAGACAAATATGATTTTGTGGACTTATAGATATACCATGGTGAACATATACAGCTTGTAAAGTTATGCCGCTTTTAGAGTTCTAGGTACAAAAACATTTTTTTTATGTATATATTTTTTTTGTTACTGCACTGTTAACTATATATTTGTATTATATTGTATTCGATTTTTAATTTTTGTTTCATTCTGCCTACAAAATTTTGTTAATTACGGCAACCCAAATTATCTGCAGTTGGAATTTAACTTGTAATAAAGAGTATGCTCTCGCACTTTCCTTAATTATTTAATTGTTGTATAATGGAAATTAAGAGAATGCAGAGAAAATTAAGAACGTGATATTACGAATGAGAACAAGATTGTGGATTTATGATGGACTGATTGTAAAACAGGAATGACGAAAAGAGGGGAATATGTATATATAGATAGATATGTTTATGTGCAGAGATCTCAATATTTTACAAAGAGAAATAAAATTATGTGAATAATTAAAGTGATCATATATATATACATGTACTATGTATATATTTTTGTATATACATATGTATGTATATTTTTAGAGACTGTTGAGAAAAGGAGAAATGCCATCGAAAACCATGTATATTGGCATACGAAATAAATATACATATGTACATACCTATTTAAGAAGAAAAAAAGGCGCGAACTAGTTGGTTGGGAACGAACAAAAAATTACAAGAGGACACCCTACACAGGCATAAGCCGATCTTCAATCGAAATATGTATGTTTTTTATAGAAAAAACCAGTTTTTTATTATTTTTTTTTAATTTACAGTTGATAGTGATCAAGGAAACCCCTATCCAAAGGAAAATAAATTTTTGCCTGGTTCTTGGAGCTATTATCCTTTCCCTTTTACTTCTGACCAATTTGGTTTTTTTTTCACACTGCGGATAAATTGATCTTGTTTCACCACCGTACGTATTTCTGCCTCTTAAAGGTATTTAAATATACATATATATGTACTTTTTCGTGTCGTTTTTTTTGTTTTAATTACGTGTATTTTTCAATTTCGATGAAAATTTGTTTTGCATATTTATATTTATTTAACATATTATTTTATTTAACAAAATATAACACATACCGTTCTTGTGAATATCAAAGAAATGCACTTTTAATACTAAAGCTATTAAGCTAAGTATGGATGCATGAATGTATAAGACAAGCAAAAAACCAAAACGTACCTTTTTTGTTTTTCTTTAAGAATAATGGAAGTATGTACATATATATGGATGTAATTGTAACTCAGTATAGAAATCTCTGAGAATTAATAAGTTCCAATCCGGTTCGATGTGGACCAAATGTTTAGATGGTTGATTGTGTATGAGCTTAGAAATGTGGAAGTCAATTAAACTCAGAGCCAAAGGAAGAAAAACGAAATTAATTGATTTATTTGGTTTTTTCTCGTAATGAATAAAACTCAATGTAATGCAATTAAATAAACTAAAAGAAAAGAAAAACCAATCGTTTAAAATTTTTAAATGGATTTTTATTAAATTTTAATTGATTACCTTTCAGGATGGATGCTAAATGAACAAGAAACCCAAAAAAAATCTTTTTTTTTTCACCGGAAACAATACCTGGCGCCATTTTTGACAGTTTGACGTTTGTGGGGTGCAATATGCCCAAGCGGGACAACTCTATCATCATAGCATTCAGCTTGAATATAGATTGATTTCGAAAGGGAAATCTTTGTCCATCACTGTTATTAATGCCAAAGGACATATATGCCCTTTGGGGTCTACAGTAATACCACCGCGTTCTAGTAATTAAATATTTAGAATTTACATAAACATATACGATGAAATACAAAAACATTCTAAATAAACAACATGAAACTCTCTGACTTATCTCTCTTTTGTTCACAAAGTACATATAGAAAAAGTTCTGTCTCATTTCTATGCAAAAGCGAATTGGACAAATACCTCTTATGCACACTTTGTTTATTTTTCAAATAAAATTAAAATTGTGCACATCTATTTAAAACCCCCATTAAAAACATATAAATCTTTTCAAAATCTGTTCAGTATTACGGCCGCAAAAGGGATAAAAACAACGTGTTTGCCAATTAATAATATAGATATATCAAATCATTAAATAATTTTTTCATCAGAATTGTAAAAAATAAAATTGAAAATAAAATTTTGCTCTAAAATATACGGTATTGTTTGGCTTAAGCTCAAAATTAAGTTTATCAATTTCTTTTTAATTTAAGATAAATTAATTTGATAAATCCATTATTTTATGCAGATAGTATTGTTTGGAATAATTTATTCATCAGACTAGCAGAACGAATCAATACTAATTTCGAGTTCGCTACACCATCTCATCTACATTCTGTGTTCGATTTTACCACTTTTGACGGTGCATACTAGTGACTTGGAATATCAGATATTTAACCGTATTATTTAATAATATAGAATATGAAAATGGCACCTATTCTTTTTTTTTTTTTTATCTTGGACCAGCACTCAGGGGATGACCCCTACACATGCAATGCATTGTGCTGGAACTAGTGGAAAGGGATAGTGATAGATATGAAAGGAGGTGAAGCTTCATTCGTTCTTTACAACTCTGCTTTTTTTTTTTTTTGCACGTTTATTCGTTGAGCAGTGTTGCAGCGCCTCTGGTGGCGAGGAGGACATTACGAGGTTTGAAGCTGTGTTTAGTTTAGTAGCCACTTCTTTTTTATTAATTTTATTTTACTTCGCCGTTGATTGTGCTACTCAGTAGCAACGAAGGAGGGCGCTCTGATGTTACATTGGGATTAGTATCAGCTGAAGTTGGTACTGTTCAGTGACCAGTGACCAGTGACCATGCCTTCGCCACAGAAACCTTCCGCCAACAACTGACACAAAGGCACACCAATGCACATCAGAGAAATGCGTGGTGTTTTTATTTCATGACTCTGTCTGACACTGGGTTTGAACCCAGGTCCTTCGGTTTGTAGTAAACGTGCTTACTACCTGAGCCCACGCCACCCTTCATTTCTTCAAGTTAAATACAATTCGGTTAGTACGAAATTCCATCTGTGGTTAAAGTTGTTATATATATTATTACTCTCCCGCTTTTGTCAGAGCCATCGGCTGCTGAGATCAAGCGGCTTTTGCCTCGAACTTGTAAAGAAAAAAAAACAGCTGACTATATAGCACTGAAAGGTAACACAGGTAAAGAAATCAATAATATTTTAATGAAAGTTATAAAAATTTTTTATTTGGAAATTGACGAGTGGTATATGACATATTAGATTTAAGCTGCAGGAAATTATAGTGCTGTTTGGTTGAATTGATATGCGAATTTCTATTTTTGCTTACTTCATCTCCTGTTAGAAAGTATTCATTCTTATATAAAACAGCGACAGCGTCAAAACAGTTTATTTAGTTTAATTGCTTTTATTAAAGCTAACAAACCTCTTTTCATCTTAAAACGTTAAACCCTGTTCATCGATATACATAAATAATACACAATTTGATTTCATACAGAAAAGCTCAAGTTCTTAAAACAAACGTGCCATACCAGTAATCGTTAAAAATGGGCTTAAATTAAGATTAAATTTTCAAGAAAAAATAAATTACTTAAAAATTAAAAATGAGATAGCTTGTATGTTTGGGTGTTTGATCCACTATCACTTGATAACCTCTCAAATGGATTTGAAAATACGGCAGATTGATATGAATGATAAAAAAAGTTCTTGAGTCATGACTGGTGAAAAGGGGACGTTTCACAAACTAGAACAAAAGTGCTTTCCCAATTTCTTCACTCACAAAAATTATATTTATGGTGATAGATTACATTAATTAAGTATATTAAAATAATATTAAAATAATAATGCATTTCTGGATTTGGACCAAACAAATTTTTAGCAATTTCTCTTAAGCTAAACCGAAGTTATAACCACCGGAAACCTAATACCAGCCATATAGGATACATTCTGCTCTAGGATAGTTCTGTTACCTGTTTATAAGAAACCATAACAGATGTTAAGGATACTACCACAGGAAAAGTACGTAAATGTTAGGTCTAGAGCCTGTTACCGAGTACCTTAGTTATGTCAATTGACTCCCTCCAATGACAACGTCATGCAAAAGTTACCGGTACATATAATATTAAGTTCCGTAACTTGAACCGATTGTTAGTACTTGGAAACAAATCACGTGACGTATCGTGTGACAGGTCCTTTTCCCTCCAGGGTAGTTAACCAATTTTAATGAAATTTTAAACGACAGTAGCCCAGAGCCTGGAAGAAAGAACACATACGTTTTACATTTTTTTAAAAATAGGACCATGATACGGGGGTAACTTCAGCCACTAAATTTACCGCAAGATTTGAATAAAATCTTGCTTTTGGCTGAAGTAGTTAGCGCATTGACTACAAAGCAAATTATGAACTTGGGTTCAAGCCGAGCTTCAGGCAAATCATTATATCCAGCATTTTTTCAGATGTGCATTAGTATGCCGGTATCGTAGAAAAATCGCCGGCGAAGTAAAATAGTTAATCAAATGGCTACAACAGCTTAAAACACATTTAATGCGTCTACTTGACATCAGAGGCGCTGCAACACTGATCTAAAAGCCAACTCAACGCGCAATATCATAGTTGTAAAAATTAAGCTTTCTCACTTTCACCATCTGTCCTCTCTCACTATCCTTTTCCCAAAGAAGGTAACACACCTACTGGTTACTGGTTGGTAGGCATACTAATTGCCTGACTGTTCTTCTCTTAAAAAAAAGACGTGTGTCACTCGGGTACTGCCGCGGCAAAACTAATACATAGAATTTTTTATCAGTTATTTATTTATTTTTTATTTATGCAGTATTTTTTTTTTTCATTGATATTAATTAAATATTTTCTTTGATATTTATTCAAGTTACACTTTTTGAGTGTGGTCAATTTCTTGATTCGGTCGCCGCGATAAAAGCTGTGCAATAGCTTAAAAAAATATAAATAAAGTTTTCAGTTTTTTTATTAGAACGTTGTTCTGCCGTGCATCGATGCATTTTTAAAAGCTCTAAACTGTCAGCTGTCAAATAGGTTTTTAGGCAAGACTAATGGCGTTTTCTTTTCCAAAAAAGTGACATATTTTAGACCTTTTTATTGAAAATTTGCAATATATTGATATATTGTAATATTGAGCTTATTAAAAACATTTCTATCATCACTCTATACAAATGTATAGCGGTTGTTGTTTTTACATTTTCTACAAACCTCTTACAACTACAATTAGAGTTGAAAAAAAGTCAACCTAGGTAGTAATGGTAAAGTAAGAAAACAAAAACAATTGGTTGATTATTGAGTTCTTGTTACAACTTTGATATTGTTTAAACTTTTCATTTGCTTTAATGAAGGTTTAATATAATATCTCCAGGTGTTCTAAGAAATATTTGGGTAAAGTTCCCTGATGATCTGCATTAGCAACAGTGAAATGCGCATAGGAAAGAGCTATACCCCTCAATAATCAATTGCAATTTGTTTTTTTTTTTAACAAAATTGTTAATGTTTTACTGAATAAGTAAAATATTAATATTGGGAAAAAGTGCGAATAAAAATTCAAAATACTAAAAAAGATGCAAAATTTTTGTCTGAAGGAAGTTTTGAATAGCAATTTTTTTATAAAAAGTAAAAGCAATGTTAAATTTTTTAAGAAAAGAGAACGCCATAAGATATCGCCGAAAACCTTAATCTTGCTTTAATTTTGGGACACCATTTACTAACAAAAGTAGATATAGATAACCGCCCTAATTAATGAATTTCGTTTAAAATTTTTAAAAAATATATTCTTTACAATCAAAAAAAAAAAGTAAAACTGTAGCAAAACCACATGAAAAAATTTAACAGAACATTCAAAAAGGAATTGAAATAGTTAAAAATATCATTGTGCACCAGATCAGTAGACCCGTTGAAATCATTGTAAAAAATTTAGTAGTTTTTGCGCGATTGATTGGCAGCCACCGTTATATGCTAAAATTATATTAAAAAATGTTTTCCTCTCAAATTCTTTAAAACTAAAAACTTTACGGGCTTTATTCTAAAAACAACGAATTTTCTTAGAACAATAATCAAATTGAAACAGGAATATATATTTTGTAGTTCTATTAAATTGAGTCCACAGCATTTGAAAAAATAACAAAAGCTGATCTGTAAATTCTACGGATCAGATGAAACATTTAAAATTATTTTAAAATCATCGACATAAATCGATATTTAATTGTTTCTGGAAGACACCTAATCATACCCAGGTAAATACTCTGCGGTACGACTAAATTTGGAAGATTTTTTTTTAAGTATAAAACAATTTTGATCCAATACTCAACAAATTTACCTTGCAAAAAAAAATTATTAAATTAAAATCTACGTAAGAACTAAAATACCACTACACAAAAATGCTTAAGATAAAACTTTAAAACAAAGTTTTAATACAATTTTATGTAACTTATTAAAGATTGTGTAGTGCAATTAAGTGTTTTCTATATTTTAAAAAAGATGAGGTCTCCTGTTGTCGCATAAAACATTGAAGTTCATGGAAAGGACACTTTAGACGTCATTTGGTGTTATTTAAGCGAATTTTAATACATTTCATTCAGATGAAAATAGATTTTCAGTATACACTATTCCAGTTCGTTTGTTTTTCCTTTGTAAATTTTTTTTGTATGTACATATGTTTTTTATTAAAAATTTTTTACTTAATTTATGAACCCATTATGAATACATTTGTTCACCTAGTTCCACGTTCCTTCTTTACCTTGCAGGCTTACTGTGCTTAAAACTAAATATTGCATAATACAACACAAAAAATTCTTCTCGCATTATTGTCGTATGGTTCTCTTACTGTTCGGGTTTTCTATGCAAGAGTTGCAAGTAACGTTTTCTAAATCAGCACTTGCATGATTTTTAACATTTTATTTAGCAAATTTTATGTATGAAAAAATATACTTTTCAATTGCAGTCTCATTGTGCAGCAAAAATACTACGAATTTTACTCTGCGGTGTTGTCGAAAAAAGAAATTGTTATTGAGCGATATGAAGTCAAGCTGCAGAAATTAAATTTTTGGACAATATAGATTTTAATAATTACAAAAATTTCATTATAATTTTCAGAAAAAATCTAATAAAAAGTTCTCTCAGTATTTGTTTTTGCTAATTTTTTAATTTTAATTTAAATGAAGTAATGAAATCATAATAAAGTTTCATTTTCTTATGTATGAAGTTTTAAAAACATCTTTTGACATATTCACAATATCTGATGTCATAAAATTAATAAATTTGGAATCGCATTTTTAAAAAATTTTAATCTAATAAAATTATTTTGTATTATTAAATCGTTAAGAAAATTGGTTTCTAGAATAGAAAATTTACGAATACTTTATGATAATTACTTGAGCAAATATTGCACATACGCATCCATCGATATATTGTCATAATAACAATTGCACACATTTAGGATGATTACGTATACTTATTATTGAGTATAATGTGTTCTGGTTGTCATACAACTTACACCGTGGAAGACGATATTTTATGTGCTTTATTGGGTGATCGATTATTCAACATTTTCCAAAAACCGGTTTTCGAATAGTTCAATTATTTGAAATTTTGAAGAACCCGGGTACGGTTTTTGAAATTCAGGAAAAACCAGTCAAATGTTTTTTTGGTGCGAAAATTATTATACAAAAGTTTAGATTTTAATTTGCTTTACTAAAAATAAAAGTTAACAGTTCATGTAAATAATATAAAATAATATAAAAATTAAAAGGAAAACACAAAAATTAGTTTCATATACATACACTGGCAAGCAAAAGCGAGTGCATTTTAAGCATAACTTTAATTAAGGTGTCCTGAGATGACAACTACAAATGAAAATTTTATGAAACTTTTAGCAATTGTTCTTTATTATAATAGCAAAAAATATGTGTATTCAATTTAATGATAGCAGATATAAAACAAAAATTTTCAATATAAAAACATAAGGTAACTCAATTAACTCATTTTTGCACGTTTCCGTGGGGCTACGTATTAGTATGATCCGTATAGTATGAAGGGGAATTACAATATATTTCGAATAAAAAAAATACTTTTGAAGCACAACGTAGTTTTAGTTTCGAATCGAAATATATACAGAGCAATTGAACTGATGCTAAGCTTTTTTGTATGTTCATATAAAATGATGTTAGGCTTGTGCTCATGGAAAACACTAGGTGTAAAGCATACACATATAAGCCCATAAAATTAAAATATAATAGGTCTATTCATAATATTGTTACAAAATTTAAACGTATATTCAAATTTAGCGAACATAAAAATACAGCGTTGATTAAGCACAGTTTAATCAACCATGTGTGCAAACTTGGTAGCAATGAAATTCAAAATTTCGAAAATAGAACATTCAGGATAATTCTAGAAACAGCAACGACAATCTACAAGATTGTATGAGAAATCTGTATAAATAATCTTCATGGCGGCTGTAGGCGGGAGCAAGTTCCCTCGATTGGATTACGGTTAAAATTGCCATAAAATTGGCAACCATAACATAGCTGAATAACAATATAGGCTTACATAAGCAAGCTTATTGTTATGGTGAGGATTTTTCTACTACGTTTCAGAACTTTAAGAGGTATAAAATCCGAAACTGCAAGGCACAAACAAGTCAGTCTTGTCTAAGCTAGGGCATGGTATTTGTCTTTGTTCATTTAGTAAATAGATTAGTTGTGAAAAAGCTTTCTGAAGTGTTAACGTTGATAAGCAAATTACTTCGTGTATTTTATTAAACAGTGATACTAAAGGAAATAAAACATCATTAAACTAAAAATCAGTTTCCGTTGTGCTAACAGAACTCAAATAAGTAATATTGTTAATATAACATTTAAATTGCAAAAATTTCGTCTAACTATTTGGCTTAAAATAATATTTAAAATACAATTTAAATGCTCCTCTGCTTTTTATGAAATTAGAAAGTGACAATGCTCTTTCACTCATTGTGTTTTTGGGCATATACTTGTAGTTGCTTGATAGTCAAACGATCAAATTTTCATTAAAATTTTAAATTCTCTCTCACTTTTCTTACCACTACACTCACACTTTTAAAATTTTACGAGAATTTGCTTACAAATTTTCATTCCATAAAGTGTTTCAAATTACAGTCAAATATTAAAAAAAATATTTGTTGTTTGTTTTTTTCTGTTTCTATGATTTTGTTTATTTTTTTTATAATTGATGGCATCTTGCTAAAAAACTTGCTCTAAATTTGAGTGCAACCTACGTCGCAGCTTTCACTTTTTGTGAATTTCGACAAGCTGTATGTGTAAAAATCTTGAATGAGAATTGAAAAAAAATTTGATGGTGTGATTGCAGGGTTAGTAAAGCAGTATGTTATCTTTCAAGTTTTTCACTTACTCCTTTTTGGCATTTGTCCAAATATATGAAATCATTTAAAATAATTTTATGGCATTTAAAATTGCTTTTTGGATTTTGCATATTTTTAATTGTATTTATTAAATTTATAAGACTACTCTTGCCCTTGATTCTCCCGCATGTCACGCATTTGTTCAAGTCTGTTATAATGTTGGGTATATACCCCTTTAATTAGAAACATGCAAAAATTGTGCCATTATTCAGCCGAATGGAGAATATAGACTTATTGCCATAATGTGCTTTCTATCAAAAGTTTTAGAAAAACTCTTATACAAACAATTTAATATATATGTCAATACCCACAGTTTGCTCTCTGGTAACCAATCTGACTTTTGTTAGATCAGTAACCCAAAGCTACCCACACAAGACTGGAAAATAGTGCGGGTTACAACGCTGTTGATGAAACCAGGAAGGCCACTGTTATAATTAACAGTGACTCTTTGACGTCACTTCGGGCGACACAGGGGAAGATATTCTATGATTTTGGAACTATCTTCCTCCGTGTCTACAAAGGTGATGACATGGAGAAGCCTCAAGCTCCGGTGACGAAGGCCAATATGGCAACTATGGAGGACGATTCCGCTGCTTCGTCGGCCAGCGAGGACACCCAGTCGATCACAGGATTCGTGGGTGACTTCTTTGGCAGGATGGAGGTTGCGGACGATGAGGACATCCTTCTGGAATCGGACGACGACCCAGAGGATGCCAACGTCACAGTCGTCCATTGTGATGAACTGTGATGAAGGTCACACAAATTAACCTTCATCACTCTAAAGCAGCGACAGCTGCCCTTCCCCACCGATTAGCTTCAGGCGCGGATGAGCTTATTTGCATCCAAGAACCATTGTTGTATAAAGACAGGGTTTGCGGACTCAGTTTAGACGGCTATAGTATTTTGTACGCAGCTGAACAAGGTAAGACCAGAGCTTATGCCTTGGTCAAAAACGTCCTCAAAGCTTTTATTCTCTCTGATTTTAGCGATAAAGACACTTGCACTGTCGCGGTGGAAAACAAAACACGGACAGTATGGTTAATGAGCTGCTACATGGCTCACGATCAGGACGATCCTCCAAACGGTTTAACCAGGAAGGCGATGGTGTATGCCAACATTCCCCTCATAATATGTGCAGACGCTAATGCTCACCATACCATCTGGGGCAGCTCGGATGTCAATCAACGAGGTGAGTTACTTCTAAACTTTATAGTAGAAAATGAACTAACAGTGGTTAATAGGGGTAATGAGCCCACCTTTATTGTGACTAACAGAAGGGAAGTTCTTGATATTACGCTTATTAGCGATAGGTTCTAGGATATGATTAGCGATTGGAATGTGTCAAAGGACTGTTCCTTCTCTGACCACATGTACATTGATTTCAATTTTTCTCTTAGAGTTGATGCAGTGAAACCCTATACGAACAGAAGAAAGACCAACTGGTCTGTCTATGCTAGTGTACTCGAAGACAAGCTGCCTCCATGCCAAGTTTGCATAGGCAATGTGTCCACGCTTGACTCCGCAGTGGAATCACTAACGAGTGTCTTAACCGAGGCAACAGAAAAGTCCTGTAAAAGAATCGACAGGAAAGGCAAGGCTAAGCCCATTTGGTGGAATGCGGAAATTGCTGAAAAACGCAAGGAAAGCAGGAAGCTCTCTAACGAGGCGAAACGTAATGGTGTATGGGACAGTTACAAATCCTCAGTGAATGGATTCAAGAATCTTATAAGGAAGGCTAAAAGACGGTCATGGAGGGAATTCTGCAGTGATGTAGAAAACTCCTCGGAGACAAGTCGGCTACGTAAGATCTTATCCTCAAGACCAGTTACTCCATCGTATATACAGAAGTCAGATGGATCCTGGACAACAAATAGTCAGGAGACCCTTGAGGTTCTGATGAATACTCACTTCCTAGGCTGCACTCATGATGTGCCGAGGGAGGTAATTCTTAATGGCGCCCGGAATAACTCTATTATCCCGATAACTCGTCATCGTGTGGAATGGGCTGTTAAAAGCTTTCATCCCTTTAAATCTCCGGGTCCGGATGGGATTATCCCAGCGGACCTGCAAAATAACCTAGAGACACTGATGCCATGGCTCTTGGTGATTTTCAGAGCCTGCCTAAGTCTCTCACATGTCCCATCTATATGGATTACATATAAGATTGTCTTCATCCCCAAGGGGGGGAAAACATCGCACACTAGGGCTAAAGACTTCAGGCTAATTAGTCTATCCTCCTTTCTGCTGAAAACACTGGAGAGGATTATAGACATTCATATCAGATCAGAACTAGGACATAATTCCTTGTCAATGGCTCAACATGCCTATACGAAAGGGAAGTCCACCGAAACTGCGCTTCACTTATTGGTGGGTCATATAGAGAGATCCCTACAATACAAGGAATTCGCATTAGTTGCTTTCCTGGATATTGAGGGAGCTTTCAACAATGTTAAACCAGAGTCGGTTATTAATGCGATGAGGCTACTGGAGATCGACCCAGAGATCATCCAATTTGTTAGTAGCATCTTGCACTTTCGGCGTATTGAATCTAACTGGGGCGCCGCAAACATTTCCAAAGTGGCTACCAGGGGCACACCGCTAGGAGGTGTACTCTCGCCATTACTTTGGAACCTAATTATAAATTTCCTCCTCAGGGCCATGGAAAAGACGTGCTGCAGAACGATTGCGTATGCGGATGACATCGCAGTCATGGCTATGGGTAAGGATCCCAGACTACTGTCTGAACTCATGGAATCCGCACTGGATGTCCTCGTAAAATGGTGCCAGGGATGTGGTCTGGATGTGAATCCTGCCAAAACGGAACTGGTACTTTTCACTAGGAGATACAAAATTCCCAAATTTGTTACCTCAAAGCTGAATGGGGTTCCACTGAAAATATCCAATAGTGCCAAATATCTTGGAATAATACTAGATAGTAAATTGAACTGGAATATGAATATCACTTCCAGAACCACTAAGGCAGCAACTGTATTATATTGCTGCAAAAAAACCATTGGCCTAAATTGGGGTATCAACCCGAATAATGTATACTGGCTATACGAATGTGTCATTAAACCCATTCTATTCTACGGTGCAGTCGTTTGGTGGCCGGCGCTTAGGCGGAAGAGTCATCAAACTAAGTTTGAACGTATAATGAGAATGATGGCAATAACAGTAACAGGTGCCTTTAGAACAACTCCTTCTAAGGCACTGTTCACGATATTGAACTGGCTACCACCAGACATTTTGGCTAAAAAGTTGGCTGCGAACACGGCAGTAAGACTAAAAGCCACCAGAGCATGGAGGGATTACAATATCGGTCATGCCAACATCCTATATAATATAAATTGGAACATGAGCGTTGACTATGTCACACCTGAGCCAATCTTTGATCCTGGCTTCTCTGTAAGCTTTTCGGATAACGCGGTCCACCCTGATGACCTATATACACCCGCGAATGTGATTCAAATTTTCACGGACGGGTCGAAATCACTGAATGGTGTCGGCTCTGGATTTACTCCGAGCAGCTAAACTGGTGCATTACTTTAAGACTGCCGGACCACTGCAGTGTCATTCAGGCTGAAATAACGGCCATCTACACAGCCGCAAAACTCATTCGGTATGGCGAAATATCTTGTAGGGATATTCAGATCATTACCGATAGTAAGGCGGCCATTAGATCCCTGGAGAATGTGTTCATCACATCAAAAATTGTCAAGGAATGTCGGATATCTCTGGACGAGATAACGAGACATTCAACGGTTACCCTTAAGTGGGTACCAGGACACAGGGACATACACGGAAACTGTATCGCGGACGCGTTGGCGCGTGCAGGCTCCACTTCAAATCGTAACGATTCAATACACGACATAGGCGTCTCTCTCCCAATGAGTAAACAACTTATTGCACATAAGTTTCACCTTACTGCAATTCAGAAATGGTTAGATGAAACTACCTGTAGGGAAACTAGAAAAATCTGGCCCATAATAGATGAAAAAAGGACTAGGCGAGCACTAAAGCTATCCAGACTTTATCTCATAAACCTAATCGCGGTAATAACTGGACACTGGCCTATTGGGAGGCACGCCCAAAGGTTGGGGCTCAATTACAATGACATATGTAGAAGTTGCGGCGATGAAGAAGAGGAAGAATCGACGGAACATCTTCTCTGTCATTGTCCGGCATTCGATGATCTAAGACTTAAACTCTTCGGCCAAAGAACCCTTGAGGACAAAACTTGTCTCTCTAATATTGATTCAAAAAAGATCCACTCCTTCATTGAATCAACCGGGTGGCTGCGTGAGAATATCAGCAGCCAGATAACATAGGACCCTTGGAAGACGGGACAACATGGTAGCACATCGGGAACTAATTGATGGACCCACGTGAGCTGTGCTTGATCACGGCTGCCAATGGAAC
The DNA here is from genome assembly GCA_956483585.1 of Gymnocheta viridis. Lineage (NCBI taxonomy): Eukaryota > Metazoa > Arthropoda > Insecta > Diptera > Tachinidae > Gymnocheta > Gymnocheta viridis. Next base: position 61,527,756 of record OY101441.1, on the reverse strand, counting down.
CTAACCTAACCTAGCTGCATTACAGCTCTTGTGGAAGTCAGTGAAAAAAATACTAAGCCAAAACATTGTAATACTTCGACACCAATGTTTAGTTTCTGAATGGCAGTTCTATAAACATGCCGCTCGTTTTTGGAATAATTTTCCAAACTCAACAACTTAATAGTAATGCTAATAATTTCAAAATATTTTTATTTAAATTCTTTACATAACGTGTAAAAACTTGTAACGTTATGCGTTCCTGTACTCTAAATATAAGACTCAGTCTTGTTGTACAGGAAATGAAAATAAAACAAATAAAATAAATAAATAAATAAATAAATTGTTAGAGACAGGTCTCGATATCTTCTTTCAAAGAATTAAAAAAGTTTTGTTTGTTGCGGATTTTTTTTAGCTAATCTATATACATGCATTTCATTGGTGCTAATTAAAAACTATTAGTAGACCTTAAACCATATTTTTCAATTGTAGTTTTTAATTCATCCAGTAAATTTTTGTTCGAGTATTCAGAGTCTAACGACATTTGAAGGTTAGTCCCCTCGTTGTGAGGTGAATGCCGTACTTTTATTTATGAAAAAGAACTTAATGAAATTCTCATTTTTGGGGAAATTTACAGTACTGAGATAACGTATTAAAGCATTTAGGCGACGTTCGTTTATTAGGTTTTGATCTTCCATTGATGTCTTACTCTATTTAAAATGGGAAGTAAAATCTCAACAAAACTAAAAAACACCTTTTAAATAAGGAGCTTGTCATCCATTGTAGACCAAAAGGCCAATTTAATTTGCTCCTGCCACCACCCCATAAAATTATTTCGCTTTAATTGCACGTTTCAGTAAGTGTTCATCGTTGGTCTAATGTGCTTTTCATAGAATTCAAGCAATCGAATTTGTGAATTTGTATGAAAACCTTTTTGCTATTCGAGTGGTTTTCATACATATTATCTACTCAAGTCAATAGCACATAAGTTTTAATTTAATAAAAATAAATTTTATTGGAGAAATATACATTAAAAAAATCAACAACCGACAGCCGCATTGTAAAAAAAACCCGGTTTCAAAAACCAGGGTAAAATCGTAGTCCATCACCATAGTGGCTTAACAAGTCTTTTTTAAGAAAAATTTTGAAGACCAATCTATATATATATATAGAAATTAATCGGTGTTTATAGGACCCCAAACGGTGCAACCGACCGTTTAGAAATTTAAGAACTTTCTTACTGATGACAAGAATATTTAAATATTTTTTTGAAAAATTTTGGGAACAGATCGCGCACTATTCAAAGCATTTTTTAATTTCCCTATATGTATAACTACAACAGTGAGATTCTCCGGATATCGGAAGGAGGAAACGAGAACCCCACTTAGGAGGTTACTATTAACTTTCCCATATCTGTACAACTATGAGCATCACACACGAGAAAGATTGTGCTGGCATAACATGGCTGCTTGTTGGTAAGCGAGGCGAAGAGAATGGTTTTTTGTTGGCGTAAAGTTTCAACCGGCTACAACCCCGCATTAGCAGCATAAAACCAATACATACACAACTAAAAAAAACACATGTCAAATGAATACAAAAAACACTAATACACACAAAGCTGTTTGTACGTATACATTTCATGTACGTATACATTCATACCGTGTGTTATGAACAGAACAAAAATTGTGCCGCTTAAAAATTTTTCTCGTCTGTGAACTCTCTATCAGAGTGAAGCTTTTTGAATTGGGAGTGTGTTATTTTTTGAATAACGAGAGGCTTCCAACAAAATATTGGCAGTGTAGAATGGGGCAAACGGGTACCCCCATAGAGGTAATTATAAAACTTTTTAAATCGACACAACTATAAGAGAACTATTTTCTGAATTTGGTGAGTTTTATTCTTAGAATAACGTGGTATCGGACGGTGAAACGGTTACCCTCCGAATAAAGTAACGGGGAAACGGTACCTCCCACCCAAAATAATCAAAATAATTAGTAATATTCCCATATCAGTTTAACTATTAAGCTCTCAAAATTTTATGAACAAATTAACATAACTAAAAAATTTCTAGAAATCTGTCTATTTTCTATCTATTTTCATATTTATTTTAGCGATATTTTTAGAAAAACTTTCGCAATCAGCATATCAACATCACTTTAAGCAAATAACACGTTCTTATATTTTGGTGTAGCATTACCTTGATTTGCAACACACGCAACGTGTGCAACGCAGTTTACGACAAACATGCCGATGCAGTTGCTACCGAAGGAAAATACCGTTCATTAGTGATGTTCTCAACCTGGGAAGAGCGCGATATTCTAAACACAGTATTACATAATCTAAAAAGTTTGAAACCTATACAATGGTCAACACATGACCACAACTACCATGTAATTAACCCATCAGGAACCAAAACTATCATTCCAAAAACCTGAGAGCAACATAAGGAATTTGATATCGAACGAAATACCATACACAATTTTTTGAATTTTTATGGATATCGAATTTTGTTCGATATCGAATGCCGTTATTCGACTCAGAATTGGACATTCAAATTCTCCCACAAACACTTATTGGAAAAAACCCTAGCCCGAGATGCTTGGACTGTAACAAACCGCTTAACATTTCTCACATTCTCGATGAATGCCGCACTTACAACTGCCACAGGATTAATACCTTTGGATCCCAAATGTCTCTAAAAACAGTTGTGATAAAAATAAGAAATTAACATATAGATTCATTGAAGATAATAATTATTGATAGTGCTCGTATATAAGCCATTTAAAAATTCGGAGTCGATAGCCACAACAGCTCGTTTGTATTAAGCAATTAATACAAAATAAAATAGAAGAAAATAAATAAAATATTTTGTATTTTTTTTATTTCTATAGCAACCAAATATTATCATTAAATGTACGCATGTTACAAATGGAAATCAATTGTAATTAAAAAGTTCTTAAAAAAAGTCTTAAATTATAATTTGCGAGTGCCTGTGCAAATTACATTTATTAAAATATTCATATTTGTATTTTGTGAAAACAACATAAAAATTTTGTTTTTAAATTAAAATTTAAATTCAAACGCTACTCACTGTTGCAAAAAACGAAACAACATGATTGATTATTTAGTCTCGTTTAATTTTTTTATATAATGAAGACATTTTATTTGTTCAAGTGAAAACTTTAGTTTTCTCAGAATTTTTGGTTTAAAGTTCCCAGATGTTCTGTATTAGCCACAGTAAAATGAGCAAAAGTACAATAATCAATTTCAATTATTTCTAATACATATCTTTTTTAATATACAAAATATTAGTTTGGATAAACAGCACGTTACAAATTAAAATTAATTGTATAGAAAAACTTCGAAAAAAAATTTTATGACGTGTTATTTTAAGAATCTTTCTCATCAAAATATGAAAACAAAATAAACACACAAATTACACTGTGGAACAAATTCAAGTTAGCAAAAGTTTGGTCGATTCTGAGAAAGAGGGTTGAAAGTAGAGGCTAAATTAGAAGACTCGTATCACGGCGTTTGCTTATGTTAGTTCGAAATTTTTTTAATCGGCCTTCAAACTTTGCAGTCAAATGCCGATTTTCAGCATATTATTTATATGGTTTTTTGACTATAACTCGTCGACTAACTGATATTTTTTAAATCTGTAAAAGCCAAATTATTGCTAGAAACCTCTGCAACAATTAAAATTTAAAAAAAATTGATTTAGAAAATTTTTATGGTGCTTATGAAGCAAAATGTTAGAAAAATTATTTGTTTTTCATGCTTTTGGAAAAGATTTTCATTTACAGCATCGGTTTCATAAAAATAACAAAGAAAACATTCGGAACCAAAATGTAAAATGGACCATTTTTGTAATATTTGTGGACGTTTCATAGCAAACGATCAAAAATGTGGTAATGCGAGCGATTTTTTTTGGAAGCCTATAAACAATATTTCTCGCAAGAGTTTATCACTGCCCCTAAAAAAATTTGCTTTAATTGCTATTCAACTCTTATGCAATGGAAAAGTGGAAAGAAGAAGGCTATGCCTTTTGGTATACCAATGATGTGGTTAGACAACAGCCCTCATCAAGAAGAAAATTGCTATGGATGTATCAACAACCATTAAACTTTGAATAAAAGGAAAGCAAAGAATAAAACTTATGTAGCAGTGCCAAATGTCCAATTACCATTACCGCACTCAGACTTCGTTCCAGTACCAACATACTGAAGTATTGATCTTAAACAGATATCAGTACTACAACCGCCGCTGCATAATACATTCATTTCTTCTCAGAATACGACCCTGGTGAAGTTACATCCTATGAAATATCAAAGGACCCAATCCTAGTGACGTGACACAAAACAAGTTGGATGGAATTGTTGCAAATTTGTGTTTGACTCAGAAAAAATCAGAACTACTGACTTCATTTTTGAAAGGAAATAATTTGCTGGCGAAAGGTACCAAAGTAACAGCATATCGAAAACGCCAAAAAGAGTTAGAAAAGTTCATCAATGTGAATGATGCAAAAAATTTCCCTTATTGCAACGATATTGAAAAGTTAATGGAGACGATAGGGTTAACCTATACAAAAGATGATTGGCGTTTATTCATCAATAGTTCACTAATCAGCTTAAAAGTTTGGTTGCATATTTTACGTTGTGTGTTATGATGTTAAAAAATTTAATTATAAATTCTTATATCGTTAGAAAAATAGCAACTTTTAAAAGAAGAAAAATAAAAAATTAATAAATAAATAAAGGCTTCTCTAAGTTAAGTAAAAAATTGTAATTCAGAGGGTTGACAGACAACAGAGTTAATTGCGTTAAAAACCCACTTATGTGAATTAAAATTTTAGCCAGACAGACGACATTTTTTTAATTTAGTAAATTCAAAATTTTTTTATATTTATACCGAGATTAAATGGATGGAAGGCAGCTTTTTGTTGGTGTAAAATTACTATTTATTTTACTTTTACAAATTACTTTTACTGAAACTGCTCCATAATTTAAAAATTGTATATGTACTAGCAACCATGAATCTGAATTTTTGCTAAAAGTTGAGATCGAAGTAGGACACTCTGAAATATGACAAAGCCACTTTTGGAAATTTGTAGGGTTAATGTTATTCTTTCATCAAGGATAATTAATATATAAATATATGGCATTTTCTAAAGCACGGCGAAAACATTTTTGAGAGTATGGCGTAAAACGATAACAGATTTAAGGAAAACTTTCGACCCAAGAGGAAGGCTTTCCTAAAAGTGTGTGAAAAAGTTAAAAAGTTTAGAAGTTGGACGCCAATATGAGGCTTTGTATTCCACTCGAAATACAGCCAAAAAAGAGGATGCAGTAAAGTATCACAATTATAAAGGCTGGTATTTATTGCTTTTGTTAGCAAGTTTTGATTTTTTGCTAAAAAGAATGAAAATAACTTACTATTGCTGACCTTGAATTCATTTTAATTTAAAATTAATTAAAATTGTTTTTGTAATGTTAAAATTTTTCCAACAACTGAAATTCAATTTGATTTCATGCATTTTCGATAAATCCAATCCAACACATTTGGATGGGGATTATTCACAAGTTAATTTGAATTAAGATTGCTAATGCAAATTAATGCTGTCGTCTGTCTACCCCACTCGTAGAAGTAATATTTAGCAATTAATTAATGTATGGATTAATTCAATGCGTTTCATTGAAATACATTTTAAAAACTGATTTACGTTTGTGAAGGTTGTAGATGTTTAACAAGTTTACTTGGTCTTCCCAGTTAGCATTTGGAAGATTAATTGAGGAGCGCGATCATTTCACGACTCGTTTTTTAATCGTCCAGACGATTGTTGGAGTAAAATTACTTTTTACTTTCCCAAATGATGTTTTTGAGAGTCATTCTGACGATTGTTGGACGAGTTAACCATCATTTACACATTTCGAAGATGATTTTGATGATTGTTGAACTGCAATAGACAATCGTAATTTCAGTATTTTGACGACTATTGAACGATTGTTATTTCATCGTAATCTTATATCACTTTTGTAAATGATGCTCGTGTTTTATTTTAAATTGCAATAAGTTTTTTATATTAAAATGATTTTTTAATTAACTGACATAGTTATGATACGTCACGTGATTGGTTCCTAGGGACTAGTAACCGGTTCGAGTTCCGGAACTTTATATGAGAGGTGCCGGTAACTTTTTCATGGCGTTATCATTGGAGGGGGTCAATTGACATAATTAAGATATTCGGTGACAGGTTCTAGGCCTAACCTTTACGTACTTGTCCTGTAGTAGTATCCTTAGTACCTGTTATGGTTTCTTAAAAATCGGTAATAGAAGTATCCTAGAGCAGAATGTACCCTATATGTATCCTATTAGTTTTTCAATGGGTATAACTTCGGCTTAGATTAATATAATTTTATAAAAATTTGTTTGGTCCAAATCAACAAGTGCATTATTATTTAAATCAGAATATAATATTCTTAATTAATGTAGATTACATTACATCTAGTTTTGTGAATCGTTCCCTTTTCACCAGACACGACTCAAGAACTTTTCATACCATTCCTATTTTCACCAGTCATAGAAGAGGTATGTTCAGGACAATGGGTACAACATTTCCCGTAGGGTTTTACTAAAGCATATAAGCCCCAAAAAAATACTTTTTATTTAAAAGTCTTACGCGATCCTTTTCCGCGAATCATTGAAGACTCATTACGGCGATTTATTCAAGACTCGTTTGAAGTAAGAATAAAAGAGTCTTACTCGATTCTATTAGGCGCATCGTAGACGACTCATTTGGAATAGTTGCCGTCTTGACAAAGTTTCTCCCGTTGCACTGAGCTTACGCGATTGGAATACGATATCACGGACGATTAATTTAATCGCCCGCTCCGATCGCGGAAGATTCTTTTACGATAAAAAATGTTAGCTGGGTTATTGAAGGCATGTGGCAGTGTGGTATTCAATGATTTTTTGGTATAGTTTTTTTTATGGGCTACGACTTTAAATATTCCTTCTGCTCGATGTCTGGTGTTATATGAGGTGGTCAACTGGTTTCAAATATCGGCGATTATTATAAAATTCGTTGACTACTGTGATATTTTTAATGTTTAATACTTGTAGATAGTCCGACATCCTGTGGTTTTAATTAATTGATGCTGTTTTCGTTAAAAAGTACGCTAGCTTAGTTTTCATTGTGTTGATGTTGTTGTCTAAGCTATTTCCATTGTTAGGATCTCTATGGTTGTTGAAAGTGTCAGATAATTTGTTGCTCATTTGTGTGTGCCGTTGCCATTGGTATTTGCATTCATTTCTGTGTTATTTTCGAGTAAGGTGTTCAAAGACATGTTGTTGCTTGTATTCTGGTATTTAAACCTCATTTGCATTTTTTGTAGGTTGCGTAGTTTTTTTTTTTTTTGATTATTTTTAGAATTTGGTTTTGTGTTTGCTGTAGGGATCTGTAGTATGTTGAATTTGCCCACCCAGTGATTTCATGTGTTATGTGTAATTCAGAGAGTGAGAAGTATGCTTGTTGGAGAAAATCGAAAGTTATGCGGTTGTTTATTTATCATATAAAATGGCGATTGAAATCTTCGTAATTTCTCTACGTTGTAGGTACTAACGGTTCCGTATATTTTTTTTGCTATAAGTCTGTGTGTTCTTTGAACTTTCCAAGGCTTTTGATTTAATGGATCATGAAATATTGCTGAAAAAGCCCGATATTATTGTCATTGCAAGAAGTACCTTGGAATTTTTTTTTAATTTCTTATCAGGTGGAAAACAAATTGTTCAAATTGGGAATCCGAGTAGCACGTTATTACCAGTCAAATGCTGTATACCACAGGGTAGTCTTCTGGGTACCTTTCAATTCAAAATCTTCATTAATGATCTAAAAAATATTGAATTTAATTGCCAACTGTTTTAGTTTGCAGATGACATATGCTTTCTTTATCGTTACAAATATCGTCCAGCTTTACAAGCTCATATTGAGTATGATTCCTCAATCAAGAATATGGTAGGTTAAATAAAATCGTATTAAACACTAATGAAACCAAATTCATAAGATTTATACCATTTCTTTTAAGTAGAGATCAGCCTACGACTTTGCACATCAATGGTGTACCTGTAGAGGAATCGAACACTGTTAAGTTCTTAGGAATACATGTTTTGTAAAATCTTCATTGAGATATACACATTGCAAATATTAAAAGCAGAACTTCCACCGGTATTGGCATTTTATTTAAATTCGAAAGAAAAGTAAATAAAAGAGCTAAAACGATGATCTATGAAAGTTTGGTTGACAGTTATCTGGCTTACCTTCCCATAATTTATGGAAACTTTAATCATACTGCATTAAAAAATGTATGTAAATGCATTCATATGAAAATATATAAGAATGTAATTATGTATGTATAAGTAATGTATTTTATTTAATAGCTTTTTATTTTTATTTGTATACTACTTATTGACATATTGAATTTTTCCCTCTTTTCTGTATATAATATTTTTAAATTTTTATTTATTTTTTATCTTTTAATGCTTAATTACATTTGCCAACTTTCCTCTTTAATGCCTATTCTTATGCTGAGGTTCTAATTATTAATGTTTGTAGCTTTTATTAAAACAAATAAATAAATAAATGAATAAAAAATAAGGTTTTGTACAACAAAACTTTGTTTTCAAGGGAAAGTTAGGATTTACACCTAAGTAGCAAAATTATTATATTATTTTGACCTCTATCACAGATTTTCTTTGTGTGTATGTGCTATGATTTTTCAATAATATTAATAAACATGCTAGCTGTAAGAACAAAAATTCTTAAGTTCTGATCATTGCTTAACATAAAAATAAACTATTAAAGTTGGTAAAAAAATCCTTTCCTAACAATTTACTAAAGACAAAACAAAAATATAAATATGAATAATTCTGAAATAAATATTAAAAAAACATGATCAAAATTGATAGTTTGTGAAATATAGTGTCACTCACACCACACAAAAAACATGCATTCAGCAGCTGCATAAAAACTAACTATTGAAACAAATAGAAATAGCATACAAAGGTTTATCTTCCTATTAAACCATTTTTCATAAATTGATACATATTATGGATAATGTTTGTATGAAAAAATTTCATTAAATAAATAAAAAGTTTAAAAATACTGCAAAAATGATCCAATTCTTTTGAAATGCATCTTATGAGTTTCTAGTGCAACACATGCTGTGATTGTTTTTAAATTAAAAATTTTCTTTAGAACATTTTTCAAATGAGATTCAATAATCAATCAAAACATCCGTTCAAAGATACAAATGGTGCACATAATGTATTAAGTGCGAAAATATGTGTTTGTATAAGTTTGTTTCTTTTTATTTATGTATCAATAACAAAATGAGAGAAACTAGTTTGGAACGAATTTTAAATTTTGAAAAACATATTTGATGTTTTTATGTGTTACCTTAAGGCATTTATGTTTACTTATGTGTTCATATACATATAAACATATATTTATAAATTGGAAAATTAAAGAAATATGCTATCATGCTTTACATATAAACATTTACAACTGAATATGCTAAAAAAATGTTGTTGTGGGAAACAAGTAAGATTTGTGATTTCCCAAAATTTTTTAATTCCTAGAGAACGGAATTTAATAAAATGCTTTCCATGGCATTCCCTGAAAATGTGAATTTTCTGAATTAGTTATTTTATGGAAATTTTTAAGTGAAATATAAAAAATTTTATTTAAATCCATTATTACATTTCCAATTTACAGGATCGGTAATCTATATTTTAGAATTCAGTTGCCATTGCAATGATGACCATTATTTTCAAAAGTATTCACGTATGACCGGTAGCACTTTTGACATCCTCTATGGTTTGTTGGGAAAGTTAAATAAATTCGAGATAAAGTGGTAAAAATCAAGAACACTGTGAGAGTACAGAGTAGCTTCTGAGCTGTTTGCTGGAATGTCTCGTGGGGTGGAAGGGTAACCCTGCTGGCTGAGCTCATCGGCCATCTCTGCGTAGATGTGATCGTTTTTTCAGTGTCCATGAAGCTTAGCCACAACAAGGGCTGTGTCACTGGCATCACTTCAGACCATTCTGTTTTTCTTCATAGTTACACCAACTTATTTTTAAAAAAATTAGTAATTTTTTATACTAATAGTTTATTTGTTTTTTATTATAAATTACAAATTGAATACGAATATACTTACCTCTAACTTTGACTCGCGATTTTTAATGATTTTTTGTGTTCTATTTTCTTTATATTAGCGACTCACACGTTTTACTTAATATTTATAACAATTTAATACGTATTGAACAATAACTAAATTAAAATTTTACTTGTAATATTGAGCTCAATAATAGTATTTATTGCGCTAATCTCAATAAAAGTGCATATCTGAACACCGTAAAAAGGTATTTATATAGAAGGATTAATTTGAAAATTGGAATAATTATCGGCATTTAAACACAAGTATCGTTGGAAGGCTTCAAGCTTTCGTCAATAAATGTCTACGACGTATTTTACGTATGTGTTGGCCACAGAGAATATCAAACTTGGTCCTTCTGTCCGCAGCAGCTCTGAAAAAATATCCGTAGAAGTTTGATCCAGGATCGGTCACACTCTATGAAAGGAAATAGCTGACTCCACAAGGTAGTCGTAATAGAGATCGCCCAAAGCTAACGAGGAGCAGAGCAATTGATATTCAATGTAATGAGATGATGTTAATTTGGCCGAAAGTGAAACGATTGTCACAGAGCAGACAGCGTTGCCGTGAATTTTTTTATAATCTTTGTGTTCCTAGAAGCTCCACCTAGGAGTAGCAGATTCATATTTTATATATACTTGATTTTTGTAAATATTGTAACAGTAATCTGTTAACTAATAAAAAGTAAATAATATTTAAGCATATAATAATAAATATTTATATAAAATATTTCAGGTATCTTTTTCATGCAACGTCAACATTATATATTTGGAATAGAAAACAGTATTTAATGTTTGTTTTTTTTTAATTTAGTCTGTAGAAGCTTTGAGTATTTTTAACAAGATATCCGGATTACGGCACAAATGAGTAGATGTAGCTGAATATTTTTTTGATACACCTTTTTTGCCTTACTTGTATATCATCTGCATAAAATTTAACGATTATTTTTAAAAATTTGGCCGATTCTGTTATAATGAACAAACTACACTAAATTGTTGTGCTGTTCAATTAAATGTTCTTTACGATTGCTAACATTCTATAATAGTTTAGAAGAGAGAAATATGATTGCTCCTAAAAGATACAAGTTCTTTATATACTTAAAGATTTTTTGTTTTTTTAACACAAAAATTCAATGCACACGAATGCAACACTCTAAATCGCTTTTACTATTTTTAATTAAATATACAACTTTTGAATAACTTTTTTCAATAATGCTATGCAAAGAAAACCACTAAAAACTTTTAATTACGCATTAAATTTTCCTGGGAAACGTAGTAAAACAATATGTATGACAGTGTTGGAATTTGTTTAGAATACAAAAACAAAAACAAGTTTATCCCATAAATAGGTGTAAAAGTTTAATCTAACGTAATGAGAACTTGTGTAAGATTGCACCAACATGTTAACATCACATATGTGGTGTTCAGAGTTGTACGGTCGTTGCTTTTGCCTGCCGCAAAACTCTCATTTCTTTTTTGTTGTCTGAGAGAAAATGTTTTTGTTTGTTTCAGATACAAATACGAATAAAAAAACATTTTTTATTTATTCTCTTAGACAAAAGGCTTTAATTTATTATTTGTAAACTTGGTCATTTTACAACGAAATGGTGCAGGTCTTACATATTTAAAATAAGCTGTCACAAGGTTTTTTTTAAAGTATTTTTTCAATGTTGTTTTAGTTTCAAATAACTTTTTTGACTTGTGCTTTTAGTGAGACGTAGGAGGGTAAGGCATGCATATTTGAATTTATTATGCTGTTTAAAAGCAAATGTAGTTATAAAAAGAACATGTACATTATTATACAAGAGATCATCTGTGCAAAAATAAAAAATGCCACTCATTAGTACTGCCTTACAGATTCTTTTAATGCAGAAATATGGCTCTTTCATTATGTTGAATTTTTCATGAAAACAACAACCTAAATATTTTCAATATTCAAAAATATTTAATAAAAAAAAATTAAAACTTACACAAAACACTTAAAAATTTAAGTTACAAATTGCGTCTAGATTAATATGTTAACCTAACTTCACCGTGATTTTAACGCCGTATAGAGTTCTGAATGTGAAGTTCAGAAAGTTGTAACCGATACGATTTTAGATATGTGCTCAATGATAATGCCAGGAAAAATCACACACCTATTCGTTGGCTAACGTAAACCGAAACATATATACTTGTGTAGCTGAGTAGATAATAGGTTAGATTAGTTCGACAGGTTGCCAGTGAAGAAGAAAAATGTAAAAATACCAGCCCACTTGTGTCCAAAGTAATTGTGATGCCTTATTGTTCACCTAAAGAAAAAAGGAAAAAGAAGATATTAAATAATTAAAGAGATTAAATTAAAGTGATAGATGTAGTGTAGAGGAGAGCAGAGCCGGGATGTCAATGATGAAGCTGTAGAGGGTAGATGGCTAGAGGGAAGAAAGGAGATGTAAATTCCGTGCAGGCGGGAGTCAGCGAGAGAACCAACCAACGGTCCTAAAGAAATAACTGATGTTTTTGAGATTTAAACTCGACAGCTCCGAAAGGCTATTAAAGCGCATTTTGCATAGGAAACGAATGCATTGGTGCTCCAGTGCAGGGCAGAGGCAGAGTAAGGTGAGGTATGCTCTCTTCCTTTTATTTATCTTGACAGCTGAAGTAATAGTCGTTGTGAGGGATACCCATTATTTTCGCATTGGTTCCAAAGGTGCAGTGCCCACAAGTGCTCCACAAGGAGCCGCAGTTGTTTTCTTGAAAACCTGAAGATTTAAAAACTCCAAAGTATCTCTGGTAGCCAAATCTAAAATTTATAGGTTATCCTTCAAAGCTACACAAGCCCATTGAGACCATCGCTATTACCTTCTGAATTACATTATCATATATTCTCCCCCAAAATTGAGTAACAATCGGGAAAAACGAATTTGTAATTTACGTTTTTCTGTGATATTGTCTCTTAAGCAGAGAAAACATTTTATGGTGTAGAAAAAGAAAGTGAAAAAGTTTTGAAAATGGGTTGTTTAGTAAGGCTCTTCTCAACTACAAGTACTTACAAATAAAAATAATATTTTCCACTGCAAAGTAGCACACATTTTTACTTCAAGTGTAAATTTTATGCACCAAAAATAAATAAATTCAATTTTGAATTGTAAGATATTAATGTTAACTTCTCGCAGGATTGATTTTATATTTTAATAGACTGCATTTTAAATTGTGTTAATTTTACATTTTTAATAAGAACGCTATATGAAAGTCACAATATATATTTGCATACAATTTTTGGAAAATATTTGAGTTTTTAATTTTAGGACACTGCGGGCTTTGGAATTCTTACACTGATTCTATTTAACTTGGTGTTCTTAAAGGGCCTTTAACAATATAATTCTTTGTATTAAGACTACCCAAAAACTGTAATAATACATGCAAGTGTTACATATAATACGATAATAAATTTGACGTACGAGTACCATAAAACTTTTTCCATTTGTAGAAATTTTTCTAACCGATAAGATTTTTCATTTGATGAGGGCTGAATTTTCATAAAAGCAAATCGAACAGTCGATTGTTTCGCCGCCAATAGCGTGCCGTGTCTGATGGTTTTTTTGTCATACACAGGCTCGAAATTTTGAATTTGTGTCACACCATTTCTCAAAATTAGTGAAATTTTGTATTATTTAATATTGTACTTTGATATATAGTATATATATACTTTAATTGCCAAACATTTTAAAAGGTCACCACGTTTGCCGGCTACATGAAACTGCTCAACCGCCACTTATTTTCTTCTCATATTTTTCTTTTTACTTGAGATGTGATTGTGTGAAAACAACAAATCTCGTTAGATTCCTTTTACACAAAATCCAATGAAAATCTTAAAACTTGTACAATAGTATGAAAGGCCCTTCAGCGAGCCAATCTACAACTGTTCATTATATGGGAACGCTTTGCGTGGTCTTAAATAATTTACTTATTTTAATTCGTAATCATTCAGTTCATAATTTTTGGATACATGTTCCCGTTTCAATGTTTCAATAGTTCCATGGGCTTCTCAAACTCATCTTTGATTTGTTTTAATTTGTTTTTTAAATATAATATTAAAACAGAACTCTGTCGTTACATAATTTTCCACACAAACTGACATTGTAAATATGTATGCATGTACATCTGCTATAGAATTTATTTTATTTTGAGATGCTATCGTCTCACAGAAGAGTAACATAAATATATTCATAATTCTCCCTAATAAGCTTCTATAGAATGCAAGTGTAAAGAATCTTGCATTCAAGTCACAGCTCTTCTTTTCATGTGTTGAAATAAAGTTACTTATAATGCACTTTATGTCAATATCATTCTTTAGAAAAAATAGAATTTTAAATTTGAGTAGAACATTAGAGTGAAAGTCCGCATTGAGGATTGAATAACAGAACTTTTCAGATAGAAATTATTACCCATTTCCAGCCTTTTTAGCAAATTAGTTATAGATGGATGTACATACATATGTATTAATTTAATGTACATACATACATATCGTCGTGGTGAATGCAATAGGCTGTATGTCAAAAAAAATTGAATTTGGTTTTATTGTAGCGTTGTAACCAAAATTGGGGCTCCTACAACTTGCATTTATCTCGTGCCGTTCAGGCAATCAGAAGAGAGCTTTTGCGCGCTTCTTTTGGTTACTGCAAAAGGACGTATGTCAATCGCACGCTTGATTTGACAGTGGCGTGGAGTGTTCTTTCGAGATAAAACCTATAAATTGTGTCATTCTGCATTGGATACTAACATTGGATACAGTGTGAATCGTGGCGATTTATTATTATATTCTAGCCAGCGAAACTAAAACAAACAATTTTTCTCAGAAATATTCAGTTTTTGTCTTTCCTGCAAAAGTATGATTTAGTGACATACAGCATATTGCATTCACCACGACGATATGTGAGTATGTTTAAATAAATTAATGTTGGATAATCTATTAAACCATATCGAAGAAGTAAAAATCTCCAAACATCACGAAACTAACAAGACTTTCTGTGCCTTTTCCATGACTAATTTTGCCTTCACTTTGTCTACGCTTTTTTCACAATAGCCTCCGAAATGCAACACAATTGCTGTTTTGTGATAATTTTTTCACATTTTTAATTAAAATTTTAAAATTTAAAATTTAAAATTTTTAAACTATTTAACGACCAAGACATAGTTGAAACATGTGTGCCTGATGAAATAAACCATGCATGTAAGTTTTAGTTAATTTTAAAATATTTATATTTAAACTTGAAGTGAACTTGAAACAAACCTCGAATTCAAACTTACTTCCAGTTAAAATTCAAGTACTGGAATGTTTAGGTTTTAAATAAATTCCTTGTGGGGTTGAGTGACGGAAAACAAAACTAAATATAAAAATTAATCTTCGAGTATATAAATAAAAATGAAATGATGTCCGTTACTAAGCGCATAACTTAAGAACGGCTTTAGCGATTTCGCTCATTTTTTTATAAAATGTACGTAGTAGTGTGAAAAAGGTTTTTATAGAAAGAAAAATTGCAAAATTAAAAAATTCGCAAAAAAATTAAATTTTGTATTTCTATGCGATTTAAATTTTTTTTATTTTTTTATATATTCCGCTCAAATTTAATGCGAATAATGTCTTATTTATTTTATTTTATTTTATTTAGGTAGCAGAACTCGCAATACTACAAACCAAATGAATTTTCAAATTAATCGTGCAATAGAAGCTAATCGCGTGGCAAATAATTTAAATGAACGTGCACGAAAACAAACAAATAGTGTGTAGGGTACTTATCGATCAGCATTCCGTTACGACATGAATATTAATTACAGTGGCGACGAACCCGTTGCAATTGGATAGATGAGCGTTGTATGAACACATTGTAAGGCATTGAAATACAAAAATGAAACTGCTGGATTGTGTTTTCGCAATACTGGCAGGTGATTTTCACCGAACGTTGCCAGTGATTCTACGATCAACGCCAGCCGATTAATTGAATGCATGTTTGAAGTCGACATCTTTATGGAATTTTAAACTAAGCACCAACATGCGTGTCGGGTTGCAGAACGACCAATCTGGAGAATTATTTTCAAAGCACTTACTAGACATTAGCAACGGCTAAATTCCCGATGATATTGCAACTGGCAACATTACATTTTTTGTTAAATTTTGCCAGTTCATTGAAACGAAAAGCGAACGCATCCTAAATGTGTTCCCAAACATTTCACAATATTGCACAAATCATGATTGCTTGAGCGAACATGAACATTGATGTAGACGAATTGAATTTCAAGATTCAAAGTGAAATTGCTAGCGAATTTGTGACGTACACGTCGATAGATTCCATTACTAGCAAAGATGATGTCATCAACAATCCAACCGAGTTTTTTAACTTGCTAGAATTATCCGGATTGCCACCATACACTCTCCACTCTCGCGGATCAATAATCAAAATGTTGAGAAATATCAACCAATCATGACTTTGTAATCGCAACCAGCTGGCCGTGAAAAAAGTCATGAATAACGTCATCGAAGCAACAATTCTTAAGGGAAAGTACAGAGGAGAAAACAATTTGATACTACGCATTCCAATGATTCCGACCGACATCCCGTTTGAATTTAAACGCACGCAGTTTCCGATGAGGCTTGCATTCGCAACGGCAATAAACAAATCACAAAGGCAGTCAGTGAGTGTTTGCGCCATTAACCTGGAAATTCCATGCCTTTTGCATGGTCAATTGTAGGTTTTGTCGCCTGGACTGAACGAAATGGTGAGAGTTAACCAGTCAAATAAAACACTTTTCAAATATCTGTGATCTCAATTCAAAATAAAACATGTTAAAAATCTTATAAAACTAAAAGCTCTTGAAAAAATCATCAATCAGAAATAGCTTTTTTTCCTAATTTTTACTTTGTTTACATATTTCTAATAGATTTACAAAAGTTTACAATATTATCGCAAAGAAATTTACATAAATTGAGACAGGACAACGTCTGTTGTTTCAGCTTGTAAATTAATAGATTTAATAAAATTTTTTAATTGCTTACTTGCTTTTATTGTGTGCTTTATTTCTCCCACTTCAAAAATCGATTAAAGTCACAATCCAATTCTGTTGTTGTCTGTTACAACTAAACTCTTTGACGAGCAAGAAATGAATTATTTTCATTGAATGATTTTTTTAATTTACTACTCGTCTTTTGCAACTTAAAATTTTTGAGAAACTGACTCTGTTTCATATTCTTTGCTCTTGGTGATTTTACAAACGACAAATTTAAACTATTGGCATTGTTTACTTTACGAGTTCTCGAAAGCTTAACGGTAAGCTAGGTTTAAAAATTCAGGATAAATTATACCAATGTTTGTAAATTGTTCAAGTTAATGTAAATCAAATCGGTTTAATATCAAAAAATCATTTACGACTTCGTAATTCGAACGAAATGAAAAAAGCATGTGGGGACAATTTGAAAATAGATGATCTATTCTTATTAGATCTAATCTATAGAAGGGACACAATTTTGAGAGTTTTTGTCCATAATATGGGCGGGGGAGATTTGAATGTAACCTAATCACTGACATATTATCTTGATTTAGCGTTTTCTTGAGAGAACGTTATTGTAAATTTTATTTTAAATGTTATAATCATTGAGTTTTTTAGGATTATTTTTCCTATACCATTCCGAAGTTTGCATCTAGTTGTTTGGTTTTTCTTTTCGAAATTTAGATTTAAAGAAATTTCTAATGTCGTCTGGAGAAAGATTTAGTTATGAGAGGTGCGGAAAATGCACTCACTCTTGGCGCCCTAATCCGCTTTTTCGTTGCCTTTTATTCCAGGGTATCCAAGGATCCAAATAAGTTTAATGTCGGGTTGCCTTTCAATAATAGCTTGATGAATCATTCGTGGATAAAGTACATCATCATTTAAATTTTTATTGTATATAAAGCCGAGAGAGAGTCACTACACTGTGTTCTTTATACGTTTAATTGCTTCACAGATAGCTTTAATTTCGGCAGAGAAATTAGTACTATATTCTGGGAGAATTGAGCTGATCAAAGTTTTGTCATTATCTACTATAACTATAAATGAATCCGTTATCGGCTCTGGAGCCATCTGTATATATAATATAGTGGTCCCTCAGTTTGAGTTTGATTTCACTGAATCGTTGATTATATATTTCAGTGTTGGTTGAAGGTTTTTTATTTTCAATATGTCGAAATTTAAATTTATTCAGCTATTAAATTTTTAAATTTCTAAGTTTATTTTTATATCAAATAATTTTTTTTACTTTGCTTTTCAGAACTTTTAAAATCTCAAAAAAAATTTGATTTATTTTTGAGTTTTTCCCCTTTTATGTTTATGTTTTTAATAAAATAACTTAAATAAAAGTATAATGAAGCTTCTAAAACAATATTAAATGTCAGTGTGTCACAACAAAAATACAAATATTACCATCTTCCAACAGTTCAATTTTGTGTAGATGTCTGACAAATTAGCTCATCAGTAGTGTGAGGGTCTGCAAATGTTTTATTATTGTTTGAAATGTTGTATTGAACTGTTCTTTTTCAAATGCTTCTGGTGTTTTTGTTCACTTTAGAGACACGTGATGTATAACAAAGCGCATTTGCACTTGAATTTATGGGTGCATGAGATAGACTGTGGTTTTGAAAGCAATAAAATTTAAAGTGAAAAATGTTATTTACACTAAATCACCCAAGGGGTTTCTACTATTCACTACAAAAAGCAAAATAAATTTTTGTACGCCATATATTCATCAAGTACCAAAAAGTTATTTTAGAAGTGTGATGTTGCCTTTGTTGTACTGGTAGTAAAACCAAGTTAAATGAATTACTGACTACTTTCTTTTAGAAAAAAAGATACAAAAAATCATAAGGGATCTATTTTTCCTACATTAAATATTTCTCAAACAAACATAAATATTAACAACCAAATATGAATTATTGGCTTGTTTCGCCACACGCATGTGTTGCCGAGAATTTAAAATTAATTATTTTTAAAAACAAAATTGTTTCCAATATAAGAATAAGCTGCATTCATCGATTGTGATAATTGCAACGAATTTTTTGAAAGATGATAGAGACAAGATAATCAATGAGTTAAGTGCTTATTTATGAGTTGTTTTTGTTATATAAATACAAATTTCCGAAATTATAATTACAAATGTAAAATTAATTTATTTTGGTCACATTAATAAAGAACTCGATAACAGATTATATTCACCCCACGATCATTGCGTTGGAACAGAATCAAACCATCTTCAGTAGATGCCTTTATATAAAACACTCTCGTGCAAACCATAGACTGTGGAAAATGAAAAACTACTGATCCTGAGATTTATGAGCCCCCTACACAAGGTCCAACTAGCCTAAACGTTGCTGGTGTTGCAGTATGTCATCTTGGAAGACCTAATATAATAGAATGAATTCAAAGCAACCGACAATAGATCGTTTGAGGCTCTTGCTTTGCATGCTGCGGATACACCCACCTAATTAATAAATAAGTCTTGAGGTACAGTGAAGAAATCCTCTTCTCCTAAAGATGCATCTTTTCAAAAAAAATTCTGGCGTACAAAACTCATTCGTAGGTCTGACATAAAGAATTCAAGATCCATTTAAGATTACAGAGCTTATCAAAGACCGATCTTTGCATGAGCCAGAGTTTATAATTCAGAGGTGCAAAACAAACCTCTTTTCACTTCAAATAAGACAGCTTGAATTAAGCTCAAACATTTAAAGGAACACACCTGTAAGCGAATGATTTATATTTGCTTTTTAATTTATTATGAGTTAACATAATTTTAATCATTTGGATAATTTAGTCTCAAAATAAGAAATTAACTATAATTGGATTTAATTCACTATAAGTGAAACAATCATTTCCCAACAAACAAAAATTTAACCATAATTTTAGCAATTAGTGAGAGGATGCGATCACTCAAAAAATTAATTTAATTAAAGTTTGAATGAATTCGTAAAGTATTTGAAGGAAAAGATTTGCAATTAATTTGGTGCTTCAATTTGCATATGATATGCGTGAATGGCGCACATAAAATTTTTTTTAAAAATTCCAGAAACGGGTGTAAATTTTTTTATTTCATAAGCATCTCTTGAACAAAAAAATTACAAGATCTTAAAAAAAGTTACAAAAAAGGAGTTCTTAATATTGTAAAAAATTATCATATAAATAATTTGTCTACTGATCTCTGCAGAAGAGAATATTACTTAATTTTTCCATTAAGTTGTGTGGACATTATAACTTTTCATTCCTTTTCTAAAAAAATTGTTTTAAGTTATGACATACAGGGTGTCCACCGGGAAGGTATACTACTTTGTTTGTTTATCACGATATCGCTCCCCATTCACAGTTATCGTTACGCTGTTTTCATTTTTAAAGAAATAAGGTCCAATGATTACTCCTGCCCAAATTGCTCATCAGGCTGTCATTTTTAATAGATGCAAAGGTGACTGAAGAATAATTTGAGGGTTTTCGATTGCCCAGAACCGACTATTCTGTTTATTCACATATCCATTCAAATGAAAATGTGCCTCGTCGCTCATTGTGATTTTTTAATGAAAACCGGGGTTGTCATGAGCGAGCTGTAACATCCTATTGGCATATATACGGCGGCGTAAATGGTCTCGTGGAAGAAGCTCTTATGTCAACTGAATCTTAAATGGAAGCAAATGCAAATCCTTGTGCAAAATTGTGCCCAAAATTGTTCTTTGAACACCAAGCTCATGAGCACGGCGTCGAATTGAGGTTGATGGTTTGTTTTGAACACTTTCTTGAGCAGCAGTAATGTTTTCAGCCGATCATGCTGCACTTTGCGGTCAATGCTTGGGCCTATCACCTACAGACTCTCTTTCTTCGAAATCATTCACTACAAAATTAATAGTGCGTTTTGTTTCACGTTGTTTCTCACAAAAATTTCATGTAACTTTCTCATCGTCACAGTAATCGATGATTGATTTTGATAAAATGTTTTAACGATCAAAACACGTTGGCTTATCGAATATTTTTCCATAATAAATTTGCCACGTGTCTACTTCACGACTGCCAATTATGAACTGTCAACACTAATGTTTACCAAATTGGCGGCAATAAAAATAGTATCTATGCCCGGTGGACACCCTCTACTTGCAACATGTGAGCGATATATATATATGTATTAGTGTGTCCAAAAAAAATTTTTTCCACAGCTTTTTTTGAAAGCTAATAGGATAAAGTACTTTTGTGATTTTTTTAGATTTTTCGGAAGAGCTTTAGAGGTCGCTAAAATCGAATTTAACCTAAAACCCGGATTTTCTCGACTTTTTTTAATTTTGCTAATTAGCACGATTTTATTGGTTACTAAATCAATTTTTTTAAAGAACAGTGTTCAGGCTTTACTTCTCTGTACAGATATTTTACGTTTCTGTTGTTTTTTGCTCATTTGTGTACCCTTTATGTAATTTTTTTTTGTAAATTTAGCATAAATTTTAAAAATAATGCTGTGTTTTTGAAATGTCTATTGAAGTTAAAAAAGATGATTCGATTTGAAAGGTGGATAAATTCTGAATCATTAAAATAAAAAAATATTGCATTTGCTCTTACCGTTCCAAAGTTATACCCTTTGTAAACGCTACTCCCAAACTCCAACTAATTTATGTTTTTTTCGATCTAGCAACACCATATCTTTTGAACTCCGAAAAATACTATGTTTTTATAGCTATTTATAATTTAACGAAAGAAATAACTTTCAAGATGGAACTACAAAATTTCGCCATTTTATATTAAAATAATCATTTTAAGTTAGGTTAGAGGTGGCGTGACATCGTAAGATTAATACAAGTCCTAAATTTTCCAGTATTTCCGTACCAAATAGTATGTCATAATTTTCGTATTGAATTATTTATATTTTTACGTATATAAATATATATTTGTATTTCTATTTATAAAGGAATTTTAATATAAATACATTTGCATGAACAAATCAAGCCTTTTATTCATCTGGAGTATTTTATTCAAAATCCCGTGGAAATTGCTGGCTCGGCCGATTGCCTTCTCAACACCCTTTTTAAACTTTGTTCCCATTTTGTGAAATTAAAAATATTGTAATGTGTTTGCCAGTTATGCAAAAAAAATTTTTTTGGGACAAACTATGTAGTGTATATGCTGTTGCTTTGAGAAGAGAGTATTTGATTTGAAGACTTTGAGAAATTAGTTGTAAGAGTGAGTTCTTAAACGTCATTTGCAATGCAACTATAAAGTCATGCATTGCTTAACGCAACCCTGCAAACATTAGCAATGTCACACATCCCTAAATGTATAATAAAAGTTATTGATACGCAAACTACTGGTGTTTTTTGCTAAGTACACAACATAGTTTGTTATTTTGTTTCAAAACAGTAGCAAAGCCGCATCAATTCAAATCGTTTCCATCAATTTTCTATACATTAAGATTCTGAACCTAAAATTGTATTTAACAAAACATTTAATAAAAATTAAAACTAAGCATTTTCTAATGAATTAACATGATATATGTATATATATATATATAAAAATAGTAACGTTAAAAAGAGTATTGCTAACATGTGCTCAATATATTAAAACCGTTTTATGGTAATTTTCTTGCTTCGTAAAGATATTTTGTTAACGTTTTTTAAATATAGAAAATATGAGTTTCTTAATCGTATAATGAGTTACTACTTCTTAAATGAAACTGACCTAAAATGTTAAGACTTCAGGTCTTAAATTATACCGCAAATTAATTTCATCTAATCCAATCAAAACTTCAAGTATGTTAAACTTACAAATACAACCAAAGTCAACCAACAAACAGTGTAAAATAATAATTAACCAAAGCTAAAACAATTGAATTACAAATATATTTTTGACGTGGAACTTAATTTGATACATACAATTTCATTAATACGCATTCGGGGTTATGTTTACTGTTTTCAAATATAAACCAAAATAGACAAAATTTTTATAACCACAAATTTCCGCAGAAATTTAAATTATGCGAAAACACAAAGTTAAAAAAATAAATGAATAAATAAGATTAAATAGTTATGCAAAAACTTTTGCTTGTTGAGGGAGTTTTAGCTAGTCTTTCATTTCATTTCATTGGTGCTAATGCCAAATCATCAGTAGACATTAAATTATATTTTTGATAAATTTTCAAACTCTTATCTTATACAAAAACTTAAAAAAAACCAATGAAAATTTAAAAAATTACAAAAGTATAAGCATAGTAGGCTTTGAAACTTGTTTAAAATAACCTAACAAACAAATTATATTCGATAAGAATCTCATTTATTTACTTCAAAACATTTATACAACTAGACGCCCTTTAGGTGACAATGAAAGTATTCAATAAGTCAAAACGGAAAATAAAATCTTAACTATGTAATTATTAAATTTATTATTCGAGACAGGTCTCATTATCTCTTTGCAAAGAATTCAAAAAGTTTTGTTTGTTGATATGCATATAAATATATAGACAAGCTAAAAACTCTCAACAACCAAAACTTTTTTAATTCTTTGAAAAAAATATAGAGACCTGTCTCGAATAATAAATTTAATAACTACTTAATATTTATTAAAAACTATGACATACGTTCCAAAGAACTGGTTGTTCATGAATGTTGCAGGATTTGTTTCTTAAATCATTTTTTTCATAAAAAGTTTCTGTAAGAAATATATAAAATAGTTATATCTATTCATATACAAACATAAAAGGTTATACTGTGATGTATGTGATTTAACTATTAGCAAACTTTCTATACTAAAACTAACATAGAAACGTTTCTTAACCCTTCTTCTTGAATGCCTGCATGAAGAGGGCAGAAATAAAAACCAACCCATCTGCTTTTCCTGTAATTTTCCATTCCCATAGTCCTTTGTGCTAATTTGATCCAACAATTAAACAACAACAAAAAAACAAACAAAACACGTGTAAAATATTGTCAGTTAGTTTGCTGGAATTTTTATGATGTGGACCGAAAAAACAACGTTGCCTTTTTTATGGTCTGTCGTTTTTTACTACAGGAAGACTAACAGAGTA
Source organism: Gymnocheta viridis (assembly GCA_956483585.1). Lineage (NCBI taxonomy): Eukaryota > Metazoa > Arthropoda > Insecta > Diptera > Tachinidae > Gymnocheta > Gymnocheta viridis. Next base: position 61,503,520 of record OY101441.1, on the reverse strand, counting down.
CGATGAATACTGCGTTGTATTTATTTATTTACTTATTTATTCTCACTCCCGTACAACAAGGACACAAAAAAATGGGCTCAGACCACAAGGATCCTGCGTAGATCATTTAAATGCCCATACTGTTTACAAATTTTGAGCGTGCATTTGATACCATAAAAAGAGAGGAAATGTGACACTCTATATGAGGAAATGGTGTACTAGAGAAGATAATTGCCTTGATACGTGAATTATATGCTAACGCAGAGTGCACTGTTCGATTCCAAGGGAAAAATAGCGAAAAATTCTCCATTCAGAGAGTTGTAAGAAAGGAATGCGTTCTGTCACCACTCTTATTTACCGCAGTACTTGATGACATCTTAGTCATTGATTACAAACGGTACCGCTGCGTGTTAATGTCAAAAAAACGAAACTTATACGAATCGAGACTCCAAACCAGTGTAGAGTAGTTATAGATGATACGCGTATTTTAATAGAGGATGTAGAACGATTCGCTTATCTTAGTAGCGTTGTGTCCTAAGACAGTGGATATGATAAGGATGGCTTTACATACTTGTGACCAAAGTCCGGCACTTTTTAACACCAGCGTAAAACAGGTTCTGTAATATGACTCAGAGACATGGAAGATAACGGATGTTATATGCAATACAATTCAGGTATTCATTAAGAAATGGGAATATTTTGGGCTTCCACGATCTCCAATGTGAGCTTAATTAGAATAATTAATAGTGAAGCAATAACAACTGAAAGAAAACGTCGGAAGGGGTGGCTGATAGCGTGACAATGAGATAGCAAAAATGGCTTTCGAATGGAACGCTCAGCAATCGTCGAGGAAGAACTAATATTACATGGATATGCTGAACGTAGAACAAAGGAACATGGCCGCATACTAAGATCATGGAACATTACAGACAGCAATTGTTACAACTTGTCTTGAGTTAAAGACTGAGTTTTTGTGCCCGATAAATAGTTCTGCATTATTACAACTTAAATTTTTTATTGTTATTCTTATTAATACAAGGTGGCGCAAAAATTAAAAAAAAAATGAAAAACTTTGATTCTTCTTGTGGATTATTTTTATTTGGTCTTTTAATTTTTTTACTTTTAATTTTTTTACATCAAGTCGAGAATATGATGTCATGTAAATGGCCGCCGCCACAGTTGATTGTCATTTGAGCCCTTTTTATGGCATTTTCCATCACTTTGGCCAAAACTTCCGGCGATAGGTCCTCACATTCTTGACGGATATTGTCTTTAAGAGCTGCAAGAGTCTGAGGCTTGTTGACATAAACCCACGACCTCAAAAAGCCCCACAAAAAGAAGTCTGTAGCGGTCAAATCAGGCGATCTTGCTGGCCAGTGCAAATCGCCAAAACGGGAGATTAGGCGCCCGGGAAATGCATCCTTCAGCATGTCGGTTGTGGCACGTGCAGTGTGTGCCGTTGCACCGTCCTGTTGGAACAACATGTCTTCCAATCCCAATTCATCAAGTTGCGGCAAAAAGAACTCGTTAATCCTTGCTCTGTAGCGCTCACCATTCACAGTAACCGTTTGGCCCGCGACGTCTTCGATGACTCCTCAAGCGAAAACAGCACACCATACAGTGACTTTGAGCGGGTGTAATGGCTCTTCGTGGGTTACACGCGGATTTTCAGTGCCCCAGAAGCGTAAATTTTGCTTATTTACGTACCCGCTAAGATAGAAATGGGCCTCATCACTCATGATTATTTTCATTAAGTCACCGACCGATTATTGGTCAAATAAATAGTCACCAATATTCCGCGTTCTGGAGCAGTGTAGCGTAACATTGTTTATTAACGTGTATTTCGCATGTGTTTACTACACAAATGTCAAAACAGAACTGACATTAGGGGCCAATCGCAAAATTTATAGCATTTTCTGATAGGAGGATTACTTTTGCGCCACCTTGTACAAATAATATTTGATGGATAAATATATAATAAATGAAGGTTTCATAATGCAAAGCCATTTCTTGATCCGACATAATCCAGCCTTTCACTAAAGGCAAGTTCTAATAATGGCCCTTATAATCTTATAATTATAGCACAGGATCAGCAAAACTGACAGCACAGGATCAGCAAAACAGAAATAATAAAAATATTTATAAAATATAAATAATAATATAAAAGATTAAAGGCCATTATTGCAACATGTCGTTATTAAAAGGTAGGATTTTGTCTGCCCGATAAATAGCTTTGGAAAAAAATGAATTTATCCAAAAAAATTACTAATAAAAATGAAATAAAAAAATTAGAAGAAACAAATAAGTAAATTCGGATTTGAACTTGAGCCAAATTACTCGATTCAGTATACATATGTATATACAATATATATAAGTTCGACTAATTACTTACAAACATTTATTTTTTTTAATGAAGAACATACACATTAGGGTGGGCTGATTTGGAAGACCAAAAATTTGTCGATATTGTCCAATCGAGCTTTTGGCATGAGGAAAAAAACATTTTCGAGGAGCCCAAATTAAAATTTTTTTACCTTTTCTCAACTTTTATTTTTATGGTTATGGGATATTTGACATTGCCTTAAGTACAAAATGTTAGTTTCTGCTAGTTATTTTTTATTATAATATAGTTTTACGTTTAATTAAATCGTGAGAAAAGATCTGCTGGTATTCGTTTTTAATCAATAACAACTATTTACGTAAATTTACGTATTTACGTATGATTGTAAACATTAGAAAACGATAGACTTAACACATATTGCGTGCTTTGGATCGCAAAAGCATTACTGTATTCGATATAAGATTCCAACAATTGAAAATCTAATTGGGTCAAGCGATCTGAAATTGTTTTTTTTTATTACGAAGGTCAAATTAAATTTATAAGGATAAATTCATTTCTATAATAAATATATTCATGTGTTTTAAAAGCCTTTTGAATGATATAAACTGGGATGAATTATTTTTGTCCTCAAGTATTACTTTGAATGAAATAATAAAACGTTTTTATACAAAAATTTATTCTCTTATGGAATTGTGTATCCTTAAACAGCACAAAACACTTGCCTTCAGTCAAAAATAAGAAAAATATGCTGTTTAAAAATTACAAAAAAACTGGCCGACTAATCGATTATACAAAATATGTAAGGACGCGTGCTGAGTATGATGCGTTAAATAAATATTGTTACACTTACTACTTACGTAATATGAGAATAGACTTTAAAAATAATCCTAAATCATTCTACAATTTTGTAAACTCTAAAAAAATCTACCGTATTTCCTACAGAAATGAATTTTCAGGACTATGAATCCTGCGATGACCTTAACATAAGTAACATGTTTGCAGTCTTCTTTTCTACGTCCTATTCCGATGCCGATTTTAATGTTTCTATTCCATTCTTTGATATTTCCACAATTTTATATAACTTAAAAAAAATTTAAATTTTCGTACAGAAGTGGTCCTGACAGCTTTCCCAGCTGTATATTGATAAACTGAGCTGAATTTTTCAATTAAATATATATATTTCCCTAGTATTTGTAAGAAGTCTTTTATTATTCCGTTTTACAAGACTTTTACTAAGTCTGATATTGTAAAATATCGAGGAATTGCTAAACTAAGTATTATTCCCAAACTTTTTGAAAATATGGTAACTGAATGCATTTCTCATCATATATGACCTCTATTGTCATCTGCTCAAAATGGCTTTCGAAAAGGCTGTTCTACTACAACGAATCTTTTACAACTAACAACCATTATAAATCGGGGTTTTGTGCAACGGAAACAAACTGACGTCGTATACATTGATTTTACCAAGGCGTTTGACAAGGCAAACCATAAACTGCTCTTGAAGAAACTTAACACAATGGGGTTTTCATATAACTCTCTTAAATGGATTAAGTCATATTTATTAAATCGAAAACAATGTGTCCGTTTTAAAAACGTCACATCTAAATCGATAGATGTTTTATCTGGAGTTCCACTAGGAAGTCATCTTAAACCATTGCTGCTTACTCATTTTCTAAATGATCTTCCTTACGTGCGTGATTAACTTATCGAACGTTTTAATGTATGCGGATGATGTAAAGATTTTCTTGAGTCAAAGTCTACTTCAACCAGATTTAAACTCATTTCAGTCATGATGTAATTTAAATTTAATGGTGCTCAACTTGGAAAAATGTAAACATATGTCCTTCTACAGAGCAAATCATATAAAAGTAAATTATTCTTTGGGGAACCACCACCTAGAATATTGTGTTACAGTGCGGATCTTGGATTTTTGTTGAACTTTATTAATCATATTTCCATGACTGTAAATAGAGCACGTTGTATTCTTGGATTTATGAAAAGATGGGCAAAATAATTTAAAGACCCATATGTTACAAAGCAACTTTATATTTCCCTCGTCAGACCTGTCTTAGAATATGCATCTATAGTTTGGGTTCATATATACATGACTCACAACAATTACATTGAATCTGCACAAAAGCAATTTTTGTTATTCTGCTTTCGTTGTCTACAGTGGAACCCATTAGATCTTCGTCATACACTAGCCGTCTTGCTGTAATCAAACTTCCAACTCTTAAAAGCCGAAGGACTATGTTGAATGTGTCGTTTATATTAAATTTAATTCATGGTGATATCTGTTTTGATATCCTGATCGATAACATTTCGTTCAATGTTCCTCATCGTACATCTCGACACTTTGAATTGCTAGCAATTAAATTCTTGAGATCAAATTATGCAAATGTTGATCAATTTAGAAGAATGTGCAGTCAATTTAAAAATGTTTATAAAATAAAAGATTTTTCTTTAAATGTAAAAGTTACTAAACTTAAAATTATCGTCCTGTTAAATAATCAATTATTTTGTATTTTATTTGCATTTACTATATAAATAAATATATAAATGTTGCCTATTGCAATTTAAATCATACTTTATGTTGCCTTAAGTACAATATACAATATAAGAACTTTACAATTCTGTTATGAACTAGATCACAATAGTATAAAATATTATTATGTTAGAAATAATATAATAAATAGTTCTATAAAGAAAATAATATGAACAAGGAATAGTTTGTTTATAAAAAAATTAACTAAATAAAGCTGTAAATAGGTAAGTCCTTGAAACTGCCTTTCCTCAAAAACGGGGTTTCAGGTTTCTTAATTTTCATTAATCAAAAACAGTGGGAAGAATGACGGATCCAAAATTGCCAAAATTTTGTCTTAAGTTTGCTATTAATAGCTTATATTTAATTTAAAATAAAATATTATTTTATCCAATTTTGGTTATGTTCTGAAATAAAATTAGTACTCAACTTCACTTAAATCTCTTCCCTGGCTCTCTATTCTGCTTTCATTGTCATTTTCTTTTATGTATTTTGTATACCACTGGCCTTGTTTCATTTCAAAAACAGTGGCATTTGGCGTTAAAATTATATTTGATGTTTATCCTTTTTCCAAATATGGTTAGAACAAGTGTGTGTAGAATTTCTGTAATTCCACATTAAAGGATATAAACTACACACAAACAAAACAAAAAAAACACACATTCATGAAACAGCACACGCAAAATGAAAAATAAATAAATAAATGAGGAAAAATTACACCTAGAAACCACTATAAAAACAAAAAGTGTTTGTTGTATTGTCAACCATGGTAACAACAGTGGTCTGTTGTTGCCATTTCTGACACTAGTAAATGCTGTTTAAAACATTTTATACACATTCACACAAAGATGTTGTTTTTTTGTTGTTGCAAGTTTGTTGCATTCATGCGTGGCGGCAATTGCGGTAACAAAAGCTGCAATTCAAACTATACAGTTAAAATAAACAAAAAAGAATCCTAAAAAATTACAACATTATGTCAGTTTGTCTAGTGGCAATTTAAGAGATGATATTTGCAGATGAATAAAACTAATATTTTTCTTGTGATAGGGATGAGTATTAGTCCACTGGCCAGATCATGTTCTCTGAAATAACTTGATAAAATTTTTAGAATTTTCTATTAATGGATAAAATTTAATTGGCGTGAACGCAACCATAAACCTATGAGAAATGTTCATAAATCGGATGGTTCGATTTTTATGAAATTTTGTGTGGTCGTCAATAGAAGGTAATAAAAGAGCATAAAAAACTTTTGAGCTACGGACAAGAGAGGTATGACATGGTTATTAAAATACCCAACAGTCCACGTACCCAAAACAAACATTTCTTGCAATATTAAAAAGTTTTATTAAGAATGAATTCTTTAATAAATGATTGCTACAATCTGAAAAAGTCCGATTATTATTTAGCATTAATAATATTTTACTTTTCTGGTATAAAAATATTGTTATAGTCGTAATTATAGAAGTATGGATCAGGATTGAAGTTTGTTTAGGACTTCAGGCATCCATGTCCCATTTTGCTGCTGAACAGCGATGACATGTGTTAAATCTTTTTTTACCGAATGCCCATTTGAGGCCCGTCAGTCCACATTGTGTACAGACTCTTAATATTTGACTTAGTCATCATAGATTCTATGTTTGCTTGTTTGTTTTTTGTTGTAGAAAATTTCGTAAGTGCAATATGATTAAAGTGACCATATTTTTTTTACCTGACAACGGGACATCGAATAATTCTGATGGGTTCGGTTATATGAAATGGAAATGCATAGATAATATAATAATTTTTTATACGTTACACTAGGAAAAATATTGTTTTTACATTATTATATTTTCAGGGGCACAAATTTGTTTCAAAATTTTAGGTGGCGATTTCAAATATGTGTGGAACTCTTGGCATGATTTTTTAATATTAACTTTAATAATTAACATAGCCTTAAGCACTGATACCCATAATTGAGTTATATCCTCGGTCCTCAATATGTTTATCAAAGATTTTACAAGCTTATTTACAAGCATTTACACCAGGAAAACATAAAATATATTGAATTATAATTTGAAAATTTGCATGGTTTAGGTTATTGATTCTAACATGTTTAAATACTTTCAACCTAAGTTTTTCCGTAGAAATATTTTGTTGATTCCATTCATCAAATTTCTGCGAATACTTCTGCGTATTATGTTGTTGCAATCGATATGTTCTTTTTCGACCAATATATCTAGAACTTCTTGAACATCTCCCCACTGTGGAACTTCTATTAAGTTTGCCCAAAGTTTTGGTAAATCCTTTTTATAAACAGTCCATTGCTCTAAATAGTAACGACTTTATAAAATTTTTATAAAATTCTAGTCAATATCGGTGTAACCGTTTTCTTTTTATTTTTCAAGTAAACCGTGGACCGAATATGGAAGAAAGGGAGTTGTATCCTACTAAAACAAATTCTCTTTCAATTTGTCAATTTTACTTGCTACTTGAATTCCCATAGATGATTTTTGTATTGCTGCAGTTCAGGTTAACCAAGCAAATTTATAGAACTGCGATTTCTATTCTTTGTAATGTTTCTTTTTTTTTTGTTTTCTTTTTTGTCTTATTTTGATTCTTAGTTTGACGGGCGACTTGCAAGTAAAACTCAACGCATCCTTATTTTGAGAGGAAGTGAATTTTTTTTTGCTTTTTAAGAACAGTAATTTAAGTTTATGAACCATGAATTGAGTCAACCAAATTCATAAGAAATTCCGTGAAATAGTTTGTAATATTTTTTAGACTAAATTTTTTTCAGTTAACATACATATGTATATTAAAAAAAACTATCTTTGACGAATTTAAAAATATAGTCTTACATTTTTGAATGAATCAACCTTTATTCGAAATTCTAAAAACGGGACATTTTTGCGTCCCCAAGTTGTTGTCGGGGACAACGGGACAAAGTAGCTAAAAACTGGACGGTCCCGTTCAAAACGGGACGTAACTTTCTCATTGTCACAGTAATCGATGATTGATTTTGATAAAATGTTTTAACGATTAAAACACGTTGGTTTATCAAATATTTTTCCATAATAATTTTGTCACGTGTCTACTTTATGACTGCCAAACATGAACGGTCAAGACTAATGTCTACCAAAATGGCGTCAAAACAAAGTAGTATACCTTCCCTAAACATTCCATGTTGTATTAATAAAAAAATAAAAAAATGAAACAAAAGCAAGTTTGATCATAAAAAGTTTATATTCTCGAGTAAACTTTTCTTACGTTAGATTATTAAATATATACAGTTATCTACAAATCATTTTTTTATTTTCACATCTCTTGTCCATTTGATTTGAATTAACATTTTTCAAAGATAAAAAATTTAATATTTATTATAGTAATATCAAGTGAAAACGATTGATATGTAGAAAAGAACTGAATGTTTTAAGCATTTGCGCTGTTAAATTTTTCTTTCAAAAGGTGTATAGAGGATGATGATTTAATATGAACATTTTAATTCTTTCAAGAGCTTAGCCCAGTTTTCGCCAATTGGTGATTATAATTAGCAGCACTTTTAATACTCATAACTGGCAAATAAAATATTTTTAATTCAATAAACTTTTTTTTAATAAGTTATTTGGAGCCAGGTTTTTTATTAAGTACTCAATTTAGTTTATTTCTAGGTATAACAATTTTTTTTTTTAATTTCAGAAATTATTAAATAAAGGCCATAAAATTACATGACGATAAAGCAACAAGATTTTACTATATCTATCAATCATGCCTATATTTATAAAAGAAGACAGTTACCGTCTTATCTCTTTTGACGTATTCACCAAAAATAATATTTATTTTATTTTTACAGTGATTATTTTTGAAGCAAATTAGTTGTTAGTAGTCTTTAATCCAAAGTGACTATTATTCGTGACATTTTTAGTCAGAAATAATTGGACATGAGACAATATTCCAAAGGAACAAGGAAAAATTTTAACAGTAATTAATTTCAACTTACACGGCAGAACAGAAACGACGTTGTTTTTAGGAAGCCGCTACACTCCAATCAGCAGTATTCATGTGTGTTTTCATGTATTCGCCACTGTTTAGGTGACTCGGTTGAATGTGATTTCAAATTTGTATTTATACAAATAATGACTCGAAAAAAGCATGCGAGAGTTATTTGTATTGTGGAAGCTATTATTAGTTGTTTTTACAGCAAACACAACTTCACCACTCTCAGTATTCAAATTTTACAATCATTAATTAACGTTACATTAACCCATTTTTACGCGTTGGCTTTTTTTGTCGTGTGCCATTTTCCTTATAATTTTCGGTTTCCCTTAAGGCAAACGTTTTGGGTTTGTTTAATACTTAAGTACAATTGCTCTTTTGTTTTTGTGTCAACTAGTTGAGTTTTTTGGTTTATTTGACCAATTTTTAACTAGTTATGTGACAGCAAACATTGCAAGGCTCAAGTCAGTAGCTAATTATTTCATTTTTACAGTGATTATTTTTTGGCTAAAGTTCGTAACATTTTTAGTCAGGAAGAACTGGACCATTTTCCTTCTAATTTTTGGTTTTACTTAAGACCTATATTTTCGAATGCTGAGAAATTGGATCTTGTGAATAGCTGGAAGTTGCAAAGTTTTTGAGTAGAATTGGAAAAGATCGGACAAAAACACAGTTGCAATTGCGGAAGTTGCTAGAGCTCTACTTCTTAAAGGCATACAGACGAACAGGATATGGAAGCAGAGATATCAAGATGAAAATACAACAAAATTTCGCTACAAGTTATGACGAAGAAAAAAAACGTTGATGCAATCAATGTCACAGACGCACTCCATTTATATGTATGCAGTGCAAGGTGCAGTTACATAAGATATGTTTTTAAAATGACCATAATTAATAAGTTATATAATTGAATAAAGTGCTTTTTATTTACCCTTGCAAAATCTGAAAGGTTTATGCATATTCCGCCCATGGAACAATTACCACCTCTTTTCCAGGAAACGGTAAAAACTATTGAGTCCAAAGTATAAAGTTTTCTTAATTAGCATCAGAATAGGCTCTAAATAAAGTTTTACTGAAATCGGTGGACAGGAACTTGGCGCGGCAAAAAGTTGGTTAAAAAGATAAAATAATTAACGTGCGAGGATTTATAGAGTTTATTTAAGACTACAATATATGATGTTTAAAAGATTTTTTGATTTAAACTTTCAAGGGAAGTATTTTTAAAGGAATATTTTTTCTTGTTATAATGTTTAGGGGAACTGAATAAAATACGTTTATGAAATTCACTAGAAGCTTCTGTATCCTTTAGTACCACCATTGCTAAAAAATATTGCATTTCAAAATATCAAACATTTTGCCCTTAGATTAGTGGATGCATGGCTTTTGTCCAAAAATATATATAATTTATCCTAATATGTAATAATATTTTTGATTTCGTAAATCACGTGCATCAAATTTGACAAGAACAGAAATTAATTTTAGTTTTGCTGTTAGTCAGTAAAATTTTGAATGGCTCTCTTAAAATGTACAGCGTTGTTTGTTTTTTGAATATCATGTGAAAGTAGATTCCAGAGTTGTACATGAAGTTTTCTAAATTTTTGCTTATCAGAAACATGACATGCAGACGAAATTCACAGGTGTATAAAATTTTTGGCAACAACTAGGATTTAGCTAACAATATTCTAATCTTTAATGAAGTAAGACTATGATTAATCAAAATATTGAAGTAAAGGGGATCAACCAGTTCCTTGCAAGAGGGTACGATTTTAATTTGAAAATTTCACAAAGCAATTCGAAGTTGATACAGAGTATAAGTTCTTACCGTTTAAATGAGTTATTTTAATTTCTTGGGCTTTAACTTTTGCATATTTGCTCAATAGCTGACATCTAAAAAGCGTAAATTGCTTTGGAAAACGCTATTTCAAAGCTGAAAATTATTTGGCTATATTTGGATTTTCATAAAATTTTGTTTAGTCAGAAGATAAATGGAATGCATTATATAAATTATAGGACCGAGAGCTGATTCATGCACAAGGAATAACTTAAGGTACTTAATACCGCCTCGTATCGGCTACTCAAACAAATTTTAAGTTTATAGATGTTGTTGGAAACATAAATAGTTACTAATAAGGTGATTATTACTCATATCAACAGTACATCGAAAATCTTTGGACACTCCAGAGACAGCTAATATACAGGCACAATTTCCTTTAAAGATTGGGTGATGATTGGTTAACATGTTTTCAAAAGTAACACAAAATTTGTTTTCGCTGGAGTTTTTCAATAGCTTTTGATAGATCTTGGGAGTTTTAGGAATGACAACTTTGTTGACCATTTCCCGTTAAGAGGAAAACAGTTTGTGTTGAACTTGTATTAAAAATGTAGGTTATAAAAGAATATAAATTAAAAATTTTGGATTTATACTGTACTGTACTAATAAGAATTCCTATCTGATTGGTTAAATATTAAAAAGAAAGATTTAATGATTTCTCTCTCATAATTAGAACTTGTTTGATGACTTTAGATACTGGGATTTACTACAGGCATTTTTATGGCAATAAAATCTTTACTCTTTTCTTCAATGTTCTTCAATAATGAGCGTAACAAACGGGAGACTATCCTTTTTTCTCTTTGTTTTAATGAAAAATAAAGCTTTAATAAATTTAAATATATATCTTTTCTTATCCTTGGCAGAAAAATAAAATCATTAAGTAGTTTACTTTCCATCGGGCATATGCGGGTATTGAAATGAACACATGCCTTTGAATTGTGTTGACGATAAGTTGCTGTGGCTGTGGTAAATGCGAGCCTTTTATTTCCTGGAAAAATGAAAAAAATTATAGAACTTGCAATATGATTTGGTTGGCTTACGTCGCTGCCCTCTACACTTAAGCATTCAAGTAGAATATGGATGATTCCTTTTTGAAATTTGAAAAAAAGGTTTACTAGTCTATGTTGATCACATCAAACTACTCTTGTCATATTTAATCAGAAAATGGAGTACACGCCAGCCTTTTCAAAAACTCGAAACCAAAGCTGATTATGAATGGTTGAAGTGGAAGACGAGTTTGCATCCTGTTTCATGCTTCCTACGATATCACAACCTTGTTGCACAATATAAGTGAAAAACTGCTGGGTTTAAAAAAACATATGAAGTTTATGCATGTTGCATATTAATAGAATATTAAAAAAATCAAAATGAACTTTTTGTTGGTCTGGAATGACTTAAAATTCAACAATGAGGTATTTCAAGGTTGTTAATCTTGTTTTGAGAGATATAAAAATACTAATATTATGTAGATTATTATAACAATTATAAATGCTGTACACAGAGTAGAGAATCCACTCGACTAATCTTTGTTCGATTAATCGAGAAAAACTTTTCCATTACTTGATCGAATAATGAAAATAATTAATTTTGATGAACGAATAACTCGAAAAGTTGATGTCAGTTAATAGACTAAAATCAAGTGGTCATTAAAGAGCTCAGTAAAGATTCCGCAACAATAATTGAGTTGGATGAAATAACAAAGTTCTTAATAAAAAATTTCGAAAAGGCGAATAATTTATTTTTAAAAGACCTACATCCTTGTCTTAAAGCCATAATAAATGCGAGGCAAATTAGAGTACTTAGTATACTTACTCTTTATCTTAATTCTAAGTTCCATAATAATGAAAAATTTTTTCAAATAAAGCTCGATGATATTTTTGATAAATGAGAGCAACCGCTTGTGTGAACTTAACAAAACTATACAAAGTATTACAAATTTTGAAAAATCTAGCACAAACTGTATTAGTACTCGTATAATAGATGATTTCATGTATTTAGATAAGATAAAGTAAAAATAAGAACAACTAGAAAATCTCTTTAATTTAATCCTATCACTAACAACAACATCTTCTTTAAGTTAAAGGGTGCCTTCAACGTGAAGTTTTACAATTGGGGAAAAAAAACTATTTAATAAGCAAACATCTAAGCAGTATACTATTTATAAATGACTATTTTAATAGATGTGATTCAAATCTTGGCGACAGCACGTATTTTGTGATGTACCATCATTTTTTAAAAGTTTTAGAACTTTATTTGTTTAATTGTTTTTTGTTTGTTTATTAATATAATAAAAGTATCAAGTCTACATGTGTGTTTGGTTTCTTCCATTATATATTTTTTTAAATAGAGTGAATCTGACAATCTTTCAAACATTTCTCATTTTGTTTAAGAAGTCTTTAATAAATAATATAATTTATTAATAAGTTAGAGAATAAAGAAAACGGTAGATATTATAGAAGATCCTTGGAACTTCCATCTTATCTTAACTGCAAATTTTCTATTACTCCAAAAATCGGGTTTTTAACATTTTTCGACTACTACTTTTTTCACGACTAACACATTGAATCCAGCTTGAAAATTGATATCTCAAGGATTTTTGGAGACATTTAAAAAACTAGATTTTTTTTTCAAAAAATTTATCTTGATATCTCTCGAACGAAATCGATTATTATCAAATCTTGCGACAATTGATCTTGAGAGCTGATTAAAATTTGTTTTCGATCGATTTAGAAGCTTAAAATATAATTGAATGCAAAAATCTGTATGCGCAAATATTTTAAATCTATTAACCCAAATAGAAATTTAAGTGAGGCAATATCTTTGTACGAGTAGTGCCACTAATGTAGTTGCAATGGGTAAAATTATATATTTATTTTTATTTATTTATGGTAAATTATATTTACAAACTCATAATACAAAGATGAGGAACTGGCTACAGAGGTCTTCGTCCTTACTAATAATAACATTTGCACTATAAGAACAACAATTTACATTTTATAATCAAATTCAAAAATGAAACATTCTTATTTATTTTTTAATATTTCGATAGGTAGGTGTTATTCGATAGAGATAAATCTAATGTTTTTATAGATTCCAGCACTTTTTTTTATAGAGATTTTGATTATTGTTACTGGATAGTAGAAGTGACATTATAAGTGTGTTGTTACATTTTTGGCATGACGGTAGATTTTCTTTCTTCAGATGATATTGGTGAGTTAGCTTGCTGTGTCCAAATCTTAAACGTGTTAGGACTTTCTGTTGATATTTGATTTTTGTTGATTTTTTACTGAGTATATTATTTTTTAAAACGTGGGAATTATCATTTTGTAATGTTTATTTACAGATTGTTTATTTTTGTATTGTTTTTTAATATGTCTTTTTAAGTCTTTATTTTGTGTAATTATTGTGGACCATTGTTGGAGATAAAAGTTCTTCTTTGGCACTTTTATCTACAATATCATTGCCTGGGATGCCTATGTGGCCTGGAGTATAAAGTAATTTTATGTTTTTTAGCCTTAAAAGTAATTCTCTAGTTTTGAATACTAATGGTTCGCTGTTGTTTGTATTTTTTAAGCATTTATTGATAACAGATTGTCGAAGCATATAACAAGTTTTGTTCTGGTTGGCTTTGATTTAAAGGCTTCTTTTATAGCAGTTTTTTAAGATGTGAAAATAGAGATAAAATTGATTTCAAAATTTAGGTTAAAATCGTTAACTTTATATTTTTAATAGCAGGAAGTTGAAATTTTTTTGAGCCTCTGAGTGATGTACGTGGAACTAAACTTAATGATATTTATAACTTTTTACTTCCTGTTGCACAGACTCTAATTAATGAGTTTTATTTTTACTTCATATATTCATAAAAAATCTCTTTTTTAATAAGAAAATGATCAATTTCCTTCAAGCTACTTCATGAACTCAGGAAATCGCAACTAAAAGCATCGTACTGTGTATGAAATTCACATTTTTCATTACCAAACCTTTGTTGAAAACGTTTCTATTAGATAATTCCTGTTGCTATCTTAGGATTTCTCATCATATCTTACTTTGTACGTCTATTTTTCTCTATAGCTTATGTACGAATTTGAGCTGTTACCTTGTGCAATTTAATTATACTTCTGAATTCTTACGGTTGTATTTCAAATGGATGATTATTTGGAGCTTATACAGTATTTTTTTTTGCTATAACCCCTAGAATTCGTTTAAGGTGTGATGCAAATAATTTATGAGTGTTGCAAAATAAAGTATGCAAATATTATTACTCTTAACAAGCTTCTGGATATGTATTCTGAAAATCTACTACCCTAACCAATAATCCCGTTTACATAGAAAATACAATCAGACATGAATGTATGTGATTGTTTGCTTTTAAATACTTTAATTTTCATATAAATATTTGAAAAGTTCACAATACATATAAAATACAAATAAAATACAAATATTATTTTTTAACTGCTTAAACGATGCTTATTAAATGCTTTACCAAACTTGTATATCAAATGACTGCGTGTACATTAGGCTGGTTCGATTTAGCAATCGATATTGTGCCATCGATTTTTCGATAGATTTTGGCATGAGACAAAAATTTCCAATATGAAGCTATATACACATTCACTACAGCAATCAAAAATAGAATACATGTATTTATATGAAAATGATTATTTTCACGACTGTACTGCAAAAATTTCAGTTCTTTATCTGGTATTAACTTTTTGTGTAAAAATAATTTTTGCATAAAAATAAAGGCATTGAAATTACTGCATATGGGATCAATATTCTGTGTTCATCTTTTTATAAAATCCTAAAATTTCAATGAAGCAATAAAAAGCTCACTGAGCCAATTATATAGCGATAATGGCGAAAATGCGCAAAATTTTTCAATATATAGAAAAAGCCGTAAACTCCTCTGAAACGAGCTATAAACGCAAGGAATGTGAAAAAGTTGAAAAAAAAACACAAAAAATTACGAAAATTCGCAATAACTTCTAATCCTTTAGGGGGAAAATTTTTAATATCATTTAAAAGTCGATAAAATAATAAAATATAGATAAATTCAAACGCGAAATTTCGCGAATCGTTGCAAAATTTTAAAATGCCGTAAAGTGTTTTAAAACGAGCTACAAATGCAAGGAATGTAAAAAATCGCAAAAAACCTACAAAATTGCGAAAACAAAAATGTTTAATATTATTTAAGAGTTCATGAAACAATAAAAAATAGATAAAGTCATCCACATTGCAAAAAACGCGAAGTCCGCAAAAAGTTGCAATGTTTTGAATAAACCGTAAAATCTTGTAAAAAGACCTAAAAATGTAAGGAATGTGAATGCATATCACAGTCTTTAAGCTTTTATCTTCATTTAGGAAGCTTTACGCCTGTCTCAAAATATTTAAACTTTTCGCGGTTTTTAGCTATTTTTGCGATATAAGTAATTTTTGTAATTTTATTGCTGCATTGAATTGTACTTTTTGAAAAAACGTAATTTTAAAAAAGCAAAAAAAAAGATAAAGTGGCACCTCTGAAATATTAATAAATCAGCTCCTTACTGTGTAGATGTCGTTTTCAAAATACTTAAGTAGCTGAAAACCAGGCAACAAATGTAGCCACCGACATTTGTAGTCATGTAGCCATGTAGCCTGCTGTCGTGAATGTATTTATAGGTTGACATATCAAAAAAAATTTAAATTTTTAGATTTTTTCTCAACTTTTGTTCTTAAGGTTCTTTTAGTGGTTGATTTAATTTTTTTTAATATTATCTTCAAGGTAAAGTTAATTTTTAAATTATATTTATTTGAAATTATTATTGAATTATTTTGGATGAAATTGATAATGTGGACTATGCGCCTAATGTGGACTACCTGCTTATTTTATGCATGTTTTTTCAATTGATAAAAATAAATATCAAATTTAATTTTGTGTACAACATTTTAGTCAAGTGCTGGATGTTGATGCGTGTGGTCAACTTTTTTCAGCGCAAGAGTCGATCAGTGTGCATAACACATATGTATTTGAGGGATTTCACTGGTCCGTTTTTCTCTACAATAAAAATATACATTCAGTCGTAATTTTACTTGGTGAGTTTGTATTTTCAGTTAGTTTTGAAAATTAAAATAATATTTTCAATAAAAAAACTGAAAGTGGTCCAATGTGGACTATCTAAGATCGTATATTGTGGATCAGTAGTTCACATTACCAGACAGACAATTGAGAGAGCTTAATTGCAGCATTTTTTTAAAACAATGCCTAAAAAAGCAAAAATTCATAAATGGAACCATGAAGATATGAAAAAAGCTCCAGAAGACGTCCAAGCAAACACAATGGGATTCTTATTGACATCAAAACTTTTTGTATGCCAAAAACAACTTTTATTAGAATGTACAAGAGTAAAGCCAAAGCTTCAGATCTTCTGACTGAGCCTTTGGGGTGAAAGTCTGCCATGAATAAGAAGATGGAAAATGATTTGGTAAAGTATACCAAAGATATAAGTCCATACTACTAGAAGAGATATTAGATCTCTTTATTTTTAACTGGCGAAATCAAACAACGCCCGAAATAAATTTTAATTTTCAGGAATGTGCTGGCAAAGATTGGTTATATGGTTTTATGCGACGCCATAACCATGCATTAAGTTTGAGAGAACCGGTACTTCCTCTGATAGAGCAAAAGGCTTTACAAGAGGATATGTAGAATGGAACGTGTTCGTAATGCGATTTCAATTGGGCTCACGACAAATATCTTCCTAAAGCCAATTCCATTTTTATTTGTAATTCAATATATAACTTTTTTTATCAACTTTTTTTATGAAAATAATTTAAGCCCAATTTTTATGTTATTATATATACAGGTAATCGATAACTTTTGCTTAATAAATTGTTTGCGGGTAATGTAAACCATTATTTCACATTGACAAACTGTTCCACAAGAACCCTCGAAGATGTTTATTATGCAATTTTGTGCTTTTTTTGAATTCTTTTACATTCAAAACTTTGTAGAAAAATATATATTTATAGGTTTTGATTTGAAGTATATTTAGACAACATATGTACAATGTTATAAAAAAAATTCTTTTTATTCACTCTAATGAAAATTCGAATTATTTATTAATGAAAAATTCAGTTTGCTATTAGTTGCCGATAAAAAAACAATGTGTGAAATAAAACCTTAAAAATTAAAGTCGAGGAAAAGTAAAAAAAAAATAAATTTGGGTGCATCGAAAATTTGTTTTTTTTATATGTCGTAGTGGAACTTTTTTTCTCATGCTAAATGCTATCGAAAAATCCATGACACAATATCGAAAAATTTTCGCCCTTACAAATCGGCCCACCCTTATGTATATAAACACTTAAATGGGAGATTGTTACAAATACACTTAAGTGTGAAGCGCAAGCACCAGCTGAATTGCAATACAGCCATTTGTTAAGCTTCGTAAAACGCTGAACAGTAAACGTACGAAAACTACTTGATATTCTTTATTGTATTTTATACAGTTCTCTATGTTCAATTAGGAGAATTAACAATGTTACAATCGTTATTTGTTATAAACGTCTACTAAAGTGAAAGAAATAAAGTAATGGGAAACACCAGAGCTAAGTGCATAGAATTTATTCATTCTGCATGATTAAACTTTCTTCAACAATTCAATTTCAATTGAATCGGAAACGACTTTATTTTTCAAAATAAAAAATAAATATATGAGTTGTTTATTTTGAAATGAGATTATTTATAAAAGTAAATTAGTTATTTTTGCAAGTACAATTTATATAATTAATTATAAATTTTTTTTTGGAATTTTGACTTCTGTTTATCTGCGGGCAACCAAATTTATATTCTCAGAATTTCAGATAACTTAAGAAGTTATTTCAAGTTTCTGAATTTTTTCTTAAATAAAATGGCTCTTCAAAAATTTATTTAGAAACACAGCTACTAAATACATATACGAGTAGTTGTGTGCAGCTCAATATCCAACATCAGTAAAATCTAATAGCTGAGACATTACAAAAATCAACAAAAGATTATTTATTTTTAGTTTTTTTTTGTATGGGTTGTTAAAAATATTTTTAGGCCACACACTCATTTCACTTATTCAGAAACATAATGAAAGATATATAAACTAAAACAAAACTTTATAATGAATTGTGTTTTTTATTTAATTTCTTTTTTATTCTTCAAAAATTTTGAAGGAAAAATCCTGAGTTAAAATTTTAACAAGCATGCCAAGTATATACTTTTCATTAGTTCTACTTTCGCGTTTGAACTCAGTGCGTTAACTTGATGATGTCATGAAAAGCAGGTGTTTACCGCTGTGAATTACAATGACTTAAAAATGCCATTAAATCCACAAAACACAATCAAAACTGCTAAAGTTTCTATCATTTCTATCGTCAGTGCCATTAAAAAATTGGTAAGGCAGAAGATAAATATACCCAAGCAAAATCGTTCCGCATCAATAGTAGTACAGATCGCAATTTCTTCGTAGGTGATCAAGATATTGGAGATGTTAAGTCCTTCTGCTACCTGTGTAGCACAATTTACACAACTGGTGGCTCGGCAGCAGATATATCCGGTCGCATATATCAAGGAAGGAGAGCATATCGTCGTGGTGAATGCAATAGGCTGTATGTCAAAAAAAATTGAATTTGGTTTTATTGTAGCGTTGTAACCAAAATTGGGGCTCCTCCAACTTGCATTTATCTCGTGCCGTTCAGGCAATCAGAAGAGAGCTTTTGCGCGCTTCTTTTGGTTACTGCAAAAGGACGTATGTCAATCGCACGCTTGATTTGACAGTGGCGTGGAGTGTTCTTTCGAGATAAAACCTATAAATTGTGTCATTCTGCATTGGATACTAACATTGGATACAGTGTGAATCGTGGCGATTTATTATTATATTCTAGCCAGCGAAACTAAAACAAACAATTTTTCTCAGAAATATTCAGTTGTTGTCTTTCCTGCAAAAGTATGATTTAGTGACATACAGCATATTGCATTCACCACGACGATATGCCCAGTTAAATCCGGTTTGGAAATCTTTTAATATATCGAAACAAATCAAAATCAAATTATTCCATTCCAACATAAAATGTACCCGTCAAATGGATGCGAGACCTGAAATATGGCAGCACGTGATTTGCATTGCCTTCAGGTATTTCTTAACAAATGCTGCCGCAAAATTTAACAGATTTTCTGGCCTGAAACAACATCTAACAACCAACTCTTGATGTAGGCAAACCATCAGCCTATTAGAACGGAAATTTGTAAGCGGAAATGGAGTTGGATAGTTCACACCCTCCGTAAATATTGACAAGAAAAGCCTAGTTTGGAACCCGCTAGGAAACAGACGAGCCGGGAGACCAACGCTTACATGGAAGAGGCAACAACCAACAGAACTTTTGAGATGGCGTATGAAATAAAACGAAGTCAAGCATCGAGCCGAAGATCGAGATTATTTGAACCACCTTCTAATGGTGTTTATGGTTAAATATTTTATTCTATCTGGTATATAGCACAAAGAAGACCAGAAGTGACACAATACGGCATGCTCTTGTTGTTTATTTGCTGACTCTGTCACACAAAAAGAAGAATTTTTCAAGTTTTTTTGTAGTTTTGTATTCTTTCTGGCGCAATAAAAAAAGTTGTAGAAAAATAACAATTTAAACAATAAATATGCTAAGAGTAACATAACATTAAAAATAAAATATTTTAAGAATTATTTCATAATATATAGAAGAAGTACATGCCATTACAATTTATAACTAACATTCATCATTTATTACCGTTTTTATTTTAATATTTTCATTTGTCTTTAGTTTAACTTTCCTTGTTTGCTTTTTGGATCATTTCATTTGAAAAAGGTACAGAGTCATCACTGAAAGTTAAATCACTTTTGACTTTCGTGGAGGAATGTGTCGCCAAAATTTTTGCATCGTCTGTCTTTATGATAGCTGATTGCTGATGATTTTCTGAAAAGGTCGAGAATTACAAATATTATATGCAGCCCAATTTTTTCCTATTTAGCTTTAGTTACCCTCATAGCGACTTCCTTTGCGTACTCTGCTGTCAACAGTTCATCAATACATGTAGGGAAATACATTTTACAAATTGTATTTGCGTATTCGAAACTTAACTTCCGGATCCATTTACACTTCACTTTTATCAACCTCTTGAACACACGATAAAGTATGACACCAAATTGATGTGATTATTCTTCGGATTTAAACACATAAACTTTAGCATACACAATTATATAAGTTCTAGGATCCAAATGTACAGTATAAAAACTTGCTTTGCACCGAACTAAAATCAGCCAAACAGAAAGGTCGCATAGACAAATGTAAATTATTGCTGACTTTGCGCACGCAAGATCTTTATCGTGATAAATGTACATGTTTATTCACGGTTGCAACATGTGGCCAATTGACAACTTGAATATTCCTTAAAAGCACAAACTTTTCACTGCAAACATTTCATCATATCCTTTTTAAGATATTGGAAAGTTTTCAATGCACACATTAAAACTATTAAA
Organism: Gymnocheta viridis; assembly: GCA_956483585.1. Lineage (NCBI taxonomy): Eukaryota > Metazoa > Arthropoda > Insecta > Diptera > Tachinidae > Gymnocheta > Gymnocheta viridis. Next base: position 61,482,335 of record OY101441.1, on the reverse strand, counting down.
AATAATTCTGCTTTACATTATTTTATTTATTAAATTGGATCAATTTGTGAAAGCTTGTTTCCTTTGTTACTTGCAGAATGCTTTAATTTTGTTTCATTTATTTTCCCTTATTCCTACATTATATTGTTATCTCTTTTTAATACAAAGTAGATGCGGAAACAAGGTGATTTGGCCCAAAACATAACACCAAAGCTTCAAAGTTCACTTGATTGTCCCTGTTGACAACCGACTTAATCTTATTATTCTCCGTTTATAGAATAATTTATTTGTTTATTTGCTGGTCAAAAGTTATATATATAACTACTATAAAGTAATGCAACTTGTATATATTTTGTAAAATAGTATGTTGATTTTAAGGGAAGTCATTAATAAGATTTTACAGGGTACTTTGTGTTTTTTTAAGAAATTTTATGATATCCCTTTTTGAAAAATAAGGTTTTAATTAATCTCAGCTATCACAACAAACACCTTAACGCAAATAAATCAGTCAGTAAAATATTTGAATTTATGTTCAAGATATTTTCATTGTAAGAGCAAAATATTGTTTAGATAACAAATTCTTTAGAATTTGTGAAATAATTTTTACAACTTGCAATTAAAGGTTTTTTTTGCCAAAGCCATTAGCAATATTTTGTTTTATATTTAAAAAAATTTCAAAAGGTTAAATTTTATTGTGAGCATTTAATGTTCTTAGCCTGTGACTGAAACAATTGAAACAATTTATTCTTTTGAATTACGAGGATTTCTTATTATGACTGACAGCTCTACAGCCATAAATATCAAAAAAGTTAACCAAGTTTGCGTTGATGTGTCAGCCCCTTTTGTTAAAATTTTTTTCTATTTGCTTGTGTTTTTTAATCTTTGGTAATGTTAGAAATTTAATTATAATCTTATCTAAACTAGACGTTTTTTTAAACAAAATAAAATAAAAGTTTGTTCTTGGTTTGATGATTACAAATTTTCGGGTCTAACAAATAAATTAGAATACAGTAGTTTTCCGCCTTAACGAACCTAATTGTTATCGGTCTTTTTCGTTAAAGTGAATTGTTCGATATATCCAATACTAAATTCAAAAGTAATAGCGTCGACTATGTTTAAAATTTAATTAAAATTATAGTAATTTAAAATAAATATTTCATTAAAAATAAGGAAAGGAAAAGTTAATAAATATACTGTAAAACAAAAATAATGAGTTATGTGAAGGAAATTGATTTCGAAAACGAGGCGATTTTAAAAGAAAAATTTTATCACAAAAATTTAAAAAATTGGATGAAAGGTGTATCAAAAATGGCCTTTAAAATAACTTAATTTTCAAAATCGATTTCCATCACATACCTGAATTTAATTTTAAAAAATTGGTTAATCGCAGTATATTTCTTTAAATGGATGCCTTCTTGATGCACTCTAAAAAGCATTAAATTTTTGCTACTTATATTGTTTTGATGAGACCTTTTAATGCAAATTTCGAAGAGCTTAAGGCTCACGAATTTCAAATTCATCAAGCTCTTTATCGTTTTCGTTTTGTTTATCGTATTGATCTTTTGTTAAAATAAGTGTTTTATTTTCCCACGTGCCTGGCCGGCAACAAAATAGAAAGAACAAATTTTTAAAAAATTAATTTAATGTACTCGTATATCGCAATACGAGAAGTAAAAAGCCATAATAAAGGTTTTTAAATAATACAAAAAACAAGAAAAGCTAGTCAGTTTCAGAAATGTATTCAGAGTTACTTGAAGGCTTCCCGACTATTTAATTGCGGCTCTTCTAAAAAATTAAGTAGTTCTGGTGAGATGTCGCTGCACTTAGTTTTGTGTGCACTCCTTTTGGCTAGCAATAAAAGGAATAGACGAAATAAGTGGTCTATGGAATAAGTCAGTATTCGTGTGAGTTCTGGTGGTTTTTCGAGTAAATATTTCTCTATAATTTTTGTATTGTGCTTATTTCACGCTTCTTTGGCATCGTCAGATAGCTGTCTGATAGGAAAATGCAAGAAAATAAAACATCCTTTTCATGGCATAATATATTTTGCATCGTAACGGGTATCAATGGATACTTTTCAATGCACCTCTTGGGCTATTTTGAGGTTCAGTCCTACGTTTTTTTCGATTTTGAAGTAAAAGACTCAAATATATTAAATAAAATATTATTTCATATTTTTACAGCCATTTTTGCTTAAGCCAGGATATTTTTATACCGCGCACACTTTTGCAATGGGTTTTTCGTAACTTGACTAGAAAATGAACACACAATACTGCACACCTATTTAGAATTCATCAGATTTTCATTATAACAAAAATATTTTATTAGATAACGATGTTACTCGTACTCACCTTCCAAAGGAGAAACTATATAATTTTTTTAACAAAAAATATGTCGCTATTTATTAATATTGGAGCACTTTATACGCCGCTGCTGCGAAAAAAAATCGCATAGGTACAAAAAGAAATGCAAAAAAAAGTAGCAAATTAAACTTATTCAAATTAAGAAAAAAATTTTTTATGAAAATATTTGAAGTTTTTCTTCATTGCATTATTTTTTATTTTGTTTTGTGTTAATTTCTGTAACAGTGGTATGTTTTGCACCCATATACATATCGCCGTCCCTTCACGTATATCACAAAATCAAAATCAAAATAAAAACTCAAGACTTGACGAGTCAAATCTGACGTGCGTGAACCGGTTTTAAGATCCTGAAGTTGTGCTCTGGAAGAAGCGTGAATCCGGATCAAGTATAATTGTTTTTTTTTTGTATAAAATTAATAAACTTCAAACTTAATTTCCCAAAGAATAATTATTTGGATAATGATAACTTCGGCACGACGATATGTATGTAAAAATTGTTGATTTTGTTGCAAGATTTTTTTTGAGTTTTTCGAAATCTTACACTGAGGCAAGGCATTTATTATGCTATTACAAAATACTGAAGTCCTGGGATTACATGGCATATATACGAGTAGTATTATCCAAAAAAATATGCTAGATTACATTTATAAAATTTTCATTAAAATATTTAATTGTTGCTTAATTGATGGCATTTTTCCCCGTACTTTAAAAAAATCAAAAGTAATAGATACCGATTCATAAAAAGAGAAACAATTTCAAATCACCCACTAGCTAGCTCTATAAGCATTTTAAGCTTACTGGAAAAGGCCTTTAAAAAAATTATTCATAAAAGATTAGTAGATCAAAATAATTATATTAACCACTAACAGTTTGGATTACGTTAGGAATACTCAAGCGTACACCAAATAAATCGTGTTGCGAATTTGTTTGAAGATAACAAAAGAAATCGCAAGAGTACTGGCGTTGTTTTTCTCGATGAAGAAATGGCTTTTGATACCAATTGGGACGATGGGACGTTGTACTAACTCAGTTCATTAGGTTTCCCGTTAATTTTACAAAAAAATATACAAAGTTTTGTAAAGAACCATACATTTGTTGTGTGCGTTGATGGAGAATTTTCTAGAGAAAAGTCATTTCTAGCGGGCTGCCTCAAGGATCACGAAGCAGGATTTTATGCTGATGACAGTAATTTTATATGCAATGGAAAAGTTTGAAATGCAATAATAAAGAGAATGCAAGAGTGCCTTATCACAAGCCAAAAATATTTGAGCAAATGGAAAATAAAAGTAGATGATAATGAAACGCTGTTCATTATATTTCGATATAATAAATTACCAAAATGCATTCCAACAAACATATTGTACTGTCATGGAAGAGTTAGCCCCACCAAAGATGATTAAATATCTTGGTATCACTTTAGATAATGAATTAAATTTAAACAACATGTCAATTGCATCTGTGATAAAGCTATAAATTGTGCATAAGCACTTTACTTAGTAAGACGTGTAAGCTCAACTTTAAAAATAAAATATTATTGTAAAATATATGTATTTAGCCAATCCTGATATACGACTGCCAAGCGTACTTTCACGAAACTGCCAACAACCATTTTAAAAGTAATTCATAATCTTCCTCATAGATTTTCCATGGACTTACTACACGCAGTCTTTTAATGAAAAACAAAGTTTACTAAAGGTACCCGTAAACGACATGGTTTTTGTCACCTTTGTAACTCATATGTAATTGTGCATGTATTTCAAAATTGTTTTTTTTGCAGAACAATTATTATATTAGGTCACAAACGTTCAAGTAAAATTACGTCTGACATTGATCATGTTTATTTGCAACAGCTGATCTGAGCGCAAATTTTATTAGAATTTTTTGACAAAAGTGTTTTATTTCTTGAAATTTATTTAAAAAATAACAAAATTGCAGTGTGTAGTATACTTTTTATAATAGTAATACTTTTTATCACAGTAATAAAAGTAGAATTCAGAAGGTTTGTCAAATCAAAATAGAATCCTCTCTAATTGAAATTTTGTCAGATGAATTTGAATATGTGTTTTAAAGAAGCAATGTTTTACGATATGAACGTATTTTACAGTGCAAAGTTTGACAAGTCAGAAGAATAAATCATGTCGTCTACGGGAACCTCCAACAGTTACTGAAAATTTCTTTTTATGAAGAATCTTTCTAGTGATTATTTTAACAAATTTACAAAAGTTTTTGTGACAAAGATGGTGCTATTAATAGCTTCGTTATTCAATCAAAAAATTTAATTGTTGTGTAACTTCTGGTTTACTTTATAAGATTTGAAAATAAAAATTTTATGTAACTGCTACAGTGAGATTAGAATATAAAGAAAACTTTATTTACAATTTCTGATTAATTTTTTAATTGTTTTTAAGTTAGATGTTTTATTGCTTAAATTTAATTGCAACAGTTTTTTTTTATTTGAATAATATTATTATCTCTGAAGATGTTTGAAAACGCCAACAAAACGCTGCGAAACGTTGGATATAAATAAATGAAATTAAATTGTCTTTTATTTGCATTTAAAATCAAATTTAATTATCTTAGAAGCCTGAGTAGAAACAATTTATATAAAAAGACCCATAAAATTTACCTTTGTTCAAAAATAAATCAATCACCTTTGTTTTAAATATTATCTGTGGTGCGATTCTCTATTTAATTTTAACGTCAGTTAAATTTTATTGAAATGAGATTTTTATGGCAGAGTTCAAATCTGAATTTACCCATATCTTCTTAATTTAAGAAATTATTTTTGGACAAATTCATTATTTTATTAAGAGAGCACTTTTTATTTGAAACATTTTAATCATCAGACTAGCAGAACGGATCAGTACTAATTTCGAGATCGCTAAACCATCTCATCATCGTTCTTTGTTTGATTTTACCGCTAGGATTATCAACTATTTAACCGTATTATTTAACGAATTAGAATACGAAAAGTGCAACTTATTCATTTCTTACAAGTTAAATCAATTTCGGTTAGTACGAAATTCCATCTCTGATTTTTAATTATTCCAAATATTTCCTACTCTCTTGCTTTTTCCAAAGCCGTTGGCTTTGAGATCAAGCAGTTTTCCATTTTTGTTTACTTTATTTTTGTCTTGTAGTTTACTTTATTTTGACTTTCTTAGTATTCAACCACCTGTGACAATGTAAACATGATGGTTTATGACAGGTGCCTTCACCAATTACGTATAAATATTAATGTCAGTTAAATTGTTAAAAATATTTAACAGCAAAATTAACGTCAATGTTATTTAGTTACTTATTAACAATAACGTTTACCCCTAACAGCCCTAATGATTATGAGTTAGCGTGGACTTAAACGAGAAGTTTTGCATGTTGAACTTGGTGTTCTGGTCCGCGTTATTTGTTAATCATACATTGGACTTAAATCCTGTAATAACGTTAGAAGTTTTATGTAACTCAACAGCAAATATTTGTTCACTGTTTATTTCAATTTCAAAACTTTACTTCTTTAATTTTTTAAGCAACAATATGTATGGAACATTTATATGATTTTAAAATAAACAATAGATCTGCAGTTTGTATTGGGTTATTAAAACTCTTTTTGGGTACATGAGAAAATAGTTTCAAATTTTTTCCAAATATACTTTTTATTATGCGTATATGTTTTTTCTCTTTATTTTGACATATTTAATGTGCACTTGTGTATCCAGCGGTCGACTCAATCGGCCATATTCTAGAAATTAATAGACATTAAGCATTTACATAAACACATACGATAAAACACAAAAATAAAAAAATTTTAAATAAACAACTAAAACTCCGTCTCATTTCTATGCAAAAGCAAATTGGACGAACACACATGAACAATTTTTTTATTTTTCAAGTTGAAGCTGATGCTTGCATCTGTAATAAGTGTGCATGTGTTAGTAGCCACTTAAGCGCTTATGACTCTCTAAATATCGAACCGATTTAAAAAAAATTAAGATAGTGCACATCTATGTAAAAACCCGTCTAAAATCGTATAAATCTCTCCAAAATGGGTGTAGTATTACGGCCGTAAAAGGGATCTAAAAAAACGTGTGTGCGTATTAGTAATATTGATAAAGATAATCTCGTATTTAAATAGCTGAAACATAAACCAAATTTTGTCCAGAAATTTCACTAAAAAATTAGTTTTTGTAAACCAATTTTTGTAGTACCTGCCAACATATACCCAATATTATATTACTGGAAAATCATTAGGGTCCTAACGGAGAATTTTAATCGTAATTTTTTTGCATGGACATGGCGCCAATTTCTAAATTTTTGACGTTTTACAGAGCTCGTTAACTGCAAAATGAGTTATATTAAAAAAATTGGTTAAATACGATATTATCTTCACACATATTCTAACAAAGATGCTACCAGGTTAAAACTTTCAACAACGTTGTTAAATTCTTGTTACAGAATTGACTTATTGTTACCACATGGAATAAACTGTGCTGGTAAAATTGACGTTAAAGTCTATTGTTTAAAATTACAGAATCGCACTACTGGTGTGTTTAATCTTTATGTGATCGAAAGTCTACATTTGTAGTAATTTTCATTAAATTAGCGAATACATATTTAAAATGTCAGTAAAAGGTTTATGTTCCTTGGTGGCTTTCGAAACTCTTGTTTTAGTTGTTAATGATGATAATATAATTACTTCCGCGGTGCCAAAGAAAAGTTATTTAAAATGACCATATCATGGCCGTTAGTCTACATTTGTAGTCACTGTTTGATTTGTTTGCAAAGAAACTTCATTTATATTTTATTGCAATTGTGTTTATTTTTTGCTCTTATTTTTGCTCTGAGCTCAGAAGCTTCATGGTAATACCGAGCAACAATGTCAAATTATCGATTTAAACAAATATATCGACTTTCTCGGGTTGATAGCCAGCGTTCTAGAGCAAAAAGACTACTGGAAGATTAAGCAGCACAAATCTCAACTATTTGGAACTACATAAACCAAAACCTTCGCAGATATTATAAGCCATATGGAGAAATAAGAGTGGATGAACAATTAATTGCATATCGTGGAAGAACAAAATTTACCCAAAACATACCTTCAAAGCCAGCGAAATATGGTATTAAAGTTTGGCTTGCTTTCGATGCAAAATCATTTTATACTTTCAATAGCAAAGTTTACATAGGAAAGTGCCCTAATACAAGCCGATCTGTGAATCTTGGGGGAAATTTTGTTTAAAAAACTTGGTTTTAACTGTGAATATACCGGAAGAACAATTTGGGTAGGTCTTTATTGACAAAAGGTCTCGCAATTTTCGGTACTCTGACTAAAGCTATTGTGCCAGAGAAAAAATTTAAGCTGCAGTGAATACTTTACTATAATGCAAGAAAAGGAGGCCTTGATGCAATGGACACAATGCTGTCTGCATATTCTACTATACGTAAAACATTGCGCTAGAGGTTGGCAATGTTCTTTAACTTATTAGATATATCCACCTTGGATGCATAATAACCAGATTGGGCAAACAGACAATCGCATAAAGTTTTTGCGAAGTTTAGCAAAACAGATGTTTATGCCAGCGATTGAAAAGCACTCAGAAATTTCAAGGGTAGTAGGCTACATTCCAAAACGTCTTGTTATCAAAATGGCACTAGCGCACTTGAAAAATTAAACTTTTTCATCTTATCGAAATTATCAGTTTCCTGAAATATCTGGCGATAAGCTGCCGATACATTCTTCGCGATGTCAAGCATGTGATATGGGAAAATGCAAAAACATGCGCAAGATCTACAGTTGATGCAAGAAACCGGTGTGTGATGCATACTCCATCTCTTATATATGTATGTATATATTCGGGAAAAGCTGCTAAGGTTTTAAAGTTTATAACCATTTTTTTATTGCTTATAGAGACAAAGTAGTACAAATATAATATTACAACAAATATAGTCATTCGACCGCCCACGTAAGTTTTTGATGCCGATCACACAAACGTTAAGGAGTAGTTATACCAGAAGGGATTAAAAACGAAGTTATAAATACACAGAATGGACATTGTGGTAATTTTTGTCAAAACGAAAACAAATAGAAATATTATATGGAACTGAGGCAGATTAATGAACCATATTGTATTCACCTAAGAAAACTGACTATAAAATTACTTTTGTACAAAATAAATTTGAATATATTATTACAGCTTTTCAGCGTTTCATTTCAATTTTCATATTTTAGTTTTGTTTTAAGAACTTAATTCTTATTACTGCTTGCTGCAAAAGTCAACTACCACGATCTTTCATACAGTTGTTCAACGTTTATTAAATAATACTTTCAAATATTTTGTTGCACTTGTTTCAATAAGTACGAAAACAAAGTGAATTAAAAACTTAGTTATCTTTGAGCTTAAACACAAAAAGAAATTGTTTTGTACATGAAACGTTAACATGTATAAATTACGTGCTTAAACTAATACGTGAAACTTAAATGAACAAAGCAGACAAAACTAATAGTCGGGTTCGTAAACGTTTGCAAATATTATAAAAACCAAATAAATAACATAGCACTTTTTATATTTTTGTTATTTCTTTTGTTTTTTGTTTTATCAAAAATGTCTATAAATAATATCTCACACACTGTGTGAAAGTGCTTCTGTGAGGAACAGAAATTCGCTTCTTGGAAAGGCCCTGATTGTTTCTGTTTAAAAAATATATATTATTACTCGTATGTATCTCAATAAAGCGAATGCCATAGCTAAGTTCGTTCTGAGAAATTATTTACCAAATTTGACCTCAGATCTTATGGATTGACCACAATGTGTGACAAAAATCAACTTTTTTATGCTGCACCATTCATTCATTCTTCTACTCAGCAAAGTCGTTGATGGCAAAATAGTGTGCTAAACACCTAATACACATATGTATGAAGTATATATTCTGCACCACTTTTACTTTAGCATTTTAACTCATTCCCATAAAATGACGTTATCACAGAAGAACAGTGCTTACCACCTTCGCTTAAAAATACAGTTGAACTGCTATAACTTGAACTTCTATAACTTAATATTCTATAACTTGGAATTTCTATAAATTGAAGCCAATCGCATGACAACAGCTTCAAGTAGTTAAATTCCTTTAGATTTTTCTTCTACAACTTGAACTTCCATAACTTAAATTTCTCTCTAACTTGAAGAAAAATAATAGTACAAAACTTCGCAACATTTTTTTAAATTGAATTTTTTGTGCTGACGTTAAATTTTCGTTAAGCAAAAATTCCCAGATTTTTTTCTAATATACTTTATAAATGCCAGTTTAATTTGGGAAATAAATAGCTACATTAACAACACTGTCATCATTAAAAGCACAAAATTTTAGTGATAGGATAAAATAGCAAGCTCCGTTGCTTTCGTGTTATTAAGTCGCTACCCGTCGATTATAAAAACAATAAAAGGGCTTCGATGACTAAACAAATTTTTGAAGAATGGATGCCCAAAGAGGATAAGCAATTTTCTGCTGCTGAATAAAAAGTTATTTCCTTTATTGATAATTGTCCGGCACATCCAAAAGCCATACGAAGTAAATTGAAATCTATTGAACTGGTATTTTTTCCTCAAAATATGACATCAAAATTGCAGCCACTTGACCTGGGTATAATTCGATGCTTGAAAACTTTTTCTAAAAAACAAAAGAGAACAAATTTAGCCAAAAAGTACTAAGTACTTTAATATATAACAAATTATGTACACATGTTCAATTCTTTTGTTACAAATAAAAAGAAATAAAATGTTAATAAAGAAATAAATGTTAATAAAAAATATTTTTTATAATGTGCAAAGCTTGAAATACTTATTCCATAAATTCAAGTTTGTTTTCTGGATAATGCTGATTCAAATTATGGAAGTTTAACTCTAATTATTTAAATGTAGAACTTTAAGGTCAATGAACACATAAAGGCAAACATGTTCTTTTAGATCCAATTTACAGCCGTAATACTGAACCGATTTTTGGAAATAATTATATATTTTTAAACGAATTTTTACATAGATCTTAATTTTATTTAACTCGGCTCGATATTGAGGGAGCGTTTAAAGTTGCATGCACACTTATTACTCCTTCATGTATCAGCTACAACTTGAAAAATAAATAAAGTGTGCATGTCCAATTTGTTTCCAATAATTTCCATATACATATATATTACTAGGTGACTCGGAAAACGTTTATTTTAAAGGTTAATAGATCATTCTGGGCAAGTTTAAGTAGAATTAATAAACAAAAAAACATTTATGTAGAACTAAGTAAAGTAAAAAGGAATTTTAAATATATGGAAGAAATGGGCGAAAAATTCAGTGTGGTCCTCCGGCCACAGATAAAAAATCGATATGAAATATACTTTAAGACCTATTTTTATGCCTACCAAACTGAAATCCTTTTGCAAGTCAGTTTCACACGTAAAGTACATTTTTTTTAATAATCTTTTAAACAAATATCTTGGTTCGAATGTATGGGCTTAAATTATTTTTTTATTTGGATTTATTTATTTATTTATTGTGTTTACCAATTTTGCCAGATGGCCATAATTAATTACGAAATTTCTACTAATATTATTCAAATTTGACATTATTGACGTTCTTTTATTGACTGCCAGGCCGACCATGACACATGTATTCGTTCTTTCGTACAATTACATTTAAAATAATAATAGTTATTTTATTGACCATTTTTCTGCATTGAAGATATTGGAGAAATCTAAGGTTAATTTCGCTCAAAATTACTTTTCAAGAATGGAGATTTTTTAAATAAACACTTTTGAATTGTCACTCTTGGAAGAAGAAATAATATTAATATACATTATATTTAATTATGCATAATTTGTAATACTAAATATCTTTTCGATCCATTTCAAATAAAATTTCGAGCAATTGATTGCCAACTCTAAAAAAATGCCAAGCAGCTGGTTCCTATCCAAATATGATATGTATTATGCATATTAATTAAAAATAATTGTGCAGATGATATTTGCTTCATCTCTTACAGCTATTTTGAATAAATAATGAAACTTCAGAAACTATCGTAAGTATCAACAAAAGAAAAGCTAAAAATTACCTTCAGTAAGCCACTGGTTATGGGAATTTTATCAGAAATACAAGCCCATTTTTGATTAATAACCATACTCTAGAAGAGGAGATGTAATCACCGATACTGGAGGCACAACTGCAGACATCTCAAGCCGAAGGCTACATAATCGTCTTGGTAGCTCACCAGGGCATAAAAGGTGTCCTCAACTTGACGTCATGTTAAAATAAACGTATTCAACTGCCATGTGAAGTCAACATTGCTAAACGTGTGTGAGTCCCGAAATGCAAACTCTAAAGGTATCCAGTCCCTGCAAGTGTTTGGAAACAGATGTCTTTGTTGAATACTTTTTTTGTCACAAACCTTTTGAAATAAAATCTTCTGGCTTGAAACCTGACACTCACCAATAGCTGGGGAAACACCACCCTTAACGGACCATCAGATATGACTAGTAACGAGTGACCAAATTTTTCCTTATATTACGAATGGTAAACTTATTTTACGCCCGCTTTAGCGAATGGTACAGAAAAACAAAACTTGGGTTTTGTTGCTTACTTCTTAGTAGGAGAGCATGCATGTTGGCTATTTTCAAGCATAAGTTGTGTTTGATGTTTTGAGAAAAAAGGATGAATGGGTGAATAGAAAATGAATATCATTCAGTGAAAAGATAAAAATTTTGTAGGATTATAAGAAAGGGTTAAATAAATATATACAAACAATGGAACAAAAAATGGAAAATCTCTTAAAAAAGGTGAATATCTAATAATGGGAAAAGATATTCCACTGTCATATATATTACAACAAGATAACGTTGAGTGCATGAGACGTGGTGTTCATCTATTAAGCAGGGTACTCTGTTCATCATTTCGTGCGAACTGCTGTCAAAAGTCCATATAAAAAAAATTCATGCGAAATAACTGCAAAATAATATGGCCGAAGTTGTACTCTGTTCATCTTGTGGAAACATACGAAATGTTTCTGGCAGCATTATTTTTTCATCCTCAACATGTTTCTGGCAACATATTTTTCAACTGCGAAATAATGTAAGCACCACTTATTTCGTGCGGAATTGCAAACAACAGCTGATCAGATATTTCTGGGTGTTGTGGTTTTAATTTTAAGTTTGCTGCCCAGAAGTAATTAAAATAATGGAAAATAATGTAAATATAATATAAAATGAAGGTGAGTGCTTTTTGCAGAACGTGTGTATTCAATGAGCTCCTCCACAGCAGCTGCGAGATGTATTAATTGATACATTGCAGTACAAACTCCTAAAATTACTTTGTTGTCCATTTGTTTGAATTTTTTTTTAATAAACACATTTCATTTGTTTTATAAGAAAAACAATGTTGTTCATTTCAAGGCAATAAAACCGATAAATTTGTTATAAATCGTGGTATTGTCCCCACTGATCAGTTGTCAAAATTTTCAAACGAAATAATCAATGTTGCTCAACATTTTTCGCAAATTCAAACAGAGTACTAAGCTTTAAGCGCAGTTTTTTGTGTAACTTTCTTTGTATTTTAGTTTATTTGATAAAATTTCAGGTAATATTTAATGTAGATGTTGTTTAAATTGAATGAGGATGCTATTGACTTTACCAACGTTGAGAATGAAGAAAACGAAAATAATGGTCCACCAGTAGAGCCAGAATTGCATACTATAAAACGTTTTGAAGACTGCATCTTATGGCGTGATTAATATAAATTTGATTGCTCAAAATTTTCTGACATATTAACAGTCATTTATACAGAATTTAAAAAAAACTGATGTGTATTAATTTACAAGTACGTTTGCTGATAATAAAATTAAAAATTTGAATTGAATGTTCGGTAAAGCGAATCTCCCAATTTATCGAATGCGTCTGACATTATATCATTTGTTATACCGGGCTTCGACTGTATTTAAAAACAAATTTTAAGAAAGCTGACTACAGCGAAAAAATAAGTCGCGGAAATATTAACTTTGTTGCCTTCTTGACTCTAGACATCAATCAGTTAACTATTAGATTAGATAAAAATAAACCAGTTGTATGGAAACCATCCATTTCAAATACTAATGATAAGATTTTAATCTAATTAAAAGTAAAGCATCATAAGCCCTGATTTTAAAATTTTTTGCTGATTTTATTTCTTTTATATTGGAAATTAAAATTTTAATTTTGCAAATTAAAATAATTAAAAATTTTCTTACGAATTATTTGAACTGTTGAGATTTATGTTGAAATAATTACATTACAAATAATTTGATCCTATCAAAAATATATTAATTAAAAAGAAACTAGTATTTTAAAATGAAAAAGGATATATTGAAAATGCCATGAATTCCTATACCATGCTTTAAGTCTGTCTAATGTAAAATTAGCCAGAATATGTGAATTCATTGAATATCTATTATTTTTATCAAGAAGTTTGGAAGAAAAAACAAGTCTGCTAGACATACATTCTAAAGAGATTTGCTTTTATTTTATGTAAATGGCTAAACAGTTGTGAAATTTTTTGAGAAAAAACATACTAATAATAAAAAGGAAACTATATTGAGTTATGTGAAAAATAATAGAGCCAACCCCCAAACCTCAATTTTAATACCAAAAAATTTACACGGATCATAATTTTCTTAAAACTTTTTTGATGTGTTTTATTAGGTATTATTATTATTATTATATAAAAAACATAAATTTAATATTTTAATTCTTTGCTTCGAAAATTAAAAAAAAATTTTTTTTTGTTATATACATTTATTTTCTTTATGAAAAAAAATAGCCATCTAATCAAACCTTAAAAAAATAAAGTCAACAAAATGTATAATAAAATAATTGCTTAGTACCTAGTACTTTGTAGAACTAGCATCATTTAGAGTCAACTAGCTTTTGAAAAGCCGTAACTGGAATGTTATTCCATGCAGTTTCAACCATTGTCCACAGCTCATCTTTATTTGTCGGATTCTTTCCCCTGAGACATCTTTTAACCTCGCCACGATGGGATTTCGGTCTGGTGCCCATCACAAAACCTTCACATGGTCGTCCCCGAACCATGCCTTTGCCAACTTCGATGAATGTTTAGGACCATTGTCTGGTTGGAATGTCCATTGAAGCGGCATTTGCTACTCAGCATAACGTAGCATGACTGCTCTTAAAATATTTGTATAAAATTTTGCATCCATTATGTCCTGTATGCGAAACAACTCCAACTCCATAATAAGAAAAGCATCCCCATACCATAAAGTTACCCCCTCCATACTTAACGGGTTTAATGGTATATTGAGGACTAAATTCTTTATTTTCGGGTCTCCGAACTTAAGAGAATTCCGATCCAAGTTAAATAAATTTACTTTGGTCTCCTCTAATCACAAAATATTACTCCATTTAGATACGGGTCAATTTATGTCCTCCTCTGCGAATTCAAGTCTTTGTTTAATGTTGCGCTTTGATAGAAAAGGCACTTTGCGGGCACTTCTTTATTATAAATCATATCAAGTTGGTATTGGCTTTTAATGGCGGATGACATCATAAAGGGGTCCCGTTTCACGTGGTGCAGTATTGTTTGTTTTAAAGTTTCAGATATTTTTGGTTTTTTCCTCTCGTTTCTTATTTATTTTACGTTTTACAGCATTTTCTACCATTTTCTTTGAACATCCAATAATTTCAGCTATTTTTCTTTGAGAATTACCTTTTTGATGAAGCTTTTTTATATTCGGCCCTCCACGTTACAGTGTTTTCCTCTGCCCATTGTGTTAGCTAATTTTTTTATATATTTTTAAAATAATAATAGAAATAAGATAGTCTGTATTTTTCTCACTTAAAAAAAATTTAAAGTTATTTTTACTTTAATATATTTCTTTCAAACTTTAACATCAATTAATAATAATAATTAATTTCACATTTGTTTTTCTCCTATTTACATGCAAACACTGATATATTTAGCAATGTTGCTTCAACTAGAGAAAAAATAACGACATTACAATATGAAAGAGGTTAACTAATAATGCATAAAAAACTCGTTCTAAAAATTTTTCGTACAAGGTTAAAAAAACACTAAATTTATAGAACATTAGGTGGCTCTATTATTTTTCACACCACGTACGTTAAAGTTTACAGCTTCAAATTATTTGCTGATAGTTATGAATTATGCATTATTTAATAATCTACTTTTAGAGAATTGAATTGAAAGCAAGACTGCGGAAAGTCCTCAAAGTACGCTTCTTTTTCAGCGATTTAGTCTCCTTTCGATGAGCAACTAAATTTTTTTGCCCCGCCATTTCTTTTCAATTTCCTCAATTATTTGTGAAGAAATGGCTGAAAATAATTGACCCCTGGCCTTTTCCCTTTCGCCTGTATTAAATTAGTCGTTATTATGCGGAATGCCTATTTTAATTTTTAATTATTAACAAGCAGCCACCCTACTATTCCAAATAAAATTGCGTGCATTAATATTCAAGATATAATTTTATGATTTCATATGTTCGTGTGCACTTCTGTCAATTACACTGTATAACGCTACTGATACTGTTAAACATTGTGCATAATTATAAATATATAAGTGTGAAAATGAAAATTATGTAGAGAGAAAAAAAGGTATGAAATAAATGCGAATATAAAGTGTTTGTTATAAATCACTAACATGCGGTAAATGAAAACATTAGACTTTAATGTAATTTTGCAGCACGCGACTTAATTTATACATGGCATCTACAAGTATAAACGTAAATATTTATGGAATTATAAATAGATTTATAAATTACAAAATGGATTTGTAAATACATTTTCTAGAACAAAAAGTTATATAAGTTGCTTTGATGTCAGGACTTGCAGATTTAAAATCTAAAAAACAGTTTTGAATTCTTTATGGAAAATAAGCTTTAAAACACATACTAACAGCTCTTTTGTCAAATGCATTATTACTATCATACAATAAATTCAATAATAGTTATAAAAATGATTTTACCATATGAATTAATATAAAGAGTATTTTATTTGAATTTTAGAAATGGTAATTTTTATTATCACAAATGCATAACAAATTTCTTATGACTGCTTCCAAAATAGTATTGTAAGTAAATTATATTTGTGGTCATAAGCAATAAAATCCTAAGTCGAAAAATATACTTTTGAGATAACTCAATTTTAATATTCGAAAAGCTTTTAAAAAAAATACAATTATGGTTTAGGAAAAAATATAAGTAAAAAAGCACAAATTACAGTGTAATATTTACACTAAAATTAATAATTGAACTTTAAATATTTAATGAGATATTTAATCAAATAAAATTTAATACTTTATTGCAAAATAGAAATCTTTTTTTAGATTTAGTAATTTATTGTTTTTGAGTTTATAAGGACTTAAACGATTATTGCAAATTAAAAGTGGCTGAGGAATGGGTAATATGTATATGTGTTCTCTCTTATTTGTGATAATTTCCCGGTGAAAAAAACCCATGACGTAATCGCTGATCTAAGCGATATTTAGTAGCCCTCAATGACGATACCTTTGCTTATTACCTCCCTTACACTTAGCATATACTTGTCATAGGCTGGTTAAATGGTGCGCACTCCGTTACAATAAAAGCGACAATGTAGCTTTTCAAGCGCGCGCTCTTGATTAAAAATTAAGCGACGATGCTATCTATCAACAATGAACTCTGGCGCTCTTGCACTCTCTCTATCACTAATTCTTTTCTGCTTAAAATGTAATTGAATCTGTCACCTATCAGAGCACATTATACTTGAAAAATAAGTGACGAAGTCATCAAGCACCGTTACAGTTACATTCACATTAAAAGCTAAGTTTAAAGGAAACTAAATGATACACCGATTAACGCCTGAAAATTAGAATGTAATGCATGTAAATTATAGTCCAAATTACTTTTGTAAGTTAAGGTCATGTTGTGGTACAGCATGCGAAATTTATTTAGTCGCATATTAAGAAGACATGAATTTTAGCAACGGCGAAATAATTTTTCGTGAGCAATCCAATTCTATATAGTGTTTTTAATCCACAAAAACCAGTTAACATTACAAATTTATTTGAAGAAGCATTTTTAAGTTACTAAAAGAAAACGCTTTTACGAAAAATTTTTCTTTAGAAAAAACATTCTTTAGAAAATAATATTTTTGAATTAATTTGATTTTATAAGGATCTCAAAACGAGGAATTCTGATGAAAACGTTTTTTTTTTGGAAATTGGAGTAAAATCAAAAACTTCCTATAGCCATAAGCTAAAAAACTCAAAATTGTTTTTTGTTTTCAATATAAACTCCAAACTGATCATTTTTATTTTAACTTTAAAAACAGGCTGTTAAAAAAAATAATATGTTTTTACGTTTTTTATTTTGCTAAAATTTCTACAACAAAAATTAAAATTGTTATTAAAATAAACATATATTTTCCTTTTAATTGTAATGTTTGATGTTAATTATTCTGTCCTTGCTGCTATTTAAATAAAAAAAGTCAAAAAATCATGTTGGAACTGATTATTAAACTTACAAAATATTAAAGGAAGTAGAAAAATAACTAAGGATACCTTGTTTCTTTTTTTATATTATG
Source organism: Gymnocheta viridis (assembly GCA_956483585.1). NCBI lineage: Eukaryota > Metazoa > Arthropoda > Insecta > Diptera > Tachinidae > Gymnocheta > Gymnocheta viridis. The sequence goes on along the minus strand of OY101441.1, from coordinate 61,464,398 downwards.
TTTAATGTTGGATTTTTATATGGAAGACCGGTTTTAATGCACACATTAACTTTATTAATCGTTTGTGAATATTTGTTTGGATTTTTGTCAATCGAAATAACTGCACTACTTAAAGGTAGGCTCACACGATTGCCGCAAACGCACTAATCAGACCCACTTTTTACTGTGCTGAATTGGTGCACAATAATAATGTTGTCCCAATTAAATATACTGTAGTCACATCATTGCCCCATTTTATAAAAATTTGATTGCCGCAGATTGCCGAAGAATGATTTTTCTGAAAATCAGCTGTTATGATAGTTTTTAGTTTGTTTTGTTTTACGTGCAAATTTATTTCTTTAGTATATTGATGTAATTCTGCCTCATTGCTTTTACCTGGCCTTTAAAATATAATTAATCCCTCACTGCTTGTTATAGTAAAATAAATACAATATACAAAATAAAAACTAAAGTATAAACAATATATTTTTTTCAAAGCGAACGAAATCAAGCATTTAATGGTTAACGCTTTAAATAAGTTTTAATTTATGGTACACAAAAAAATTGGCACACACGAAAAATTAAACTAATTAAATAAATTGTCGCGTATTGACTACTTTGATTGCCGCACGAGAACACTATAAATATTGATACATTTTTAGCATTTATATTGACGCATGTTGAATGTCAGCCCTTCACACAGGTGCCGCACCAGAGTTGCATTTTATTGCGGGAAATGAGCACAATATTTTTCTCGATTACCGTAGGTGACAATAAATTGTGAAATCACACGATTGGCGTATAAAATAAACTGATAATTGGTGCATTGCGGCAATCGTCTGATCCTTCCTTAACACTTTAGTACGAATATTTATGTTAACTATTTCTGGGATACATCTTATTTCATTTAAGCTTCAAATGAATTTACAAATTTTTTTCTGCGTCCTTAGAAATTCAATATTTATTCTATTGTTTGCCTTAAAAAATTTAACACTAACAAATTTTTAATCGTAAACCGTTTAGCTCTTTGAACCAATTCCTTTTCATGACAACTCCGTATTAAACTCATCGATTATCGTTTTTACTGCGAAGCTTTGAGTGGCTGTAGCTACACCTGAATCAGTTTTAATTAAATTGTAATTTCGTTCTACTTAATTGCTACTTTAGACGCCGTCTTACTGCCTCAGTCGACATTTAAATATCAGTTCAAATGTATGTTATAATGCGTTTAAAAATATTTTAATTTGACCTGGTCGATTGTAATGCTATTGCGTTTGGCCTAAATGTGTTGCAGCAAATTCTATATAAACCTTTTATTTTTTTAATATGACAGTTGTTAAGAGTAAGTTGAAATGTTAAATGTAAAAACTTAATTACAGGTGCTAATTTTATCACTGCAGCTATTTATGTTCGTTGTCTTGGCTTTCGTTTCCTGTTGCTTTGTCTACGCCATATTGTGCGTAAAAGTCAGTTGAAATTGATGGCCTTTATTCTGTTTTTGCGGTCTGTTGCAAAATGAACAGTCATTATCAAAATGGTTAACCATAAATATTTCCGCATTTTTACAATGTCGCCTGATGTTAAAGAGTGTGTAAAAATTCGTTCATTATTTTTCGATTATGTAGGTTAATATGGAAATTATGTAGGTACATTGTTGAAGAGGTAAAAGAATAGGATTTTACAAATTTTTAAAACACCAAAAACATCAGATTACACTTTTTTTATAATCGCCAATATACGATTTTTTTAATAAACTACACCCTGATTAAAACAACTATTCATTTATTCAGAGCTTGTTATAGCAATTATTAGTTTTCGTAGCAGCTGGGAAAAATATAATCTAAATGGGCTTTTTAAAAAGGCTAGAAAAAACTAAAGCTAAAAAACAGCAACAAATTTTTTATTCAGCGATTTATTTATTATTATTAAAAAATGCACAAAACATGTTAAACAAACATGCACTTCAAGAACATAAAAAAAACGAAAGAAATCCACATATTTTTAAATTCATATAAATTAATAAGTAACAGGTATTTCTTTTGAGTTAAAATCAGTATTGGACCAAAAATATAACAGAATATTTGTATGTAGTTATGAAACAATAATTATAGTATCATTATTTAAATATGTTAAATATATTCAGATGTATGAGAAAAAATAAAAGTTCTCAAATCATATAATAGCAATATTTTTTTGTCCGGAGATCCTAAAAATTAAGTGTTTTTGAAAAAAAAATAATTTTTTATATTTTAATATTTTGTTTACTATCAATTATTATGAAAAAAACCTAAAAACATTTTTAATTAAACTCAAAAAAATAAAACATTGATTCTTAAAAATACATAAAACAATAAAATCGCGAAATTAGTTTAGTTATTTTTTGGTCACAAAATATTGTTTACTGTCAAATCTCGGCATCTCTCGTCTTGATTCAAGTTTCGTCTGTATTAAACCTTCTCTTGATTTTTTTACGGTTTAGAGTCATTAGTGCTTCTGACAATATTTTCACAATTAATTCCACAACCTAAGTTTGAAATGGTAGCTGGGCGAAAATTAAATTGCCATATTCTTGTCAGTCAACTATCACATTTATTTCTTCAGTACTGATGTTCCGAAAAATTGGTGCAACGAAAAACTTTTGATTCCAATTTATAACTTCATGTTGTTTTCCAGTATGACGTGAGCTTCATGATTATTGAATTCGTCTGGCTGTCGGTTCTCTCACTCTTTTATTTTCATCCAGCAACATTGACAGAAGCAAGTTTTCTGGGTGATCAAAATAAGAGTTACGTTGAATTACGCGACCTATTAATAGCTTTAACTCTGCACGAAGGTATTGTGAGTTTGTTACCAGCTTCCAGAAAATTTTTAGATCCATTTTTGCATGTTCAATTTGTTTTTATTTCAAATCATACTGGAGCATAAACTTTTACACAATACTCTGTTAATACTTGTAGCTGATATGTCAGATTTGATGTAGGAATATATAAACGTAAAATTATATTTGCTTTTGTTAGATGTCAAGCATGGAGTATTATTCCTAGAGACCTGTTAGCTAAGCCATCGTGGCAGTGTCCACTTGTAACAGATATAGTTATTTCATACAAATATTTTTTATCAATTAATATTTATACGTAATTGTTGAACTGTTTTAAGGTATACTTATATTGAAATGAGATTTTTATGGCTTGTGTTCAAATCTGAATTTACCCATATCTTCTTAATTTAAGAAATTATTTTTGGATAAATTCATTATTTTATTAAGGGAGTACTTTTTATTTGTAACAATTAATTCATCAGACTAGCAGATCGGATCAGTACTCATTTCGAGGTCGCTACACCATCTCTTCAGCGTTCTTTGTTCGATTTGACCACTTTTGACGGTGGATACCAGTAACTAGGAATATCAACTATTTGCTTATTATAATCAATTTAAATTGATAGCTGTGACGTGGGCTGATCGCAATTTTAAAGCAATTTTATTTTTCAAGACGTCATTGTCAAGAAAACTTTTTCAAATTATGATTACTTTTATTCACACAAATTATTAATTTAATTGGTCTTAAATTACGGCAGAATGTTTTTAAAATAGAAAAGAAAAACTAAAGACGCCAGAATATTTTTAAAAATAAACCAACAAAAAATTCGTCATAAGAATTGTAATCAGATTTTTTTTTTTTGGTTGTAATTTACTGGAAAGAGAATTCGAACAGCAAATTCGCATATTTTTGCAAATTAAGAATGTATTAAAAAAAAATGGGAGTGTATTGATATCATGATTGAATAAACGGGTGGCATTGCTACGCCATATGATAATTTTTTGCTCTAACATTGATTGTTCAATCTTATGTAAGTTTTATTTATATAAGAGATGGGCACCGCTGACGTGATTAGCGTGAATCATGCACGAAATCGCATGACTACTTTTTTGTTTCAATCACGTGATCATGCGCGAAAGTAAGTACAAAGAAATTGAGCGTGGATAAGTAGATTTTTAGAGTGATTGTTTCGATATTTTTTGTTATATTGTTATTTTTTTCGTATAATTTTTTAATTAATATTTCTACGTAATTACTTAAATTGTTTTAGGTTTATGTTAAAAGGAAATGTTTGGCTCAAGTTAAAATCTGACTTTACTCATTTCTTTATTAGTTTTACAAATTTTTTTGATAAACTAAAATTATTTTTATTAATAAAGTATTATTGTAACAAGTTATTCATCAGACTAGCAGAACGGATCAGTAATAATATTTTTTATTTATTTTAGTTTTTTTTCGTGAATATTTCGTTAGCGTGAGTTTTAGCGATTTTTTCCACTCACGTGAGCGTGCATGAATGTTATCCAAAAATATAAGATCGTGCATGAGTAAAATTTATTAACGTATGCGTAAATGAGTGCTGAGTGAAATGTCACTCACAACCCGATCTCTACTTTATATTTACAAAATATACAAGTTGTTGTATGTATGTTAAATTTCAGTTTATTTATTTTTTTATTAAAATTTTAAACAAGTTCTTTTAAAATGGGACTATCTTTTATCTATATGGCTCTTTTATTGCGCGTTAGATCAGCACCAAGATATAATTCAATATCACCATATTTAGTTTAGTTTCAATTAAAACAACTTTCGCCGTTGTGTGCAGCGTTTCGATTTAATTTTTGTTTACAAAAATTTTTGACATTTGGTTAAACTTTACACAAACAAAAATTCCTTTTTTTCTGATGATATTGTAGTTGTAGCCCTAGAAATGCCATGATTAATATATCAAAGAACTATTTTACAAATTAATGTACAATTAAGAACAGAGTAACCAACACAGACGTGGCCAGACAACTGTAATCGAAACCGAAATAATAAATAATTAAAATATAAACTACACCGAAAATTAAAGGTTATAAAATTGGATGCTGCAATAAAAAAAAAGAAAAACAATTTTGGCGCCTTCATGTCTTCTGGTAGCGTTTTCCGTAGCAGGAGGTACAACAAACTCCAACAAATGTTGCTTACGAGTCTGCTTTTTTTGGAGTATAACGTTTCAAACCTAAGAAAAATGCAAATCGCATTATTTGCGTAAAAGTTTTGGGATTACAAAAATGAAAAGAATTTTTAGAAAATAAGAAAGAAATTGAATATACATACGTGTCTTAATATAAGTTTTATGTTTGTTAATTATTATACTTAATCTCTCTAAGTTCTCATCTGAAATTAGTAGCGTATCTGTCATTAGTTTCATTAATTTAAAACAAAAGGTGAAGATATAATTTTCAGAGCTTTGGATGTAAAAGAAAAAAAGATGAAAACTCATTGAGCTGTAAATACAGCAAAATGGTGTTTTCTTTTCAAAAAAATGCTAAATTTTTTTTATAAAATCACACATGCTATTTCATTTATAAAATATTAAAGAAAATTTAAGGAAAATCCATTTTTTAATATGTGTATTAATTAGGTCATCCATTATTTTTCGAAATCTCTACACATCTTTTCTTAAATGCAATCCCGCAAGTATTTTTAACGAATTAAATTACAGATTACAAATAACAAATAAAACCAAATAAAATTTACAAAATGAAACACATTTATCATTTATAAAGAGTCAATATTTTTTCCTCATTGCGAAAGTATTTAAATATTAGACTAATGTTTTATTATTAACTCTTATTATACGCTCATTGAACAAGTTTAAATAGATAAAATCTTATCACACTTATCTGATAATTGTAGTTATACCAGCTTATGAAACCATGGAATCTATAACTAATTTACAATACCCATTCTTGCAATAGGAACAATAAACAAAGTAATGCTCATAATTATACTGACATTTTGTTTGTATTGTGTACTCGCAAGTTAACCCTCTAAGCAGATCTCTTACCTCATTACACATTTCCTTATGTAATTTAACGCTGTATTGTTTGTGGTTGTGGTTGTGAATGTTAAAATAATTGTTTCATGTGTTGTTGATTTCATGCGATTTAGAAATCCCTTAGTGTTATCGTTACAATGATTTCGGTGCTTTGTTCACTGGAGATTTCCTAATTCGATGTTGGACTAGAAAATACAATTAATACTAAATACAAATTATTGAGGCGTTAAGAAATGTTTTATGATGTTTTCGTATATCTGTTCTTTAGAATAGCACAAAGTTGTTGGGTTCAAAAGAGTCTTAATTTTCATTTTATTTATTAGGCAAAACGAACAAATGTAGCTTGTTAGAGTAATAACTATGATATAAACCAAGTTAATATAAACCAAATTGATTTTTTTGTCTTGTGGATAATTAGGCAAGTCACAGATTAACAAAGTTTATCGCTTTGTCTGTGTTTCAATCATTTGTCAAACGCTTTCGTTCGTGGATCTCTAAATGAAAAGGTAACCGATTTGTATCCCATTGACAGTTTGATTTATTTCTTTATTTACTTATTTATTTCCTTACTTAGGGGTTACACGATCAAGTTTCAATACACTCACACTTTTTTTTCTAATACATTCCAAGACGTTTTTAACCAGGTGATAGCATTACAGCAGCTGACTATTCGTTGCGAATGTTAAAATACATACAAAATACTTTTATTTTTTTCTGTATCTGTTTTCTACGTTTTATGGATTAGGTTTTTTACATACGAAATGAAACTACACAAACCAAAATGCCTGTTGTTCCTGTATTGATGTAATTGTTTTCCTAATGCTGTCACCTAGTTAAATACACCTTGATACTTTCAAACTTTTAAAGCTTGCTTTTGAAATTCTCTCTTCATCGGGTGTCTAAAATGAATGTCAAGAAAATATTTTTTGGTTTGTTTTTTACAAATATTCTGCCGCAATTTTAAACTATTAATTAAAATAATGCAAGGTGTATTTAACTAGGTGACAGCATTAGGAAAACAATTACAACAACAGGCATTTTTGCTTATGTAGTTTCATTGCGTATATCAAAAACCTAACCCATAAAACAAAGAAAACAGATACAGAAAAAAAGTAAAAAAGACAAAAGTATTTTGTATGTATTTTGACATTCGCAACGAATAGTCAGCTGATGTAATGCTGTCATTTGGTTAAATACGCCTTGAAATTAAGAAATAAAATATGCCTTTGGGTAAAAATAATAAGTGTAATGATGTTGTGCGATGTATAGAGCAACCATTTGAAACTGTTCTCTTGACGATGACGTCTTGAAAAATAAAATTTCTTTAAAATTGTGTGCAGCCTACGTCACAGCTATCAATTTAAATGAATTTTGATAAGCAGTATTTGTGAAAAACTTGAAAGAAAAACTTGAACGTGTTGCTGCAGGGTTACTAAAAACATTAACAAACAAACAAATAAATAAATAGTAAATAAATATTTTTTGCTATAAATGGCATGCAGGCCGTTAATGAAACATTTCCCGTTGTGTCATTTTTTAACGAGCGTTAGTTTTCCAGCATCAAAAATAGCTTGAAGTTGCCATTGTGATCTGCTTCACCATTCATACTTATCAATTTACATATTTAACCTTAAAGGAAAAATGCAATAATATTCTCTTTTCAAGAGGATACTCTGCATGACTCTTAAATTATCTTTTAAAAAAAGATGAATTTCATGTTAATGAATTTTGAACATTTCAATTAATATTAAGCCCGTGAGACACATAAGTGTTTTAGAGTGCTTACTTTGAAATGAGTAGTACAGTACATTTACCTTTTATGCTTCATTTAACTTAAAGAATCTTAACAATTGTTTTTTTTAAGATTTGTATTTTCTATATTGAAACTCACAACACTGACGTAAGAGCTCAATGCTGTTGTTTTACAAGTAAGTAGCACAGTTTCATACTTTTAAAACATAAAAAACACTAGAATCAAATAAAGCACGCATTTTCAGTAAAAATTTCTAAATTAACATTTTTTAATTGTTGTTTTTCATTTGTTTTACTGAACTTATATGCTAGATATAAATATGACATATGATGTAGACAAAACTTCTATCTATATGGATGGAATTACTCTAGTTAAAAAAGTTTTTTTTTATTTACCTGCGCTATATTATCATTATTTGTTAAAAAAAATTTATATATATATATCTAACTAAAGTAATTTTTAAATACATTAATCACAAAAATTATATTAAAAAAGTTAACATGGGCATATAAAAAACAAATGGTCAAAGACTAAAGTACAGTAACTAACATATTGTTACAAAACTCAAATGTAGATTTAAATTTAACGGACACAAAAATACAGCGATGATTAAGAACAGTTTAATCAACCGTGTGTACAAATTTGGGAGCACTCAAATTCAAACTAACGGAAACAGAACATTCAAGAAAGTTCTAGAAACAGCAACGAGAATCAACAAGATTGTTCGAGAAAACTGTATGAAAATTCTTAATAGCAATTGTAAACAAAAACTAACGCCATCGATTGATTACGGTATAAATTTACATAAAATTGGTCTACATTATAAATTCGCTATTGGCATCTACATGCCATCTGTAACATAAATACATTCTCATACCACAAGCAAGCTTGTTGTCATAGTGAGGATTTTCCTACTACTCGTACGTTCGCAAACATTAAAAGTCAACAGGTATAGAAACCGATACTGCAAGAAACAAAAAAGTCAGTATTGTCTAAGCTACGGCATGGGGAATTTCGTGCATTTATTAAATAGATCAGTTGTGAAAATGCTTTTAAAGTGCCAACGTTGATAATCAATTTACTTCGTATATTTCATTAAAATGGTATTAAATAAAACATCATTAAGTTACAAATCAATTTCGGTTGTTTTTATTTTTAACAAATTAAAAGAACTCAAACAAGTAAACCTTATGGAAAAGTTCGAAACGTAATATAAAAACATAAGCATAAAAATACATATCCATATATGTGTTATTACTTAAAGAAATATGGTGCTGGAGCCATTGACGAAAAACTGTAGTTTTTAGTTAGAAAATTATGTGAAATTTCAAGAAGATGGGGACATATGACAATGATTTCGACGTTTTTGATTACTACAACTTTTTTGTGTGTTAAGTATTAAATAATATAATATAAATATTGTAAATCTGTATACATATAAAAATTAATCTTTGTTTGATAATTTGTTTGTTTGTTACTTACTACGAGACCGATCTTTTTAAACTTTTGATTCTGTTTTACTCACGACTGGGAAATTTAAATAGATTTATTTATTTCATTTTATAATGCGGTGAAATTCAAAGCAATTTTTAATTTCCTTATGTCTGCACATCTGGGTTGGCTCTTAGAATAAAAAGAGGTTTCAAACTAACAATTGATTAAATTCGATGGGAGAGACGGATATCGTCCATACATAAGAATTATTAACATCTCTGCATTTGCACAACAATGGAGTAACGAAGCACACCGAGTGTGGATAGTTAATAAGTAATTCTGAAAAAATTTAAAAAATTTACAAAAAAATTGTGGGGTGGTGGGTGATAGAGATCAGGGTTGTTTGTAAAAACAGCCAAAAATCTGCCACTAGATTATTTTATTACACCTGAAACTATCAAAAAACTCCATCTTTCAATTAAAAAAAAACTCGTTAAATAATTTTGGCCAGCTGTTTGGCTCAAATACTGCTCTGTGCATCGCTTTAAAATAAGACTTGGAACTTCGTCACGACTGCGATTTAAGGAAATCTTAAGTATTTTTTTTAAGTTAAACAAAATATCGCTTCCATTGAGTTTGAGCAAGCGCGTATGAAGACACATTTCTGTCATCGTAATAAGTACATGTGAAAAAATCATCAAACGTATCACAAATGACAGCAACGTTGATGGATTCTTGATTATGAAGTTTCATATTTGACGGATACCCATTGGATTTTCTTTTCGAGTTAATAAATAAATAGCAAGATTTTGGATCACTAACAATGTTGTTTTTCACTTTGATTAAGTAATCTTTGTATAAAGTATGGCTACTGAATTTAATAAATAGTTGTATAATGGTTGAACAACTAACTAACCACATATTTTTAATTCTATTTGAAACTATCAAAAAAATTCTTTTTTTTTTAATTCGTGAGAATAATTTAGTTTTCTCTTTAATTTTTATTTATAAAAAAAAAAATACTACATACGAGTACTTCGTAAAACAAACTGCATTTTTACTTTTATTTTGATTTTTAATTGCTAAAAATTGTTCACAGGTTCTGAGAAATTGTATAATTTTTTTTTCGTATACATATTTTGACTTCATAAACTCATGTACATTTCTAAATTAAAGATTAGTACAAATATTTAAAATGCATATTTTCACACAAGGGTTAATTACATAAAACATTTAAATAGAAAATTCATAATAGTTATCAATAAAATCTAAACGGGTTTGAGATTACGCAACGGTTGAGTTTTCTTTCGAAAAATACTCCTTTTTTCTGCTTTCATTTTTGAAAAAACAAAATTTTTAAAAAAGTTTTTTAGGTAATCGACTAAATTTTAATTATATTTTTAACTTTTTCAATAAAATGAAAAAAGTCAATGAAAAACTTACCTGATTGTACATGTGTATGTATATACAGGTACGTCCTACATAACACGTGAATTACGTTACAGAATTGATATTGTACGGATCTAAGAACTGTTACAAAAAAGGGTTTTGCGGTTAAAAATAGTTGACATAAAGATAGATAAAATGGGACATGCACCGATACAGTCCGTAGATTTTTTCTCATTTAGTGCAAACAAACTGCCGGAATGAATTGTCTATTAGATTTTTTTTGATTTGTGTAACGAAATTGTTTTGCATCTCAGCTACTCATATATAAAAGGTTCAACTTTTTCTTTAATACATATTAAAACAGCGTGTGTTTTTCACATTTTAATTTATACGTACATTATGCATAAAAACCGTGTTATGCGGCGCCGGTTACAATTCTCAAAGCATAAGAGAGTGAATCCGTGTTGGAGAATTGAAGTCCTATATGAAAATGATTTGCCATTCTTTAACCGCGTTAGAGCTAATTCGCGTTTATAAGTACCACGTAGTATCGGGGTTTCCTGTATATAAAACATTGGCCAAAAATGTCGTTAAAGTTTTTCCCATGATTATTAGCATTTACGACTGTGGCCATCACCTGTAGATAAACTGCACATCTTTGCAAACAATATTTTGAAAGTTCCAAACAAATTTGGCTTGTTGCTCTAAAGTTATATAGTTAATACTACCGTTTAGTGCATTGATTAATAAAGAAGATGCAATTGATGCACGCTCACGCTGGGATTAATGAACGTTAAAATATTTACAGCAATTTGAGTAAGAAGAAAGTCATGAGCATATAAAGAAGTAGCACAAAAAATCACTGTTTATTCGAAGTCATCTATTTTTTATTGTTCTTTTCAGCTGGCGAAAATATTGACTTTTAACTTATTAAATCATGGCACGATTTTTTTCAAATTAAACACAAACAAGAAAGTGTATAAATAAAGTAGAAAAAATAGAATGCTTTTAGCGGTAAAATGTTTATGAGTTTGGAAGGAGGCCACATTTTTAGCGATCAAGTTTGTGTTGTTGATTGTAATTAGAAATATAATTTTTGTCACGTACAGCAATAAATTTATATGGATTGATTGCTAAATGATTGCAATGTTTTTATGTAAGGCAATCAGTCACTTGGTCAATATGTCATAGCTAATGCTGATTGAATTTAACACAAAGAAATCAGAAAGTCCTTTTAAGAGATGACAAAATAATTAATTCTTAATAATTTTGGGTTAATAAAAAAAGACATTTATTTATTATTAACATGAGGTCCTTTTTCTTGGAAATATAAAAGTTTCGTAACTTTAGTAAGAAGTTTTGACATCGAAAAATATGAAACAAAAAAATTTATTTGTTGCCTGATTTGTGAGTAAAAGGTGTATCTGCATTTCTGTGTCAAAATGATTTTATTAATCATGTAGGAAACAGTGAGGAAACAGTGCTTCGTTTCCAAAAAAAAGCACGATCCAAGAATTATAACGTTATGTTCTCATTTTTAGACTGACTTATTTCAGAAAACAAAAAAATTTTTAAAATAGCGGAGTAAGTATATGCTCCGAAAAATTCTTAACAAATTTTTGTATAAGATTGCGAATTGGCTTTTAATTTTGTTTTGTTAAATGTAGCAAATACGCTGATAGCAATAGTGAATCGTTTTTATTAAAACTGGGGTAATAGTGCAACAATTTATTATATTATGAAATGATTTGAGAGGTAAATTTGCCTTTGTTTTCTATATATTACAAAAATAATATTTTTATTACTGTTGGCAATAGTAGTTGACGATGGTTTGAAGAGACTAACAACACCGGTTTAGCTGGTGATATATGTATATTTATATATTTATTTTTAACCTAATGTTTTAATTCCTTAAAATAAGAGTTGTTTGTTAGAAATTTATATTAAATATTTAATTACACATTTGATACATATTTTTTTGGTTTCAAACCACCTGCTTTTCAATGTTACAACGTTTGGGTCTTTCGACTGCTCAGCTACTATTAAAATTATTTCTTCTTACAAGTTACAAAATGGTTGAAAATGTATACGTAGATTTATATGTTATAATATAATAATAGTATGCAATAAATTATCGATAATTATCAGAGATGCATTTTTATGTAGACAATTACAGTGGCAGCAACATTTTTTTTTCTTCAATTGCTATCAAAATAAGATCTAAATCTTATAATTTACAGTGATAGTAAGTTACGAGTACATGACAATTAAACACATTAAGCATCATTATATTAAAGTATACATTTAGATTGATACAAATAAATTAATTAATTAATGTCTATGTAAATAAATATTAAAGATTTTTAGAATAAAGTAATCAGTTCTCAGAATTGGTTTTGAAAACGAAAAAAAAATACTTTGGTTTCATGGGTTCCAATATTATCGGTTTTATTTTCGAACTAGTATTAGTGTCGGTTTAATGTGTCAGAGGAACCAATGTTAACGGCTTTTCTATTGAAAACAAACCAAGCAGCCAACATATGGCGGATTTAATTTGTGAGCCCTTCTGTTTGTGTTGCAATCGGATATTTTATAATTTTTACAACTACTTCAGGATAATAATTTAATGTGCTCATTAAGCAGTGAAACCTATTGTTCGTTCCACAATATTACGAGCCGACGAATAAGCCGAATTGAATTTATACTCTTTTGAATTGTAGCGTGGTCACAAATCTAAATATATGTACATAAATGCACAAAAATTAGTTTAAAAAAGTTGGTAAGGACGTAAATAATGTAAAACCGAGTGTGTACTATACTTAAAATCATGTCATTTATACTGAAATATCCTTTTCGATAAAAGTATACGTGGTATTTAAAGCTGAGTTTTATAATCTTGACGTGCTTGCCGTCGATTCAACCACTTATTGAAGGAATTTTGTATTTATTGTAAAAATACTCCCTTGATCTGTGCTCTTCGATGGAGTCCATATCATGTTGCACCCACTGATATGCAACTTGAAAACATCATCTAATATGGTTTCGTCATTTCAAAATATCCTTTGTACGACCCTTCAGCTAAAAATCACAACGAATCTGCAAGCTGCAGCTATGGTGGGATTTTAAAACGAAAAAGGTGATTTTTTACTATGGCTAGGACCACACGGAAATCGTCTTTGTCTAGTTGGTAATTTGCTATGAACCTGTAAAGCAGCTTTAAATATGAATACGCATTGTGAAACCTGTAAGTACGCTGTATTCGGCATATCAAATGGATTGCTGCAATCGCGTAATATTTTTCTTTTCAGCTTTTCTGTGCGCTTTTCCTCTAATAGCAAATATGCAACAAGAGCAGTACACATTTTACTTAATATTTTTTTTTATTTTAATAAAAGCTTTGAAATTTTTAATATTTTCAATAAACACTTTATATTTTATATAAATAAAATACAATTAAAATTGTAAACAATTATACAAATGTAAACAACATCTGATACGAATATCGGTTTTATTTGCATTCAAAGATAGCAAAACCGACTTGGTTTCATGACAACAAATAAAACCAATATTGGTTTGCAAAGCCCTGAATAATTCCTTTTCAAAAGACGATGTGTTGCTTAGTGTTTGAAAATGTGACGGTAATCTGTTCCAAAGACTAAGTGTAAAGTTAAAAAAATTGTCTCAAAGCGACAAGATATTTATATTTTTGAGAAATCAAATTTTTACCGCATGGAGATTCTTTTGAACATATATTCACGCTCTTGTACGTATATTATTTTTTGCATCATAAGGAGGCTTTTGAATTTAAGTAAGGTATTAGAATTCATACCATATAGTTGAAATAATACAAATTTGATGAGACCATTAGAGTTCAGTATTGAACGTAATTCTTAGATTTTAAGAAGATAAAACAAAGTCGATTTTATTGTTGTTAATTAATAATAATAGAGAGTTGTTATTAAGTTTTTTCTTATTATTCCTGGATATGAAAATGCATTTTGGTTTTTACGGTTTTATGTATAAACCGTTTATGGACGCCCAGTGATGGATGAACTCTATTAAAATCATTAATTATGTAATCAGTACAGGAATTAACATTATCTGTTTTGGTGCTTATGTATATTGCATATCGTCAGCATACATTTGTACTCCAAAATGATCTTATATACAGAAAAAAAGCAAAAGGACCCGAAATAGAGCCTTGTGGAACCCTTCTGTCAACTTTTTCAGACCATTGAAGAAAACGGCTTGCTTCTGATTTAGGAGAAATGATAGAATGAGTTTGCCAGCTGAAGGAGAAATATTAAAAAACTCTCGGAGCATTGCTAGGAGTGTAGAATATTCAACAGTATCAAAAGCTTTACTGCGATCTAGCAGTACAAGTACAGACAATATTTCATTGTCCAGTTTAGATCTAAGTTCTTCCACCACATCGATTAGAACAGTGGTACAACTCCTTCCCTGTCTAAATCTGGATTGATGATCAGTGAGAAATTTATGTTTACTCATATATTCAAAAAGTAGTGAGCTTCGTGATATTTTCCAAAATTTTAGACAGAAATAGAACTATGTTATTTTTGAGAATAATCTTCGCTTTGTTCCACACGTAAAAAATGGCAGGAGTTTATGAATAACAATCTTGAAAAATCTAGAATTTATGCCATCTGGACCCTCAGTATTTGATTTTGTGCCAAATAAGATCCTTTGAGCTGCAACTTGATCCACCATACATCTGAAACTAAAACTATATTCAAATGGCACAATGTTAAGTTTGACATACTCATTTACAGTTTGTCTTATAATTGGAACATTGACATATTTGTGGTTTAATTTATTTGCGCATACAGTAGAAATTGAAGTGCAGTTTTTACTATTTTCAATATTTTTTTCGCGAATATTATCCCATTTTTTGCTATCTAAAGCCGATAATGATTTTTGTTCGTAATACTTAGACTTTGCAGTACTTATGGCTATCACAACATCTATCCAAACGGATTGATACATCGTATGTAGCTCTGAGACTTTGAATTTTTTTCACCTACTATAAGCTAAGTCCCGACTGCGAATTAAACGTTTTATATATGAATTAAATCAGTGTGGCTGTTTTTTTTAGTTTTAGTTTTAACTTGGAAAAAAGCATTATACAAAGCAATCATATTATTTTGAAAGAACCCGTTTTGACCATTTACATCTTCGATATCATCGATGAGATGCCATCTGATACAATCAATGGGATGAAATAAAATATTATAGTTTATGTTCTTATAATCACGGTAGGTATAACAATAATCCCCAGTTTGGGTAAGGGCATAAGGTCATGCCTTGAAAAGACTGCAGCAGATACTTGGTCATATAACAATATTTTCTATTTAATGTTAACGAAAAAGACGTCAATCAAGCTATTCACACCATTTGGGTAATGGGTACAATAGCCGTCTTGCTCTAATCAAACTTCCAACTCTTAAAAGCCGAAGGACTATGTTGAATGTGTCTGTCGTTTATATTAAATTTAATTAATGGTGATATATGCTCTAATTTCTCCTCAATAGCATTTCGTTTGATATTCCTCATCGTCCATTTCGACACTTTGAATTGCTAGCAATTAAATTGCTTAGATCAGATTACGCAAACGCTGATCTATTTACAAGGACGTGCAGTCAATTAATATATTTTATAAAATTATAGATATTTCTCTAAATGTAAATGTTATTAAACTTAAAATTATCGTCCTGTTAAATAATCAATAATTTTGTATTTTATTTGTATTTACTATATGTTATTACATTGTGTAACTCTTTCTAAGGATATTATATCCATAGACAAAATAAATAAAATATATAAAATAAATAAAAAAAACTACTGTACTGTTGGTCCTGAAATTTAACGGGTTTTTTTAGATACATATTACAGAATAATATCACTCATACGTATCGTGCACACAAAAGACTTTTCAAAAAGCTGGACTCTAAACAAATTAACATCATAAAAGTATTCTGAAAAGGGTATTATTTTAATAATAATAGTTAAGCAGGATTCGAATTTGAAGAAAATAACAAGTAAAAAAATAAAAATGTAACTTTTTTACATTTATTCCACCCCAGTGTTCGTTCTGCTTCTGAAAACACACTACGAAAAAGCGTTGATTTAAAAATACATTTTCCACGATTGCTACTCAGGTTATGCGAGTTTTATTTTTTCATAATTCTTACACAGGACTCTAGCGTTAATACATTTTTGGAAATAGAAAAAAAATTAAAGTTTGTTTTTATTTTATGACCAATTTTTCTTGTGTTCTTAGTTTTTGTTATTGGGGCAGTTTTTTTTTAATAAGATGTAATGAACAAAACAATTTATTTCATCTTTGTTTTCAACATTACGATTTATCAGCATCATTTTATCATAAAAACTATTATAAAAATATAGACAGCATGACACATTTGAATGTATAATTTAAATAATAATAATAATATTCGAAAAATACCACAGTCAAATTTAAAGTCATATGTTCAGGTTATTGCATTAGAATATTGAAGTTTTATATATTTATTGATTTCATGATACGTTATTCTTTGCGTAATCTCTCTAGTGTATATCTTTTGTATTCGTTGTTTTCTCTGCCTAGTATTTTCTACACTCTACAATTTATTATGTGTCTTTTGCTTGTTGAGCTTAAGCTGTTGTCTCTAGTTGATGTCGGCTTCGTGTTCCGAAAAGAAGTTTATGTACACATTTTTTCCCTTTTTACCTCAAAGTTTGCTCTGCTTATGAAAAACTATCAGGAAGGAGGAACAAAATTTAGAGCATTATAAAACATCCACATCATTATCAACGAAGTACTATGCGCAATATTTTTCTACAAATCTCTGTATTTTCATAAGCCAAAAATTATTTATTAAATGTGTGTTTTGCAGCTTTTTATTTTCACTTGTGGTCAACATTTTATTAAGAAAGGATAAGTTTTTTACCATCGACACATAAATTAAAATATTTTTTTTACTCATAAGAATGACACTTAAAATTATCAATTATTTTTTTTGGTTCAGAAAAAGCAAAGCAAATAGCTTTCAAGTGCATTTAGAGTAACGAAACTATGAACAATTCTATAAAGGCTATAATAAAAATTAGTTTAAATATTTTTATGTAAGTTTTGCATTTTCTTAAAAATTTATTTAGCTTAAAATGTTTAAATATTAAGAAATAATCATTTATTTTTTAGAAGTTTTTATAGAAATATTCGGGGCTTTATATTTTTCAAAAACATGGTAAGAGTTTACTGATGAGCCATCTTCTATTCCTCATTAAGGACATTCGATAAAAAAACAAGGCAACAAGGCACTTCTAGTTTTATTTTTGTCTAAAAAAGCTTTGAAATTTTATTAATTTTTTCTCTTATGTAAAAGTATATGTTGTTAGTCTCATTGTTGTTAGAAATTTTAATTATTTTTTTTTCTATTGAAAAAATAAAATACTGCCATCGGCTTTAGTGCCTTTCAAATGCTAGAATTTTGCTTCTGCTTTTATTTAAAAATTTTAATTTTCTATTCCATCTTTTATTTTCTTTATTTTCATACCTTTGTTAACGTTTCAGTCAGTTTGCATTTATTGCTGTAGCAGCATCTGTTGGAAATTTTCTAGAATGTTGGTGCAATTAAAATCATGTATTGCTGCTTTTGGAATTTTCATTGTTTTACAAAAGAAAGGAAATGAAATGAAAAGAAAAACAACGTGTTTCGCTGGAAAGCTATTCGAGCGAAAAATGAATTTCGGTTTTGCGGTACATATACTTATATTGTACATGTTTGATACACTAAAATATAAAAATACACAAATAGAGCGGGAAGAAAAGCAAAAGAATAATTGATTATACCCTTGCAGGTAGAAATTCTTATATTACTCGAAAGTGGGTCAGACAATAAATGAGCTGGGTTATCCATCAATGTGGCTTTGGTGTCAATTTCTTTAACTTGGCAGACAAAGAATGCTAGCAAAATTTAAAAATGTTTATAATCATAAGAACAAAATAGTCCTTAAATGCTTAATATTTTGAAAAAATAACGAATAAAATATTTGGTGAATACTAAGATCTGTTGCTCTTAATACCAGAGTAAACTAAATCAAGTAAATAGTTAAAACTAAAAGTTGTATTTTTAAAAGTGTTATTTAGCTCAAGTTGTTTTCTGTCTTTAAGAGTTCTTTTTTTGCTGTGGCGTTTTATTTTTTAAAAAAATCTAAAAAAAATCAAAATATCGAAAAAATTACTATTCAAAGTTTTCTTGGTACAAAAATTTTGCCGCGTAAGTGATGATATAATAATTTCTAATAAAAACACTACTTCAAAAAATCATTACATTGCAAATTACAATAAAAAGGGCAAAAAATGTTACACTTTTTTTTAGAAAAGAAAACGCGTTTAGAAAATTGTTGATAACTTCAAATTATTTTTTGTTAAAAAGTTATATTGAACGCTTTTTAATCACCGTACTAGGATATTGGAGCCGTTTTGATTTCCAGGTCTCTACACTATCTGAGAGTGTACTATTCATTATCATTATAATTGAACACATTGTAAGCAGTAAAATTAGTCAAAACCATAACATTTTTTTAACTGATAATTCAAATAAGTAATAAATAAATACAATAGGCATCACTTTGCGGCCACATATAATAAGAGAAGCATTTGGTCGGTCTTAACAACTTATTTATATATTTCGTTGTTTATTGTTTTTCTTACACCTTAAGTTATTATGTTTGTTGAAATTTGAAAAATATGTTATTAATTGTAAATATTGTTGACTTGGAAAGAAGAAAAACAAATGTAAGATTTTCTTTTATAATTTTGTTTACATCTTCGTATATAAATTTTAACTTAATTTTCGGTTAATAAACGGTTTAGCAAGAAATCTTCTTTCATTTTTTGATTTTCAATGCCACATATTTATATCGGACCGAAATTGGAATACAACTCTCATGTATTGGCGGTTGCTTCAAAGTTTGTTTTTACAATCAGGAGAGGGCGAAAAAGCTCATCATTATTAGTAGGATAGTCAACTCTTATAATTCACTGGAGAATCAGTGAAATGAAGAGTGTGTTCAAATGTTTTAGCATTACTGCAATAGAATCTGCTCTAATGAAATCTGGGAACTTTATCCAGATTTCTTAATTTTTTAGCGTACCACGTGTTTTTCTTAAGAGCCCACCCATTTATGGTGGATTGACTAGTGCGTCGTACTATAAACTACACAGAATATTAATTTATTAATCGCTCAGTTCGAAAGTGGTCTTCAGACTCCGCATAAAATTTTCCCAGCGTTGGAATATTAAAATCGAATCTTCACAAACACCACTTCATCTTTCTTCTTTCCAACAACCTATTCCTTCCAGCGAAATGCATTATATAAGTTGAGTTCAAACATGTTGCTTATGTTATCTTTTATACTGAATAATTCAATTCGGTAGTGCACTTTAAAATTTAAAACTCGATTCTTAAAATATTTCAAGAGGTTCATTATGCATGAATTTTTATTTTGATCCGATTTGGCATTACAATAAAATTACGATTTTTTATTAAATTTATCAGCATCTAGAAAATTATAATTACTATTAAGTAAATTTGTTATTCGAGATAATCTCGCAATTTAATTATGTTGCCATGATTTAGTAATTTTCGGCAATTTAATAAGATTATGTAATATAAATATAAATAAAAATATAAAATCTATTAAATACATATAAATTTTTATTTATTTTAGATATCTCAGATATCGTCAGCTGACATCTAAAACCAAGTATACAAATATGTTATATGTTGAAAAATAAATACAATTTGGGTAATCAAATGTTGCAGATTTACTAAATAGAGAACGATTTAATTTGTTGATATTACAAAGAGTTACGTTAGCTACGTGCTTTTAAACTCATATTTTCTTCAACAAAAACTCGTTTCTACAATGAAAATAGTTTAAGATCCAGAACTATTTAATTAGTTTGGCTTAAGTTCGTATCATACCCTTCATCAAAAAATTTGGAAAGGTGATATATAGGTTTGTCATTCCGTATGTATTTTCTTCATTATTCATTTAAGACCCCATAAAGTATATATATTCTGGATCCTTATAGATAGAGAAGTCGAATGAGCGTTGTCCATCTGTCCGTCTGTCCGTCTGCTACATTTTGGTGTATTTAGAATTAAGGCCAAAACACAACATAGAGACATAAATTTTATACCATTCTCTTGGAATTTTCCATAGAATTGTTCGGTTTGAAAATAACAAAACTCGGTTTAATAATTAATAAGATATAGCCAAAAGACTTTTTTGTTATATTTCCTATTCTGTTGTTTTTTTATGGCCCCGACTGTCCTACGGTAAATTTTATGACACAGATCTCATGTATGGAGTTCTACGAAGGCTTAGACTGAAAATAATTGAAGTCGGTCCATTAACGACTAAAATATGAGAAAAAAAAGGTATTCGAAATAATTTTACTTATAAATTTTTTTTTTAAAAGTTGCGTCGGGAATCAATCCAACAACCTACTGGTTGGTAGTCACAACCGCTTGTTGTATTTTTCACGGTAGTTTACGCGTTTAAGAACATAATATATCTTATTTATTATAAAATACTAAAACTTCAAATTCTTGATGGAAATTGGTGTGGTTGCTGTAAATTGGGCCTTTTTGTCACACATATATTACACACATACTGAAATGCGTTCATGGGTACATGTACACATTGTGTGTATGTATGTGTAAACTAAACAATCGAAAAGCAATGATTTGTTGTTTTGTTTTTGTTTGTTTCTTTAAACTCATTTTTGAACGTTTATTAGTATAATATTATGCATGCATATTACAGTACTTTTATCGCTTACATTTTGTTTTCGTATATAAATAACCATAATTATTTTTATATTATTTATATTAAAGAAATGTAATGGATCGATCGTCAAGACACTATGTACGAGTAAATATACAAAAACAATGAAATTGAATTTTAGTTTTGTTTTAAAAATGTATTAATTTTTCATTTTTTATGACTAATTGTGATTTCAGAAGAAAGGCAAACTTGATGCTTATATCGTGTTTTTTTTTCTATACTCAGGTGCAGAGCGTACCTGCAGTATATTAGAACCCGGTATTATTATATTAGTACAATGTGATAAAAAATCTTTTGACATTTAAAATGTTGTTTGGATACTTAGTAACACATAACAAAGCAGGAAAATATCTCCCCGTCTAGAATTTGATAACAAATTTGTCTTTCAGTCTGTAACATCAGTGAGTTAATCTTCAAAAGCACTTCAATTAATTGTCTTTTCTATAAAATAAAAACAAAGTTTGATGTAAAAATTTTATTTGATATCAAGCTCCAAAATGTAATTAGCAAAGAAACTAAAATATTTAAAACCCCGCGAAAATAGCGTATATTCCAAAAATTGCAACTGCAATATTGGAAATTATTCCCAAAATTTATTTTAAAAAAATCATATAATTGGCAATCGGCAGCCAAAAATCTTGAAAAAATCTCTAAAATGCCAAAAATTCTTAAAAATATGCGAACATCAGGAAAATTGTATAATTTAATATTGATTAAAAAACATCAAAATTATAGAGTAAAAAAACTTAAAAAATATAATTTCCATTGTGAAAATTAAACTTTTATTAAAAACTATTTTGTATTTGGAATAAAAATTTAAAATGCATTTGTATTTTGAATAAAAGTATTGCAAATACCTTCTTTCCACAAATTTATATTTAGCTTCTAGATTGCATTATCCAATTGAATAATTTAATGTGGGCTTAATTAAAATGTATTCTACGAATCGTTCTCAATTCATCAAATATTTTGCAAACAATCAGTTCCTATCATATATATACATATGAACTAAGGAGTTTTTTTAATTACATATTTGTATATTATTTTTTTTGCATATTTTCGTATTTTCCCCAATTCAACATATATAAATGATAAATTAAGATCTTAGGAGATAAAAAATTGATTTTTTCATATTCATATAAAATTAACTGGTCTAACACCTAAGAAATCATAGTTTTGCGGAATATCGCATTGTCGATAGCACGCACTACGGAATTGGACGCGAATAAATAGTAAAATATTACGAAAATAAGCCGAATTATGGGTTGGATTTGAGAGCAAAAAGCTTTCTGTTTGCGATTTTATTGTAATTTTTCATATTTAGATCTCTGTCTTACTTAGTAAACGCAGAAGAAGATTTAAATAAAACTTGTTTTAAATAAATTCATCTGTTTTCTTAGCTGAATATGAATTACCGAATTCGTATTTTTTAAATCAATTGTGGTTGAAATTCCATTGTGTTTCTATATCAGAAATATACAGGTTATATTGAACCAAAACCTTTATCGTCTGGTCCAACCGCAATACAGATAAGTAAATGGAAAAGTTAACAAAATTTTAAAAAGACAACTATCAGAATACCACTAGTTTACATACATACGTATGTACATCATACGAGTTTCAAAGAAAAAATTAAATTAAAATAATGAATTAAAATATGTTGTTATATTTTATAATTAAAAATTTTTTTTTATACCGTCAAGTTATTTTTATTTTTGGTATTCTTATTATATTACATCAAATAAAAACGTCGACAACTTACTGAATTCATCATATAATTATTTTATCACTGTACAAAATCCTGTCTGATAACATATTGGATATTTTTAAAAAATAAACCTTTTATCGTTCATAAATTTGGAAAAAAAGCAAAAATAAAAAAAATATTATAAATGAGATTGTGCCTGGTTTTTTAAATAAATTGTGGAACAAACTTTTTCAAATAAAAAGTAAAGGTAATAAAAACAACTAAAATGTATCGAAAATTCTAAAAAAATAGCATTTTGTTGTGTTCAGGATTAGAACCCGTGCCACCGGGTAGGATATGGTTTCAAATCCTGAACAACCATTTATTAATTTTTTTTAATTTTTGATACATTTTAGTTATTTTTATTGCTTTTACTTTTTATTTGAAAAAGTTCGTTTTTTTAAAGAATTTTTTATAGCTTTAAATTATTTTCAATATGAAGATAATATTGGAACATTTTAATCATTAGACTAGCAGATTTATGCAATAGGTGTCGATATTTTTTATCTATTTTGGGAGAATTTCTTCATTATTAAACCTGTTCTTACGTTTCAAATCATTTCTTTGTTTAGTCGAAGACCACTGGCTTATTGATAAAGACGTTGAAACACTTCTTGGATGTGTGAAAAATGATATAAGTGCTAATAAGGGGATGTTAATATTTTTATAATGCACTCTAGGCAAGAAAGTGTAACAAATTTGTTGCGAAATTCATAATTTATAGCTGACTTCATAAACGCAGTTTGCAAAGCAACACTAGAATGCCTTGTAGACTCATGCTTTCAGTTTAGCTTTGCAAGTTGTGTTTATGAAATCAGCCTATACTATGAAATAGAGATTAGAACCAATAATGCGTGATCTTGATTAATTTTTTGTTTCCATCACGTAGGGGTGCGTCCGTGAGACGGTGAGTAGCAATCTTTTTTGCTTTAATGTAATTTTTTCCATTTAAACTATTTTTTTTTATTTTTTTCGTATTTCGTGGTCGTGAATTTTCGTGATTGTGACTTCTTTGGTCACTCCATATATACTTATATTACTTTTATTTATTTATTTTTTGCAAAATTGTGAAAATAAAAACGTCTATAAACTACTTCTCAAATGGAATTTCATTGTTAAAAGAATGACAATACGGTGGAAGAAATGGTTTAGGATCCTGAGGATGTAGCTATTTCTTGCTTGAAATTTTTATTCTTTTTAAATGTAACTTCAAGGGTTCCAAAGCTTTTAATTTTATACCGTTTCATTGCGGGAGCTACTTATACTCATACTGTAACATGTACTTTAAAACAAATTATTCCAGAGGGATCCTACGCTAATACACGCAACATATTGATTGAATTTTTTTTTAAAAACCAAAGTAAAAATTTCAAATAACAGGTATACTTAGTAGACCCTATCGAAAACTTTTAACACCAGCTTAAAAAGAGAGCTTTGGCCATGTTTAAAAAGCTATGATAAGATATATAATGAAAAAATAAATGCCTACTATGAATTCTTAATATTCAATTGAAATAAGTATGTGTTAGTGACTAATTCCTAGAAACAAGTATGTAATTACGTGCTTATGGTTTATATAATAATTGCACTTGTAATTACGTACTTTTGGTTCTCGCTTTCAAAATGTCTAATTTTTATTATATGAGAGTAAAAATTGGTGGGGGCATGGATGTTGATGGTATGAATTATAATCAATAAAAAACCGATTTCTCATTTACGTGGTTTTGGAATTTATCTAACAATATACTACTTGAATATATTTAAATAATGATACACTAATTACTAAATTATGCATGAATAAAAGTATTCTGTTATATTTATGATCTAAAACTTAATTGAAGTCAAAAGAAATCACAGATATTTATGTTGTATGTTGACTTATATAAATTTTAAAATATGTAGACTTTTATTCGTTTTTTATGTACTTGAAGTGCATTTTTGTTTAATATTTTTTAATAAGTTTTATACATTTTTTTTAATAATAAATAAAACGTTGAGTTATGAATAATATTGTTTTAACCTTTCTTTAAGTTTCATTTTAAGATTTTATTAGCTTTTTAAGCCTTTTTAAAAAGCCGATTCAGGTTTTTTCCCAAGCTCCTGGCAACACTGATTTTAATCGACCTCATTACACATTTTGTCAGAATCAGTGTTTGTCATTTGTTAGTTTTTAACTTGGCAGGTATAGGTTCATACGACTTAGAACTGACGAATATAGCTTTTGGTTCTGAGGGTTCCTTATACAAAGTGTAATAACGAAACAGTTTTTTTTCTAATAAGTCAGTTCTTGTGTCTGTCCAGCTGTCACAGGCCTCTAGCTCGTGAACCTCAATAGGTAGTTACTTGAAATTCGAACAATATATGTGCTATTATGTTCGCTATAAGAGGTTCTAAATATAACAAGACACTTTTGTTGGAATTTTTAATTTCATATAATTTAGTGCGAACATAAAAAGTTAACGATATTATCGACCTTAATTGAGAACGTTATTATCGATATTCGTATGAGGTACACTGGCTCAGAGACATTTTCTCACTTAAATGTTATACGCTTTGCTTTCTGTTCTTTATATAATGGATATTAACAATCCTTAGTGCAGAATGTATGATTTGTTAAAATATCTTGGGTCCCTTGGAAAAAATGATATTTATTTATAAGGAACATCATATATAGCCAGCAAACATGAAGGCAATGGGAAGTCTAAGAGGGTACGCATTAACGCTTTAATAACAAATATGAAAAATGTAATTTTGTTAAAAATAAGAGTGTGACCCTGTCCAAACAAGAACGGAAATCTACACGAAGAAGTCTAACTCATACTTACGTGATTTTTTTTTCACTTTTTAGATGTTACTTAGTTAGAAAAAATGCTTTTATAAAATATTCTAAAACATTTGATAAAAATAATTTCTTAAGGATTATTTTCTAATTGCTTATAAAAACTAACATCTGTCAGTAGTATTTTTTTTCATTCAACTAATATAGTTTTAAATAAGAGTCCAAGTTTATATGTTCGTGTATGTTCATGCATATCAATTTTGTTATGGCTGTGTGCTTGTCGTAGAGTGACACAATATTTTTTGCTTAAATTTTCTAGTTTTGAAAGAATGACATTTCCTAAATGCAACCATACGGATGTTGTTTAGGCAACTAAATATTTGTAGGAAGACTGTAAGAAATGTGTCAAATGCTTCAATTTTATTCTTGTTGTCGTTGTTCATAAATGATAAGCAGATAAATTGCATATTCTTCTGGAGGGAGCTGAACATAAACTTCTATGACTTGATATATAAAAGAAGTAAAATTGTTTATTGCAAAAACAATGTTTATAACATGTTTTGTCTCAATGTATATTTTTAGTCTTCAGGGTCTAAATGAAGTAGGATTACAATTAAGCACAATCTTAACAAATATTTTTAGAAAAAAGATTCAGTTTTTGCATCGTTATATTTGTAAAATGGAATACAGTCAAACTTCTCTATAGTGAACTACTATACAAAGAAGCTCTTCCTTCTATGAATTCATTTCAAAAACACCGCTTTCTCATTCCAACGTTAGTGCATTTTCATCTTTTTAAAGTGAATTTTCATACATTGAATTTATCTTTACATTGAAGCAATTTTTCAGATGTAAATTTGAGTTTCTTGCGCTTTTGTGTCCATATAATCAATTATTTAAAAAAAAGTTTCCGCTACCCATACTAACAACACTGTGTAAAGAGAATTAAGTATATAAAATATAATAATAAAGTATACGAAACAATATAACAACGGAAAGAAAAAAAGTCTCATCACTAATAATTTAAACAGTAGTTGTCCTCTTTCAGTGAACAAAAATGACTAAGCGAAGTATGATTTATTTTGAAAAAATATTATTATTAATTAATAAAGTTGAAGATGGAGGAAAAATGGATATAGCTTAGCAGCTTGGAATTCGTTGCAGCATTTTAAAAGTGCAAGAAAAACCTTTTCTGTATAATGAAGTTTCTATATAATGAAGCGATTTTACATTTCTATGCTGATTCACTATAGGGAAGTTCGACTGTATACTAAAAATCCCTTAAGCTAAATACATAAAGCTTTTAGAAGAGCAAAAGAAGGTATATATCAATTGTTCTTAAGATATTTTAAAATCTTTATGTTATAAAATGTTTATCACATGTATAATTAATTTTACAAATTTTGCATTATTGGGAATTTTATGGGAGATAGAAAGCTTTGCTATAACACAGAAAACAATTATATATAGAAGAATAAAAAAAAATTGTATCCCATTTGTAAGGCAATTGCATACAAATTGCACACCCCATGGAAAATAAAAATAGGACCTACTTTAAAGTTAGAATTTCAAATGAAAAAAATTAAATATTTATACGGTTTTCGCTTGAATAGTTGAAGCTTAAATTTCTTTGCAAAAATCGAACTTGTGACCACTAGAGTGATAGTCTAGTTGAGTATACATTTGTAATGTGGAGGTCCTATGATCCAAAAGCGACTAAAATTCTTCTATCGCAATCGAGAAAAGACTGTAGGCCTCTGGTGAGCTTTATAACGAGTCACTGTTGGACGGCAGTATACGCCAAAAGGGCGGAGCAACTGACTAGTGACAACTGCAGATTCTGTGGGGTACAAGGGTAAAAGAGACATTGCATCACATGCTCTGCTACTGTCCGGCATGCATACATTCCAGAGTGAACTGTCAGGGTGATCATTACTACCAAGATCTCGGGAAAATCTCTGGTATTGGATAAATGAGACTTTAAGCATTCGCCAAGAGAGTATAGACTACTCTTGGTATCAGCACATCGAAGTAACTTTTTTATTTACTGGCTATCGCATATCTTGGTATCTCTAAGGACCAACACGGTCTGTACGAGGTTCCTATGACCGGCCATCTTAACCTAACCTAATGTAACGAATTATTCCATTTGACTCCTGTTTTTATTGTTCAAGCTTTTCGCAGCTCAAATCGTTTTAATTAATTTCATTATATTAAATAAAAACACAACAAAACATACTCAGATACTACAGAAATATAAAAGTTTGTGTAGTCGGTTAATCGGTTAATCGAACCCAATTAGCCGATTTAATTTTAAGAGAAATAGATCATTTTAATTTCATTAAACAGTTAAGCGGTTAACCGATTGAACGCTTTACCAATTGTTTGATACCCACATACTATACCACCGCTTTCCATATGTAGTTTGTGATTAAAAAGTATGTTGCTTTTACTAGCGCGTCATTCCTTATTTTTTTTTTTCCTCTAAAATATTTCTTAATGTTACATGTGCTATCAGTTATATTTAAAAAAAAATGTTTTGTAAAAGTTTTGCTTTAATCTTATCTTCCAGACCTACAGTAATGTATAAGCGCTGGCATTTGGCGAAAACAGGAATTTCGAATCACACAAATAAATAAACAGCACATGTAAAACATTTTTACCAGCAGAACAATTTGCACAAATACTTATTCTACTTTAACTACATTTAAATGTAAACACGTTCAATGTATTCATATATGACAGGCAACTGGGTAAAAGCTTCAAGGCAAAGGCAAATATAATAAAACAAAATACCAACACAAAAGGGAGAACTTATGCAAACGTTTATTGTCATATTCTTTTATATTTTATTTACATACATATATTTTCACAATATATTAAATATACATATGTAGCTTGGTTTTAATTGTTTAATAGTAGTTATAAGACTAAAACAGTAGCTAAAGCCTTTGGCTATAGGAACAAACTTGATCATATAGTGTGTATTAGTGATGTAACGAATATCAACTTTTATATTCGCGAATACAAATACAAATATTCAGTTTAAAACTTAGTGCCATTAATCTACGGATAGATACGTATTGCAATTGAAATTTTTTTTTTTTATTCATACATAGATAGTGAAAAAATGATTTTAATTCTATCATTTTTAATTTGTAACTAGCTAGCTTTGAAGCAAGCGTAAAAACTAGAATATTGTAAGTTTTAGTTTATTAATGTTAGTGATCTCGTGGTGTAAAGTTAAAATATTAAATTATAGTTTTTAAAAGTTTATATTGAATTAAATATTATTAAAAATTAAAATTTTATAAAAAATTAACATATATTAAAATTAAAATCTCTAAAAGTATATAAAAATAAATACAATTTTGTTAAAAGTAATTTTTTTTAAATAAAGGTAATGTCAGCCCAACAAATAAAGAGATTGGCAAAAAAGGAAGCCGAAAAATTAATATCGCCAAAACACCAAACAAACTAGGAAAGTTGGTTTAATGATGACATTTTAAATAATTCTGATAGTGAAAGTGAAGAAAATTGTAATGACGGCACATCGCCGTCACTTTCACTGGCTAAATGGGCTATTCAATGTCAAATAAGCTTTGCTGTAATTAATGCACCTTTATTGGTGTTAGTGAAATGTAGCATTAAAGTGTCAAAAGATGCTCGTACCCTATTAAAAACGCCTACTTCTGTTATTGAACGAAAAGTGAATGCACAAAAATTCACTATGGATTAATAAACGGTTTAGCAGATTTTTTGGTAAGCAGTGACTATGAATTACCCACTATAACATTAGATTTCGGCATTGATGGCTTACCGCTATTCAAAAGTAGCTGTAAACAAGTTTGGCCAATACTTGCTAGTCTGCAGAAACAAGTTATATTTTTCTTATTGGCGTATTTGAAGGAACTTAAAAACCAAATTGCGCGAATGATTTTTTAGAAGAATTTATTGCTGAACTAAATATTCTTATACAAGAGGGACTAGATTTTGCTGATCATTTTTTTCATATTATTGTACGTTATTTTGTTATGGATGCACCTGCAAAGTCCTTTGTATTAGGAACTAAAGGGCATAGTGGCTTTTTTATTGTGGACGGTGTACACAAAAAGGACAAATGGTTAAACATCATCTTATTTTCCTGAAAGCGAACGAGCTTACGATTAGAAGAAATGATTCCTTCAGAAATCGCTATCAGCCTGAACAGCATTTAAAGCACCATTAGAAAAGCTTAATGTAGATATTGTATCACAGTGCTCTTTGGATTATATGCAAAGCGTAATGCGCACTTTGTTAAATTTCTGGGTTAAAAAGAGGGAGAAACATATTCTTTAGTTTTATGGAACATTGAATCAATTTGAAGAGAGTTTAATTTTAATAGGAGAAATGTAACGAAAGAGTTTTAGAAAAAGCCCCGAACCTTAAAAGAACTTGATAGATGGAAGGCAATAGAGCTTTTATATTGAAAAAGTCTTATGCCCAGAAGGATAATCTTACTTCTTAAAATCACTTCTTATATACGAGCAGTATAGACTAGGTAAAAAACCCTCAACAAACAAAAGTTTTTGAAAATCTTTGAAAGAAGATATCGAGGCAATCTCGATTAATAAATTTAAAAAATACTTATCATTTATTATATTTAATTTAATTTAATAATAATTTATTTTATAGAATTTCATTTATAAAATAATTTATTTTATTATATAATTTTAATAAACTGAAGTAATTAATAATATAAAACGAAAAATAAAACGATTACACATATGGCTGAAAGAAGAGTCAAAAAAGACTCGCAAATAATTAGAAATACAGCTCAAAAATGACTCGAAGAAGACTCACAAATCATTAAAAATATGAGTCATAAATGAGTCGAAACTGATCAGAAAATCGGGTAATAAAAGACTCCTCAAGAAGAATCGCGTGTAGGGTACCATTTTCTCCCGAGAAAACAATAATTTATCATCAGAAAATGAGTTCATATATGCCTATATTAATCGCGCATAAATGTCTCGAATATGATCAATTGTGTGAAGTTTTAAAATTATGAGTGTATTAGTAAAAAAGTGTGAGTGCATTGAAACTTGATAGACAAAACTTGATCGTGTAACCCAGAAGTCTTTGTTTAGAGTCGTCATATATGATTTACATGATTCTTACTTTTTCTTCTTTGAACTTTAATTGTTGCTCACACAAGTCATGTCATGTTGACGACATCTGCTTGTAAATGCCATCAGGCTTAAAATTTCGAATGCGAAAACAAAATGGAATGACAGTACATGCATCTGAGTACTCGTTTATCCCCTATTCTCTCTCGCCACTAAAGTAGCAATCATGTCAACAAGACATGACGTGTGTAAACGCAGACTTAGTAAGTAATATACAAAAAAAAATTTCTTGATTTTCCAATGATCCGATTGTTATTATTATTATTGGATTATGATGTTATAGTCAACTATTTTTGACTTTTTGCAATCTTATAAACAAACAAAACGCCTGTTGTTTTTTCGTTGTATTGTTTTAATTATCCACAGAGTATTATTGGATCGTGCTATGAATTATTGTATCTATATGTATCTATGAAAATTGAATTTTTTGGAATGTATATATTGCTCCAATTCTAGAAATTTAAGCTTTTAAGATATAATATGGCAAAAGTCTTTGTTTGTTAAATAACATTTCTACCTACCTATATATGTAAGTATCAATGTATTTTTTAAATTTCATTATGTAAAAGTTTTGCGCGGGAATTCATATTACACGCTATTTTCTCAAAATCATTTCATAACAATTTTCACAAACATCAAAAACTTTTGTAAGAACAAAATCAAAATTTATCTGTTACTGATATCTTTAACGCTTTTTATGAAAAGTAATTATGAAAAAACGGGGGAAATAGTATTGTCATTTGCGAGCATATAAAATATATAATATATATAAAATTAAAATAAGGTCTTTGAATTTATTATTTATTATCACAAGTCGAGTATAAATAAAATTAATATATCACATTCAATTTAACAATTCCTGGTACTTCGTGCAGTGACCAAAAACTATTGCATTGACAAAAAATTCTTAAAATTGTACGCTTACAAAATTTCAAAAATACTACTGCTTTTGCTGCAACCAACCAATACGCCAAGATGTAGCCTCGGGATAATTGTACTTAAACACTGGAGAATGTTCATATCTTTGCATTAAATACTCTTTCCTCTGACCATTTTTGAGCATCTGTCTTTCGGTTGCTGGTGCTGGCCGCATAGGACTACAAAATGGACCAGCAAATTTAAGTTCATCACGTGAAAGATCATAAGAAAATTCCGAAGATTGCTGGCGGCGCTGCAATCGAGTATGAGTACCTTTTGTCACAAAACTGTTAAAAGGTGATTTCCACTCTGGTGAAGAAGTTGAATGTTTTGATGAAATTGTTTTTAAAGTTTTTGAGTTTATTGAATGATTTTTCTTGCTTGAGAATTGAACAGGAGCAGAACATTGCTTGCTTGGACTTTCTAAGACTCGATTTCTTCTCGAGGATTGCATGTTATTTGCCGGCGAAATATTTTCGCTTGGTTTTTCACTTCCTTCGCTTTTATTTACTAATTTACTGAGAGATTGTTGCGAAACTATTACTCCAGAATTTGTTGTTGTAAGTGAAATATTTTTAAAAGTTTGTTGTAAAGCCTCTTTATTGTTTTCTTCCTCCGATATTTCATTATTTTTTTCATGCATTTGTTTGAAATTATCCTTCTCTTCTACAACCGATTTTTCCATTTTGATATTAAAACATCTCTCCAGCAGCTTTTCATTTCGTTCTTTTATGTATTTTTGAAATTTAGCATTCTTGTGATCAACCAGATTTGTTTTGAATTTGTTGTAATTAAATTTGGAAATCATAACGAAGAAATAACAAAACAAAAATATCAAAAAAGTAATTTATTGTAAAAAAAAAAACATAAAAAATAAGTCAAATTTATATGATGAAACAGAACGGAATTTTTCAAACAAATAGATAATTTAAATACGTCAAGTGTAGCTGTTTCAAAATACAATTTATTTCGTTTTGAGAACGTATTCATAGTACAGGGTGTTCCCATAAGACGTTTCATTTTTAATAGCCCGCTCTTTTGACAGTCATTATGACTCAACCTGTAACTACTTCACAGGCAGCAAGTAAACCATACGCCTTTATTAAAAATTAAACAATATACTCTTCAACAACGCATTAAAACTCACTGAAAATATTAAAAATCACTACTAAAATGGTGAAACTTTCGCGTTCACAGTTCGCAAAATAAAAGTAGTTTTACGTCATCATGAAACACTTTCTCGTTTAGCAATTGTGAAACGGGTGTAAAAAATTGAGCTGTTGCGACAACTCAATGATGTGAAGAACCGAACTCGTGCACATCGCTCAAGAACAGCTGCAAATATTTTTGTAGTAGCCAATAGTGTTTAGGAAGACCCGGATTTGTCCATTTCTCGTCGATCTTTGAAATTGTACGATGATTGTTGATTTTGCATGGCCAGAATTGGAAGTGGAGTTTGCAGGAAGTTTATTTTCAATCACATGGTGCTACGTAAGACACAAGTGACGATACCGTCGCTCTTGGGCGTTCAAAGTTTCCTGACAGTGTGATTTCTCGAAGAATCGATCATAGTTGGCCACCAAAAGTGTGTATTTAGCTTACTAAAGGCCGAAATACATAGAATCCGTCATACGTTATACGTTGGTTTTTTCAACTGACATTAAAGTAACGACGGAGAAGATTATCAAAATGAGTAATTTGTTGACGGACATTAAATCTGATTGATTTGATAAATTTTTTATTTTAACTTACCTGTCAGCTGAAAAAAGCAACGTATAACGCACCACGGATTATATGTAACTCAGCTTGTTCTTTACATATTAAAATTAAACTTTAAAATTTTTTTTCTTTTCCGATTTTGTTGAAGGGGCGATCACAATAGCCCTCTGATTTGTTGTGATTTAATATTTTTAGACTTCCTTTTTGGCCCACAATCGATTCAACTATTTTGGTTAAAAATTCCCTTTTTTTATCTGTCAAAATGAGGCCTCTTATTGGAAGTCCCTATTAATTCTTGGTACTAGAATTCAAGGTACTTTCACTTTCTCTTTTTTCCAAAGCACGCACTCTGATTTTACCATATTTGAGTTAGTTACCTCCTAATTATTTATTGTGTGATGGGCAGCAACTTTAAGAAAGCAATGATATTATTTTTGGTGTAATATTCATGTATTTTTAATATTTTTGACTGCTTTAGCAATTTCACTAAAATTTTAGTGTATGTTTGCGATTTAGAATATTTTCACCATTTTCGCAATATGAGTAATTTTTGCTCAAGTTTTTTGTCTTTTCAGCAGATTTCAATCAAGGCTGGAGTTTATTTCTGAATTCAAAATTATATTGGGAATTTTTTTTATTTTGGCAACGCTAAAGTAAAACATTTTCATGGAATCTATTTTGTATTATTTCAAAATCTTCAGCCAATTTTATTAGATAACATAGCAAAATTTCAACAATGTGACAACCCCTGCATAAGACAACAGGTTTCTTAAAAATTTGTGATACAGAAAAATGTTATACCTTTTCAATTCATGCCAGCACAACATGACACGACAATGAGACTAATTTGCAATGACACGGGATGACACCACGTTTGAGTTCGTTCACAAAAGCAATGCATGACATGGCGTTAAATTATTCTGTTTGTCACTTTTAAGCACCATTTTGTCTTATGCAGGGCTTACGTACGTACCAGTGATGTCATTTTAGCCTTTTCGTGGCTAAATGTTGCCTCTTTATTGTTTTTAGCATCGAAATTTACGTTTTAGCTATGTGCCTTTTTTAGCCTTTTTTTTATTTAAAAAAAATCTAAATAAAATATTTTACTGAACCAATAAAATCGTTTTGAAACATTAAAAAATTAATCCAATGTACAATGTATCTAAGGTTTGTGTGGGTGCCTACCATCATGGTCCAACTACACAGTCTTCTTAACACCGGGTAAAGACAATGCGTCCACCAGCGACCCCATCCAGTGGTGAAGGCTTTTAAGTTACGCAAAAATATTCATTTCTTGATTGGTTAATTCTAGTATTTATCTATCTATAGGGTCTTCCAATAAAAGGGGTCCCTATGATAAGAGTATTCTTAAGCGAAATCATTGGATATTTAGTTGTAAAGAGGAGGGTACTTCATTAATGATGCAACACAATATCAGCCAAATTACCGTCATGGCTACTCTTGTAGGAGCATAATCTTCTCATGAAATTTTCCATCACCAATTTGCACATTTGCTGCTAATTGTTCTCGATAACTTTACGAATCAATCTCTGAGGTCTTGAATACATTGTGGGCCATTGGCATATACCATACCTTTACGTACCCTTAAGTAAAAAAGGTCTAAAATTTAAGTGGACAATATCCAGGTGGACAATTGTGATCGCCTCTTCGAAAACTCACACGGTCAAGAAACTTTTCACGTGTCGTTTGTGGAATACCCAATTCTTCAGTTGGACGACATACACGAGTTTAATTTTTCACATCACTGACCTGTCCCGACTTCTCAAATTTGTGCACTAGTTGCACAATTGCTCAACGAGAAGATGCCATGATATTGTTATTTCCAGTGATTAAATAAATTTATTAGACTCTCGTGATATTTATGCAAATGATGATTCAAATTCCACTGGCGATGAGAAAATTTTAATGCCTGTTATATGCATAAATAATAATTGCACATAGAAGTATATAATACAGTCAATAGATACATATACGCTACTTCAATATATTTAAATAATGATACAATAATTATTATATCATGACTAAATACAACTAAGTATAAATATTCTGTTCTATTCTTGATCCAATTGAATTGAATTCAAGTCAAAAGAAATACCATACAAATTCAAAAAGTTTTGAATGGGATTTCTTTTGATATCGAATGCCGTAATTTTATCGCTGATATGTTATTATACAGACTTAAATGAATTTAAAAATATGTTAACTTTCATTGTTTTTTATATACTTGAAGTGCATTATTTTAAATAAATTTTGCCATGTTTTATGCATTTTTTATTAATAATAAATAAAACGGTGAATTATGTTAAAAAAATTTGGTTTATTAAAAAAGCTTTTAGCCTCTTTTTCCCAGCTTCTGGCAGTGTACGAACAAAACATTCATAAATGCGTGACGTATACTTTATATATTAGTCCTACAAACAAAGATTAGTTATACGCTAATGTGTTGCATATTCTAATGTGTTGCATATTTCTGGGAATGAGAGCAACGTTTTTATAAAATTTTTTTCCGAACCAAAATTTTTTTCATTATTTCAAAATATTAGACTTCACAAAAGACTGCAGTAGAAATTTTAAGTCGATTAAAGAATGCACGCTATATCCAGCATTGAACGAAGATGGAGAATTTTTTAACGAAATTCTAAGTTAATAACTTAAAAAAACCGCCCATCGAGTTTTACATTTTTTTTATAAATGATATTAGATATATTTAACACAATTAATCTGCCTTTTCGTTGTCACCCGCCCGCTTAAAAATGTGGAGAAGAGAGCAGATTTACAAAGAAATTAAAATTTTCGGAAGCGTTTTATTTACCTGCATGCAAATTGCACTAAATTTAAATTTTTAATCTTTATTTCTTCATTATTTATTGAATGAAATAAATTGATTTTTTTATAAATTTTCAGATCCAAAAAAATAAATATAAGAAGATAATACGATAGTGAGAGAGGACAGATGGTGAAAATTGAGAAAGCTTAATTTAATTTTTTTACAACTCTGATATTGCGCGTTGTGTTAGGTTTTTAGATCAGTGTTGCAGCGCCCCTGATGTCAAGTAGGCGCATTAAATGTGTTTTTAAGCTGTTGTAGCCATTTTATTAATTATTTTACTTCACCGGCGATTTTGCTACCGAAGGAGGGCGCTGTGATGTACGCTAGCTTACACCAGTATCTATTGCTGCCAGTACTGTTCAGTGACCATTGCTATGCCTTCATCACTTAAACAGTCCAACAACAACAAATACAATGGCAAACCAGTGAACGTCTGAAAAAATGCTGGATGTTATGACTTGCCTGAAGCTTGGCTCGAACCCACGTTCTTAGACATTATTTGCTTTGTAGTCAAAGCGCTAACTATTTCAGCCAACAGCACCCTCTCTTGGTATTTCAAAAGGATATGTCAAGGAACAGAATAATTTTTGGTCTCAGATGGAATTTGATGGCCACTGGGAATCCCTTCAAGGTCTCAGACAAGCAAAGCGTTTCATTACGTTATCCCAAAACAAATCCCAAAAATTGCTGCTCATGGACAGAAATTACCTTAGAAGAAATCGCAAGAAGAAACGTCGAAGCACATTATCTGTGACTGCCCGGCGGTGGCGACACACAGAATAAAATTCCTTGAAGGCATTTTTATGACTCTAATTGAAATATACAATATACCGTGTAGAGTAATAGGAATCATTTGTAGCCTCAATATACTTTAGTGACCAATTGGGCAGTACAAAAGATCCTTTGGGTCGTGGTGTTTATGGCCTTTACATAATAGTAATGGCCGTAATACTAAACCGATTTTGGAAAAATTTATACGTTTTTAAAGGGGGTTTTAAATAGATGTGCACAATCTTAATTTTATTTAAATCATTAATGTTTGTAAGTATTTAGTCGAACTTTTATATATTGTGTATATTATTTGAATCGGTCCGATATTTAAGGAGGTAAAAGCATTTAAAGTTGCTACCAACATATGCATATTTATTACACTTGCATGTATTATCAGCTGCTTCAATTTCAAAAATAAACAAAGTGTGCGTGTGTGTTTGCCCAACTTGCTTATGTATAGAAATGAGACAGTTTTCAGTTGGTTATTAAGAATGTTTTTTAATTTTGTATTTTATTTTATGTATTTTTGTACAAGTACACATAAATACATATGCATGTATAACCAAATTGGAAGTAATTGTTTAACAATAGAATAGGAGAGATATCTGATTCAAATTTTGTATAACAATATCTACTTTATTAATAAAAATGTTATTGAACAATAAAAATTGATGTCTTAATGTGATTATGGCTGAAATAAATATATGAATAGATTCTATTTAAAGTACACTGATTTTGTTTTAAAACACTGCTATTTCATTTTGTTTGTTCTTACAAAAAGTTTGCAAGAACTACAAAGTATTTGACAAAAAATGAGATAAAATATTTGGCACGGGGTGGTCACACTTTGTTCACATTAGAAAAATTTTTCTTTGAAAAAAGAAAGGAAAACAAATTAAAAAAAAAATAAAAAATAGAAAAAAAATATATATTTTCACACTACAGCAAAATAATATTTCTTGTTTTTCGTCAAATGTTTCTCCAATGTGACCGTATCTTTAGTTTTTGGATTTAGCCTCAAAAAATGTAAATTATTTTTTAATTTATTTTATACAATGTTCTATTTGCAGACATTTTATTTTTTTATTTTGCGGCAATTTTGGCATACTCAGCTTTAAAATCAGAAAAAATTAAACAATATTTTCGTTGTATGTTTTTGGATGAACTTCCCTCAGTAAAATTGCAAAATTTATTTTATTAAATTTTTTTCCGGAGTACATGGCTTAATCAGCGTTACTATTTATATTTCACTATCAACACATTTTCCAAAATGTATTATATTTAAAACGTAGTAGCACCTCTAAAAGAGGCTCAGAAAATCATTTGCTATACTGCCAAACAGAAGTTCAAGATTATCATATATACAGCTTTCGGAAAGGCTTGAAAATAATTCTTTCTTAAGTAAGTCCTAAACTGATTAGACGAAATGATGGTCGAAGAACTTTCGAAGAGCTGCAAGGAGTTTGTTTTTAAGATTTGTTTAAAACCTACTCTACACAAGTGATATTTTTCAGTTTGAGTTAAATTTTATAAAGTTTTTGATCGAAAAATCTTAAGAGTTTTCTATTTATTATTTTATACTTATGAATTGAAGAACCTCATGTCTTACTGCAATTGCCAAATCCGATATAAAAAAATTAAGAAAAAATAGAGTTTATTTATAATAAGAAGTGGCAATTGTGGCAATAAAAAATACAGCGTGGAGGGTAAAAAATACAAAGTGCTTACCAAATTGGGTTCATTTGAAAATGAGGAGATTTGCGATGTAATAATGAAAACAGTTCTTAATATACTGCTAAGAATTATAGAAAAGGTGTACTGCGTTATATGAGAAATATAGAGAAGCATGTCGAGATATTTTATTTAATAAATTTAA
Organism: Gymnocheta viridis; assembly: GCA_956483585.1. Lineage (NCBI taxonomy): Eukaryota > Metazoa > Arthropoda > Insecta > Diptera > Tachinidae > Gymnocheta > Gymnocheta viridis. The sequence continues at coordinate 61,425,274 of OY101441.1, read as the reverse complement.
TTAACTATCTAAAATGGTAATACTTTAATACAAGAACATCTATAATTTTACTGAAATTAAAAACTCATAGTTTTTACTTAAATTTTCTATGAATTAATTTTTTCCACAAACATATTTTAACAAATTAACTAATTATTTCCCGAACAGTATAAATTTTGAGTTAAAGATTGCCTTAACAACAACACTTGCCTTTATTGTCTTTAAATTAATTACAGTTACTTATTTTGCTTTATATTTGTTATGTTTTTTATTCATTATAAGTACATACAATGTGCTCACAAAGTGGAAGATAAAACATGAAAAACACGAACTTTTGTTAAAGGAACTAAATAAATAAAACAAGACTCATTATGTGTTTGAAAGAAGCAACAAAAAAAAAGACGCGGTATCTGATACAGAAGTAGCATATGGGGAACAAACCAACATAACCCCAGCAAGCTGGTTAACAAAATGTGTACTTTTTTGTGTTTAATGTGTGTGTGTGGAATAATTTTGCGAATCATGAAAGTAGCTGAATTAAACGGTTTAGATTTATGTTTAGAACAATGAAAGTTCTCTTTATTCCAAATCTCTTTTAATATTTAAATGCCTTTTTCATTGTGCACAAACTAGTTGTGTATGACAACATGCTTTTATTTTGTCAGGTTTACGATCAGACTGAAAAAAATACATTTTACCAAGGCACATCATTAACGCAAACTCATCAGCGAACTGATAAAACAAAGCAATATGTTTACGTCAAAAATAGCACTGGAAAAAATTAAAGCGAAAAATTTATTTTAATAGAATTAATAAAATAGAAAAAAATTAAACGGTACTCTTACTTAGTACCTGTGCTACTGCCTACACCTTCTTCGTATGCCTTTCTCTTCAAGACATAAAGTTAAGTATAAGTATTCAAGTACGCTCGCTAGTACTGTAACAAAAACTAGATGCATATTTTTATATTTTTCTTTAATTGGTAATTCTGCTATTCCTGTTAGGAAGAACCTTTGCTCATACAGCACTGATGATCTTACGGTAGTGGCTCTGGAAGATGGCAGGGATAACACCATACTCCTTGCATCCTACAAAGATACCCTCCCAGTAGAATTTCAAAGACTAGTCGATGAAACTGGTAAAAGGAAGCAAAATCTGGTGGTAAGCACTGAAGCCAATGCTCATCACACAGTATGCGGCAGCAAGGACATCAACGATAGGGGTGAGTCGCTCATTGCTTTCATATTACAAAATAATTTACTAATTGCGAACAGAGGAGAGGTCCCGACTTATAAAGGTCCCACTTCAGAAAATGTTCTTGATTTAACTCTTTTCACTAATTATAAAACAGTGATAGATGATTGGATGGTGCTTAGGCAGTCGTCTTTCTCGGACCACTCATATAAATTCTTTTTATTTAACTTTATCGCACAAAATGAAACAGTATTTAGGAACTCAAGAAATACAGATTGGTCCAAATACTCTTTATTGCTCTACAGGGACCTAAGTCACTTAAGAACACTTAATAGTTCAGAGGATATAGATTCTTCTATAGACAAATTAGTAACACGATTAGTTAGATTCTATGAAAAGTCATGGCCTTCAACAAGAACTGAACGTAAGTCCAGACCACCTTGGTGGAGTAAACAGTTGGATCGTGAAAGACGCGAATTTCGTGACCTATTAAAACTGGCAAAAATTACCGACCATTCTGAATACTGAGGAGAGTATAAAGAATGTACGAAGAGCAGTGGGGAAACGGTGGAAGTACTTATCGTTACTCACTTTCTAGGCTGCTCTTACGATCTCATTCCAACAGACACAACTTCTCATACAGAGAAGGGTGATAGTGGTATCATCTCCTATGATAAGGTAGAACGGACCATTGACTCATTCCAACCATATAAAGCCCCTGGTGCTGGCGGTATCTTCCCAGCGCAATTGCAGCAGTGCAGACAACAGATATTATCATTGCTAATAAAAATCTTTAGAGGATGTCTGAGACTAAACTATGTGCCTCAATCGTGGAGGATAGCCAAGATTGTGTTTTTGCCGTGGGAGTATTCCAGGACTCGCCAAGGAGGAGTGCTCTCGTCACTGTCTTGGATTCTTGTCGTCAATGAACTTCTCAATAGGCTTCAGGACGGAGCAGCAAGGGTAGCTGCATACGCTGATGACATAGCAGTGATCGTTACTGGTAAAGATCTGGGATGTATTAGTTCTAGGGTGGATTAACCAGTGGACAACTAGATAGGACTGGGAGTTAATTCTGAGAAGATAGACCTAATACTTTTCACGAATAGATATAAAATCGATCCTTGGGAAAACCTAAACTATTGGGTACTGGCCTAGAACTTGAAGGCCACACTAAATGCTTGAGTATAATATTGAATAGTGTTGTGGACAGCCTTAGGCAAGATACCTTGCCAAAATATGCGAAACGGGGAGTTCAATTACCGTACAATAGGCTGATAGACATTCCAATTTCAATTCGCAATATTAAGAAAGATATAGACTCTTCTATACAGAGGAAATCTGAGGCGGTTTGGGAAAACACAGAAAGGTGCAAAGTATCCAAAGTTATGTGGAGATCCTATGATCCGAAATAGACTAAACTTCTTCTATCGAGAAATGACTGTAGGATGGCAGTATACGCCAAAAGGGCGGGGCAACTGACTAGTGACAAAAGATCCTATGGTATACCAACGGAAAAAAGAGACGGTGGAGCACATACTCTGAGTGATCATTAATACCAAGATCTATGGAAAATCCCTGGAATCGGACTAATGAGACTTCTAGCATTCGCCCTACAAACCGTATGTATGTCAGGGTTATTACAATTCTCTATTTTTTATAAACAGATCAAAAAATACTTTTTCCATTAATATTGAAAGACTTTCATATTGGAGCTATTTTCAATGTCTATTTGTCCTTCTATATGTCTGTTTGTTGTAAGAAATATTTCATTAAAAGTAATTTTTGAAACCGCGTTTTAAAATATACTTTTCACGGAAAATTAATTCCATGTGTTTTCTCTTGTCTTTTTAATTTATTTATGATTTATATAAATTTTTCTACGGTTACTTATTTTTGATGAAGAATGAATTACAAAGTACAACACATAATTTCAGGACTCAGTTCTGAGAATCACACGTGACAGTAGCCCCAAAAATAAGAACTTCTGCATCATTTGTTTTGTTAAGTTGGCTGCGGCAATACGAGACATACTCGTACAAGCCAAGCGAAGTTTTATTAACAAATGTCTGCACTAAAAAAAGTCAATAAATCCGTACTTAAATTAATTCCAAGCGGTGTTAAATATACGGTAATCCCAGACTTACAGAAATGAAGTACAAAAAGATTGATTTAAGTACGGACGGATTCAAATGCCCAATTTAATTTAAGAATTTTTTGATTCAAGATTTTTCACGTGATTAAAGAATTTTATACGCATGTTAAGAAACTCCTGGATTGGTGATTTAAAGTAATCCCATTTTTTGCTTGATTAAAGTAAATTTTTTGTTTTTTGTATTCAAAATTTTGAGTACGACTCGTACTCAAAGTAAGTAGAAAAAACTTGAATTTAGTACGACGTTTTTCTTTCTGTGTACGCACGATTCTACGGATATACTGGCTCTCAACCCATCGAACATAAAATCTGTAAGCGTAAATAGACTTGGATAGGTTACATCCTGCGAAAAACCCCAGATGATATAGCAAAACGAGCTGTAGAGTGCAACCCACACGGCATACGTGGAAACGCCAAATACTTATTGAGACGTTGAAGTTAAAGTAAAACTGGAATGAAATCTTGTGGAAGATCGAGAATATTGGAAGGAACATGTTTTGGCCCTCTTCTTCTTATAGGAGTTCAAAAGAACAAATATTTATATTTAAATGTTTAAAAGTGCTCTACTGTAAAACGGTAAAATATGACTTAAGCATTTTTAACTTATCATCACAGATATGTATGTATAATGTACATATTTATATTTTTGGTTGTGCAAAATCTTGTTTCACATAATGCTAACAATTTTATCGAGTCGAAAAGATCTCAATTTAGTTATAGAACATGGTTTAGTTACGTACCATGTATGTATATATGTGGCTAAAAAATCGCTAAAACGCCCATCTTTGCACATAAACATATATGCTGATTTTTTTGTAAACTTTATTTTGCATTGAAATTAAAATTCCGATTCATATAACAGCTATTCTAATAAAATTCTTGTTGAAGTTGACGCATGTAGTTCTGATAATCTTGTTTTCTTCGTATGTCGTTCATATTCGTGTTCTGAGTTTGCATCATCATCCGAGTTGCACCACATAAATATTTTTCATAAAAGTAATCACAATAGGCTCTTTTGAATTCCTCAGTAAACAAGTTTTTTCGATCCTGTTTGCCTATTTTTGGGACAATATGATCACAAACGTAATAAAAATTATTAAATTTTAGGCACATGCTTTTTTTCATATTGAAATATTCAATGTTCTTCTGGTTTTAAAATGTAATTCACTCTGAACAAAGGGGTTGTTTATTTCGCAGCCAATAAATTATTATTGCATCCAACTTAACTTTGGCGTAGTGGAAGATATCTGAAAAGCAAGGCTTATGCAACAAACCAAAAACGCTTGAGCAACTAAATCAAAATATTCGTGTTAAAATAATTAAATACCGCGAGAAATGTGTGAGAATGTAATTAAAAATGTGCTCAGAAAGGCTCGCATTTGTGAGGGTAACAGAGGCGAACATTTACCTGATATTGTATTCCATACATGATTGCCGACATTAAATAAAAGTTTTATCGATATAAGAACCATTTTCTTTCATTTAATCAAAACTTATAAACAAACAAAGTAGTATAGCTTCCCGGCGGACACCCTGTTTATAAGAAATTGCTACCTTCCAACGGGGATCAGTTATTAAAAAGCCTTTGAAGTGTTAGCTTTGATAAGTAAATTACTTTGTGCATTTTATAAAACAGTTGTATTAAAAGAAATAAAATATCATTAAGTACAAAATCAATTTCCGTTGTGTTTTTATTCTATTTTTGACTAATTAAAAGAACTCTAGCAAGTAAAGGTTATCGAAAAGGTCGAAACATAAGAATATTAAAGCAAACTCGATTTATTTTCAAAATTGAATATAAATATTTAAAAAAAAAACTTTTAAATTTTCGAAAAAAATTTTTAGAAAAATAATATTTTTTTTAATTTAAAATATATTCCACGTATGCGAATTTTCTTTCGTCAATAAATCTAAAATTGCGTGCCAAATGTCATAGCTCGAAGATTGATTCTCTATTTTTTCCCACACGTGATATGAAAATATTTTTTTATCATGCTTGATGTATTTTTAATTGATAAAATAATATATATGTTTTTTTGGAAATGCGGCTATTTTATAAACAATGTATTATAGAATATTAATGAGAATCATATTTTATATTTATGCTCCTGTATATGAAGCCATAATTGCTGTTTTAATGGTGCAGTTATATTTATATTCCCCAGTGTATAATATAATATAATAATGCTGATTATGATTTTTATTGTTAAAAGTATATTTTTTGCTCTAATTTAAAAAAACCAAAAATCGTTTAAGAACCAGTCATTTATTATATATGCGCAACACAAAAAAAATTTATTAAGGTCCTTTTGTAATGCTTCCCATCCTTTTTGTACATAATTTATTTAATTTTAAAGATCATTACAGGTAATTTGTAATCATTGACCAGCGTAAAAATTTATTCAGAACTTGTAAAACCATAAAAATATCTTTAATGATTTTGCTACAAATATTTTTTAAAAATATTGATTATTTATCCTGTTCAAGAATGACGGAGAATATTTAAAAATGTAAATAAAATTTTTAATATATTTCTCACTTTATGTAAAGTAGCACGTTATTATTATTTTTCAAAATAATCATTATTTGCGCCATAGGGAAGAATGTTGTGCTTTACAATATGTTGTTTTGTGTGTTTAGCAAATATCTTGATTTTAACCACAAAATGCAAGTTATGTATAACTTTTGCCTGCTTTTTGTTGCCCTTCTGTCATCTATCATCGAGCTAGCTTATTTTGTCTTGTCCTAATAGATTTGTTTTGTGTTAGATGTTTGTAGTGTAATAAAAAATTTGATCACAACATCGTTAATGACAATTAATAACAAGCAGCTTTGAAAGTTATGATTGTTCTTCACAAATATTTATGTTTAAGTTGCAAGTTAGTTTCCTTTTTGTAGCTCGTGATTCTGCTTTAAGTAGTCATAAGTAGATGAAACTTTATTTCTGTACATCATCAAGCAGAATGAAAAAAAAATTGTTTTGTATATTTTTAGGTATTTGAATTTTAATCCTCAAGAATATGAAACTTGTTTTATAACAGAAATTTAAATGCAGGAATTAAAATGTAAACATTTAATCGCAGAGTTTTTTATTGCATATATTTATTAACAAATTAATAAAATTAGTAGGATTATTGATTAATAATAAACCTCTAAGATTAAATGTTAAAATTATGCAAAAATTTTATTTTATTTTAATGATATGAATGTCAACAGTAACCATCGTCTAGAAATCATCCCCGTTGCATTGAATATTATATATTATATAAATATATATTGGTGAGGAAATCTCAAAGCAGGACACATACATAACGACCACCTTTTAGAGCATATTCATGTATCAATGTTTGTTGGCATAACCTACTCTTCAGTCCCAACCATATTCTACAATACCAGCGTTTGCTCTAGACTGTAGTGATTTCTAGCAGTCGACTTGTGATTATTGACTTTCATTCACTATATTGTACTGAGTAATCGTTATCCAATATCTGAGTTCAACCATCTTCGGCGTATAGTTGTCAGTGTAATTTTGTGCAAGTCTGGACATTCACAGCAAAGCCTGTAAGTTCACATACAACGCGAATTGCTGTCTCAGCTTTTACCAAACGCACTGTATAAAGTTTCATTAACGACCGGAGTGTCTATTACTATTCGGTCTCAGCTCCTCAAAAATCCACGTGACCCACACTTACCCAGATGTTTCGCTCCCTAGCATGTTCGTGCTGGAAGTTAAAGGATTATCTACGACACCAAAATCCAAATAGCGGCTTCGTTTTCCATATCTTCTGTTTTCAACTAAAAGCATCTCCTGCACCCTTTACGCTTTCGTTTCATTTACTGACATTTGTGCCTGATCTGACATCGAGTCCCAGTCGTCATTTCAGGACTTACCACCATGGTCTGGCGCTACGTTCGTAAAAGCCTTCTAGTGGGATGAATAACAGCCGAACTAAGAAATTTATAGTTTTTTCTGGAGTCACGGCTTTGCTCGTCTATTATCTGAAGTCATTCCAGGAATTAAACTGTAAGCCGCTTGCATTAAATCGCTGTCCGTCTGGTTTTATTAACTCCAGTCGTTCATTGCCCAGTTACAGATTATAATGCTATGAACTTCATGTTCATAAATATATTAATATTGCTTCATATATCCTAAATGCAGATGCAGTAGCGGCAGAATAACATCCTCAACATTAACTAATGGTACATTAAAAAAAGAAGACCAAATAAACATTTGTAAGTGGAATGACCGGAATGTATTTTGCTTTTATGAAAAGTTTAATATTTTAATTTCAAGATATATAAAAAGTTTGGCGAACACTGATGTACCAATCATTATATTTTCATGATTATTATATCGTTCTTGTTTAAAAAAAAATATTGTATTAAAAGTACACAAAAAACTGAATTTAGGGATTTTTGGAAAAATTTTGTTTTTATAAAAAGTTGAATAAATCAATTATCTTTTAACGAATTTTAAAAATCAAAGTAGCATTTTCATTCCTTAAAAAATATACTTTCATATTGTGTGTATAAAATAATGCAAAAAAAAATATGTCTGAATATGAAAAATAGCGAAAAAATTGAACGGGAAATACCTTTTCGGTTAAATTACTAAGATGGTTTTGAAAGAAACATGAACATCATTAACATAATTTTAAAAGCCATCAGTTTCTTCTTTCTAAATGAGTTCTCAAATTTTAAATCGGTCAATATTCATCTAAATTACAGACCTATAAGTGCATAGAGGTACGAAAAAACAGTTTTGTACCCGTAACTCCAGATTTTGGGGATATCCCAGAAATTTCAAATACACATTCTTGATCTACTCGACAGGCCCTATAAGAAAAATACTATCGCATTCCAAGTATTTCAACTTTGTTTTTTTTTGTAACACAGTGTTATATATATGAATAAAAGGTCGAAAAACTAGTTGTTAAAAACAAAAGAAAAATTTAATTATAAAATAAAAAAATGGGCTGCATAAAAACGCCAGATTATATATAAGAAAAATTAAAATTTTGATTTATTCGCAAGAATTAAGCAAAAATATTATAAAATCATTTAAAAATTTGTAAAATATATTTTGAAATTATATATTACCAATTGTTTGAACGCTATTGTTTTAGTTGAAAATTATTAAATCAGCCTTTAATTCAAATTACATGAACTTTCGATACATATTTGAACATTTTTTCGACTGACATAAATCAACTCTTTTATTTTGTGAGAATAGTTCAATACATTAATTAATCTACATACCAAATGATGTAGAACCTGCGTACTCTCACTTTATCTTATTTTGCTAAATTTATTGGACTTTATTTATTTAAAATCATTTAATTTATTATGCATACTAAATTTTTTTTAACGATTACAGCAAATTTAAGAGGATTTGTTTATATGTGTTCATAAAGAATTTTTCCCTTGATTCTTCTTCTTATTTACACAATTATGTCATATTTTAAAATACATATATACTTTTTTATTAAATTTATTATTCGAGACATGTCTTACTTGTATTTTAAAGATTTTAAAAATATTTTTTTTTGAAATATACTTTTTTATTTATTTGTTTTAAATGAATACTTAATGGCCGCTGAACAGATTCTCTAAAAAATATTCTTATGCTTTTTAAACATGAAGCTACTACAACAGAGCACAGGAAGCAAGAATTTTCTGACACATGTATATTAACAATCTATTGACACGGTTTTATAAGAATGTGACTCATTAAGCAAAGTTAAAGAAAATAATTTGAAAAAGTTAAAAGCCACTTATAAAATGTTCAGCGAAAACTGGTGAGTTTGTTATGCAGGTCTTTTCCATATGTATGTAGTATGTAAAATATTTTTGTTTCCAACATTTTAATGAATTTTTTTTTGTTAAAATATTATATTTTTATGTAATAAAATAATTATCTGGATAACACAAGTGACCCAATAGATACGAGCGTATCAAAATTTTGAAGAAAAAATGGGTAGTTCCGGCTAAATCTGTATTCTTTCTGCAAATATTTACCTGTTTTTTCTGATCAGTAATCGAACTTCAAAATTTGCGGAAAATAGTTTAGAAAATTGCAATGCTAACACAGGTCAAAACGATTTCAGGGGTTCCTATTTTCTAAGTCAATTTGGGAACACTGAGCTCCAGTGCCTAAAATTAATTTTTTTTAATTGACTCTGTATCTCTAGATTTTCCAATATATAAAAAAAGAAAATTCTAAATTACATAATTTGAATTTACTCGAGAGCTAGTTCTGTGATTAATTAAAAAAAAATACAGAGAGATTGACAATAATGTAATATTATAGTTTCAGAGATTTTCAGAAAGTTTTGATAAAAAAGAATTAAGGTTTTCAACAATTTAAAAAAAATTTGTTTCAACACTAATTAAAATTTTAACTGAAGGTATTTAAAATTTTTTTCTTAACTGTAATAACTTCATATGTTACAACTAAAATGAGCTAAAATTTATTAAAATCATTTCATAAGCTCTGAATTTATTCACAAGTTTTTATTGCTAAATACTATGAAATACAATTAAAAAAATGCAAGTTAGTTAAGAAGCTTACAAGTCCTTTATGTATTAAGTTTTTTAATAATCTTCCATGTTTGCCACCAATGTAACTTTTATATTTTTTATTTAAAACTAGCTTAAACCGGTGTGCTTTGCTACTCCCATCATTACAAAATTAAATAAAAAGTGTTTATGTAGTTATGTAGATATACAACATTTGTAGTTTGTCCATGCGTAGCATAAACAAACAAATTGTTTGGTTTTCCTATACTGAAGCATGCAACGTAAAGCTTTCTGCGCGAGAAACATTGACTTGATAAATTTAAGCCATAAACTATCAGGAATTGACCATGAGCTTTAGTGGTTGTCATTTGTAAAGCTAACTGAATAGGAAACTGCAATCTTTTGAAGTCCAATTGCAAATTGGCATCGTGGGAATGCGAGGCAGCAGCTCATTTGATCCATCTTATTTGCCCGATATAATGGTCCCTTCGTCAGAGGCCTTTGAGGTTGAAGATTGGAATCACTGAGTTGCTGATCGTACATCGTGTTGCTCGAGATCGTTCAACTATCCAGATGTTTAATTTTCTCTTTTGAAAATTAGTTCACATATGACGAAATAATTATTTTGAAAATTGGTATACAATTGACAAAGTAATTTGATAATTCATTTTTTTTCGTGCACATTTCAAATTTTAAAAAATATGTTAGAAAATAAATGCAAGGAGCATTTTGAAAATGGGTCCAGAAATGACGTTGTTATTTGATAATAAATTCTAGGGGCAAGCAATTTGAACCAACGCCTCCCCCCAAAATTTCAAAAAAAAAAGATTTTCCATATGCAAAATTTTTTTTTGAAAATTGGTAATTTTTTTAGCTGGCAAATTTGAAAATCGGTATGCAAATGGCGAATTTATGCTTGTCTGTTAAAAACTATGTGAAAGGAGTACCATAATTTTGGTGGCGCTAAAGTAGGCTTAGTTGGGAAAAGTAGCCTATAATGCATTCCAGAGTCCCTAATAAATGTTGCGAAAATTTTGAAAAGGTCGGTCCAGAGGTATGCTCTCCTATAAGGTACAATTAAACAAACACATAACCACACATTCAGTTTTATGTTTCGAGATAGCTTTGTATGGGAGGTGACCGTTTCCTCATCTTATACGACCAATAATTTTCTGAAAATTGCACGTTATTCTAAGAATAAAACGCAGATATCAGAAAATTAATAGTTACCACCTACGGTGGGTACTCGTTTCCCCCTACTAAACCACCACTCTTTTGCTGGAAATCGCACGCCAAATTCAGAGTCATACACGCATTGATTTGCATAACAACCGACTCAGGATCAAAACGTGTATGGGGCGCTTAAGAACCAAAAAACTACACTAAAAAGAAAAATCAATCCATCCGTACTTAAATCAATCCCAAGCGGTATTAAAAGTTCGACAATGCCAGATTTACTAAAATCAAGTGTAGTAATATTGATTTAAGTACGGACGGATTTAAATGTTCAATTTAATTTGAGAATTTTTTTAGTTCCGTTTTCAGCTTAATAAAGGTACGTTTTATTGCTATTTGCAATCAAAATTTTGAGAACGACTCGTACTCAAAGTAAATAAAAAAAATTAATTTAGTAGATATTTTTAAAATTTATTTAAATGTTTACATAAAAGCATAGTATACTAATAATTTTTTACTAAAGTGCATTGAGTTTAAATAATTTTTTCTTATTGAGGGGGTCCCATCTTAAGCGTAGCAGCGAGTGATGGCGAGGGTTCGGTACTACAAACTTTTTAGTACCCTTCCAGAAATGATGTAGAAAATTCTTATCGGAGATAGAATTTATATTTGAAAACTACAACTGATGAACAATATAAGGCCCTGAACAATTTAGAGTAATTTTTTATTGAAAATAAATATAGTAAATCTTCAGTCACTAATTTCAGAATATTCTACTTCACTATATCTTATTTATAATATATTGTTTGCATTAACTATCTATTTTAAATAAAAAAAATATTTAATATACGGACATAATTGCAATGTTTGTTTTCAACAAATAAATTCCATAACTCAAAGGCTCCGTAAGTCAAAGTTTATTTTGGGATAATGGTGATTCGAGATGTATAAGTCCGATTGTAGTTGAATTTCTTAGCACCATCACTGATATTTGACTTTGATTAGATGTTAAAAAGATTGCTCATAGCAACGCTGTCTTCTTAGTTTTTATTTTTTAAATAAAAAATCAGATCCAAAGCGTTCTTTCTCGTGTATTTTTTTGTCACTCACTGTTTGGTGGTTTTCTGTTATATCAGGGGACATGTCGACGGTCAGAGTTAAATGTCTCACAAGGCCAAATTAATTTTTATACCACACTATACGGCATTTCCTTTTGGTACTGCGTATACCTTTGTGGCATCTTTATTATAATAATAAAAGTTGTTGGTAGTTAAATTATTTGAATGAGCAGCCTCTTTACACCTTGATTAGACGTTCCCGTTTCAGCATAACTTCGAGTCCTCATTTATACACGAGTTATCCGCACCTTCACATGAACTAATTATTTTACACTTTATTTTGGGCAGGAAGCGAATGATATGTTGTTCTCTATTTACTCGTAAAAATTACTAAGTCTACTGAGACGATTTCAGAGTGCGAATGAATCTTTTTTTGTTTGGTTATGTGAATGGTCATTAACACAACTTTTAATCGTATAATAATATAGTTGTGTAATAGATCAGCAAGTAAAACATTCAACTTCAAACACAAAAATTTCTTCAAAGTATTTACATTTTAATATCGTTGTTCGTGATCGGATGTGATTAAAAATATCCTCCAATGACGACACTATGTCCAATTAACTTAGACGGAAAATAACCTCTAACTTTTAAATGGCGTTTTTATTGGAGGGGCCAATTGCTATAATTATGGTATTCTGTGACAGAACCCACATATAACCACCTGCTATTTCTCCTGAATTATCAATTCAAACATTAATCATATTATTTCTATAGTTTTTTCCTTTTCTTTTATTTTACTTTTTCACTTATAGAAAATTTTCTTACAGATCATACAATAGTTTTTTTCGTATTGTGAACTATAGTATGATAGTTGGAGACAAATCAGCTGTCTGAGTAATTGAAGCTAATGATTAATATACCCTAGTTTTACTCAAGCTATTGTTTACAAAAAAATAGGGATTTTCGAAGTTTGTTTTTATGTGAAATACAAAAAACGCGTTAAAAAGGAAACTCTATTCCCTGATATTGTTTTGTAAAAAAATATTGATATTAGATGTCTATACATCTTTATAGATTTTAGATTTAGTTTTCTAATATGCTACAGTGAAGGATTAAAATTCGCTAAATTAATTGGTTTGGCTTATACTAAAAAGAATTTGGAATGGCAATAATGTTCCAATGTCTTCAAAAAATCTTTAATCCTTATATTGAACTAAGTATATAATTCAAATACATGAACACCACTATAAACCTACGTATATTTAATGAAATTAGTATTTTAATTTTATTTCCTTATTTTCGCTACTTTGTCTCATTTGCACCGTAAAATTAAACAAACTATTTTGCAGCCGCCAGCGAACAACGAGGCGTTGCATTAGAAAATAAGTCTCTTGATCAGCTGTGAAGCTTAATACAACATGTTGACTAAATGTAGCGAAAAAAATTTATGATGGGAAAAATGGCAACAAATACTCAACTGATGTGTGGATCTGAACTACTCAACTCTGAGTTTCTAAGACAAACACACAAGGGTTGCGCAACAGTTAGGTCTTATGAACGCGACCATTTTCTTTTATAGAAAATTATATATATTAAAAAAACCTACAAACTTTTAAAGCAAAAAGTTTAACTCCCAAAGGGTGAAAGAGAGCTTCACAATTTGCAATATATAAGCCTTTTCTGATAAACGTTAAAGCTTCTTACAGAAGGTAGTGAAAACGATTATATGTAAGCCAAAATGCATAATTTCTGCTAGCAAAACAACAAAAGATATAATATAACTTTATTTGCTTTATTTATTGTTATTCGTAAATGCGGAAAATGTTGATTTAACTAATAATATATAAATTTTTTTAAATAGTTTATATGTAATTTTATAAGACTTTAATTATTTGTTTTTTGATAAAACTTGTTTGTTTTATGCAGATTTATTGTTAAAAATTGCAGAATTACTTGCGAGAAAACTTTTAGGTTAGAAATGTGCAACCAGATCATAAAATGGATCATATTTTATAAGATTAATAGTATTCTCTATTTTTTTTTGTCTCTAAGCCTCTTAATTTACGTTTTTTATTTATTTTATAATAATTTTAACATAACTTGTTAAAAACTATTTCATACAAAAATTAAAAACGTGGGGGTATGTTAAACTAGAATGGCAGCATGAATTTAAGGAAAAAAATATTGTTTTGGCAGATGGTGAGTGTCAAGGAAAAATAAGAAAACAGAACTACTTTCTACTTGTTTACCACGATTTTAACTTTAAATTATTGTATCATATTAAACAGTATCAATTAATTTTCAAAAATATCTGATAATATAAAAATGGCGCTAAAGAACTTAAAATATAAATAGCAAACAATACATATTGAAAGAAACTCATACGAGAGAATATAAATTTATTTTAATTTTATTAAAATTTATTTTAATTTTATTAAATATGGACTATAATATGCAATGACACATATTCTTAGAATTGCATACTGTTTATAAATTATGTCAACGAGTTGCAAAAACATATAAATTAAATGAAGCGAAAACTGCAAAGTGTTTAAATTGATTATTTACTGTAACTTTTATATTATATGTAGCATTACAAACACAAATGTGACTGCGTAAGTGTTTGCTTTATAAAGGAAATGTATTCATTTGTATTTATAATGTATGTATATTAGAGTGGTCGTAATTTTAGATCTTTCGGCTCAAGGCGGAAATTTGTTAGGTTTGATATAAAAATAAAAACGGTGAAATTTGAGCGCGATACATTAATGTTTAAAGGTCGCACATTTGGTCTGAAACTTGAAAAATATGTTTTTTTTGAAAATTTTGACTTCCGTCCACCCCAGTGCAAAATTGATTCACCCTAACGTTTTGCGATTTTCTATTTCATAAAGAGGCATTCATAACGAATCTATAACATTTTCAATCACTTAAATCAGATAATAAACACCACAGATATTGTGAAAAACGTAAAACTTTTATTGAGAAGTTAAGGAATATTTGGTATACATTGGGTATTTTGGCGATATTTTTCAACACTCAATAATAAAAATTGTTTCAGCTCCTCATCGTTAGTAAGAATCGAATTAAACTCCTCCATCATTTTTATTTTTCGTTCGGATACATTATTTACTACAATTATTTTATTAACGATTTCCAAAGCTTCGATATATGTAGGGCATTCATGCCAAATCGAAGGATCAAAATCCATGAACTCCGTGGAGATATTGAAATTTTTAAAAAATGTCGCTGTCTTCTTTGATATAAAATAAGAAACGTTTTTGGATTTTAAGGTCACAACATCTTCTACTGGAATTATGTTGCGATTATGGCAGTTAGCGCCTGTGCTTAGACCACGGAGCGCTTCAACTAATTCCCGTCGGACGGATATAGATATGTTTGCATCAAAGAATGAAAGGCCGACTGCCTCTTTGGATAAATACCACAAGTGTGAACTCATTTTTTTTAATGCAACACGCGAAATGTCTTTATCAATCAATTGATAATTGTATAGAGCGATCAAAAAATTTAAAACATGATTTGGAGCTGATGCTGCCAAAGGAGCTGAAAACCAGGCTTTCACGTATAAATGTACAATGAATTGGCAAATATCACGAATTCCTCCTATTTCGTTAGCTGTTAATGGAAATTGGTTGCGGAATAAGTAAATTTTGAGACAATATATGGCCTTTGCCATCCACCGTGCATGGTGGAGAAAATGAGAACTAGACGCAGCAGCTCTTCATAGTCGGCTCTGTTGTGTTTCATTTCCAATTGCTGTTTGTAAAACTGCGCAATTATTGAAGATACCTCCGCGATATTAATTTTTTCATCATCTACAGCTGTTGTATATGCTTTATGGTCCATTTCGCCTGCAATTATATGAATATGTTTATAAATATTTTAATTTCATTTTATATTTTTCATACCCCATTTATCTTTGAATCTCTTAAAAATAAGAACCACTGGTGCTGAGGTTGATCCAAGTTTTTCCTCAAACGCAGCTCTTAAAACCAGTTCAAATATGTGATGTCGACACGGAAACTTGATCAGCGGTCGCCCAATCTGCTGTTCAAGTAAGGTCACTGCACCATTAAGTCGTCCCATATTTGCGGCAGTAGTGTCGCAGCAAACTGCCCTTACGTTGTCGAGTAAACCCCAATTGGCTAATGTTTCATATACAACCGATGATATTTTAGCACCCGTACTATTATTAATGCGAGGTATTCCCAGAAGTTTATCACCATTTCTATTAGAAACGATAACAGGTTGACGATCGACTTTTTTTGAACTCATAACATCAGTTAACAATTTGCCATCGAAGTGCACTACGCATGGATCTGACGGTTGTAATTTGTAATTTGTTTTCAAATTCATAACGACAGCTTCGCGATTTCTCCGTCGAGTATTTCGTAATGTCGAACGATTAATTATAAAATCATTGGCATTATGTCCAAGAGCATCAACAATGGCGATTATTAAATGGATTGCGTTCCGATCAGATATCTTGCATCTGTCTAAAGCGGCTGTTACTCTCTCATTAATCACATTCCTTTTACCTCTGGATGGGTCTGGTTGTTCTATGCACGGGTCTGGTTGTGAACCATCATCAGAAACACTTCCGCTTAAATCGATTTCCATTTGATTGACTGCAGGTCGGGATGTAGTAGTACTAGCAGCTATGGCTTTCCTTTCTCTTTCACTTTGTTGCTCTAAACGTTGTAATCTTCTCGTCTCTCTGTCCACTGTTACCTTATCAATGCCAGCCATTGATCCAGGCCTTCCCTTTTGTCTTTGTAGAATCAAGAACTGTTTATTTTCTTCCATTATTCTATCTAAGGCGTCAAATGCAGCTATATCAAACAAATCATTTAAATCGTCCATAAAGGCCGTCTCCTTTTGTTGTTGATTATCAGTTCTCCGTTTAGAAGTTTTAAGTAAAGTTTGCCATTGCCCATGAATAGCTAAGATTTTTTCGATAGATCGGTGTTTGCTTTGAATGGGTATACGTGCTTTTGCAGAAAACACGGCTAGTTCATCGTGAACTAAAGCAGAGCTATCACGCAGGGTTAATTTAAGTGTCCGATGATTGAAAAAAAAACAGATAACACTTGCTTTTTAGAATGAAGCTTTGAACCTAATATTTGGGTATATGGCACATCAATTAAGTAAACTTGAGCACTAGCACGCGTAAAAGCCATTTCTTTTTATTATATTATTTTTTCGTGTCGGTTACAAACGAGAACAAGAAAACTCCACCAAACAATAAAACTTTTGACAAGTTAAAGGCGCTTCGAACAGCTGATTGTTTATGACTTTACCCAAACTTACACGAAGATTTTTTTCCTGTTAAATTGTGTAAAAGAGAAAAGCATATCATATAAGGGTTAACTTCTCAATAAAAGTTTTACGTTTTTCACAATATCTTTGGTGTTTATTATCTGATTTGAGTGATTGAAAATGTTATAGATTCGTTATGAATGCCTCTTTATGAAATAGAAAATTTCAAAACGTTAGGGTGAATCAATTTTGCACTGGGGTGGACGGAAGTCAAAATTTTCAAAAAAAACATATTTTTCAATTTTCAGACCAAATGTGCGACCTCTAAACATTAATGTATCGCGCTCATATTTCACAGTTTTTATTTTTATATCAAACCTAACAAATTTCCGCCTTGAGCCGTAAGATATCATAAAGTTTAAAAAGCCCCATACAACGAAGAACCAGTCTAATGTATATCTATGTATGCACGTACATAGTATATACCAATTTATATGCCGCCACATTGAATGCAAGCTCCTTTAATTAAGAAAAAATGTAAATATTGTGTTATTGACATATTATAATCTAATAATTAAAAAAACACAAGATTTCAAACAGTTCCGAATATACACCCAACTAATTTTTTTATAAGATTTTAAAATAATACTGTTCACAAATAACAATAAATAAATTGTTTTGAACAAATATTCCGAACTTGCAAAATTCATTTTTTTAATTTATTCAGACATATTTTAAAAATAACTTGGTATATTTTTTGTATAATGTTAGGAATCGCCAAGTATTTTAGCAAGTACTTTGTTCTTTCTTATCAAATGCTTGGCTGAGCTTTGTAATATCTACTTCATTCTTTGTATACTCATAAGCATTAATGCATAAAATGTTGGACTATGTGGTCCATTGTAGCTGTAATTGACCAGTCACAACATTGGCCCATAATGAGCTTAATAAACCAAAAAACAGCAACTAATAAACGACGTAACAACCAAAACTTCAACAGAGGTCGGTAATAACAAACTATGACCTTCATTTGATTTGCCAGACTTATCTGATGTATCTGCTGTTGATAATGATTTGAATCCTATTTGTAATAAGAGAGCACGCCTGTTACAAGAAACCGATCAGTAATTGTTAAGTTGATTATAACTGCCTGTTTTTATAAAATGAAAACAAAATTGTGAGTGATAATTTATATTGAAAGCAAAAAAAAATCGTAGTTTATTGTTGTTTTCAATATTAATTCTCACTCATAACAATTGGTGCTTTTTATGGAAATTGCTAAAATTTTAGTATTTTAAATTTTCAATCGCACTATTTTACAAAATTAATATTTTACCTACATATGTAGTAAAATTTTAACACTTTTATTAAAAACAAATTGAAATTGGTTATTGTCTCATAATTTTGTTTTCATTTTATAAAAACAGGCAATAAATCTAAACTTTAACAAATTGTTAATGAATAATTATTTTTTTTCATGAAACAGTTTAATGTTTTTTGTATATTTTACTACGTTAATATTTTGAGTTGAAGTTTTCAAACGAAATTGAACGTTTTCCTAAATCCAATGCATTTTATCACGGTTTTAATATGCACGGTTTTTTTTGGAACACCTTCACTTTGTAAAGAAAGATCTCGGTATAATTAATAATTAAAAAATATTATTTGGCTTATGTTCAAAACTGAGTTTAATAACTGTTTTTAAATTTAAGAAGTTGTTGAAAGCTTCAAATTATTATTTTTTTAAACATTTATTTATCAGATTATTATAACGGATCAAAACTAGATTTGAGGTCGCTACATCATCTTATCAGTGCCCTTGGTTCAATTTTACCACTTTTAACAGTCCATATTAGTGATTAGGAATACCATACAATTCCATACAATACAATTCAATTTAAACCTAAACAAATCAACTAATTAATTACGTACAAATAAATATTATTAATAATTTTATTAAGATAATAAAAATATACTATTAACGAAAGTAATTATTTTTTAAATGCACTCAGTCTTAACTATTTTGTTTCTTAATTTTTAACAAAACAATTAGTCCTCATAAGTTATATCTGTATCCGGTTTGATTATAATATGAATGACGCTCTGCTAAACCAGTAAAAGTTTAAAAAATTATTTTAATTCTAATTCATTGTATGCTCAACCAAATGACAATAATCTTTTCGATGCCAGAAGTTCTCACAATACACACAGAAGTCATGTACTAGACAGATACAAAGCCAAGAGAGAAAGGAACCTGTCACAGAATACGGCACATGACTGGTTCCCACGGAAAACCAACCGGTTCGAGTTCCGGAACTTTATATGACTTTATATCGCGTTGGCATTGGAGGGGGTCAGTTGATGTAATTAAGATACGCGGTGACAGGTTATAGACCTAAACTTTATGAACTTGTCCAGTGGTCGTATCCTTAGTACCTGTTATGGTTTCTTAAAAACAGCCAATAGAACTATCCTAGAGCAGAATGTACCCTGTATGGCTGGTATTAATTTTTCAGTTGTTTTAACTTCGGTTTAGATTAAGATAAGTCTCTAAAAATTTGTTTGGTCCAATTCACCAAATGCATTAATATTTTAATCAGATTATAATATACTAAATTAATGTAATCTATCACCATAAACAATAAAAAAAATTGAAAAAAATACGTAAAATTTTTTTGAGTGAGGCAATTTTGTAAGCAATTTCACTAGTCGCGACTCAGGAATTTTTTGTACTATTCCCATTTTTGTCAATCATAGGACAGGTACGTTCAGGACAATTGGTACAACATTTCCTGTAGGGACGTTTCAGGAAAAATTTGGAACATATTGAGGACCTTAATGTATTGTTATTATTAAATTGTCATGATTTTCTACTAACACAGTACACTTTATGATTTTGGGACTCAATTCTGGGAATAACACGTGAAAGTAGCCTCAAAAATAACAACATCTGCATCTTTCGTCTTGTCAAGTTGGCTGCATCAATAATTAAATGGCCACGAATTTTTTTGCTCAAGGTGGATTTTTATCACTTTGTCTACATTTTAACACGATTATATCTCGGTATACCGTACGGAATATCTCTTTTGTGTCAGAAGCAGAGCTGTAGATATTGAAAAGAAGAAATTGAAGGAGAACAAGCAGTGCCTTAAAAATAGCAAACACTCCCATTTTTCACCAATTTTTACTTTTTTGCTCAATAAGAGGATTACAAAACAAATATGCTGCTTTTTTTCATAAACCTTATTTTGCATTAAAATTTAAATTCTTATTCATATAACAGCTATTATTACACAATCCTTGTTGAAGATGACGCCTTTAGTTCTGATAATCTTGCTTTCTTCGTAGGTTGTTCATAGTCATGTTCTGAGTTTGCATCATCATCCGACTTGCAGCACATAAATCTTTTTCATCAAAGTAATGACAATCGGCTGTTTTGAATTCCTCACTAAACAAGTTTTTGCGATCCTGTTTGCCTATTTTTGGGACGATATGACCACAAACGTAACAAGAATTATTAAAATTTGGGCGCTTGCTTTCACATTGATATATTCAATGTTCTTCTGGTTTTAAAATGTAATTCACTCTGAACAAAAGGTTTGTTTATTCCGCAGCCAATAAATTATTATTGCATACAACTTGATAAAACGAATGATGCAGAAGTTTTTTTTTGGGCTGCAAATGGATTTCCAAATAGTAGTAGTGTGTAATGAAACGTAAAATTATTTAATTATTTTCAATATTTCTATTTACTTTTTTAACTTTACACTAATATGGGAATGGAAATCAGTTTACTCAATTGAGTATGAAATAAATTGATTACCAAAATTATACTGCTATTACTGCTTATTTTTGTTATGACATTCCATGTAAGTAGGACTTTTTATTTTGCAAAATTAAACAACAAAAAAGCGTAACTCTCGCACCCTTTTAAATATTAAAATAATATTTTTTCGCACGAATACCTTTTACCTGTTTTCAATATTGTGTGCTAATTTTCCATATATTTTTCATTTAAACATGTTTTCTGTTTCACCTAAAAAAATGTTAGATAGTACGTCGGTTTAATTTTTCTTAACGATATTTATTTTATTTAAATTTTATGCTAAGCTCTTCTGGTTTAACATATAGCAGTATGATATTGTTACAAAATTCAAATGTAGATTCAAATTTAACGAACATAAAAATACAGCGTTGATTGAGCACAGTTTAATCAACCGAGTGTGCAAACTTAGTAGCACTGAAATTAAAAATAACGAAAATAGAACATTCAGGATGTTTCCTGAAACAGCAACGAGAGTCTATACGACAAATAATGTTCACAACTGTAAACGATAGTGCAGTTTGGCCGTTTAAGTTGACATGAATTTGAATTGTTTAGTGGACTCACCGTTTACATAATAAACGTGTTGCTGCCATCTGCATGCCGTCTGTATCTTTTGTACATTCCCATACATAGCTGACACCATAACATAGCTGAATATCAAACAATACAGGCTTACAAAAGTTAGCTTATTGTTATGGTAAGGATTTTTCTACTACGTTCGGGAACCTTAAACGTGACAGTTTAACACGTGTGCCGAACTATATTCATACCAGATGAATATAGTTTAATTTATTAAATAGTGATATTAAAGGAAGTAAAACAGTATTAAGTTAAAATCAATATCCGTTGTATTTTTATTTTATTTTTGACCAATTAAGAGAACTTGTACAGGAAACGTTATCGAAAAGGCCGAAACGTAATAATATATTAAAATAAAATATATGCTTTTCTTAAGATTTTGCAACAATATTTCTTGCGACAGTGCGTATGAATAATATTCAAATTGGGAAGAATAAAAATAATGCTCATACGTTTTTGTGTTTTGCATGTTCGAAAGGAATTTTAATGAAAGTTAGTTTTTCTTTGTTTGTTTGCTCAAAAGCTGCGTATGTTATTTAAAACGGTTAAGATAAACGAAAATCGGAATGTTTCATCTCATATAATAAGTAAGTATGAATATTACGAAAAATATTTTGGAAAGTCTAAGCAACAGATCAGAGGTGTGGAACTTAATTCTTATGTGAATGTCAAGGACACTGGGTGTCTGCAGGGTTTTGAGCAAATTTTGTTGAATTATGCTGATCCGCATACTTAAACTTCCTTGTTATCTTCTGACTTTTAATATAAGAATTAAGTTATTACTGATTTTGAGTTAACAAATTAATAAGTATTAATAAAACAATACTAAAAATTTGCATTTTTAGAGCCTTACTAATGTTAAATATGTCTCTAATACTTTGTATAACCGCGGCCAGTAACAACAGAAAAATATTTGTATGCATATGCTCATGCGTTTAAAGTCTCTGATATATTTTGAATAACTATGTTTACCGTATAAATTGGGTGGAAAAAATTTAGTGTTCAACACTATTCCATAAAAGACGCGTGAAGCTTGTATTGTTAATAAAATTTTTTGTTTCATTCAAACGTTCGTGCAAAAAAAGACGGAAAATCTGATGACAAATTCAGCTATTTATAATGATAAGTAGGGCAAGTTTCAATATGCACAAGATTTAAAGAGTTTAACACAGTCGAAGGAAATTGTTTCCAACTTTGTAATTATACTTTATAATTTATACATATTTTTTTTGTTGAAATCAATATTTCCCCTCAGATTAAATATGATATTTTCCTTTTTTTCTTTTCTACTTCTCTTAAGTTCGCAACTTTTTAAAAATTATGGGCCCTATAAATGCTTGCACATACAATTTCATAATATTTCTTACTGAATTATGTTATTTTTCAATATATTGGGTGAATTCCAAAACGTCATTTGCAATGCCACTGAACAATTAAACAGCTATGCGATAATATATTAGTGATTTGCTTTGGTTAACCATTTGACAAAGTACGATGGCTGCAAAGTGGCTCACTCCAAGTTTGCAAAATTCCACTATAAATATATCCAGATATATTATAATTAATTATTGCTTTGTTTGTTACGCAAACCACTGATAACCTGCCAGTTTGTTTCTTATTTTTTATTGGATGACGAACATTAACTAGAAAATTATTCACTTCGAGTTTTTAGGCTCTCTAGATATTCGTTAATTTCTAAAATCTTTTTTTTTTGTTTTTAACGTAATATTACAGAAGAACGAAATCGCTCGACATCGAAGCCCAGGCAGTAAGTTCAATTATTTATTTTCAGCTACATAAATAAGAATGGTTAAATATTACTATAAACATAATCAAAAAGATACTGTTTTTTTGTTCGAAAATATTAACTCTACCGATTGGGACAGAAATCATGAAACTTGTTTACATCATCTTAGATATGAAGTTATTTCATTATTATTAACAACAACCAGACACAATATACATCCCAGGGGGCTGCTCTGGGCGATAAGAGAATTATCTAAGATTTTTTTGAAATGGGACAAAATTTTATTGAACTCAATTAATTTCTGTTAAAACTCATTTTATCTAGTAGAAGAGCATTACGAATTTTTTTAATGATACATATTTGTGGAAAAATTGCAACCTTTTGTGCTAGTAGCTTTAAGTGGCGGCCCTGCTTACGAAGTACCAATGAGTACGTGTGCCCGTTTAACTGCGAAGATATAAATTTATTGCCAAAGTATTTTTTATTTACAAAACAACAAACAGATGGTCATTTATATAAACGTGCATATTTATGTAAGTGTGACTAGTATCTACAATTTGCAGTTCTTTAGCTTCTAGACAGAGCTAAAAAATCAAAATACAAAAAAAAAGAGAGCTAAAAAATAAAAATCCTACTTACACCTAAACAAAGTTATGTTATTATTAAAACAATTTTCTTGATCTGTATCTTTTCCTAAATTCCTAAACACATTCACTTTGAAATCAAATTAATGGCAAGGAAATTTTATTTTGCTAGAGATTTTTTTCTGAGAACAACCCTCAGAACCCTCTGTCATCTTTTATATTTCTGACATTTTGAAATGCTACAATTAAGTAATTTCTAATGGAGATTTTTGCCTTTTTTTATTCTTAAAATATTGTTTTATTAAGATATACAAATAATTTCAAGTCTTTTAATTTTTTAACCATTTTAACATGAATGTAATGAGCTCTATTTGCTCTTACATTTCACGTGTTCATGTGTTTATACAAATAGCAGAAACAAAATAAATATTAATATTATATGAAAATGCCCTGTAGGAAATGTCATCATTAAAACTGTTCTGATTCACTATTGACTTTGTCGACAATACAACTAAGCAGTTACAGACCTTTGCTATATTGTAGATATTTAGCAACTGCTTATCATTGACAATCCAGTAGTGATCATTGAAGTATTGACTAGATAGTTCTTATTGGTTCATATGAAGACATTGGAACCAGAGATTCTTGATTTTTTTTATTTGTAAAAGCAAATTTTTTTTATTTTGCATACAGCCAGCCACAAGTATTGTCTACAACATACTTGGTATAGGAAAAAAATCAAGAATCAGTGCATTACAGCCGTCAAAAAATTATCATAGACGCTTTGTTTAAATGTCACAAATATAGCCTACAAAAGTGGAGAAAATGAAACACTTTACTTGAACTCAGAGACTACAGGGTGTATTTAGCGAAAATATACAAACATGCATATAATAATGTAGTCACATACAAAAATATATGGGATGAAACTGCTCATATTGGTGCTTATGCTTATTAGCATAAACTTTTTTTATATCATCATGGTACTTAAAGGATTTATTTTATGGTCTATCTTACATAAACTGACACCGTATTAATGTTGTAAAAATATGTGTGTATTTATGTGTGTAAGTCTTTATGTCTACAGCTGAATAGGTGGGAACAAAGTGTTCAAACATAGAGCATTAACAGAAGCAGAACCCATAGGAGTTTTCATATGTCTGACTGTTACCATTTGTCACTCGTAGAAACTCGTTGTTAAAATGAAAAATAAATAAAAATGTTACCTTTTATTGTACAATAACCCCTTTAGAAAAACATGTTTAAGATTTTCTATTTTCCATTTTAGTACTAGAACAGCATTTATGACTAAAAGCAAATTTAATGATGCAGACATAATTTTAATTTGATGTAAATATATTAAATTAATGCAAAATTGAAAATAAGACTTAATTTAGGAGTTTATAATTAATTCAAAATTCAAATAAAAAATGTTTGACATCCTAAAAAAGAGAGATGAACAATTTAACTTTTTATTTTATAGACAACTTGAAATAATTTCAAATGCATGTAAGTGCTCACTTACTTGTCTTTCTGATTTGGTGTCTTTATGAGAAAAGAATTTGATATTTATACATCTTTCTATATGACTACTTTATATGCGTTTCAGAACTTTTGATCATTGTTTTTAGAAGCGACAAAGAAATATTTGCTCCATTAGCTTTATGTAATGAAAACATTAACTTGGAAGTTAGTAAAAACGTTTTTTAATATATTCGAGAAAAATACGCATGATATAAAACAAAAGAGTTGCATTCCTTAGTATAACAGCAACAAGTAATTGTAAGTGTGTTTTTCGAATAATTTATGATCGCTTGAATGAGATGGAATTAAAATATTTCTCGTATTCTATCTCCGCAAAAGCTTTGTCGTGAAACCCATGAAACATGTCTGCAGACATTACCACTGGTGATGGATGTTGTGGTTAAAGTACGCCATCTCCTCATTTTATTATTAAAAATATTGTTTTCCAATTCTATTATATGTCTTGCAATGACTTAATGGCACTGGATTTTTGAAGCACTATATAACGTTTGATTTGTTGTAGTTGCTGCCTCAACATATTGTCACCTGTTTCTTCATCTCTGAAAATTCTCAGAGAACCCGAAGCAACTACAAGTTTTTTTTTATTCTGTAAGCAGATTTTTGTGATGCAATGCCTTAGAAAACCAAAAACGGTTTCAGCTATTCCTTTATAACTATCATCTAGCTCACCACAATTATTTTGCACAGCGTTTCCTTCACCAGGTGCTTCTGTTCCAGCTAAATATCATTTAAATATTTTATACATTAAGCTTTTTTCTTGAATATAAGTAAAAATTGGGTTAAAATTAAGCTTTTCAAATACTGTATAAATATTATTTTTGCTAATATTAGTGCAATTTTGTATTCTCTGGCGTTATGATGTCATTGAAAGATTTTGCAGTCAGGAAGTGCGTTAAGCCTCTTTATCTGATTGTAAAATCGTAAATGTATCGCAAATGTAAATGTAAAATTATGTCATGTGTTTTTGACGTATACCAAAAATTAAATCATTTATACACAAGGCCAATTCGTACAGGTGAACTTGATAGCGCAGCCGATATTAAATTTTTAGTTTTATCTAACCCTGCAGCCACCCGCTCAAGTTTTTCTTAAAGTTTTTCTTACGTACTGCTTATCAAAATTCATTTAAATTGTTTATGATGATTATTGTTTTTAATTAGTACTTTTGAATTGCGGCAGAATATTTGTAAAAAACAAACCAAATAATCTTGACAATAAAGAGAATTTTAAAAGCAAGTTCATATCAAGTTAAAAAAGTGTAAGTGTATTAGTATGAAAGTGTTAGTAGATTGAAACATGATCGCCAAAATTTGATCGTGTAACTGCTTAGTTAGGTGAATTAAGGTTGGATGTAAAATGTATTTATTTCTTTTGTTTATATTCATTATTAAATTAAATTTATCATAAATATCATATATAATTTAACATTTAATTTTTTCCATACAATATGCAACCGCAACAATTACAATAACAATAATAAAAATAGCAAAATGCGAAAGAAATTGTTTAATAATGGTTTCTTTATATCAAGTTGCAAGTGATTTAATTTTAGTTAGAAACTAACTTTTTATATTATTATAAATTAAGGGTAAAGAAATAAAGGTTGCATAAAAAATACTCATTTTATGAAAAAAATTTTTCTGAGTATCATCCAAACCTTCCAATAAATATTTCAAGTCCAAAACATATTTCAAATCCAAAGTGTAGTTTTTTTCATGCTTCTTTAGCCTTAGAAAAAATATTAACATGAGACAAACCCATGCCAACAACAAAGTAACAATAAATTTTGCAGGTTCACTGCAATTTTCAATAATTTTCAGCATTGAAACATGATGTGTATACAGTTCCACTTGTCCGGGGCAATCGAAGAAAAAGTAGTTACATGTATTAGAATATTTGCACACATACCTCCACCTAAAGACAAAAAAGAATCATAAGTTTACGTAACCTCTCGAATGGAATTGTAATGAGTACAGGCAGCCGTGGACATTATTTAGGTGGGTGCTGAAGAAATCATAATTTAATAGCGGACCTTTGCAACATTTCCACAAAGATTTCTTGAACAATAATAATATATGTTAAAGTTATTACTTCAAAGGATTTCAAATAAATAATAAATGAATAATCATCAACAAACAAATTTTTTTTTAATAATCACCAGTTGATGACATCGACGTCACGTGAACACAACAATAAAAAATTCGAACGCATCTACTCGATCTCGAAACAATTTTGGGCTGCTGGCAGTCTATTTCTGTTCTCTAAGGTCAAGAAAATAGCATGAGCTTGTCAATAGTAGTCAGTTGTTTTCAAAAACCGCGTAACGTCGATGTCGCCAACTGGAATAACAATTTTTAATATTTTGTTTTTCCGCCCCAGTCAAATGTTTTTGACAATTTGATTGTGGTTTTTGTAGAATTGTACTTGTAGTATTAAGTTCACCTGTATGAATTTGCCTTGTTTATACATATCGTCATATGATTTTAATAAAGCCCTAAGTTACAAAAAATTCAAAAATGATTTCTTGGTAGATTTCGATCCACCATATCAAAATGCATGTCCCTGGAATATTTTATTTATTAAAATTGTACTAATTCATCAATAAGAAATAAACTTAAACTAAAAAAATTTTGGAAAATATTGCTTAAATTTTCATATTACAAAGTTTTTTTTGCTTGTACTCTAAAATGTTTTCAATGTAACGTAGGGCTTTTATGAATTCATATGACGATATGAAACATCGAAACAGTGATGGAAAAAGTACGAAAAGAATTTAAATAATTCCATCACATTACTTTATTGTTGTTAGATTAAATTTTAGCTTTATTTTTATTATTGTTGGTTAAATTATTATATAAAAATAACTTTTTGTAGCATTGTTTGTATGTATGTACTTACATCTGCTATATGTTGACATTTAAATTCTAGAAAAAATAATTACATACGACTGACAGTCTCTTGTTAAATTTTATAAAGACGAATAAATTGATTCAGTAAACGAAATTTATTTAATGCACTATTTATGTATACAAATTTAACAACTAAAATGGTTCAAATATCAAAAATAATAAAATACCTAAAAAGGGCTACTGTGCCAAATTCCCATTCAACATACATGCATTCCATCACTATCTACATTTTTCACGTAAAACCGTAATGAAATTCCATTTTCTACAGGTGGTACGTTACGGCCATGTGACATTTCGGTCAGGTAAGATCAGCTTACTACATTTACGATTTTACATTTACTTTCGGCTAAAACGGCACTTAGACAGGGATACGAATTATTTAATATCATTCTTGACATCATTACGGCATATACAACGCGTACCAGCAGAGGCCTAATCCGGGGATTGGGGGGTTGTTTGGAAGACCTCGATTACGCAGACTCACAGAGTGGGACTAAAAATTAACCTCAAAAACACCGAAAAATTGTGCATCAATTATGCAGCCATTCATTTTGGGGCTCCATCCTCCGGAAGATGTAACTTCTATTAATTATTTGGGCTGCAATATTATAATAACCGGCGGCTGATCTCAGAATGTGATAATCAGATTGGTTAAGGCGAGACTGGCTTTTTCCATGCTAAATCCCTTATGATGATCCACTCAGCTATCTACCAACACACAAAATTAAGTAACATCAATCTTTTGAATACCACCCACGAAACACCCATGGCGCTGGATTGAAGAATAGCCATCGACTGAAAATCCCTAGGTCAACGCTATATTGGAAAGCCTGCTCATACTTGGAGGAGACACCTGGGTACCGAAATAAGATTTTCAGAACGCAGTTGGACAGAAATAATAAATATTGCAAGTGAAAGAGATGATTGAAAGAACTTTGTTATGTGCTTATTATTCTTATAAGAACTACAGGATATATTATAAATTGAACTATAAAAGTTTCTATCAAATTTCAATGATCTCTTTTCATCCAAAATTATAGTCTGAATCATCTTATTAGTGATATCACTAATTGGGTTATTCCTTTAATTATTCGTATGATATAAAAAATCTAATTTAATATTAAAATAGAAGAAAGTAGATACATTGAGAATATAGGTTATCATGATCCAATAATTATTAGATCATATAGGTAATAAAATCAAATTTTCCAAATGAAAATGTAATAAAAATAATATATAAAAAAAAATTTCTTGAAATGTGAAAATGATGAGACAAGGAAAAAAGATTTGAATCGAAGATGGAAGAGACTCTCAATAAGAACGCTTTACTTGTAAAAAACCTTCACTATGCTAAAAGATTATAAAATCTGAAAAAGTTTCAAAATTTTCGGGTTAAAATATGCTTTCTCTGTGTTTATTCAAAATATTTTCTCGATTTTATTTGTTATTGATAATTTGCTGAACTACTTATTTTTATTCCACTTCACGCGAACCGATTTCTGCTTTTAGGACTTAAATTTTCTACATGTATTTCTGTGTTTTTTAATAATAATTTTGTTGTTATTTTTGGGTACCTGTTCTGACGAAATTAAATATTATGGATGTGTTGTGAAAAAATTCAAAAATATTTTTTTCTGTGTACGCATTCCTTTAACATTCGATTTTTAGATTATTTATACTTCAATTTATTTGCACTTCACCTTATCTGAAATCCTAACACCAAATCACATGCACTTAGGATCCCTTTTAGAGAGTGTTTCACACATTCTGCTTCTATTTATTTTGAAATTATTTACTTGTCTGTTGAGAATCAAATATAAAATTGATTTTTTATATTTTTCTTAAGTAATTCACATCAAAAGCAATAGTATTCTGTTGGCAATTTTATGGCATATGAGACGCAAGTAGTAGTGAATGTAAAATAAATGTAACAATATCTATGTTAAAGCATACAAAAAAATTGGTGCTGAGTACCACATAAATCAATATAGGAATTAATAGTTGACAGTTGAGTAAGACGCGTAGAAAAACTGTATATCCAAGAACAAGGTGAATTCATACAGGTGAATTTAATACTACAACAAATACAACACTATAAAAACTACAAGCATTTTATTTTTGTTAAATCATAGTCCATTCCCAAAACATTTGACTGATGTGAAAAAATAAACTATTAAAAATTATTATTACTTAAAAAAGTTTTGTTTGTTGAGGGTTTTTTAATACCGCTTTGCTTTCGAGAGGTTACCTAAACTTATGTTTATTTTTAATAATTTTCAGGAGAAATTGTTTTTAAGTGGAGGTATGTATGTGGGCAAACATTCTAACACATATGTACATGTTAGGAAGAAAAACGCCGTTTTAAATTCAAATATTATCTACTTACCTTGAGTACGAGTCGTACTCAAAACAAAATGTTCTTTAACCCATCCGAAAATGGGATAAATTTACTTAATCAATCCTGGAGTTTCTTAAAATTAGTAAAAAAAATTCTATAATCACGTAAAAAAATCTCGAAACAACTAAAAAACGCACTTTTATCACCGCTGGGGATTGATTTATGTACGAATTGATTGATTTTTCTTTTTACTGTAATTAATTTTTTTCTATTGTCCCGGACAAGTAAGACTGTATACAACATCATCTTTCTATTTCAAAAATATTTGAAATATTTTTAAAACTAGTCTACCATTTGGTAACAATTAATCTTATCCACTCTCATTATTGCAGTGAACTTGCATAATCTGTTGCTACTTTACTGTTGGCTTTAAATATGATGCTACGCATGGGTTTTCCTGATGTTAATGTTTTGTCTAACACTGATTTGCTAAAAAATACATTAAGAAAAATTTCACTTTAATTTGGATTTTTATATCAATGTTTAGAATTTGAAATATTTATTGAAAGCTTAGAAAAATATAAAAAACTAAATGCGGTCATTTGTTCTTATTATGTTTTCAAATATTGGGTTCCAGTTAATCACATAGATAAAGCGAATGATAATATTTATAAATCTGGCGATCCACGCAATCGAATGATCTTGATCCCTATTTGCAGAAAGGAAAGTAAATGGATGATTCATTAAAAAATTATATAAATAAAAATGAAATTTTAAATTATTTAAATTAAATTTAATAATGAATGTAAAAAAAAAGAAATAAATTAATTTTGACATCCAACCCTAATTCGTCTTTTATGGAGCTTAAGTTTTTTTTTAAGAAATCGATTCGATATATTGATTGTCGTAATGCTTTGTAAACAATTGTTATCTCCTTATTAAAACAATGATTTATTCTACGTGATTTCATGACTACGTATTTGTGTGTGTGCGTATAAGTATAAGTAAGTATTTGTGCCAAAATTTTTTTTTGCTAGACTAATAAAGGTATAACATTGATGTCTTTTTGACTAAAGGATTTGTTAAACAGTTATTTTGGTATTTAAAAAACATACTTGGGTGCATACAATGTTACATTGATACGTGAGGGTACAGGAAATCAGTTAAGACAATAAATTTATTTGGAAAAATACTGCATATTATACATGTACGTAGTTCTACCATAAGAAAAACGGTTTTGCACTTTGAACAAATGAGTTAACATTGCAAAATCTGCAATTTTATCCAACCCATGAGCCAGACATGTAACATGCAATATTTTTGGGTGAGCTGCGTCAGTTACCATAAGCAATTTTTTTGAAGAGTTTCCAATCTGCGTAATATGCAAATTTATGAAAGTTATATCAAAAATGCTTTCCTTGGGAAAAATTGAAAAAAACATGCAAATGCATATTTTTCATGCAAAAAGCATAAAAAACTTGCCCTGTATATTACAAATATGCAAAGCATTGAATTAAAATGCAACAACACATTATTAAAATAACCGACTATCCGGATGAATTAATATTCGTTTTTTTGCATCATTAACCTTTATGTGCTCGGAAGTCTACATTTGTAGAAATTATAATTAAATTAGCGAATAAAAATTTAAATTGTCAGGAAAAGAATTTGAGTTTTTTTTGGTAGCTTCCTAAAATCTTGTTTAAAGCAGATTTTAACGTTAATGATGTAAAAATAATTCTTTCCGAGGTTCCATACCAAAGTTATATAAAATGACCACATCATGGCCGGTAATCCACATTTGTAATCACTATGTGATTTGTATGCAGAGAAATTCAATCTGCAAATGTTAAAAAAAATGGTATCTAACTGGGAGAATACCGGGAGAACCATAGTTTGCGACATTGATTTAAGTTATTAAATTTGGGTAGGTATTTAATGGTCTTGCAATTTTTGGTACAGTTCAACAGAATAAAACCATTTCACCAAATGAAATCAGTTTTTGGTATTTTGGAGCTAAAAGTTCTAATAATATCTAGTATAACTCTGACTAAAACTATTGAGCCAGAGAAAAAATATAAGGCGCAGTATATATTTGACTATAACCTGAGGAAATGAGGCGTTTATGCAATTTTGTCTACATATTCTATTTAACCTAAAACATTGCGCTGGCCGTTGGAAATGTGTTTTAACTTTTTATACATATCCACCTTCGCTGCTCTTATAATCTACATAGAAAATAGTAACAACCACATTCAGGAAACAGACAAATGCAGAAAGTTTTTTGTGAAGATTAGAAAAAAAGATGTTTATACCAGCAATTGCTACTTTCCAAAACGCCACGCTATTGAAATTGCACTAGGGCACTTGGAAAATTCAACTTTTTCATATTCTTCTTGTTATCAGTTTCTGAAATGTCTGGCGATAAATTGCCAATATATCATGCATGTGAAATGGGAAAGCGGAAAAACATGTCAAGATCTGCAGTCGGCTTAAGAAACCAATGTATGATGCATATTCCCCCACTTAGTTATTCGGGAAATGCTGCTCCATAAAAGAAACTTAAGTTTTTGCAATAGTTTTGTTTAAATTTTCATAAAAATAAAACCAAAATAAAATTATACATACATTTTTTTATTATTTATAGGGAAAAAGTAGTACAAGTATAATATGACAAATCTAGTGGCGGTCGGCCCACGTAAGTTTTCGACACCGAGCACATAAAGTTTAATTATAATGAGACGGAAGAGGATGATTATGTTGCCAGTATCAATATGTAAACTTTATTGAAGGATACACTAGTTAACGCAGTGTTTTTACATACAATTTTTTAACATCGGCTTGTTAACCTTAAAGTCGCTGGTAACTGACGTGAACTTCAAGCATAAAGTAAAATTTTTTTTTGCGTAAGGCTCTTATTGTGTAAATATCATTCCATTTGTTTTACATCAACTCAGTGATTAACTTTCATAGTATCCATTACTGAATATTTTTAAAAGATATATTAACTACATCCAGATGCTCAATGAAAATATTAATCCGCTTTCGTAATCATACGATTATCTGCCAAAAGCACATGTATACGGATAAAGGTGTTTATCATGTGGAATTTATCAAATACAGTACAATACATGTGTAATAATCTAAATATATACTCAAAATTTTATTGGTTCTAAATGTTATGAATCAAAACAACTTCTTAATTTCTGTAATATTTGCAAAAACTTAATTTAAACATAACATTAAGTTCAAAAAAAATATTAAATAAATACCATGTATATCTGTAATAATGTTTACTTTTAATCACTCGTTTTCCCAATATAATATTTAGAATTTTTCCGGGAATATAAGTATGTTTACCAAAAGTTCCTGTTTTCCAAATCCTCATACGTACATACACAGGTAGCATGCAATACTTATGTACGTTTCATACAATTTGTACACGCAAAAAGACAAAAATCTCTAGTGTGTATCAACATGCTCGCATACTTTTGTTTTGTAACATCAGATTAAAAAACGACATCAAATTTTAAATTTTTTTTAATGATCCATTATACTGACTTTTGTTATTTTTAGTTAATGTTGAGCTTTTAGTTACAAGGTGCTTTTGAAAGCCATTTCTTACATAAAAAATAAAAAAAAACTATTACATTATTGTACCATAAAAATCTGTGTTTCATGAGAAATGTGTGAATAAAATGCAAGTAAGTTCATTATGAGCAAACTTCTAAGCTTTAAAAACGAACTGAGTCCCAAATATGTTTCAGTAGAATTGTTTAATTTC
Source organism: Gymnocheta viridis (assembly GCA_956483585.1). NCBI lineage: Eukaryota > Metazoa > Arthropoda > Insecta > Diptera > Tachinidae > Gymnocheta > Gymnocheta viridis. The sequence goes on along the minus strand of OY101441.1, from coordinate 61,390,598 downwards.
CATTTATATAAAAGAAAATTAATAATTACATTCGTAGTGACTTCAAACTCTTTCTGCTTTAAAGTTTTGCAGAGTAAAGAAATTTCAATAACTGGCAAAAAGACTGGTGCATTTATGTAAAAAAACAAATGATCTATCAGCTGCGGCGACGCTGCTCTGTTTATGAATATAAAGAAATGGCTCGATAACAGCAGCCTACTTTGAATAATAGCTGGATGATTTTAACAGGAGACCATTAACAAAATTTATTTGTATATTAATTTGAAATGTGTTTTCCATGATACTAAATCGGGATAAGCGATTCTTTAATTCATAGAAAAACTTGGTTTAATTTAACGAACGAAGCGATTGCCCTGACCATCGTTATAGGTAATCAAAAGTCATAACTTCAAATTGGATTCAATAAAAAAAATTAAAGAACATAAAAAACTCTCTGATCGGGATGAAATGTCTATTTAAAATTTAATGTTTACTCAACACTGAATAAAAATTACTGAAAATGTGAACCGCATCAAAATATGACAAGAGCGAAGTCCAATAGCTCTTAAATGCATGCATTTAAAATACGAATCGAACTGCGGCATTAATTTTTGTTCTGCTATATTTTTCTGCTAAAAATTACCAATTTGAGTTCTGATTTCAAAAAAATACCTGGAAAACTCTAGGACAAAAACAAATAATGCCGCCTGTGAATGGACTTAGTGGCTCATTTTCTTTCATATATAAATAAAATATTATGCTATCTAATATTATCAAGTTTTAAAATAAAATTGAATTACATGTTCAAACCAAATATGTTATGCATCTAAATTGTATTCTTTAAAACAGTTTTTAGTCTTTGAAAAACATAGGTGGACATTGCATTAAAGACATAACGTGTATGTATCGGATTTTTTATACAGTTTCCAAATTGCTTTTTGTGAACCATTGTGGACTCTAATACTACTCATAGGATGAATAACTTTTATCCCAACAAGAGAGCTACCGGATGGCTGTTCAGCAAATGACGGCCGACCAACCAAACGTTTTACGATGGAAGCGCTGAACTGTTTTGCGATTCTCTTTAAATCGAAATTCTTTAAATAATCTTGTAAATCGACAATTCTTTACTTGCTATATTATATTATTATTATATTTTATTCCGCTAAAAATCGTTACAACAAATTTTATTCGACTAAGTCACTAAGACCGTCTACAGACTGTGTTCACAAAAATCTCCATTGAAACAAAACTGTTGTTGTTGTTGTTGTAGCTACATATTATGATGGTAAACTGTTCAAATACCTACCAACAAAAATCGCTAAAACGTATTATTTTTTAATTTTAATTTTCACTAAAATCACAAGCAATTTGTTTGCCACTTTGCACAAACGTTCTGCCAAACTATTTTATTTATCACATTTCAATCAGCACTGTTATTTTTAAAATTTTGTATTTGTATGTTGCCGTTGACATAAAGGTTAACACGTAAGTTTGTAAGAGGTAAAGTCTACTTACTTTTTTTTAAACGGTCTTACTTATTAAAGGGATAAGCAAAATATCTAGATTTCTTTAATTTTGACTGCATGACGCAAGTGTCAGGTCAATCTGTTAATACGTATGCATACATAAACACTACATGATTTATGTATATACGCATATATAATGGTATTCATTTATTCTTCCTCTCATTCACAATTTATTGTTTACATGCAAAAGTTCTCGTACATGAAATTTCTGTTTGTTTGCGCCCATGAGTAAACAGTCTGCGGTAGTTGTGGCAAACTTTAGGCCTCAAATAACCCAAATAAAGGCCTGAAGAGTGTTATTTAGATCTCTGCCTTCGTAGGAACTTAGATCAATGCTTGTATTGAAGTGCTTTGACTCACCAGAGAAGCTATCAATATGTAAAATGGCGATACAAAATAGCGCATTATTTAACCACCCTGCAAGAAATGGATGACTGAAACTAATACGTACACAGTTTTCATACTAATACATTTGAGCAAACATATGACTGTCATTGGTGATAGAAAAATCTGTCAACGTTGACAAATTATGCTGCGTTTTTCATATATTTTGGAATTATGTCAGTAAATGTTTAAATACTAAAACAATTTATAAAAAAAGGTGTCGAAGCTAAAATTTTGTGACAGGTTTCCAACAAAAAGATAAGAACATATTTAATTAAATAGTGTATTTCCAAACCGCAACACTTAGAATACCAGTTATTAAATATTTTTAAGTTGGAGATGGCGATATGCTAGGGGATAGTTCAGCCGGGCGAAAGCAAATATAGCTCTGATCACAAGGATATCAATGTCAATCCTGATTCCGATGACATTACGGTAAGAAAATTAGAGTGCATCTTCAATATGCAACTATTATTTCAACTACACAAATGAGTTTTTTTAAACTATAAACAAAATTAATGTTACACTAGATTTAATACACTTTTAGTCTCTTCTCTCTATGCCCTCGACGCGTGAGACGCAAAGCAAGCAATTTGCTGAAGAAATTTTGTATCTTTTAACAAAACCAACTGCCAAAGAACGTTCTGTTGCAGAGAAATTTAAATCGCATGGTGGTGCTCAAGACATGGAGAATTTGTCCTCATAATTTTCAGAGCTGCAAAGCGATTAAACACACTATTGTACACATTATTTTCTTATATAATTAACAACTGAATTGAAAAAAGTCGCGGTTTATTTCAACTGAAATGTTCATCAAGTTGACAACTCAGCAGTGACCGATATGTCCATCAAGGTTTATAAGTCAAATGTGATTAATATTTGTATCAACGCTAATCAGCAAAAAACATAAGAATGAGCAGTTCAGACATATGTTTATTGATTAGATAGCGATGCAAGATTACCCGTTCACAAAAGATCCCATAATTTTTTTCATATTGACCCTTAGAAAATGATAGAAACTTTGTTCTACGTGATGATGGATATTTCTATCAGCAATGCCAGTCATATTACCGGTCAAATGACCGTCTCTAGTAGGGCAGGTAGGCTGCTGCCGCTCCTGCTTTAAATCGGGAACTTTCAGTGGTTGCAATAAGAGTCTAATAAAAGGTATTTAAAATTTTGGCGCAAAGGGCGTTTATATATACTTCTCCTTCACACGAGACGTGCTAAAGCGTTGTTGGGACCATTTTCGGATAGATGTATCCATGAATTTTGAATAAATTATCTACAACTAGCCACCGGTTCCTTCTCTGGCCATTCCCCTATCAACTAACCATTCTGGAAAAGTTGCTTGCTTTTTCACCATTGCGTCATTATGCATAGAAGATAAAGCAACGGCACACATTCTCTGTGAACACTGTCTAATTCTTTATTTAACGTTGATCACTGTTTTATATTAAAGAAAATTAAATAAAAACCGACAAAAGGTAAGATTTAAATTTTTCCTTGTGAAAAAGTACTGCAGTAATAATCGAGTGCTAAAAACACAAAAAGACATCGTTTTCTTAGTGCATTTGCTTAAGTTTATTAATTTTACTTTCGAAAACTTAAACAAATGTGAACCCTATTTATTTAAAATTTTCATTTTGATGCTTAAAAATTATTCAAGTTTCTTTAACATTGTTTAATGTGAATGTGTCGGCGGGCCGAAAAAAAATTACACAAGCTTTCTGTACGCTTGCGAATGTAAATTTCTACATGTATCTGTGCATGCTCAACTGAACTTCAAATTATTGCGGGCGTACATAAATGATGTACGGATGTTAGAAATGGTTCATTGAGTTTGTATTTAAAAAAAGAAGTTTTATTTATCACAACAAAAACAAGCGATATGTTACAAAGCGCTTCTGTAGGTGTGCAAATACAAGTGTATACACATCTGTTGGCTTGCGTTTATATAATATATATAAATTTAAATTGACACGCGAAAATACCAAAATGTGTTGGGGGTTTTTACACTCAACAATAAAAATTTTAAAAAGGGTACTTCATCCTTCTACTAGTGTAATCAAAAACAAAGGTCAAAACTAAGCTTAAATTGTTTGTTTCCTTTCGCTATTTGCGGCAGAACAAAGAGGATTTTTGGTTTTTCTTCCAATGTCATCACGATGTGCACACGTTTGGGTAGGCTGTGAAGATGTAGTAAAATCATATTATGACTAGAGGGACAATAATGTTTTTAGTTTTTTTTTTAAATTGATATAATATGAATTTCTTTTAATTCTGTAACACGCTACATGATTTTTATACTTGTACAAGGCTGAAATTTACATGCAACGTACATCAGAAGAGTTAAAGAGCCCTGAATAATCAGGGTATCGGTTTTAAAGTTGATGCTTTGATATTCGACTGTAGACACCGTATAACTTAAAATATACGACAAGAAAATGAACGACTCACAAGCGTAAGTTAATTTATTTATGGTGAAGTAGTATAATAAAACAGCTAAAAGATATTGTAATATATTTAGTTTTAATATTTTTACTTTTGTAAACAATAAATATAATTCATTGCATCACCTTTATTTCATAACTTCAACAAAAACTGAGCACATAATTGCATTGTTTCGGAACTTGATTTAAATACATGATTTAAATACAATAGCACAACTGTGTTCAGAGTTTGTAATGATTGATACGTTTTGGAAGTCAGCCGTAGTTCAGAGTATGCAGACCTTTTTTATCAGACCCAATATACTCCACCAAAGAACCGTGGTCGCCACAGAATGATACCATCGTCCTACCGCTAGAAAACCCTATATATTTATATTGTCAGCATATTGATTAAATAATAACGAAATACTCATGTTAAGTTAATGATATATTTCATGCTTCCTTTGTTACAATTGTTTTGCCAATGCAAATAATAACCTAAGTTGAACAAATTCGAATTTGTTTTTCTGTGCCATATGAATGTTTTGATAAAAAGTTTCATATTTTATTGAATAATATTTTATGCTTTTTAGTTTCTCTTTGAAAAATACTCGTAAAATAAATGTGATGAAAAATATCCTAAATGAAATTATATAAATTTTATATGTAAAGGTGGCGCAAAAGTAATCCTCCTATCAGAAAATGCTATAAATTTTGCGATTGGCCCCTAATGTCAGTTCTGTTTTGACATTTGTGTAGTAAATACATGCGAAATACACGTTAATAAACAATGTTACGCTACACTGCTCCAGAACGCGGAATATTGGTGACTACTTATTTGACAAATTATCGGTCGGTGACTTTGGCACAACGTGAATTTCGTCGCAGATTTCCTGGCCGTCCAACGCCTACTGGTGAAACACTGCGACGTTTAGCCGCTCGCCTCGAAGAGACTGGCGCAACACGAGATGCTGCCAGGCGTGGCAGACCCCGGAGTAGCCGTTCTGCAGAGAATATTGCTGCTGTAGCCGAGGATGTCATGGAAGCGCCGTCGACATCGACCAGACGACGTGCCACGCAAATGGGTATCAGTCGACGGTCTTTACAGCGAATTTTGGTACAAGATTTGAAGATGTTTCCGTACAAAGTCCAGACGGTGCATCAGCTGTTAGCTGCTGACCGCGAATCGCGTCTAACATATGCTCAAGCCATCCTGAATCACCACCAACAGGAAGATGATTTTTCATCAAAAATAATCATGAGTGATGAGGCCCATTTCCATCTTAGCGGGTACGTAAATAAGCAAAATTTACGCTTCTGGGGCACTGAAAATCCGCGTGTAACCCACGAAGAGCCATTACACCCGCTCAAAGTTACTGTATGGTGTGCTGTTTTCGCTGGAGGAGTCATCGGACCTTTTTTCTTCGAAGACGTCGCGGGCCAAACGGTTACTGTGAATGGTGAGTGCTACAGAGCAATGATTAACAATTCTTTTTGCCGCAACTTGATGAATTGGGATTGGAAAACATGTGGTTCCAACAGGACGGTGCAACGGCACACACTGCACGTGCCACAACCTATATGCTGAAGGATGCATTTCCCGGGCGCCTAATCTCCCGTTTTGGCGATTTGCACTGGCCAGCAAGATCGCCTGATTTGACCGCTGCAGACTTCTTTTTGTGGGGCTTTTTGAAGTCGCGGGTTTATGTCAACAAGCCTCAGACTCTAGCAGCTCTTAAAGACAATATCCGTCAAGAATGTGAGGACCTATCGCCGGAAGTTTTGGCCAAAGTGATGGAAAATGCCATAAAAAGGGCTCAAATGACAATCAACTGTGGCGGCGGCCATTTACATGACATCATATTCTCGACTTGATGTAAAAAACTTAAAAGACCAAATACAAATAATCCACAAGAAGAATCAAAGTTTTTAATTTTTTTTTAAATTACAGCCAAAAAACATCGGAAGGTTATTTTTGCGTATTATAAATACAGACGTTCAAATAGTTCAAAAAAATTCTATATATTTACTTTTTCAATAAACATTTTTATTTATATTATCTATAAGTACGTACATACACACAATTTTTTATGTTAATATTTCATTACATAAAATTTGCTTGTGGTGATTGAGCTTATATTGAGAACGTTTTTTTATAGAGAGGTAACAACTCAGACAAATAATGCCTATCTTCTTTGAGAAAGGGATATTGTAGAAAAGGCAGTTGGTAAAATTGAGCAAGCTTAATTAATTTTTTTTACAAATTTTCTATGGCGCGTTTTGTTAATTTTATATAGCAGTGGTGCAGTGACTCTGGTGTCATGTAGTTTTATTAATAAATTCTCTTCCCCAACGATTTTGCTAGAATAACGACTAATACGGTACATACACCTTTATTAAGATTATTTAAATTTAATTATTGTTGAATAAGTATAAATTGTTATAAATATTGAGTAAAACTTGAAATGCAACATTGTTCACAAGTGTGTTTAGTGAGCAAAACTATCTACAATTGCAGATTTGAGTAAAAAGAAAGCATTAAAAACTAGCGGGTCAGGTTTGAGGTAAGTTTATTAATATTAAATTTATAATTTATGATAAAGAAAAATAAACAGGTATAAAAATAAAGAAAAAGAGAATGAGCTGGAGTGAGGCAGCCACCTTGATATGTGGCCAAGAAAAATGGATGAGCTTTGTGGACACTGAAAAAACGGCTACATCTACGCAAAGATCACCGGAGAGCTCTCCAGCAAGGTTACTCTTGCAGCCCACGAAAGATTCAAGTAAGGAACTAAAAAGCCACTGCGTACTCCCCAGATGAACTGAGTCTAAATAAAGCAATGGCTACGCGCTTTTGTAATGTTCTTGGTTTTTTGCCACTTTGTGTCGACTGCTTTTAAATTTATACGAAAATGCTTAAAAAAATCGAAATGTGATAATTGATTTAAATAAAATTGTTATTATTTCAATTATAAATTTCCACAAAGGCTCTTGATTTGCGTTTTACTCTAATATTACATGAATAAAAAGTTATTGTTTCCTTAAAATTTGCAGATATTCTAAATTTTTTTTCTCCTACTTTGTAAACAAGAGCTCCGAGAATCTATTAGAAAATAGTAATTAATTTTTAAAAGAGAAATATACCATATGTACATATTTCGATTTTTGCAAGCTTCAAAATAAAGTTTCACTTTCAAAATTCAAATAAATACAATGTTATTTTCCAGCTGTCAAATGCTTATTGAATTAGCTAAATTCTGTATGTCTGAACACTACAATAATTTTGTCAATAAACCGAATATTTACTCAATTAAGAATGCATGTCTGAACATAGTATAAGGATGGTGCTGAGATGTACATTAACATAATAAACGTCGCCATTAATATTTCGTGACCAGTGTCAAGCTCTCGTCACTCAAAAAGTCCAAATTGCCAAACTAGAGAAAGGCATGAAACGCAAATTTGTTTGAGAGAGGAATGGAGAACAAAAAATTTATATTTGCATAGCATTTGCCAATATTCAAATGTCGTTTTGTTTTCGGATTTAAGTGCCTGTTCGCCGATATTAGTTGTGTTCATTTACTAAAATTTTTTACAATTTTGTAACAATTGGAACTAGAAAGCGTTCATTAACCCAAAAAATTTGCAACGAGAGAGCGTCGCGAGAGAAAAAAAAATTGAGAGACAGAAAAATTCTTGCAAGTTTTAACAAGTAAAATTTTTACTTGCAATAATTATTTAAAGAGCTGTGTTCTGTTTGTGTTTACACAACAATATTTCTAAATTAAGTTGAAAATAAAAATATTTTGGAAAAATTAAGAAATTGTAAGTAGATGTAAACTTTTAAAACTATAAAAAGTATTAAAAAGATAACAACTTAGGAACTTAGGAACAACAGACGCAAAATAAGATGTCATTATCTGGTACATCAGTAGCAAAGGATGTTCCGGCAAACAGAGAGACCAGCTGATATTTTTAGTGTTGTAAATATTATGAGTACCTAGCTTCTCGGTAATTTACACTAAGCAGGCAATAATTCAATTAGTACAGATATATATTTGCAAATAAATTTAAAATAACACATATTTTATTAAATTACTTTTTTACTGCTTTTGGGGTTTAATGCTGGCAGCAACATGATATTTTATTTTCGATAAAGCTTTTTATTACAATGAAAATTGCTTAAATTTGTTTCCTTAAAAAAATATATATTTAACCCGTTTTGCGTCGGCTGTTTATTATTGCATTATGAAAATCGTTTGGAAAATAAAACTCAAAATTGGAAATAAACATTTCTGCGATCTCATTCTGTTCATAAATTAAATTTGTTTCTCATATTACTTTGACTGTGAATAAATAAACCTGGAGGTGTTCTTGCCTTTATAAAGAATTGGGGTTAAGAGTTTTCTGACCCTTACATTGCAAAGCAGATGTACGTGGCTCTAGTTATACCTATTTTAGAGTACGGATCATTTCTATGGGATCCATACTACAACATTCGTAATATTCGTATTGAATCTGTGCAAAAACAATTCTTGTTATTCTGTTTACGTGGCCTTGGATGGAGCATTAATAAATCTACCTACTCTCAAAAGTCGTCATACAATGTTGAATTCTTCTTTTATGATAACCCTTATCAATGGTAACATTTGCTCAGAATTTCCTTTAAATTCTGTTAAATTTAATATTCCTCGTCGTAGTACTACCCATTATAATCCTCTTGTTGCTAAGTTTTGTAGGTCTGATTATGCTATGGCTGATCCTTTCACGAGATTATGTCGTCAATATAATTATTTGTCTGAAGTTGTTGATTTTTCTTTAAATTCTAATATTATAAAGCATTGTTTTTCTTAATTCATAACTTATAAATTTTTATTATAATTCTTATAATTTAATATAATTTTAGTATCTTGTTATTAGTATGTAAGGATTACATCGATTGACTAATTTTTAAATAAATAAAATAAATAAATTAAATTTACTAGGATTTATCTCACATTGCGTAAAGTTGCGTAATCTACAAAATGGATAAAAAATGGAAGAAGAGAAAATCAGTTTCGAAAAGAAAAATGCCCATGGCTCCATATTAAAAATGTAGATATTAAAAATACTTTTTCCACTGTGGGACGTCCAAAAGTTAAATTTTGCAAAAAGTCGGAATATAGGAAAAGAAGAGCAGCAGCTGAGCTCTCAACAGGTATATTAAAGTAAATTTTTTACTAGTACAAGCAGCAGCATCCTGAGCTAGAAAGGAAGGAAATGCTAACTTAGCTGCAGTTCCTAAGGAAACCATAGCAAGTCCAACAAGACCTTCCAAAATTAAAAAGATGTACTGAGAAAGTCAGCAAACACCAATTCCTCTTTCTGCAGATGAAGCGTTAGATTTTTTCATACCAAACAGTTTCATAACAGCACAGTATAACGCAATACATCGTAAAAGTAAATCAAGAAACTGTGACATACGAGGGTGGATCAATAAGTCCGTGATTTTTCATACTTCCCTCGTAGCTATATGAAATACAACAACACTGTTTCCTTCAAGTACCGCCTGTTAATAGACTACTGTCAAATTTTGAGTAAGTGTCGTCATTTACTTTCAGTTAACAGCTAAAACATACAACCGCCTGTATTTTTCTAAACCTTATTTTTTTGTGAAAAACAACCATCAATCAAACCAAAGAAAAGCTTGATAAATGCTATGGGGACTCTCCAAAATCGATTTCAGTGGTAATAAACTGGTCTTAGGTGTGGTAGAGCAAGTCCAAATGACGCTTAATATTCTGGACGGCTAGTAGTTTTTTTAATTCAAAGTGATTATTATTTTGGCTAATGTTCGTAACATTTTTAGTCAGAAAGAATTGGAAATGAGACAATATTCCAAAGGAACAAGGGAAAATTTTCAACACTAATTAATTTCAGCTTACACGGCAGAACAGAAACAACATTGTTTTTTGGGAGCCGCAACACTTCCATCATCAGTGTTCATGTTTGTTTCCGCCATTGTTTAGGTGACTCGGTTAAATGATATTTCAAATTTGTATTGATATAAATAATATCTAGCAAAAGCAAAAGAGTTATATGTATTATTAGTTGCTTTTACAGTAAACACTGCTTTACCACTATCAATATTCAAATTTTACCATCACTAATTAACGTTAAATTAACCCATGCTACACCCATTGAGGTCAGTACACCCGAAAATATCGCAAAAATCCACGATATGGTGTTTGTCGATCAGCAGGGCTTAAGAAAGTTGTCTGCAAGATTGGTACCGCGTTTGCTCTCAATTGACCATAAACGTAAATGTGTGACAAATTCAAAGGATTGTTTTGGATTGTTTATCCAGAAATGCCTGCCTTTAGTTTCCTGCTCAATGTGGTTTCAAAAAGTTTAATATTTTAAAAGTTATTAATTTCGCACGGAAAAGTAGATGTTTAAAACATAGTGCATTGTAGAGAAATGGAGTTTTCGTTGCCATACGCTCACAAGAGATGAACCTTATCAAGAACATCTTTTTATAGCAGTCATTAATTATGAAAAATCTACAATACAACGTGTAGTACCTCTAAGATAATTTTTCAACGTTTGGAAAAAAAATAAAAGACCTAAAGCGAATTTTTATCTAAACCAATATACTTGCATTAATTGAAAGCAAACTGGTAATTAAATATTTCTTGCAACGATATGCATGTCCTTGCATTAGTGAATGCAGTAGTAGGTTTGTGCTCATTCAAGTCATTATAAATTTAACTATATACTTCGTGGCTGCAGTTGTAAATTTGATGCAGTTAAACAAAAATTATTGTATCAAATATTTATGTTCAAACATGACAACAATTACCACTCAACACACTCACTAGTTTACTTACACTACATTTACTTATATTTTTGCCCTTTTAAAAGAATGAATGGTTTTTTAAATATCCCATTGTTTCAATTTTCTTTATATTAACCTTTCTTTGAATAAGTAAAATGTAGCAATTAAAATTGTTTGTTTAAGCACCTTTTATTAAGAAAGATTTTTTATGTAAGTAAACAAAAAAATACAATGGGAAGAAAATTAAGGCTAAAACAATTCGTAGTAATGATAAAAAATTTATAATTTAATTTCAACACAAAGTTTCATATAAATTTAGAGTCTATACAATCTGATACCCTGAAAGAATATTATTTGATCTTATTCTAAGGGGATGAGGACCGAAAAAAATTAGTAACGTCAGAGACTTGTTAGTGGTAGGGATCGATGCGAGTTTTAGTGGAAGGGACCACTCAGTTTTATATGTTGATGGCCTAAAAAACGTTTAATTGATAGAGAAAACCTTTTAGTCGTATACCGTTCAACTTTTTTGTCTATTCCGTTCTATAATAAACTCATTAATGTTTCACAATAATAAAATATAAATACTTAGAGTTCAGTTTAGCTAGAAGACTTCCTTCTGATTCTACGGAGCTCAACAGATAGTTACATCTAAACGTGAGGTTTTTCCCTAGTAGGTAATTATTTCGATGTACCAGTGCTCCAAGTGAAGCTGTCATGTACAGCAGTATGTTAAGTAGATACAACCACTCAGAGAGGGTATGTAAAATGGCTTGACCAGCAATGATCATTAACTCCCCCCGTTTTCTTTTTTGGGTGGGTATCGACACCCGTTCAATGGAAGATTATATTGCAAAGAAGTCTAAACCACAAAATAAATACAATATTTTCAATATTCTGAAGGAATATAAATATTTAGATTCAGAAGTTTTCTTTGTTTTTTTTTTAATTTGTATTTATTGATTTCGACACAAAAATTATAAATAATTATTGAAGGCAGTTGAATAAGAAAACGTTTCTCAGAATATCTTATCTTTAGCGAATGCCAGGCATGTTTAAATTCAGCTTTAATATTAAAGTATATGAGCATTTGTTTACAAAAAAAATCACACGTAAATCTTCTGTGTAAAATTGAAGAATATCAAAATAGTTTTCATTTTTATGAATCACTAACGCAAATAAAAATGTAGAACCGGAGGTATGTGTTGTCTAGCAGACGCTTACGAATAAAACACATATTTTTAATTTTAGAATTGTGATCAAAAATATAAAACACTTAAATTAGTAAAAATCCGATTGTAGCTTGGTCACCAGAGGCATGTTTGCTGACCACTGTTTTAGAAGTTATTTTATCAAAAAAAACCAGTTCTACTCCCAAAATGTTTTAAATTTCTTTTTATATTTTTTCTGTAAAGAAAAATTCTCTAATATATTCTATCAGAATTTTTTACGGTGTTTTGAGAGTTAAAACTGCATCGTCATTGGTTATTTCAAGAATGAAACTTTGTTTAAAATTTACTCGATGTATAAGCTAATAAAATTTTTAATAAAAATAGGGATTTTTATAAAATGAAAATAAAATTGTGATAATTTATTATTAAAACTAAAATGCGGAAAAGTGTTCTTATTTTCCAAATAAAGTCTCACTCACAATTTTGCGTTCATTTGCTCAAAACAGCCAGCAAAGGCCTCATTAGTATTTACTTTTCTATGCCGTTCTGTGTAGCTGTTTTTAAAACCAGAAGATAATCAAATGAAAATCATTCGAATTGCGAACAAAAAGTTTTCGTAAAAATTAATTTGTTTGAATAAACACAAAAAAAACAATTAATAATTAAAAATTTATTATTTTGAATGATTCTGAACATTCGGATGTGATCGACGTAATTGTAGGAATAAATTTTATAAATGGGTGCAAAATGTAACAAACAATAGTGTCAGAAATATTTACATCTTTAAAAAATCTTGAATAAGGCAATATTTTCTGACTTTTAGCGAAAAATGTGTAATGTTTGGCACCACAACACACTAATTCATACGCTTCATTTAACGGTGTGTGGTGTTTAGCTGTACTCAATTGAGTATAGCTGAACTCAAATAAAGAATTTTCATTCGTTCTATCGTGCAATAGGAAAAGCTGCTGAAAATAAATTTGTGTGTAGTTTTTATTTTGGGTGCGAAATTATCATTCTGATTTGTAACGTAAATCACTGTCTAGGTAAGTTAACTATTTTGTTAATATTTAAAACAGCATTCATTTTTTATTATTGTTATAACAATCGTATCAGCATAACTTACAGATAAAAAAGAAATTTTTATATAAAAAAATAATAAAAGTAGAGAAGTATCAAATTGACTGTACTCGTTTGAGTACAATGACAACCTGCACAAGTAAAATATACGTATTTTAACTATGAGTGAAAAACGTTTAACGATACAAGATTGTTACAAAGAATTTGTTTACACGAGGGCGAATTAATAAGTCCGTGATTTTTCGAACTTCCCTCGTAATTATATGAAATGCAACTCTGCTCACATCAACTACCTCCTGTTAATACACTACTGCCAAATTTTGAGCAAGTGTCGTCATATACTTTGCGTTTAACAACTGTTCAAAACATACAACCTCGTGTATTTTTCTAAAAATGGAAAAAACTGAATTTCGAGTGCACATTAAACATTATTTTGTGCAAAAAAAAACAGTCAATCAAACCAAGAAAAAGCTCGATAAATACTATGGGGACTTTCAATGGTATAAAAGTGCTTTGCAGACTTTCGTTGTGAGCGGACAAGTACAAATGACGCTACACGTTCTGGACGGCCAATTGAGGTCAGTACATCCGAAAATGTCGAAAAAATCCACGATATGCTGTTGGCCGATCGAAGGATTAAAAAATATATGTCGCTATCAACTTTACCAAAAGACATAAATACGAGTACATAGGAAATCATAGAGTTTTCGTTGACAACTTTTTTCGGGTACTGGAACTATCAGGGAAAACATAACCAAAAATTTTACTCTGACTAGAACGAAGGATATGAAGAAGAAAATCATAGTTCTTATGACAACGGATTTAAAAAGGAAAATTAGATGGTATTTGTAAAATGATAAGATAACAGTATTTATACAATGGGAACCATCTACGATACAACTGCACCACTAGGAACGTTTAAGCGATGGCGCTGAAGTAAGCATGAGAAGACCAACGTGACAATACCCCATGTAATCCAAAATTACAATAAAAACATGGGTGGTGGAGCTCGATCAGTAAATATCCTTTTGTAGGTTTGCTGTTCATGATAAAAAGTGGTGTGCACTATTTACATATATGCTGGATCTGTCCACTGCTAAAGATTGGCGGTTTCATTTACTATGCAATGAGAAAGCCATGGATCAGCTATGGTTTCGCCATCATATCACACATTATTATTTACGCCAAGGTGCAAAAAAATCGTGGCAATCTGGGTCAAGGTTTAGAGGTTTGTCTCCATACGGAGCTGGACACTATCCTGCTAAAATACAAAAGCTGCAACTGTGCGGTGTTTGCCATTCAAGAATCCATCGGTAGTATGAAAAGTTCATAAGACCACCATGCATTGAAAAACAATGTTTCGAAAATTTTCATCCATAAGAGATCAGTGTGCTCATTTGAGTAAACCGCAAAAACTATGTTTAAAAATAATTTTTTTTTTATTTTATGTTTTTTATACTAATTTTACTCAATAAATAAAGATAAATTTAAAAATTATGGCCAGATTTCATTTGACCTGCGTTCAGCAACACCCTTTCGATTGTTTGAAAACACTGGATAGCACCAATTTTCATTATTCGCAATCACGCTCATGTACATTCATTCCTTGTTAGAAGTAATTTTGATAGACAATAAACATCTTTAATCTAAAATAAAGATAAATTTAGTTTTTTTTTATTTGAACACTTTAAGCCCAAAGTTGCATTCTATTTTCTACAGTTCATTTCGAAACAGAACAGAATGAAATCCTAACAACAAACCACACATACAGATTTGTAATTAAACAAAAACAAATAGCTGATTCATAACAAAACAGAACGCACAAAATAATTCTGCCTAAAATCACATATATGAGTACTTAAAGTGAGCATCGCATAAAACAAAATAAATCATTGAACAAGATGAATACAATAAGAAGAATGCAAATTAATTTCTCATTATCAATAACATTCCATGAAACAAAAGGAGCTATAGAATGTGAAGTCTCTTACTCTGAACAGTTAGGAAAATAAATTCATTTGAAAGAGAATTTCAAAGTACAGGGTATCTGCCGGGAAGCCATATTACTTTGTTTATTTATAATTTTTGATTAAATGAAGGAGGATGGACATGATAAATGCTTTATTTATTGTCGGCAATAATGAATGGAATACAATATGAGATAAAATGTCCGCCTCTGTTAGCCTCACAAACGCGAGCCCTTTTGAACACATTTTTCATTATATTCTCACACATTTCACGCGGTATTTAATTAATTTCATCACGAATATTTTATTTGAGTTGCTCAAGCGTTTCTGGTTTGTTTGCATAAACCTTGCTTTTTAGATATCCCCATAAAAAGAAGTCCACATCAGTCAAATCAGGCGACTATGGAGGCCAATCAACATCACCATTTCTTGAAATAACTTGTTGTGGAAAGAGGTCTCTCAGCAATTCCATTGTGATCCTGGCTGTATGCGATGTGGCGCCGTCTTGTTGATACCACATGTTAATCAAACCCAAAGCATGCAGTTGTGGCGTTAAAAAGTTTTCAATAATATCACGATATCGCTCCTCATTCACAGTTACCGTTACGCCGTTTTCATTTCCAAAGTTGACAAATGATTCCTCCTGACCAAATTACACTGTCACTTTTAATAGATGCAACAGTGACTGATGAATAATTAAAAGATTTTCCATTGCCCAGAACCGACTCTTCTGTTTATTCACATATCCATTCAAATGAAAATGTGCCTCGTCGCTCATTGTGATTTTTTAATGAAAACCGGGGTTGTCATGAGCGAACTGTAACATCCTATTGGCATATATACGGCGGCGTAAATGGTCTTGTGCAAGAATCTCTTGTGTCAACTGAATCTTAAATGGAAACTAATGCAAATGCTTGTGCAAAATTGTGGCCAAAGTTGTTCTTTGAAGACCAAGCTCATAAGCACGGCGTCAAATTAAGGCTGATGGATTGTTTTGAACACTTTCTTGCGCAGCAGTAATGTTTTCAGCCTATCTTGCAGTACGTTGTGGTCCATGCTTAAGCATATCATCTACTGACCCCCTTTCATCGTAATCATTCACTACATGATGAATAGTGCGATTTGTTGGCACGTTGTTTCTCCCAAAAATTTCACGTAACTTTGTCATCGTTACAGTAATCGATGATTGATTTTTATAAAATGTTTTAACGATTAAAACGCCACGTGTCTAGTTCACGAATGTCGAAAATAAACTGTCAAGCCTAATGTTTACTAAAATGGCGGCAAAACAATGTAGAATATCTTCCCTGTGGACACCTTCTATAAATGCTTATGTTTCACAAACAAGCTCAACTGAGTTACCACAATTTCTGACCAAAGCGCCGTATGTTGTTTGTTAATGGAAAACACAATAAATCGTAAAACAAAATAATATAAATGTATTTAAATATATTTATAATGCAATACAGTGCGTTAAAAAAATAAAAATTCATTTTTAACTTTTAATAGTAAATGTTTATCTATATGTACAATCGAAAACCATATTTTACAGTGCGTAACAATATAAAATACACTAAAGTTAGTTTTCAACCTCGGAAAATACGCAAAGCTTTGCCAGCATAATAATTTTTTTCCGAAAGGATTTTTTTCTCATTTTATAAATTGTGTCAGTTGGTATTAAAATAACATTTTATTATTATCCTTTTTGCATATAAGGAACGCAAATGCCTACAAAAAGTGTATTCAGGTTTAGTTTAAACCTACATTTACATATATGTACGTGGAATGAAAACTTCATGCACTATCATACACAAATTCACATATATTCGTGCAGCTTAATACACGCAATATTAAAAAATTAATAAAAAAATATTATGAGAATAATTTAAACATAAAAAACTCTGCAAAAGCATTTGTAGCATTTTGGAATTTTTTTGGCGCTACAAGTTTTTTATAGCCAGCCAGAAAAAGATGTTGGTCTGTTGTTATTTGTTTGGTCTATGAACATGTTCTGGCAACTTAAGTTGGATACATAGTCAACTTGAAGCGAAAAAACTTAATATATATTTGTAAAATAAAATATATTTTTGTAAATTGCTTCTTTCCTTCAGTTTGTATAAGTTAAATTTTGAAAATTAAAGAAATTAAATAAGTTATTTTAGTAATTTTTTATAAAATGAGTTTAATTGCATTTATTAGCTCACTATTCGAACACGACTTACATTTAAATTATGTATTATGTATTAGTTATTCATTGTGGTTGTTTCAGACAGTAATTAATTTGTAGTTCGAAATTTAAGTTTCTAACAAAATCTAAATCTGTGATCATCATTGGTTCCATTTTAGCTTTTTCAAGGCTATATTCAGCTTTTTTTTTTGTTTTTAGCCTCGAAATTTACGTTTTAGCTTTTGGCTTTTTTAGCCTTTTTTATTTTAAATTTAGCCTCAAAAAGGACGACTTTTTACTTTCTACTGAATAAAATATCTAGAAACTTTAAAAAATTAATCCAATGTACAAACGCAAGTACACTGGAGTCAAAATCTTATTAATTGCAATCCAATGATTATAGCTTTAAAGTTAGATATGGTCAAATATTGAGTCAACAGTTGATTTCTGAGCAGAAGTGTGGAAACTTAAGAATGCGCTGCATAATAGAGATGTCATTTCATGATTTTGCTAATCTAGTATTTGGATATATATATTATCTTGTAATAAGAGGTTTAATTCTAATATGCTAAAAAGAGTATTGTTTAGCGAAATCATTGGATGTATATTTAATTGTAAAGAGGGAAGTATTCCAAATATAATGGAAAACAATATCAGCCAACTTACTACCAATTTGCAAATTTGCTGCTAATTGCCCTCGATAACTTTACGAATCCATCTCTGGGGTCTTCAATACATTGTGGGCCAATGGCATATACCATACCTTTACGTAGCCTTAAGTAAAAAAGGTCTAAAATTTAAGTGGACAAGATCCAGGTGGACAATTGTGATCGCCTCTTCGAAAACTCACATGGTCAGGAAACTTTTCACTTGTCGTTTGTGGAATGCCCAATTCCTCAGTTGGACAACATACACGAGGTTATTTTTTCACAACAATGACTTGTCGCGCCTGCTCAAATTTGTCCACTAGTTTCACAATTGCTCAGCGAGAAGGTGCCATGATTTTGTTATTTCCAGTGATTTAATAAATTTATTAGACTCTCGTGATATTTAAGCAAATGATAATTCAAATTCTACTGGCAAAAAGAAAATCATAATGCCTGTTTAATGCATAAATAATAAATGCACATAGAAGTATATAATACAGTCAATAGATACATATACGCTACTTCAATATATTTAAATAATGATACAATAATTATTTTATCACGCCTAAATACAACTAAATATAAGTATTCTGTTATATTTTTGAACCAATTGAATTGAATTGAAGTCAAAGGAAATACCATACAAATTCAAAAAATTTTGAATGGGATTTCGTTAGATATCGAATGCCGTAATTTGCCCCTTGATACTTATGTTATAATATTGACTTAAATGAATTTAAAAATATGTTGACTTTTAATTTTTTTTCTGTGATACTTGAAGTGCATTTTTTTGGAATAACTTTTACCATGTTTTATGCATTTTTTATTAATAAAATTTAACATCTTTTTCCTTTTCCTGCACCACCAAGCATCACTCATACGAACGTTTTACTCATAAATGCGTGGCGTATACTTAATATATTAGCCCTACTAAAATATATTAGTTATACGCTAATGTATTGCCAATTTCTAGGGTTGACAGCGACGTTTTTCTCGTACTAGATCGTACCAGAATTCAAATGCTCAATTCTTTATTATACATTTAATGTTCTTTAAAAATGTTGCTTGCCATTATTTAGTCATTTCCGGTTATTTAATAAAGTTATTAAACTCTTGTGATATTTATGCAAATTACAGTTCCGATTGTAATGGCAATAAGGATATTATGATGCGTGATGGTGATTTAGCCTCTTTATCCTGCAGCTCCTGGCAACACTGGTGATCATTCTGAAATATGCAGCTTTATAGCTATAAAATAAAACGAAAGATGCTCTACAGAAAAAAAATAAAACCATTTTTTAATGTAACAATTCACTATTCCTGCGAGCGCACTTTAATTTAGTCGC
The DNA here is from genome assembly GCA_956483585.1 of Gymnocheta viridis. Lineage (NCBI taxonomy): Eukaryota > Metazoa > Arthropoda > Insecta > Diptera > Tachinidae > Gymnocheta > Gymnocheta viridis. Next base: position 61,371,078 of record OY101441.1, on the reverse strand, counting down.
ATTTATTAATTGCAATTATGAGCAAAGAGTTGCAATTATGAGCAAAGGTGCAGTGTGGAGACTCGATAGCGATCACAATAGCAAATTTAACACTGTGAGAGTTTGCTAGAAATTTATGGTGAATCTGAATACACAAAACTGGCCGAAATATTCTTTTAATTACGGAGCTTTATTTTATTGGATTCACCTGGTAACTTGACTAACGCTTCTTTTATCTGGCTAATCTCACACAACATTAACAGTTGAACTTGGTACATATTTTGCCATCGATTTTTTGATAGCTTTTGGCATGAGGAAAACAATGTTCCACTACGACATATCAAAAAACCATTTTCGAGGCCCCCAAATCAGTTATTCGAATGGTTTACAAACATATTTTCTACTCAAGTCGATTGCTTGGATTGGATTGTTCATAGACAGCAAAAAAGGTTTATTTTTAAGGTTTTGTTTAGTAGATAATAAAAAAAACCCCTGAATAATTTTTGAATAATTATTATTTTTAAAAATGAGATCTCGTGATTTACAGAACAGGCCCATATTATCGAACTATTTTTGATGAAATTTAATTATTTTTTAATAAAAGTTTTAAATTTGAATTAAAAAAATTTGAGCGCACCGAATATAATGTTTTTGATGTCTTTTTTTTCTCATGGCAAAAGTTATCGAAAATTCGATATCACAATATTGAAAAATGTTCGTCCTTAAAAATCAACCCACCATACTGTACAGCCTAACCATCATACAGAATCATCTTCAGGAAGCTTCAAAAGTTTCAAATTACAGCAAAATAAGGATCGGTTGCCCATATAACAGAAAAAATGCGACGTTGAAAATACGACTTATATAAACAGTTCATTACTGAGCACGTGAAATGCAAAACATTAATTGTACGTCCTTAAAAAACTTGAAGTCCTTCAAACAAGACAAATAAATGATGAGGCAACAACATTACTTATCTTGATCTGTAGATAAAAATCCATATAGCGTTATTTTTTTCCAAAAAATTCTGTTGCATAATATTATCATTAAATTTTTAATTAATAACTATAATTCCAAAAATATTATTTAAAATACTCAGCCTGATAAGGATTTTTTTTAAGGGCCTTTGTATATATTTTTTTTATTCAGGGAAGCTGAATGAAACTTTTTATAAAATTCTACAGAACATTCTCTTTTATTTAGGAACAACTTTTCAAGATAATATTACATACTTATGTTAAAAGAATTTAATATAAAATCATCAGTTTTAAAAAATGTAAAATCTTTAAAAAAGGACTAGTTACGAGAAAATAAAAAAACAAGTGCAGAGTTTAACCATGTTTTGTCCCTAAATTTTTGCAAGAAAAGTGCTGTTGCGTGATATTATTTGTTGTATTGGTTAGTATTAGTTGACTTTAGTATAAATATATCCTATTTGAATACAACATCACTAGTTGTATTTAAGTTCCCCCTTGTAGAGGACCAAGAGTGACAATAAGCTAGATGGGTTAGGAAGGAGGAGAAGAAATGATTAAAACTGGTGCTAGATGTTGGTATGCTGGTTGAAACGGAGCAATGCTTACCTTTAGACGAGTACTAGTAGGGAAATTAAATTTATAAATTTAATTTTGCTTACAATTCACTCGAAGTTTTTTAATTCATTATTTAATTTAAATTTGTGGTAAGTAAAGTTAAAGTTTAAACTTTAAGGCAAGTAATAAGTTAAAATTTAAATGTTAAGGTGTTGATCGGATGATCGGCAAAAGGCAAGTGAAGACGAAATTTCTGATCGTATCCTTCATAATTCGATAAAAACAGGATTTAACAAATGGAATGGAAGTCTTAAGTCAACGCTTGTAAAACAATTTTAAGTAGCCAAGTTTGCAGCATGTACACTTAAAGAAATAACTAATAATATAATATAATAACATAATGAATTTTATAAAGTTAATGTTCAAACTGAGCTTGGACACTATTTATGGATATTTTGCTACTTAACATTAAAAGTTCAAAGATTTCTCCTACGTACGTTGTAACTGGCAACACTGGCCTTTCATATTTGCTTAAAATACATTTATAGAAAGGTTTCGCTTTTAGAAACATTACACACAATCACATTCGCTTAGCAAAAACTTTACGCCAACCAACATAAAATATATGAATGGAAAAATTAAATACAATTAAATAAAGCACACAATACACGCAACAAAGCTCATTGTTTGTGACAAGTAAAAAAAAGAAACCAGCTAACAATACCATTAAAAAAAGAAACAGTATTGTTAACAATTGTAAGCTGTACATGAATTGGATCAAAGAATACAACAGCATGAAATCTTATTATACATAAATGAAACAGCGGTAAGTACTATTGTATATGTTAAACATTTTTCTCTCTTTTTTTTCTACTTGCTCGTTAAACAAAACTCTAGCTGCAATATAAAAATTGCACCTTTTGTGTTAGATGTTAAAGTTTATTTTCGCATCTGACAAATTTCTACAATAAGTTTATTTTGCTTTAAATATATGAAATTAAATATGAAGAACAATATCTTATATAGAAAATAGTCAATCAAATCGCCAAATATGATCGTAATAAGCTGGAAAGAGATCACGTAAAATATAATAGTTCTATTAGTGTTGCACCGAAATTATTTTGAGTTTTCATACCCAAGAACATATCTAAGATCTGAGGTGACTCGCCGTAAGCTCTTCATTCCGCGATTCTTCATCAGTGCTGAAATTCTACGCTGTAGTCGAAAGCTGTGCTTTGTTTTAGGAATGATTTTAATATAAATAGCTCCGTTTCGAAGTAATCTTCATCTATATCGGAAAATCCAAAAAATAAGATAAAACCACTTCCCCTAAAAACTCAAAACTTTGCGAGTCAAACCTGACGTGTGTGAACCAGGTCTAAGATCCTGAACTCCGGAAGTAGTGCAAATTTGGATCATCTAATATTTTTTTATATAATGTTGAATCTTTGCACTCAATTTCCCAAACAATAAATTCGGCACGACGAATATATAAATATCCCGTACAAATTACTTGATACTAGTTTTTCCCTTGTGCCTTTGGAATATTGTCTCATGTCCAATTCTTTCCATAAAAATATTACAAGCCTTAGCCAAAATAATATTTAGATTACAACTACTAATTTTATTAAATTAAAAAAATTCAAAAAAGTTATTTCCAAATACCTGGTACTCAGGCATAATTTCAAGGCTTACAAGGTTAAAGTATTTTTAAGATTCTTTCAAATTTTTCGGAAAAGGTTTTAACCCTCCGATGGCGAGCAATTTTTTTAACGCTCTATAACCAACAAGGACCCTGGGGACGTCGTAAATTAAAATAGGGGATTTATACATTATTACAATATTATTTTAGCTAATGTGTAGCCGATAGCTATTTCTAATAACAAAATAAATAAAAAATGCTTCTTAAATAAAGTTATCATGTTTAGGTAAACTAATGAGTTCAGGTTATCTAAAGTAAATGTAATAAAGGGGAAAAAACAAAAATAGATAAAAAGTTAAAATATATTAAACATTTGCTGATATATTGCACATATGGATTTCTTCAACATATAGGAGTGCTCAACACAAAAAAGCTTTAGACAAACAAAACACTTGTAAGCAGTCTTGCATTGACGATTTGATTGTGCACGACAATACAACAAGTTGTCCTTGGTCTATAGCACGCTCTTCATTAGGCAGCTTTCCGCTATATATTATGCAGTTCAATGTGTATTAGAGTAATAGACACACCATATGTTTACTCCATATTTTGCTGGATTAGAAGGAATATATTGGGTAAAAGGTGTTCGTCTTCGATAAGGAATGTGCAACCTAACCTAACCTATCCTACATCGCAATATTTCATATACATATATTTGTGCATTGTGGCTTCTGCTGTGTGTACTATTGGTATAATCATTAAAACCAAATGTCCACTAAACGCCGCTCATTAAATTCCGAAAGTAAAAAGTCATTTATCGAAATGTTGCCCTTCAAACGTTGATCAAGATTATATACAACATATATATAGTAAAATCGACTGATGGTGAGCGTATATATTTAATATATTCAATCGTTTTGTGCGACAATCTAAGGTCCTTTCAATTTGAAAACTTGAAAAATATGTGATTATACCTTGTAATAAACACCTGTATAAAGAAAACTGATTAAAAGTTATTTGTCTGTGTTTTTTCGGGTGCATATTTTTGTGCATATTTTAAAGTTTTTTTTAATATTTGCATGTCGAAGTTATTATCAATTCTTGTATACAACACAATAACATATTTTATATTTTAGTTAAAGAACTAGATAAAACTCCTCTTAGTAATATTTTTAATGAGAAAACAAATCAAAAATTTAATATATAACACATTTCAATATTGAGACTTTTAATGTTGCTCAACTCAAATATATTAAAAATTTTCTACATAAATTGAAAATTGGCAATTATATACAATATACCTTTTGTCTTTATAAACAAATATACTACATTCATATGGAGGTAAGTTTGATAGTAACCTAATAAAGTGGATAACGTACCAGAAAAAAGAAATATTAGATTTCTGAAAGCAGTAAAAATATGCTCGCGTTGTTTTGAAGTAGTTCCGAGGATGCGGAAAATCATATAAACTCGTACTTATTGCATAAAAGCGAGAGAGAGCGGCCTAAAGATATGTACATTTATATCATTATTGTTTACTGATTTCATGAAAACAACATTAAAGTTTAGCGGAAGTACTATTTGATGAAGTGAAAGAAGATATAGCGCAGTTTAGCGCATTTTTAACACTTTGAATTAAGACCAGTTTTATGTGAAAAAAATTTATAATATGTATGTATATATTTTTTCAATATTTAATTGTATTCCTTAAAAAAATCTACATATCGTTTTATAAAATAAAAAAACAATATCATGGATGAAAAATTAAATTTTGACATAAAAATTTGTTGTGCTTTACACAAAATAAAAAATTAATAACTATGAAAATATATACATATATGAAAATATATAATATTTCATAGTATTTCTATATGTGGCAACACTGATCTTTATCGATATCTATTAACTCATCTCTGTTCTAGTATGGTAATCTCTAAGAAAACAAGAGCAAGATAATAAAATGAAATAAAATCTAATTTCTTATAAATGTAAATTAAAGTGATTTGTTTATTGTTTAACACGAGTTATTACACTATATATCGTTCTTCGCAAATTATTGAGGCAAACATTTTAAGATCTGTTATTTCTGTATTATCGGTTTCTTGTTATTATTTACAGTTTTCGAAATAAAAGGCACCGACCGACACTGTGCATTACACCACTTAAATGACAAGTTTTTTAGCCTATTGTGTCCTATATTCCAAAAATTGTGCAAAATTTAACCCTTTCGCTATAAGTTTTTATTGGATGGTTCAAATAATAAAATGTAATCAGTTAAAAATTTTTTTTTCCTGAGTATGTTTTTTAGAATGTATGGATACATATTAAGAAAGTGGTAAAAAAATTGAGATTTAGTTTTGATTTTTTTTATTATTTTTTACGAAATATTTAAGATTTTGAATAATTTTATAATAATAATAAAATAAAATAATTATTTAATTAAAGAAAACAAAAGTAATATACAGAAAAAACATAAAAATTCTCCAAATATAGGTAGTATAGTATAGTTTTGCATACAAAACTTATAACAAGACCTGTAAAATAACTTAAACTTTTTTTATATACTTTCTATATAATGATAATCCTTGAAACAATTTTTCGATCCGTTTGGAATACAAAGCAGAACATCGCATTTAGAACAGTTATATCTAGTTTGTCCATTACAATAAACTATTTTGCATTTTCCTTTGTCAGCAACATGTTCCGGCCAATGCTGATTGCCATCATATCTTACGGACATTGCCAGAGTAGTTCTTCGCTTTTTACTGGATGTCGAAGAGCTTGCTGGATCATCTTCTATAAGGCTTGTAGCCGATGGTCGTCCTCGTTTGCGGGAGCATTGCATATGGTTGGACTTTGCTAAAAGGCCATCATCATTGCGAAAGTTTAATAAATCCAAGTACTTACTGGTTTTTGTATTTCTTTCTATATCTTTTCTATACTCCAACCACGAATTTTACTGAATTTTATCTCTTTTTTTCCAATTTCTAAATCCTTTATTTTGCTTGACATTCTAAATTCAATTTATAAAGCCTTAAAGAGAAGCCCAGCTTCAGACAAGTCATAACCTCCAGCATTTTTCAGATGTGCATTAGTATACCATTGTGTTTGTTGTTGTCGGAGTGTTTAAGTGATGAAGGCATAGCACACTGGTCACTGAACAGTACTGGCAGCAATTGATACTGGTGTATGCTAGCGGACATCACAGCGCCCTCCTTCGTCGGTATTGTAGCAAAATCGCCGGCGAAGTAAAATAATTAATAAAATGGCTACAAACAGCTTATAAAACACATTTAATGCGCCTACTTAACATCAGAGGCGCTGCAACATTGATCTAAAAACTAACACAACGCGCAATATCAGAGCTGTAAAAATTAAGCTTTCTCTCTTTCACCATCTGTCCTCTCTCACTATCCCTTTCCCAAAAAAGGTAACACACCTACGGGTTGGTAGGCATACTAATTGCCTGAGTGTTTACTTCTCTTAAAAAAAAAAAAAAAAAAAAAAAAAAAAAAAATTGCTTTAGCTGTGTATACATAATTACAATAAAAACTTTACAACATCTACCGTTTGTATCCATATAGATACATCTATAACTAAAAAAATCCTCAGTGTTCTTTTAATTGTTTAAACAAAAAAAATTATATGCAAAATATTAAATTGAAGCCTTCTTAACATATTTAAGTCAATTTAATTTAAAAAAAATGTTGAAATTTTTGTTTTATGAATAAAATAAAAAAAAACTCTGTTTTGATCAAAAATTAAAAATTGAAATCATGTTTTAATTAAATTCATATCTCTTAAATAAAAAAGCCAAAATTCTTCCAAAAATTGGCTTCATTTAATTTAAAAGACCTGGGGGCAGCATAATCTATTGTTAATTTAATGAAAAAATTCATGTGGCTGCCCCGAGACGCTTATTTATTAAAGTGTATCCATATGGATACAATATAGCGAAAGGGTTCATCTACTCTGCTGATCGATTCAAAGATATAATCGGCTGATAATTCAAAAAACCATGTCTTTATTAATACTTAATGCAAATCTCTCGAATGAAAAATGTTGGAAAGGTGCATTAATTTAATAAGTCCACATCTCTTTGACAAATGGTTTTTTAGTTTTTTTTACCTTAAAAAACTGCGTGGCATCCCGCGACTTTAATCTGATTAGGTATTTTATTTCGATAGACATTATTGTCAAAAATTTCGAAGAAATATTTTTCTTTGGAATGCCTAAAGATTTTCGCATTTTCTTTCCACATTTTATACTACATTAAAGCCACCATGCATAATTTCCTTTAATATATTACAAAATGCTGAAGACTAAGTATAAATTCTCCAAACACAATTAGACACAATATTTTCCCTTTGTTTTAAATTTTAGTAAATTTTCAAAATTATATGTGTATTTATAAATATATATGATGAAAAAGAAATCGACTGTTATGTAGTCCATAAGCCTTAATGAGAACAACAAGGTCCAGAATGAGAACGATAACAGTAACAAAAAATTTACCTGTCCTACTTTTTTTATTTTTCTTCATTCAAACCATAAGGTTTTGTTTCAAAAAATTTAATTTTATAAAAATATGTTAACGTGGTTCCCAAAACAAAACCCTTTTAATCAAATTAATGTTATTCTTAAACAACAACATTGGAAGTATTTAATTGGTCAATTTGTATAAAAATTCAGATGCAGCCCGTTGTTGTTGGATTGTTATTATATAAAAAAATTTTTTCATTAAAATAAACAATTCTGTTTCATATGTGTAATAGAAAAAAATTAAGATATTTGTATTTCTGCTTAAATTGTTATTTTATTTATTTAGATTAAAATTCAATATGCATTTATTCAAGTACATGCAAATCTACAACAACATAAATATCAGTGATACATCCTCTGTGTGTCAAACATCACATAAATTTTTTTTCATTGTTTGTTTGAATTTCACACAAATTTTTGTTCTTGTTGTAGAGATGCATGCAGTTCAATAAATATACTTTGTTGAAAATTTCTGCTTTTTATTGGAATTACTAAAAAAAGTCAGCCTTCTTAGTAGGAAATAAAAAACAATTGGTTGATTATTGAGTGCTTATTACAACTTTGTTATTGTTTAAACTTTTTATTTATTTTAATGACCGTTAAATATTTGCACAAGATTCCCTGATGATCTGGACAGTGAAATATCCATACAAACACTCAATAGTCAAACAATTAATCTTTTTCAGAATATGTAAAATATTGGTTTTTTAAAATTCAATATAAGTAATTGCAGGTAAAACAATTGAAATTTTCAAAAATGTATGCATATGTGGTTCAAAACCAATTTTTTCGAAATCAAATCAATTTACAATATTTGAAATAAAGTTTCCTGATGATCCGCATTAGTAACAGTGAAATGCGCATAGGAAAAATTTAAAGTTAAAAAAGACTTCATTATTCCAATTCAAAAATTTTTTTACGATTCGAATTTAAAAAATCACATAAAAAATAAATTCATCGTAGAAAAACTACAAGCTACGTAGATGCAATTTATTTGTAATTTGTTTTTTTTAAGAGATTTTAAATCTTCACTCAAAAATATATGTGAAATTTAGTTTAAAAAAATTTTTAAACAGATTTTTTTCCATACAAATTTTCAACAAGATGTTTATGATCGTTTGACTTGAAAATTTTAATCATGCTTTCTAAAGGTTAATGGAATTTTCTTATCTTAAAAGAAATAAAAGTATGTACACCTGCCCCTCGATTTACACGATAGATACGTTCCTGAGAAAATCGTTTAATCGAAATTTTAAATTTTTGTATGAAAAATCGTGTAAATCGAAAATAAAGGCAGAATCGCGTAAAAAATTGATTTTATTAAGAAATTATATGTGTTTTTAAAATATCAGAAGCGTTTACTCAACACATAAAAATAAACCTTTATTCATTAAACAAAATAAATGCTATTCATAAAAACAAAAACAAAATTAATGTAATTCATATCATATATTGTACGTATTTATTTAATTTATTCGTCGTCGCTAGATAATATTTCTGCAACAAAACACATAAAAGATCGTGTAAATCGAGGTATTTCATAAATCTCTCAATTTACACGAAAACCAAAATAATCGTGTAAAAGTGAAATCGTGTAAAAAAAGTATCGTGTAAATCGAGGGATAAGTGTATATGAAAAAAAAATATTGATTATTATTCTTTAACAGTATTCGGTAAGTAAATTGGAAGAGCTCGAATCAAGCTAAACAAATTCATTTTCTTTACGACGGCATAATGAAGAAAGAATACACTCAAAATATTGTTTTTTTAACCAAAATTAAAAATTTTTTAAAGTTATTATTAAACCAAATTTTATTCAATATATAGAAAAACAATTTAAAATCATTTATATCATTCTGATTGTGGGAAAAATTAATTTACAACGCAAATTTCTGATTTTCTGAAATTTTATAATATTTGAAATTTTCTGACAAAAATTAATAAAACATTAACAATTTTTATTCACATCAATAAGGAAGAATTTCAATAATTATCGTTAAGGAAATCTAATAATTACAATCAAGTAAGTAAAATGTTATAGACTATATCAAATTAAAATATTTATATTGAAGAGCTAATATAATTTTTGATTTGGATATTTCTGAAATTTGTATAATATTTTATATATGACCTTTAAAATCTTCCGCTGAAAATTGTAGTATTGTTATAAATAGTTGAATTTGTTACCACATCTACGGTTTATAAGCATTAAAATGTAGAAGATAATCGAACGTATCTTTTATGAAATAAATATTATTCATATGCCCCCTGATGCTCATTCTCATTTCGCTCCTTTATTGCAACGTATTTTTTTTAGTTTAATGTTAAAAATTCATACAAATATTTTCTCCTCTATTTTTCTATATTTTACCTCTTAACAAAATAATATGTTTTTATTTTTCTATTGAGGTGTGTGTACTCGTTTTCTAAAGAACGATCTTTTTTAATAACATGTAATTGTGTAATTGCATGTGCAATTAACTGCAAACAGCCTGCACACAAGTCTGGAAAATTTTTATTTTGTGTGTAGATACAAAAATTTTTTTAATTAAAATCACCTTGTAATGAAATATAAAATAAGTCACTATTTATATAAAAACTTTTATTTTATTTAAACCAGCACAAAAGTCGTTCACTCATACGTTGAAAAGGCGATCTTATTATATGCTGTTAATTATTTAGTTTTTACTTAATTTTTCTTTTTCTTTTAATTCATAGATTTAAATGAAAAAAAATTAAACTGCAGTTTCCACAATCCAGACAATTGACGTGAGCATAGAACTTGTATTTTAAACACTCATAATCAGAGTGATCTTCATAATCATTATATGCTCAAATCAACCTGCCCAAGTGTACTAAGCTGAAAGAAGGTTTGAACCTTAATTGTTTTCAAGTTATTTTCAAGTTTGAAAATATTTTTAAATACAAAAAACATGATTGAATATTAAAACGCGATATCTTTTTGAAATAATTGAATGAATGGGCGCATTCATAAGACGTAGCTGTTGAGTTCAACAGTTGTGAAACTATTGCGAACTGTTGAGCCCAACAGTTACTTCTTATAAACGGCTTCATGAATAACTGGAAAATGAACAGCTGGATAATGTAAACAATTGAAAAGAAATAAAAGTGCTGCAAAAGAAATATTATAAATGCGATTTCCAATGCAAGCAGTCAGCAGCCCAGGAATTGTTTTCTTCCCAAAAAAGCCATTTGTATCGATAGTTGTGGTATAAATGAAGGTCAGTAAGAAGTTACCCGGCCGGTCTTCAACACGCATATCGAAATTTCATACACTATATATGTATGTACGTCTGTTGTACGTACGTATCACGGTGGCTGAAAATCGTTTTTCATTGGCCAAAAGTCAAATTTTTTTTTGTCACCGATTTTTAAAATTTTTACGCCCTTTTGCAGCTAATATATCCAGATTAAGGTAGCCAAAAAATTAGGTTAAACTATTGATAATTGTGAGCGTGGCATGCTGTCAAACTCAACGGTTTTTTGTAATTTCAGAAAAAGGTGTTTTTCTGTTGTTTTTTATCAAAAATAAATGATTACTACTCGCAAGCTATCATCGATAATGGCCTGCGGTCTTTTTTATAATGTTGGTAGGATTATAGTCTTTAGTTTTTGTAAGTGGTCAGAGCTCTAGCGTTTAATATTAAGGGCGTTACGGAATATTTATGAAACTACTATATTTTTCTCAAATTTAAACTTTAGTAGAATAGAACTTCTAGGGAACAAAAGGGAACAAGAAATGTATACCACCCGGAGAAAGGTGAAAGTGTCCTCTTTACCGCTATATATACTTTTGCACCCGTGACGAGCCGTGTGTAGAACACTTTTTTCATTTTAATGAAATTACTCCAAAGTACTCGTATACAATGGTGTATATAATTTTCACTTTTTTGCCTAAAAGTTTATGTTTTTACTTTAGACTACGTAAAACTAAAAAAATTAAATATAATACCTGCGAAAGGGTTTAATGGCTTTGTTTTGATCAGCAAAAAATAAGTCATAAAATTATCACAAATTATCACAAAATTCTACAGTAAACATATGATCTGTTTCTAAATTTACCTGTTATCAAATGTTAGGGTCAACCAAAGTCATAAGCAATTTTATAACAATAATCGGGACATTAAACCACTAAAAATAAAAAAACAACCCAACAACAACAACAAATATTGGCGAGATACTAATTAGTTTTACCTGATATTAAGGTCTGGACAACATGTGCAGTTTTGTGCAATTTAAGCACTACCTGCTATGAAATTAAAAATCAATGTGTGAATAACATGTATCTAAAAATGTATAAAACTACGGATTCGATAAGGGATTACTCAGTTAATCCTCTAAGTGTACGGATAAAACATAACAGACGCAAATAAAAATATTCAGAAAAATATGAAGAGCTTCAGTTATAAAGAACTGGCGGAAGAGTATTTTAGAAACAAAAACCAGGAAGATGTTCTTAGTTACGTTAAAATAAAATTAAACTTAAATTCGTGTAGCACCGAAATGGAAGAGGAATTATCTAATTTCGTCAAAGCACTAAAAAAACGCTACAAAGAAGTTCGCTACAGTAAACAAAACTTTTATATAAAAAGTGCAAACTGGTTAGAGGGTCAACTTACTGTCGCTGCAGAAACAGCAAAACAAGATAAGGCTGGAAGACCACGCAAATCATTGAACAACTGCAGCGATAGATCTAAGAGGCGGAAACTTAAAGATATTAACGATGCAATTGGTTGTACAAATATAAAAGAATCTTTCCTACATCAATTACGATCACAGAACCAATTAACAAAAGTGGATATCATTGAAAAAGTTGTTAAAGCTAGTCCAGTGAGAACAAAACGGATTCTTAACAGTATACCAACTCCGAGTGATGCAATACAGTACACAAATGAGGAGGCATTAGCATTATTTCTGGATTTGAAACAGCAATATATTAAGCTCAGACTGCGTGCGATTGAAAAAGGCTCAAATATGTATCCAGCATATCATCACATAACCGCTGCTAAAATGGACTGTTTGCCATCAAAGGACACTATTACAATCACACCAATTTCGGCAGAGGTACAACTACAATCTCTACTTGATCACACAGCAGAACGCTTGCTACAATCAATAAAAGGAAATGAGTTAAAGAAATGTGGAAACACAAAGTTAATTCTTTTTTGTAAATGGGGATGTGATGGTTCTTCGGGACAAAAACAATACAAACAAGCTGTATGTGAAAATATATCGGACTCAGATATGTTCATGGTATCATTTGTACCATTGCGATTGAAAAAGATTTTGGAAGATTCAGAGCCTTCGACTAGTACAACGCAAACAATGAATATTTGGAAAAATGAGACACCATCTTCTACGAAATACTGCAGGCCAATCAAATTTGAATTCAAAAAAGAAACTCTTGATGCCATTAACAAAGAAGTTAGTGATATCAAGACCCAAATTGCAACACTACAGCCATTACAATTACAGTTGGATGGGCAGCAAATTGAAGTAAGCTACCAATTAGTGCTGACAATGATAGATGGAAAAGTAGGTCAGGCTTTGACTAGCACGAAGGCTGCATCCAGCTGCATTATATGCCAAGCAACATCAACCCAATTAAACCAAGTCCCGACAAAATCATTAGATAATACCGATGCATATGAATTTGGATTATCACCACTACATGCAAGAATACGACTTATGGAACACATCCTAAAAATCAGTTATGATTTGGATTTCGGGTCTTTAGGATCAATAAGAAACAACGAAACCAACAAAGAGTTAAGAAGTGCAAAAAAGAAACATGTTCAAGATGAATATCGCAAATTAGGATTGATTATAGATCAGCCAAAACAAGGGTCAGGCAATACAAATGATGGCAATACCGCAAGAAGATTCTTTTCAGATCCAGAAACAGCATCTGAAATAACAGGAGTGGATTTTAACCTTATTTTCAGATTTAAAATAATCCTAGAAGTACTTGCGTGCAATGAAGAAATTGACTCTAGAAAATTTGGAGATTAGGCTAAGGAAACTGCAAAAATATATACAACCACTACCCATGGAGAAATATGTCTGCAACAGTTCACAAAATCCTTCATCATGGAGAAGATGTCATTAAATATCATTTGGTGCCACTTGGAGATCTATCAGAGGAGGCTCAGGAAAAAAGGAACAAGGATTACAGATTTTATAGAGACCACAATACTAGAAAAATTTCACGAAATTCAACAAATGAAGATCTATTTAATATATTATTGGCAACGTCAGATCCGTTTATCTCCAGTATTCGAAATCAATGGAAAGTGGAATATCGGGATTTAGATGAAGAAGCCAAAAAACTACTAAAGAACAGAGATAGCACAGAACAAAATATGGAATATTTGCAATCAATATTTGAGTCAAATGAATAATAATTATAATTGCCTTTCATTGTTATTTAAGTACGAAAAACATAGTATTAGTAAAAAATAATAATAAACAGAAGCTACCATTGTTGCAAATGCTTTTAAAATTTATTGCAGTTTTTATTTTTAAAATGTTTTTAAAATTATCAAATTTGACAGCAAAAAATAATAAATTTTTCTGTAGTAATAGCAATATTTTTATATAATATTATTAAGGTTTTTTTTTAAGTGTAACCATTCTTTGAGTGTAAACAAATTTGCAAATTTGTCAGCAAAAAATTTTTAATTTTTCTGTAATAGCAAAATCTCCAGTTGATTTTACTATTTTTTTCAGTGTAAAATTTTTTTTAAGTGTAACATTAAAAAAATTCCATTATTACAAAAAATATTTATAATTATTATCAATTTCCAAATATTAAATTTTTTAATAAATAAAAAAATAATAAACCCATATTTCACTCTAAAGTTAAAAAAATTCAAAAGTTGAACTTTGACCTAGAATTCCTTAAAAAGTCCTCAATCAATTTTAATGTAATTTAAACTGAGTCAAGCTGAACTAAATATCTATCCAATAAAATAAACATTACTTCAATATTTTGATCGGTTCAAAAGTTACAGAATTTTGGCCAATGAAAAACGATTTTCAGCCACTGTGCGTATGTATATGAAAAATTAATCAAAGCTCTTTGTAATTTAAAACAATGTTTATTTTGTTCAATATTTGTTTTATCACAATTCAATTCATATTCATAAAAATCATAAATTTTCAATATAAAATATAATGCCATTTATGAAATTTTATTTTATATATTATACGTATATATATGTTTATACATACATATGTACACACATACGAGTACATATATATTTTTTAAGTTTTCTATCAATAAAAACAAAAACCAACAAGAATAACGGGATACATTTTTAAGACAAAACTCATCAAACAAGTAGTAGTTTTTTTATTATTGTCATATTGGGATTGCTTGCAATCGTACCAGAAAGCATGCATGAATGTTGCTTTATTTTCATTTTGTTTTTTTTGTATTTTTTTATTTCATAGCAATACATAGTATGACATGACATACTAGATTCACATCCGACCTCAAGTTGCGGAAACAGGAAAACAAAACAACACTGCAAACAAAGAATTAAGCAGTAGCAAACAAATAATAAAAATAATAAAAAAAATTAACAAACAGACAAATGCAACAAACGTTGTTGTCAAGTTTCAACAAGAATAACCCTTGGTAGCAATAAATTGCAGCAGTACAATGAAAATAGATTAGTTTAAGAAAGATTAAGGACTCAACTACTCAACGCTTAAAAATTGAAATTTTAAAAATATAAGAATTTTAAATTTGCTAAAATTGTACTTCTTCATCTAGAGAACATTTCAAATAGTTTTAGTTTGCAATGCTAGAACAAAGCATTTTGATTAGTTGTCTCAATCAGCTAATTTTAGTCTGCTTAAAAAATGTGTTCCATGCGCATACTTTGTAAAATTTATAAAGCCAGTTGTTCCTTCTGCTGGAGCTGAATTATTTTCTCTCTGCACTTTCTGCGATAGTTGCCGTCTAAAGATTTTACTGCAGGAATATACTAACCAGAGTTGTCATTAGAATTAGAATTATGTGAATAACTTTTATTAATTTTTGTTCCAAAGAACAAAATTTTTCAAATTATAATAAAAAATTATTCGAACAGGTCTTCAAATATTCGAATAATTTTTAAACTACTTTTTATCCGTTTTTGTGGTTTTGAATGAAATATAACTTCCTAAATTTAACTTAACAAATTTTTAACGTTATTAACAACAGAAAGTGCTAATAATAAAGCACATTATTCTAAATCATAAATGTTTGTCTACTAAAAAAAACAACTTGATAAGCTTCTTCACGCCAACATCAACACTTTGTGAAAGAAATTTTTCTTATTGTCCTTGTTTTATTATAACAGAGAGAATCTTTAAGCTAAAAAAATATGTCCGATGATTTTTTAATTTGAAGAGGTTACTTTTTAAAGAAATCAATGAAGTATTTCAAAATTCGCATACATATACAAAGTAATTAATGTTTAAGACAAAGTACATTATATTTTGAGTCAGAACGAAACAGAGGCAGTATTCCATTAGAACAAAGGCGAAATTACGTTAATTAATTTATTTATTCCCGAAGACGAACACCATGATTTTCGGAGGAAGCTACACATCTGTCACCGGTGTTCATGTACATATCGATGTATTCAAGGCTCGGATTAATATAATTTCCAATTTTTCTCATACAAATTATGGATGAAAAATTAATTATTGTGGTAGGTATTATTAGTTCTTTTAAAGAAATAAAACTTCACCACGATCGATATCTACATTTTATCATCAGTGAATTAACCCGTTGTTACACGTTGGTTTTATCTTAGGTATCATTTTTCTTCCTACTATTTGTGTTGTATAAATAACATACATCTTTTAAGTACACCTCCCAATAAATCATAATACCACATGTAGTCATACAGCATTCATAGTGTGTGCATATCAACTTCAACCAAGTAGGGTGACACTCATTTAAATGTGTTGAAGTTGGCTAAAGACCACCAAAGCAAACTAGAACAAAAGTATCATGGTCAAAATTACGATACGTTTTGGATTGCTTTGTGATTGTCAATTGGCGACACATTTTTGAAATATGACTACGTTGTACATTTAAATACTTTATTCTAAAATAGTAAAACAATAGTAATTTGAAACACATTGAGTGATTTAGAAATCACTCAATTATAGATAAGATTTTAGAGTATATAAGCTAGAACATTTATGAATAAAGTAGGATTTGAAATTATAAAGCAAAACCGGCAATAACCTTGCCTGCCTTATTAATTATAGTCTCCAATTTGGGCAGTTTCTTTTTGAAACGCCGATTTACTAGCTGACACCCTTTACAGCTGTTTAAAAGTAGAAAGGGCTACAGGGAAAGAAACTTACTATCTCATTACATGGCGACCGTGACAGGACGTGTTGAGTTTTAAAATTTCAAACTGAAAAAAAAAACATCATTTCATCCGAAGTCCTAAAAGGACCATCTTTTAACCCCCGTGGAAAAATTTTTTTTCTCTTCCCCATTTTCACCAAAATTCCAATAAACATTTTTTTTTTATGGAAGAAGAAATTGAGGAAATATTCAACCGATGGGAACAATACCTTAGGGAAGAATACATACCAACTCCTACAAATACAACAGCACCAGTCTACAAACCTCTACCTATCAACGCCGGCCCAAAGCCAATAACTATAGAGGAGTACAGACAAAGACAGCAAAAGAAAATACAAACAGAAAGCCAACCCCTGCAAAAAACCGTAAAGAAAAAGAAACGCGCTGGCAAGCGGTTTCAAAAAAGGCGAGAGGTAGCCATACTCTACAACAAGTTAAATCTATGCGGCGACAAGAAGGAACGATTGGCGATCAAGCGAAAACTAAAATTATCAAAGAACAAACAATAATCTACAGTATGACGTGGTGGAAGAAAATTTTATCTTCAATACCTTTAATAATTGCAGGATACGAAGTCGGAAAAGCTACGGAAAAAGATGACAAGACAGAAAACCCGCGCATTGAACACCCAATTAATGAAATTGATAAAATCGATATTATATTATTAATCACCGTAGTATTAATCATACTAATAATTATTTTAAAGTATATAAAAAAGGTTTCATCAAGAAACAACCAAAGAATATAGAATACAAAATTATTTTAATACATGCTTAACAATTTTTATACAAAATAAATTTTGTACTAAAAACAATAAAAATGATAAGCCACATTTGCACAAACTTACGTAATACTCTGTATTAAAAAAAAAATATATAATAAAAAAAAAAATGTTAAAATAAAAATCCAAGTAAAAAAGTGCAAGTAATTTAATTTAAAACACAAACAAAAAAAAAAGAACTTCATATTGCACAATATTTTGAAAAAAAAAAGAACTTATGTAATTTAAGAATGGTACGACACACAAACATACAAAATTTAAAAACACAATTAATGACAACTTTGAAAAGGGCATTAAACTGAAAATGACCCAATTAAATTAAAAAAAATACTAACTTGTAAAATTTAAAAAAAAATATATATAGGTAATGACTAATAAGAGAAATTAAATATATTAAATGATGGGCAAAAGAATAGCAGTGATAGGTATGCAAAAATAAAATTTTTGAGGAAAAGATTAATAAATTTAACATTTGACAGAACTTACAATACAGAACTATATTTTTCATAAATACTATTTCATTTAATGTCTCAACCCGAACCACCCACTTGGCAAATTTTACAAACTCAATTTGAAAATGCTAAAGCTTTGTTTCTGAAATCATACAAATGTATTAATAAACGCAAAATTCCAAGTGCTAACACAATACAAGGACATTTAGAATTGATACATATCCATTACAACAACATTTTGCAAACATATTATAACATAGACTTTACCCTAACTAAACAACATAGGCGAGAAGCATATGAAATTATTGAATTCCTAAATGAAAAATTAAAAGCATTAGTACCGAAGTTATCTACAACCTTTGACATTCAATTCGACAAGAAAGGTTATTTTCAATTTTATAAGAAAGCTTTAGAAGCCGAGGATATTTTAGAGTCCTCTGATTTGAATAATACATTATTTTGTACCAAAGAAAATTTCACTAAAATGGACTCATCGAAGTTCATTGATCTGGCCTCAAAAATCTTGCCGGAATTCGACGGAAGATTTGAAAACCTACAAAAATTTTTAGATGCTCTAGCCTTGTTGGATACGGTAAAGGCAACACATGAACTTTTAGCAGTTCAGCTAATACACACCAAAATTAGTGGCAACACACGAGCCACGATTAATGGATTAAATACCATCACTGAAATAATATCAAAACTAAAAACAAGCATAAGAGGCGAATCGGCGGAAATATTGATGTCCAAATTAATGGCTACACGCCAGGCTGACAAAACGACTACAGCATTCGCTCAAGAAATTGAAACGTTATCTAAATCACTTGCCTCTGCATATATATCAGACGGACTGCCTGAAGAAACCGCAAGCAAGTATGCTGTACAAGCCACGGTTAAGGCTGTAGTAAGAAATGTCAATTCGGATCGTACTAAATTAATTATAGAAGCAGGAAATTTCACAAGCATTGAGCAAGTAGTTACAAAGATACTAAACTCACAGCCTGGACCATCAGCAACAAATATACTACACTGTAGGAGTAAACCAAACCAAGGGTATCTACAACAATTCTCAAACCGCAATAGGTACAATAGTAGATTTTCTAACACTAGAAACAGAAGCAGGAATGATCAGCGATTTGTTAGCAATAGGACTTATAGCAACAATAACAATTATAATAATAATAGGGTAAGAAATACTTCTAATAATTATATAAATAGAAATAATAACTTCAGATATGGCAACAATAGAAATGAACAAGGACACCGTAATGTACATACTTTGGAGACTTCGGAAAACTCCGAGGTCCCCCAGTAAGAACTGGGGGCATTGAGCCCACAAGTGGTAAAAGTGATAAAAATATTTATAATAATATTTACTCAAGCATTTGCACTCTAAACTTAAATTTATGTAGCTTTATTGAACTTAATATTACATCTAACAACACTAGTATCACATTTCTAATAGATACTGGAGCGGATATTTCACTCCTCAAATGTAAATTTATTCATGGTGAAATAGATGAAACACATAAAACAAAAATTAGAGGTATTGGACAAGGTAGCATAACAGCGTTAGGAACAACACTAATTTCTTTTAATTTCAAAGAGTACACCAATCCAATTTTGCATAACTTACACGTAGTACCAAATGATTTCCAAATCCCATGTGATGGAATCTTGGGTATTGACTTCATACGTCAATATAACTGTATAATAGATTATGGTCCCTCAAGTAGTAAATTTATAATTAGACCATATTCCAATTGTTCAATTGAATTACCGATGCTAGGAGGACCAAAAAGTGGAACAATTGTTTTACCAGCAAGATCAGAAGTAGCTAAAGAAATTAAACTACCCAAAGGCAATAAGTCAGTATTAATTCCACATCAACAAATTGATGATGAGGTCTTTGTAGCAAATACTCTCACAAACTTAAATAATCCAGTAGTTTGTTTTGTAAATACTTCCAATAACACTAAGGTAATCAACATGCCAAATTTAAATTATGAATCCGTAGATCAGTACAAAGTTGTCAAATTAGGTAATAAAAATGGAATTCAACCTAGATCAAAAGAAATACTTGACAAATTAAAAGCAAATTTTCCGGACATAGCGAAAAACGAATTAACTAAATTATGTTCAAAATATACTGATGTTTTTGGATTAGAATCGGAACCAATTTCTAAAAATAATTTTTATAAACAAAAGTTGAGAATGTGTGATGAAACACCAGTGTACATAAAAAATTATAGGATACCGGAAACACAAAGGACTGAAATAGAAAAGCAGGTTGAAAAACTAATAACAAATGATCTAGTAGAACCATCATGTTCACCATACAATAGTCCCATTTTATTAGTCCCTAAAAAACCATTGCCAGGATCGGCAGACAAAAGATGGCGTTTAGTAATCGACTATCGCCAAGTCAATAAAAAATTACTGTCAGACAAATTTCCACTACCACGCATTGATGATATTTTAGACCAATTAGGCAAAGCAAAGTATTTTTCGACACTAGACCTTATGTCAGGTTTCCATCAAATAGAACTGGATGAAAGCTCCAGAGACATTACATCATTCTCAACGGACAAAGGAGCATTTCGCTTCAAAAGACTACCATTTGGCCTAAAAGTTTCCCCAAATTCATTCCAAAGAATGATGACAATGGCATTTTCAGGCTTAAAACCATCAAGTGTATTTCTGTATATGGACGACATAATAGTGGTCGGTTGTTCAACTGCACACATGATAAAAAATTTACAAGATGTTTTTGAAACTTGCCAAAAATTCAATTTAAAATTGCATCCCGAGAAATGCAAATTTTTCTGTCATGATGTGACATTTTTGGGTCACAAATGCACCAGCAACGGAATTCTACCGGACAGTAATAAATACAATGCCATTAAAAACTATCCGAAACCAACAAATAAAGATGAAACTAAACGTTTCGTAGCGTTTTGCAACTACTACAGAAAATTCATTAAAAATTTTGCAACTATTAGCAAACCTTTAAATAATCTAAGCAAAAAGAAAGAAATTTTCAATTGGACAGATGACTGCAATAACGCATTCAAACAATTAAAAAATGCACTAATAAATCCACCGTTACTCCAATACCCAGACTTTTCAAAACTATTCTATATAACTACTGACGCCAGTAAAATAGCATGTGGCGCTGTACTTAGTCAAAAATATGACAATACATTGTTACCAATAGCATATGCTTCACGATCATTCACTAAGGGAGAATCAAATAAAGCTACTATAGAACAAGAACTACTTGCCACACATTGGGCAATCAACTATTTTAGACCATATGTATATGGTCGAAAATTTATTATTCAGACGGATCATAGACCGCTAACATATTTATTTTCAATGAAGAATCCTTCTTCAAAACTTACTAGAGTACGGTTAGACCTAGAAGAATATGATTTCGAAGTCGAATACGTTAAAGGCAAAGATAATGTAACGGCCGACGCATTGTCTCGCATTACATTCGATGAAATCAAAACTTGTGTTATACGCACAGTAAGTACTAGATCAAAAACCCGACCCAAAAGTGACAAAAACTTATTGCAAAACGAATGCCCCATTAATAAAATACAAGTATATGAAGAAATTTCAGCGCGCAAAGCTAGGAGATTACCTACAATAGTAACTAACAATCTAGGTTGTTTAGTACTAAAGGGAAGAAAATCTCTATTAGCTATAAATAAACAACAATATACTACTAATGAAAAAATTTATTTAGATAAATTATTTCAAGAGCTTGAAAAACAAGCCAGTAGTAATAACATTGTAGAATTACAATTATCTTTAAATGATGAAATATTTAAGAAAGTATCGATACATGAAATAAAAGAAAAGGGCAATAAATATTTGAAATTTTTGAAGATTGCAATCACCCCTAAAATTGAAATTATAGAAGAAGATGCATTGAAAAATAAAATAATGAAAAAATTCCATGAAGATCCACTTTATGGAGGACATCCAGGGATCACTCGAATGATCAATAAAATTCGCAGACATTATTACTGGAAATACATGACAAGGGATATAACCAAATATGTTAAAAGTTGTGTAAATTGCAAAGCCAATAAAACAACTAAGCATATAAAAGCACCTTTAGTCATTACTCCCACACCAATCAAACCATTCCATACAGTAGTAATAGATACGGTAGGACCATTACCAATTACAGAAACTTCCAAGCAATATATATTAACAATCATATGTGACCTAACAAAATACCTAATAGCCGTTCCAATAGAAAATAAGTCAGCAAAAACAATAGCCAAAACCATATTTGAACACCTCATTTTGGTTTATGGATCAGTAAATACAATATTAACTGACTTGGGCACAGAATATAAGAACGAAGTGCTGCAGGAATTAACCAAATTAATGAACATAAAATTGAGGCATTCCACACCATACCACCACCAAACCCTAGGAACAATAGAAAGATCACACCGAACATTTAATGAGTATATACGCTCATATATTACAAAGTCACTAAATGACTGGGATCAATGGGTCCCATACTTCGTATATTGCTATAATAACACACCATCCACAGCCCATGACTACTGTCCATTCGAGTTAGTTTTCGGAAAACAACCAGAAATCCTGAAACCACTAACCAACAGCAGAATAGATCCAATTTACAACTATGATGACTATGTAAAAGAATTAAAATATAAATTACAAGTAGCCTATGAGTCAGCAAACAGAACTTTAGCAAAACGAAAAGAGAGTCAAAAACAAAGATATGATCTAGCAACACAAAACGTTAAATTTAAAATAAATGATTTGGTATTTTTGAAAAACGAAGCGCGTCATAAATTATCAAATGTATATAAAGGTCCATATAAAATAATAGGCATAGAAGAAAATAATAATTATAAAATAAGAATAGAAAATAATAAAATAATACTAGTTCATAAGGATAGGTTAAAACATAGCAAGTAAAAATTAAACAATAACATTACAACATTTAAATACAAGCAATCATGTAAAAACACATAAAAATAAAGATATGTCAGTCATTTAATGCTAAAGCATTAAAATTTATTTCTTTTAATAATAATAAACAAAAAAAAAATTTCTATTAAATTACTATTAGCAAAAATATACTATAAACTATATACTAAAATATCTTTAACATAAGTTATAAAATTCCACTACAATTATATTTTAAAGTCTAAGTTAACGAGTTAAGTCAATATACGTACTTTTAAGTAATACATGTAACCTCCAGCATCATCAGATTTACTTTACCGCACTAATTTCTTTTTACTCTGTTTAAATAATCTTGCTATTCTTAACCATAGCAAGATCATTTTTTTTTGGAAAGGGGAGGTGTTGTATAAATAACATACATCTTTTAAGTACACCTCCCAATAAATCATAATACCACATGTAGTCATACAGCATTCATAGTGTGTGCATATCAACTTCAACCAAGTAGGGTGACACTCATTTAAATGTGTTGAAGTTGGCTAAAGACCACCAAAGCAAACTAGAACAAAAGTATCATGGTCAAAATTACGATACGTTTTGGATTGCTTTGTGATTGTCAATTGGCGACACATTTTTGAAATATGACTACGTTGTACATTTAAATACTTTATTCTAAAATAGTAAAACAATAGTAATTTGAAACACATTGAGTGATTTAGAAATCACTCAATTATAGATAAGATTTTAGAGTATATAAGCTAGAACATTTATGAATAAAGTAGGATTTGAAATTATAAAGCAAAACCGGCAATAACCTTGCCTGCCTTATTAATTATAGTCTCCAATTTGGGCAGTTTCTTTTTGAAACGCCGATTTACTAGCTGACACCCTTTACAGCTGTTTAAAAGTAGAAAGGGCTACAGGGAAAGAAACTTACTATCTCATTACATGGCGCTGCTACAGGGAAAGAAACTTACTATCTCATTACATTTGCCTACATGTATATTTTTTTGTTTTAATAAAAAAAATTTTTGCTAAAATAGTTTTTTTTATATTTTTTATATTTTTAATTATAAAAAATTTTCTTCTATATTTGCTTATGCAACTTCGCACCTGAATAATATCACAATAGTAGTACTAACGCATTCGACCGATATCTTCTAGTTGTTTTTAATACTCCAACTGGGGGCTATCATATGGCCTGCACCAAGAGATTGCATTTGGTATATATTATTTAATTATTTTATTATAGTATGCACTAATATTTTGTTCTTTACTGTAAGCAGCTTAAATCATACAGTTTATAATGGTAATAAAGTCAATAATCTAAACATCATCATAATCCTGTACAATTAAGTATAATGACCATTATTGCAGTGACGCAAATGCGAACATATTACTTTGGTTCCTCTAAAGAGATTCAACTCAAAATCTTTCAATTTTCACTTTTTGCTAGAAATCGATGTAGAATGGTCACTGCCAAAATCTTCAATAATTTTTCTACTCTTTACAAAGAATACAGTTGTATTCCTCTTCTTGATATAAAAGTAATATAGAAAAAATATTTTTTGCCTCTACTGAAAATTTGTAAATTTTTAAATAAATTCAGAATTAATTGAACTCTTAAACAAAATGATTGTTTTTACTCCTTCTCAAGCGTATTATTGTTGATTTTAATGCTCGGTCTATAACGGCAGAAATGCTAGATAAAACTTAACCAACATGTCCAAATAGCATATGTATTTACAACATGATATTTATATTTATTTCGTAGATGACACTGCCTCGTAATTACAGCCTTCGCCTTTAAAACAGGAAGACGAACAAAAACAACTTTACCAGCTACTGGGACGTAATCCTTCAAATCAAAGCAAGAAAATCCTTTTATAATTTTGTTGGTAATCAAACCCACAACCACAAACAGTATCACCCTTTGAACGTCCAGACCAAATTTCTCCGATACAGCTAAGGTACTAGACCAAATCCGTAGCATTGAGGTTTTTAAGAAGCTTACCTAGAACATTTGATACTTACGATAAATCGTTACTATATGTCAAAATTTGTATTTAGAAAATTTATAGCAGGATACGCGCAGAGAAGAGTCTTCCAATATCAATTGATCGATCAATAATGCACTAATGCAAATTTTGAAATTTAAGGTGCCATAACTCAGCCATTTCTTGTCAGATACAAATTTGCAGCATATCGACGGAAAAGACCTTTCCAACGATATGCCATTTATCCCGCTCAAATTTTTGGTTGGGCTCCACAACGGTTTGAGTGGGACCATACACATAAAACACAAAAGTACCGTTATCTAAAAAACGGTACTTAGAAAAAAATATTACAGGGTTTTTCGTGTTCAGGAGGTCCCAATTAACTTGTCTAGGCATGTGGCGTTCTTGCTATTTTTCTAAATTAATAATTTGTAAAGCTGTGTAATTTATGTTTTATTATTTATTGTAATTAATTATTTCTATGCCGGGACTCTTCATTATAATACATGATGTTATTACACATAAATAAAATGGTATAGAATTTAACAAGACTACATTCCATACTAAAAAAGGAGCTCACCTTCTTATGAACCACATAATCAAATACAATTCAATTTCGTTTCAGTAAGTTCCACACATTCAATAAGAATATCCTGACTAACTACAAAATATTTTTTTAATAAAATAAAAAAGCAATAGCGCTTTGTGTCAACCCCTTAACACAAAATTATCATAAGCGATAAAATTTTACATTTTCCAGGAGAAGATATTTTTACTTTGAAATAAGTTTTGTACATTAAAAAAATTCCAATCAGGTAACAACTACATTAGTGTTTTTTAGGTCGCAATAATTGTAGCATTCAAAAGTCGAATAAAACGTTATTTTGTAAATGCCAAACACAAATAAAAAAAGAACAAACCCTCTTAAAAATCAGTTTTTAATACAAATTGTTTATGTAATTAATTCTCGTGAATTATAGAACAGTAGTGCGATTCACTAACTTTTAGTGATTCGATAAAAGCAAAATTTGTCTACAATTGTTGTTGTTTGCGGTAACAATTATCTAATTCAGTAACTTCTTCTCCACAACTAGGCTTTAATTTAATATCATATATTTTTTCACGAATTGCATTACTTTTGCAAAATAAACTTAAAATAAAAAGTAAAAAAAAATAAATATTTTTATCCTGCAGGAAATATCAATAGTGAAATTATACTGATTATCTATTAACGATGTCACCAATACTACTGACAAATTATTCCCAAACAAATGATATCTACTATTTACATTTAACACATGCTTGTTTTCCGAAATCAACCAATTGACTTCGTCAATGCTGATTAGGTAGTTCTTGTGGGACCATATGAAGAAAATGACAATAGTAAGATTGTGCTGACTTACAATTGACGATATCGTCACACTGTGGGAAATGTCAGTAGTAAAACTATATTGATTCACTATAGACACTGTCACCACCAGCAGGAAATGTCAATAGTAAAATTATATTGATTACCTATTGACGATGTCACCAATGCAATTTAAATTTAGTTCAAACATGTTCAAATATTTATTTAAAAAAGGTAAAAAATATTGACGTAAACTTTTCTTTTTAACCGCCAAATATTTTCTCTACCTATCAAAATGAAAAAAAGACGATATGTTGACAGTGTCACCGAAATGACACCATAATTGGTGACAAAAATATTGACATGGATACACTTAACCCTATGCTTCCTTCAGCGTATTTATATATAAATGCTTTCATATGTATTTATGTATATTATTCTAAACAACAACCATAAGTTTTTACAAAAAGTGGACGTGTTTCTACTGAACAGCTGAGTTTTGTAAATTCAGTAACAATAAACAAATAATTAATGTTTACATAACAACAGCGAATATCTATCAAAAATGGTACTAAATAGCAAATTCGATAAATTTTCGTTATATTTATTTTAACTGTACGATTATCGTAATAAGTCTTATGGCGTTTTCTTTTCTAAAAAAATTAATTTTTATTACTTTTTATCAAAAAAATTACTATTCAAAGTGTCCTTAAGACAAAAATTTTTCTTTTTTAGTGCTGGTACAATAATTTCTAATAAGGCCACTATTTAAAAAAATCGGTATATTGCTAATTTTTAATCAAAAGGGCAAAAAATTTTTCCTTTTGGTAGATACAATATTTTCTTTTCAATAATAAAACGAGTTTTGAAAAAAAGCTTACGATAATTTGGTGCCAAGGGGTTGATGCTGCACATCACGATTCTTATTGTTGTTTTTCCCTTAATGATTCTGATTTTTATATCCCTGAGATA
The DNA here is from genome assembly GCA_956483585.1 of Gymnocheta viridis. Lineage (NCBI taxonomy): Eukaryota > Metazoa > Arthropoda > Insecta > Diptera > Tachinidae > Gymnocheta > Gymnocheta viridis. Next base: position 61,343,468 of record OY101441.1, on the reverse strand, counting down.
TATACTTAAAATCGAACAAAGAACTGTATTATATGTTTGAACAAATATTATCAAATGTTAAATCGAAATGCCAACAATCACTCGCGGTTTCGTGCATATTAAATGCGGGAATACAGCAAATATATACACATCTCTACCCAACAAACACTTAGATATATTTTATCGTATCATTACATCATATTAATCATCAGATAATAACTTGCTAGAGAGTATGTGACATGGGGCATTCAAATAATACGGATTGTACCTCAGGCCATAATAGATAAATAAAATAGCTCCTCTTTTCTCATAATACTGTTACAAAATTTAAATGTACAAAGTGCTTTTCTACCTTAGACTTGCAGGTTGGCTATTGCCAGGTAGAAATTGCAGAGCAGGATAAAGAAAAAACTGCTTTCAGTGAAAGCGATGGTTTGTGGCAGTTCAAAGTTATGCCATTCGGGCTCTGCAACGCTCCGGCCACATCTGAACGCCTTATGGAACATGTCTTGTGATGGCGAAGACTTTTGACGAACACCTCAAAACCTGGCTGAAGTGCTTCACCGAATATCATCGGCTGGACTAAGGCTTAGCGCAAAGATATGCTCATTATTCCAGAAAGAGGTGAAGTATTTGGAACATCGCATTACCGCAGACGACATTTAAACGGATGAAGATAAAATACGAGCAGTAAAGGACTGGCCTCGTCCAAAAAATCTTTATGAGCCTTGGAGCTTACTGGGATTTTGCACATACCACAGACGCTTTGTACCGAATTTCGCTAGCGTAGCAGCAAGTTTGCACGAGCTAACTAAAAAGTCGTGACCGTACCAATAGGATGAACCACAAGAGGAAGCGTTCCAGACACTGAGAGGTTTATTATGTAGAGCTCCGACTTTGGCCTATCCACTCGCAGGAGAGAAATTTGTGCTAGATAGAGATGCACGTGCATATGCAATTTAAAAACCCTGAAGAGCAGCTAGCGTGCTGGATTGAGCGTCTTCAAAGCAACGACTTTAGCATCGAACACAGAAAGGTTTTAAAAGATAACAATGCGGATGCCCTGTCACGTAGGCCCTGCAACTTAGAGTGCCGACATTGTGCCAAAGCTGAAGCGACGGGAAGCTAATGCACATCGATACTGAGTAGGACTGGTCAGAGGGTCAGAGGAATAATCCCACACTAGCAAAAATTATAGCTGCTAATGAGGAAGTCAAAAGTACTACCCGAAACGAGATATCAGCTGAGAGCCCGCTTCTAAAATCTTATTGGGCCCAGTGGAATAGCCTAAAGCTGATAAATGGATGCTGATATCGTACATGGGATAGTGCGGACGGCAAAGCTGTGTCAAATTCGCTAGCGGTGCCAGCATCCAAGGTGAAAGATGTAATGAGGGATTTCCATAATGGCCCCAGTGGCGGTCACCTTGGTGTAACGAAAACCCTCGAAATGTTAAAACAGCGTTTTTATTGGGTTGGATGTCAGCAAGATGTAGCCAAATGGATTGCAAATTGTGAAAATGATTGCAGCCAAAGGTCCTGTCAAAAGAAGTCGCGGGCAGCTGCAGCCCCATTCCAGCGGATAGCAATGGATGTTGCAGGTCCTTCCCCTATCAGCAACGCCGGAAATAGTTATGTTCTTGTGGTTATGGACTACTTCAGTAAATGGCCAGAAGTTTATTCCATACCAAACCAAGAAGCAAGAACAATAGTGGATGCAATCGCAAACAACTGGGATTGTCGCTATTGTATTCCAACAGAATTACACTCTGACCAGGGTAGAAAATTTGAGTCTGCAATATTCCAGGAAATGTGCGAGATATATAGAATAAAGAAAACCAGAAGAACGGTGCTCCACCCACAGTTGGATGGCATGGTAGAAAGATTAAACCGTACTCTGGAAGAATACCTGAGAAAAGTGTTAAGCGCGCATCAAAAGGACTGAGACGAGCACATCCTGAAACTTCTACTGGCATACAGGTCAGCTGTGCACAACTAAACATCACAAACACCTGCTAAGATTATATTCGGAGCCGAGCTAAAACTGCCTGATGAATTGGAATTTGGTATTAAGCCTACACCAGCAACTGAAGAAGATGTAAACTATTCCCAGCATCAAGAAAATATTAATGATTATCATAACTTTGTACGCGGTCGAACTAAAATAGTGAGTAATAAAGGGTGTTTTTTTAAGCCCGATAGAACTTTAAATTGTAAAAAGTAAAACAAAAAATTAAATTTTGATGAAACATTTTTTTTTATTTGTTTCAGTATACTCTGACAAATCATCATGAATAGACTCACGCTTGAACAACGCTACGAAATTATCCAAATTTACTTTGAAAATCAGTCGTCGATTCGCGCAACTTATAGACGACAAAATTGTGTTCAGCGATGAGGCGCATTTTTGGCTTAACGGGTTTGTTAATAAGCAAAATTGCCGCATATGGAGTGAGACCAATCCACAAGAGACCCTACAGACTCCATTACATCCAGAAAAATGCACCATTTGGTCCGGTTTTCACGCTGGTGGCATCATCGGACCTTATTTCTTCAAAAATGAGGCCGGAGCTCGCGTTACGGTCAATGGAGATCGTTACCGCACCATGATCAATGATTTTTTGTTTGAAAATATGGATGACATTGATCCGGAGGAGATGTGGTTTCAACAGGATGGCGCTACGTGCCATGAATGGGGACGTGCGAATAGGGTCGAATTTAATGCTCGCAAGACCCAGTGTTGTATGCTTACACACAAATGTACGTACAATCATGCTGCTTCATCTGTAATAATGGGTGGTGTAGATATTGAGGAATCAGAAACTCTTGATGTTCTTGGCATGAAAATTAAATGTGATGTTCGATGGACTGATCATATTTTTCAGGTTTCAAAAGAAGCATTCAAGTGCCTCGGCTTTCTAAGACGGTGTAAGAGATACTTCACTCCATCTGATCTCCTTAATATTTACACCACCTATATCCGACCGAAAATGGAATACAACTCTCATGTATGGGCCGGTGCTTCAAAGTCTATTTTGAAGTTACTCGACCGGGTACAGGAGAGGGCGAAGAAGCTCATCGGTGACAGTAGGGTAGCCAACTCTATTGACTCACTGGAGCATCGACGCAATGTGGGATGTGTTTCACTATTTGATCGTTCTGACAATGGAATGTGCTCTAATGAAATCAGGGAACTTATTCCCGAAACCCGCTCATTTGTACAAACAACACGTTCTTCGTTAAGAGCGCATCCATTTGTGGTTGATATGCCAGTGGATCGCACTACGCATTACAGAGAAAATTCGTTCTTTAGGCGAACAGTTCGCATGTGGAATAAACTTCCTGCAGAGGTCTTTCCTGTTACTTTCAGTGTGGGAAAGTTCAAATCGAACGTCCACAAACACTACTCCCTTTATCCTCCTTCCTATAACCAATTTTCCTAGTTCCGGCACAATGCATTGCATATGTAGGGGTCATCCCCTGAGTGCTGGTCCAAGTTAAAAAAAAAAAAAAAAAAAATACGGCGAACGCAACCATCGACTTATTGAAATCAAAATTTGGCGATAAGTTGATTTCGAGAAATGGACCTGTCAATTGGCCTCCAAGGTCGTGCGATTTGACACCTCTGGATTATTTCCTGTGGGGCTACGTGAAGTCACTGGGTTATGCTGATAAACCAGCAACAATTGACGCCTTGGAGGCCAGCATTGTTCGTGTTATTCGTGAGATACGGCCAGCAGTGCTCGAAAAAGTGGCCCAAAATTGGACGTCCAGAATGCGCTTCATCAAGAACAGCCGCGGTGCCCATATGCCCGAAATCATTTTCAAATGTTAATGTCACGTATTGATCTTTCGAATAAAAAAAAATTTTGATTATAATTTAATTTTTTGTGTTATTTTTTACAATTTCAAGTTCTATCGGGCTTAAAAAAACACCCTTTATTACGAAAGCCAAGTACGACCAAGCAGCAAACTCTCAGGGATTTAACGTGGGACAAATGGTTCTACTTTTTAACCCACAACGAAAAAAAGGATTGTCCTAAAAACTACAAACTCACTGGGATGGACTCTACACAGTGATAAAAAGATTAAATGATGTCGTTTACAGAATACAAAAGTATAACAGCCCAATATCCAAAATGAAAGTGGTTCTTCTTGAGCGACTATCCAGCTATGGAGAAGGTGATTGTGTTCCTAATCGGGACGAACAGGCTTAAGTGGGCGGCAGTGTTACAAAATTTAAATGTAAATTAAAATTAAACGGACATAAAAATACAGCGGTGATTAAGCACAGTGTAATCAAACGTGTGTATGCAAATTTGAGCACTAAAATTCAAAGTAACGGAGCATTCAAGAAAGTTCTAGAAACAGCAACGAGAATGTACCAGATTGTTTAAGAAATCTGTATGAAAAATTTCCATAGCAATTGATGACGGATGGACTTTACATAAAATTGGTTAGTTAATTCGCCACCCACATGTTTTTACGTTTGCTACTGCTATCTCAACGCCGCTTTTATAACAAGGCTGAATAACAACAAAAGCACAAGCAAACTTATTGTTTTTTTTAGATCCCTTGTATGGCCGTAATACTGAACCGATTATAAAAAGATTTATATGTATTTAAACGGGTTTTTACATGCATGTGCATAATCTTAGTTTTATTTAAATCGTTTCGATATTTAGGAAGGTATAATTGTGCAAAATTGCTACCGACAGATGCACACTTAACAGCTTCAACTTGAAAAATAAACAAAATGTGCATGTGTGTTTGTTCAATTTGGAGAAATGTAAATCAAAGTGTAAAGAATGAAGAAACTTTTTCGTTGTTTTGAATGCATCACATTATTATACAAAGGCTGTCAGTTGTCAAAAATAAAATATTGATAATATTCAAGGCCTTTCAGCATACCAGTCTATCTTTTAAATATTGATACATCGATACGCCTCGATACTCAAGGAAACTATCGACGATACCGATACATACATTTTATTTATCTCTTTTAAAGGTCAATAGATTTTTACATCCTTACTGAATAAATATTAATAACAAAAACAGAATTATATAAAAATAATTCGCGCAACAATTCAGATAAGACTATAACGTGGTAGCACTTATTGAAGTTAACATATGCGCGACGAAAAGAATCATTATTCGCATATACAAAACGTTAGTATTTTAATGTTAGAAGTTAAAATTTGCGGGTAGTTTAGTTGACTAAGTAAAAACTATGCATCAACATCACCACCAATAGAATAACAAGGATCCCAACTGAATAATCTATACTCCAGAATTTATCGAATAAAAGAAGTATATAAATATTTTGTAATATAAGGATCTAGAAATTCTTTTGACCAGCGTTTCCAAGGACCCCAGAGGCTTTATTTACCAAAATAGAGATGTGATCTCGAAAGTTCAGCCTATGATCCAACAGTATGCCAAGATCCAATATGGTTTGAACTTTATTTAAAATAGAAGTATCAATATAATAATAAGTCTCCTTTGCACCATTGATATAAATTTCTAGATTCGACACTTAATAAAGTGTATCCTTCAATTTCATTAAAAGATTGAAAAAGTACATCAGCACTTTAGAATGCAAAACAACTGTAGGAAGATCATTAGTGAATAAAGTGAACAAAATTGGACCCAGATGACTGCCTTGAGGGGTATCAGAATGTACTTGAATGATTTTTGATATCACAATCCCAAATTTGACCTGTTGAATTCTTTGTAATAGATAAGAGTTTAACTACTGTAGCTATTTTAAAGCAAAACAACTACAACCCATAAGTGATAGTTTGTGCAATAAAAGATTGTGATTAACTTTATCAAACGCCTTCATAAAATCGGTGTATATCATATCAGTTTGCATTTTATTTGAAAACCCTTCATTGACAATTGTTGTGGGCTCCAAAACATTAAATGTAGTTGAGCGAGACTTACGAAAACCATGTGGACATGAGGATAGAAGGGAAGCAATTCGATGATAAAGGTAAGAATTTTTTCAATGAATTTTGCAATTGCATTAATTTTAGCAATGCCGCTGTAATTAGGTACATCAATTTTACTGTCGTTTTTGCATAAAGAAATTATATACGATTTTTCCACACTGATGGCAAATAACGTTTATTTTAACATCACAGTCGCATAGTTGCTGGGTACATGTTCGTATAAATAAGTAGCTCAATAGAAATACACTAAAATACTTCAGTATGTACTTATTCAAGTATCTTTTAGAATATCATATTGAATCACACGCAGTTAATAATAAATAAAACGCTTAAAAATGTACACACACTAAGATTTTATTGAATTTTATATAACTGTCTATTTTACTTTCAGAGAATAAATATACTTATTATAGAAAGATATTACAGAAAATAAATTGCAATAGAAGACGCAGATATGTTCCTGTAATGATGCTAACTTCGTAGAATTGTTCATTCTGCACGATTAAACTTTCGTTTATAATTCAATTCACAACCAGTAACAAATAACCGCATGCATTTATATTGATTGTATACGGCATTTCTAGGGAGAAGAACTAGAATTGAAGAAAATAGTTGAAAAGACTGTAAACAGGATAATAAATTGTGCCAATTGTGAGAAAAGTTAAGATTGCATTCTTTGAAACTATATGCCTCAACTAGTTGTTAAGTGCTTAGAACAGGTTCAACTTTTACTTTACATGATCATGTAATCATGTAACTGTCACTTATATATTCTCTTATAGTTATCAGATCTAATCGCAATATATCTTTTAAGTGCTGGTTACCATAAAATATTGCAGTGCAATTTATAATATTTTAGTTATGATCATTGTTGGTCTTGACGCTTATTTTAACCATTATTTGATTAATTTTTTTAATATTTTGATACATATAACAGATTTTAAAAAATAGTGAAAAGCCAAAAAACCTGCAACATACAAAACTTTTTGAAAACAGATTTTGGTAAGAAAACTTAAAGTTAAAATTTCGCAAAATTGGTTTCATTATATTAAGTGTAGTTTGCACTACACAAGAGAAATTTAAGAAAAAAATAATGTATCAAAATTTCGTCACATGTTTTCTTAACAACTGCTTGTTGTGCCTCCTATTTTTGTTTTAAAGAACACTTTTATGATACTGTTCAGGTCGATAGGTAGGAAACCGTTAAAAATTCAAGAAAACAATCAGCTACTAAAATTTACCTATGATCTCAATAAACAATGTTTTAAGAGCATATAAACTTCATAGGAATGATTTTTAAAGCCGTTTAGGTAGCCGCAAAAGTGAAAAATATGCCGAAGTTTTCTTAATTTCATTTGTTTTTTATTTACTTTAACATTGAGATACATACTATGCTATATATTACAAAAATATACCTAAGATCTCAATAAACACAGGACAGGTAAAGCAATAAGCTCATCACACGCATCAAGGGACGTAGTACACAAAATAAAAGCGACACGACACTCACATTGAGGCATTTTACAGCGCGACGTCAACGAGAGCTCAGCGGAGAAAGTTATAGAAAAAGTTCTATAGCAACTGACAATTTCAAAATCCCGTGTGAAAGAAATTGATTTATATTGCTACGTTTTGCGGTCATCAAGTCAGAAACAAAAGTTGTACAAGATTTCAAAAGGGCATATACATTATTTTTCGACGAAGAAGACTTGACCGGTGAAAATTACACACCTAATACATGGGATGGTTGAGTGGAGGCAAATATAGTATGAAGTATTGTAAGCCGGTAAACTGTATTAATCGCCCAGGTGATCTTGATGCAACATAATTACACAAATGGAAATGGATTTCATTGTGGCCATATTGGGATCATCGCAGCGACATATTTTTGACAGCGTTTTTAAGGCAAAGAAAACTCACACATGCTAATGTTAACTCTACGGCGTACCGCAAACGGCAAGCTGAATTTCAGAGCCTCTACACTATAAATGATGACAATTCGTTCGCTTACTGCAACGATATTAAAGCTTTGGTGGCAAAATGGGAATGAACTACAGTGAGTGGAGATTATTTATTGAAGGTTGTGCATGCGTCGTATCGAAAACCTTCCATTCCGCTAGCAATGGGCATTTACATGAAAGAAAGCTATGAAACATTGAGAGGTATAATGAAAAAAATCAAATACTACAAAATAAATGGAAGATTTGCTGTGATTTGAAGGTCACCAACATTTTGTAAGGGCTTTTCAACATTTTTTTTAATTTTTTGCGATTTTCATCTTAAAGATGAAGATTTTTCGATTTTATATATTCATAATTTTTGTTTTTTATGATAAGATCTACAACTTTGCTTCAGAGAGTAATTCAAACTCCGAACGATTTGCAAGATATCAGCCTGAGAAAATGATCAGTAGGTTGCAAAAATGACACCAAGACCTCCAATCTTTGGGAGCCCATAAAAAGTGCATTGGGCAACTTTGGGAGTCACGGGTCTTCTTTTTTTGGTCTTTTATCACGTAGTGGTGTCTGTATATGGTTACTTTTTCATGTTCCACTGTGTAACACAAGGTTTAAAGATTTTGCGCTTTGCCCAACACCTACGGATGCGTTGGGGATGCTAATGCATCTACTACCATTGGACCTAGTGGGGTAGGAGATAGCATTAACCTCAGCAATCCATCTTCGATGTACCTCTTTATGGAATGAAAATAGTACCGGTCACTGTAGAATACTCCAGAATGAAGCTTGGGAATGGAGGATCGACCAAACATCCCCTGCTCTACCACATGAACGTCTTTATAAAACCTGGAGACCATCTACGGAATTGTGGAGAAATGATACTAGAGACAGGAGAAAAAGCGTTGATTTTCATACTGCCGGGCTATGGAGTCTTTTAAGCGACTTCAGGATCACTGCATTGTTTTGTAGGCAGAGATCCTTGCTACAAAAGAAGTTGCGGATTGATTGAGTGTGAATGTTACTTCAACAACTCTAATTAACATATACACTGATATTCGAGCAGCTATTATGCCCCTTGAATTCCCACTTCTAAGAACAACAACAGCGCTTAACTGCCGATCATTTCTTATATATATGGCAGAGCAGTCCGATATGAGGATCATCTGGATCCTGGGGCATTGATGACTTGAGGGGAACTCTAGGGCTAATGAGCTTGCTAGAACTGGAAAAACCTTACAGGCTCCATCGAAATTGGAATGTGTGGGTTTACCTTTTACGTCTCGCAAACTCAGACTTAGGCGCAAGACAGAAAATGAAACAAATAGTAGATGGGTCACAAGAAATGATTGCCTGATTACCAGTACTTATGGACTCATTTAAATAGGAAAAATACACCTTTTTTGCTTTTAAGAAATAGGAAAAAAATCTCGAACATTTTCTGTGTCACTGTTCCAGACTGGCAAGAAAGAGAATGGCCACAATGGGCTCTCCTAAATTCAGGGAACTTTCTGACGTCGACAGTGTTGAACTGCAACGTAGTAGTAGTGTAGCTTTATATTAAGCTCTGCTGGGTTCGATGGTGGGGACTCCGCATAAGAAAAGTCTCCGTGGTATGATAATGGACAATAACGGTCTAAGTTACTCCATGATTCTGGATGCCACCCTTACCTAACCTAGCCCATATTTGGATTCTACAAGCCGATAAAATTGGGTTTGTAAGTATTAATATGTATACGTATTAATTAACAATATTGACAATATTAACAGTAAAGACCAAAAGCAATTTTTTCATAACAATTAATTTTGAAGTGAGCATCCTCTCCTGATTCTATAAGCAAACACTCAAAAGATAATAGCAAATGGTTTTTATAACTTTTACAATTAAAATCCCTTTTTAGTTTTGGGAAAGAAGAGTTTTTGAAATAATAGCTCAATGAACTTGAAAATAATGGGGTTTTTACTTTAATTACCCGACCAATTATCCGCAAAATATTCACGTATTAGTACGGGAGCCTTAATTCTATAACTTAAAATTTTTTATATTTGTATGTCATGCACATCTAAAAGCATATTAATTATCCACAGGCGAATCCATTTTCCTCCTTGGTGGCTGTAAATATCAGATTTTTTTATTATTAGTATTTTTTGGTGGATTAAATAATTTTCTTTAATAGAACAAACTATGTTGCACTAAAGAAGAAACGTTATTATTTGTGCCATATATATATCGTATTATGATTAAAGTTGTTAAAATGCATTTTATACTAAGCACCATTTGTAAAGTGAATTCTTCTTGACTCTAACAATCTTTTTAGTTGCAGTTCCCGATACAAAGTTTTGAAAAAGAAAAAAGTTATTGAAGTCTTCGGGGAATTACTCTCCATTGCGATGCGAAAGCAATTTCAATGTAAAAATAGTTCGATTTCGTACCAACTTTCTTTTGCAATGCTATAAAGATTAGCTAAGCTTTGGTTAACTAATTCTTCGGCATTAGGAAATACGTTCCGTTTATGTACACGATTTGTAAATTTTTGTTCATTAGAATAAAAAACTGAGAGCTAAAAGTACTATTTGATAGAATTGCCCATTTTCCAATTAATATCTCTTCTGTGTGCAGAATTTTCTCTGGCAACACAAAGAATATCAATTTTATCACTGAAAAAACTTTTCTAATTAAAAAACCCAAAATTAAAAAAAATCTATTCATGGTGTTAGGTTATTAATATATGAACGGCCTCTAATAATATTTATTAATTAATCCTAAGGTTTTTTTATTAAGGTGCTAGTGAAGTTTAATTTAACAAAATTGTAATGTAACTTTTTCATCTGTTTTTATTATTTTGGAATGCTAAAAAAACAACATACGCAAGTTAAGCATCACACCTTTAATCGTTACAGCTAACAAAAAATGTCTATTTGCTCAAATAATAAATTTAAAATATGTAATAGAGAATTGTTTATTTAGTTAAATTATTTACTCAAAATGTAGTTTTGTAATTTTTTTTATTACACACAAACACCATAAAGTGCATCAGGAATAATATTTTTTGCTTTAATTTTTAATTAATAAATATTTTGTCGAATTGTTATACAATTTCATGCTGTACAAATATGGTGATTTCTATAAAAAAAATATTATTTGGTCTAAATATAAAAATGAGTACGTAATTGCTTAATTAAAAATTATATTATTAAATAAAATAATGTGGAAAAGCCAAAACGTAGATACACGTGTTTGTGTCCAATAAAAATAATGATGTTTTTACTTCAACTTGGCACACTTAAAATATCACAGGTCTACACTTAAGCACTTCAACGTTCAATCAATTATAATCTGTTTATAAGGACGCAGCTTAAACCAGCTAATTACCAACCTCACTGCGGTTTTATCATGGTGATATGTAACATACACGAACGAAATGAATGTTCAAAACGTCAGGTTTTGTATTAATTAGTAATATATGAAAAGTTTTATAATTTAAATCAAAAAAGAAAATCATTAACGCAAACAATTAAATTGTTAAAGCTGCATTTGAGCGAAAACCATACGCGATGGATGACAGTAGAAAAGCCAGTTATTATATACGTCTATGTAATAACAATCACGGATTAAATGTAGAACATATTTTTCCATGTCAGCCTGCGTAATTATTGGATTACACGAAATTTAGTACAATTATCTAAAAATTGCTCTACTTGCAATATGTTTTATGGTAATAATCTAAAATTGTTGTACCAATTAATAATAATACTTAGTACTAAGTCTTGTCAAAAACTGTAATAATACGTGCAAGTGTGAAAGAAAAATTTTACTAAAATGACAAATAATACGAAAATAAATTTGACATACCCTAAAACTATGCCATTTTTAGAAATTTTTTTAAGCGATAAGATTTAAGCATATGTGTTTCTTCCGAAAACGTTATATTAATGTTGGATACTCTTTGGGGAGTTATGAGCTGGAAAATGTATTCACTCTTACGGATCTTGGAATTTTAATGGATTCTAAACTTAATTTTATACAACATATTACCTTAACTGTAAACAAAGCAAGAAGTATCGTTGGTTCCATTAAGCGATGGGCTAAGGAATTTTTAAATAATTGTTTACATCACTTGTTCGACATATGCTGGAATATGGCTTAGTTATCTGGGATCGAACGTATAAAGTGCATATTGCGACCACTGAGTCGTACTGTCTTCGTAAATTTCAACGGAATGAATCTTTCTTCATATAGTTCTCGACTTTCTCTTAGTAAGTTACCATCCATATCAAGACGTAGAACAATGCTAAATATAATGTTGGTTTTAAACATAATCAATGGAAATACTGTCTCATACCTTCTAATTGAAAACTTATCTTTTCATGTTCCGCAACGACCTACTCGCTACTACTATCCTCTTGCATTTAAAACCAGTACAACAAATTTTGCCAATTCTGATCCTCTTATTAGAAGTTGCAAGGATTTCAATAGACTTTATTGCTATGCTGATTTCTCCGTAAATAATAATGTTAAAAAATATTATGTTTTTTAACATTATTATTTTTGTACTTTTTAAATAATTGAAAAATTTTAAATATTTTGTTTACTCTGTATACACTTATAAACACAAACTTTTTTTATCTAGTCTGCAATTTTCATAAGAGTACTTTACTTGAGATCTGATAGTGTGAAAACAAAATGTAATGGTACTTTTGATTTTTTGACAGTCGCAACAAATATCGTTTCAGCAATTTCCACAAAAAGCACCATCGTTAGATTTCTTTCACACAAAATCCAATGAAAATCTCAAGACTTGTATGATAGTGTGAAAGGCCCTTTAGAGTTTGCTTAAATAATTATGTTCTTGAATAACCCTTAATGGGAAAAGGTTTTATGTGATAAAATAAAACTGTTAGTAAATTTATTATTCGAGATAGTCTTGAAACTTTTTAAAATAAGTTTATTTACCATATAAAAATTAAAGGCATTTTTTTAATTTTTTATTTATTTATTTATTTATTTATTTATTTATTTATTTATTTATTTATTTATTTATTTATTTATTTATTTATTTATTTATTTATTTATTTATTTATTTATTTATTTATTTATTTATTTATTTATTTATTTATTTATTTATTTATTTATTTATCTATTTATTTATTTATTTATTTATTTATTTATTTATTTATTTATTTATTTATTTATTTATTTATTTATTTATTTATTTATTTATTTATTTATTTATTTATTTATTTATTTATTTATTTATTTATTTATTTATTTATTTATTTATTTATTTATTTATTTATTTATTTATTTATTTATTTATTTATTTATTTATTTATTTATTTATTTATTTATTTATTTATTTATTTATTTATTTATTTATTTATTTATTTATTTATTTATTTATTTATTTAGTTATTTATTTATTTATTTATTTATTTATTTATTTATTTATTTATTTAACATTAAATGGAGTTGACAGTATTATTATAACAATTAAAGAGTTCAGGCAGTAAATTGACCTTTTTCTACATAGAAATGAAAAATTATTTACAATAAATGTTTTTTACTTATATAATAATAATATCAAGATTTTGTGGGAAAGTAATTATTATTTATTATTCATTTTATTTGTATTAATTACATAATGAAATTATATAACTAATATTGGGAAAAGAAGAGTACGCGCTGCTGTGGCTATCGACTCCGAATTTTTTAAAAGGCTTATATACTATCAATAAGATCAACTTTAACAATGAATTTGTATATTAATCTTATCTGTGGTATTTGGGATCCAAAGATATTTTCCCTGTGGCAGTTGTAAGTGGGGCACTCATCGAGAATGTGTAAAATATTAAGCGGTTTGTTACAGTCCGAGCATCTCGGGGTAGGGTTTTTTTCCAATAAGTGTTTGTGGGAGAATTTGCAGTGTCCAATTCTGAGTCGAACTATTACAGATGCTGTTTTTCTGGAACAGGTTTTTGGAAAGATGGTTTTGGTTCCTGATGGGTTAGTTACTTTGTAGCTGTGGTTATATGTTGACCATTGTAGAGCTTTCAAACTCTTGAGATGATCTAGAGCAGTGTTTAGAATATCGCGCTCTTCCCAGGATGGGAACATCAGCAATGGACGGCGTTTTGCTTCGTTAGCTGCTGAATCGGCATGTTCGTTTCCAGTTATACCAACGGGGAAGGAACCCACATAATTTTAATTTTGTCGGATTGTATTATACAGGTGTTTCTTATTTGGCTTATTAGTGCGGAATCGTTGTTGGGATTTTGCAGTCCTTTTATTGATGAGAGGCTGTCAGTGCAGATGATGCATTTAAGTTCCAAGTTTGAAGCAAACTTAACCGCCTGAAATATTGCTAAGGCTTCGGCATTAAAATTGGAGCAGTAATTTCCAATATGGCCACAATTTATTGTTTTCCCATTTTTAGCCACTGATGCGAATGTTGTGGAGTAATTAGATTTCGATCCGTCGGTAAATAGGAGGTTCCAGTTTTTAACGGTAAAGTCATAGGTGATGTTATGGAAGGTTTGCTGGTATATAGTGGGGTGTGTGGTATTTTTTGGCAGATTATTCATCGCATAAACTAAATACGAACTTTCAAAAAACCAAGGAGGTTGCGATGGATTTTTTATAAGTTTTGGTGTAATGTTTATGTTAAGATTGCGTAGAAGGTCAATTGTCTTGACGATGGAGGACTTTCGTTTGAATTTTCTCTTATAGGAAATGGTTTTATTAACTTCCTGAAATAGTATTTTGTTGCGACAAATAAACAATTTTGGTATGAGTTTGTAGGTTAGGTGCAAAACTCGCTCTTCAGTTGATGGCATTCCTGATTCGGCCAATATGTTTTTAATTGGGCTGGTAGGAAAGGCCGAATGGCAGCATGATATGGCCCTTTAATTAAATTTATGTTTGATGGGGCGCACCAGCCATATATTGGGAGGGCGTAGTCAATTTTAGAAAGCATAATAGCTCGTGTTATATTGACCATTGTATATATGTGGATATGAAAATTTTTTGAGGTGAGATATTTAATTATGCTAATCCTTGAGTTTAAAGAGTTTTTAGAGAGACAGTGCTGTTTGAATGTAAGCTTTATGTCGAAAAGTACTCCGAGAATCCGGAGACAATCTTCTTGCTTTGCTGTGGTGTTATGGTAATTTAGATCGAAAGCGTTGAAGTTATGTTTGTTGCAAATGTGTAAAAGACTACATATGTGGACAGAAAGTTTTGAGCCCGATGTAGAACACCATCTGTTAATATCTTCAAGAATATTTATGAAAAGCTCTTTTACCCTATTGTTGTCGCTGTGTTTGTTATATATTATAGCATTGTCACTATATATAGAGTGTTCGGTGTTTTTGTATGTTGATATAATTTTACTGATTTGATTGAAAGATATAAGGAATAACACAACTAATAGTGGCGACCCTTGTGGGATGCCGTTGTGGAGTGGAAGGGTGTTTGATAACGAGTGTATTCTTACTTTGAATTTTCTGTTGCAAAGGAAACTTTTAATGATGTGGTACATCTTTTTACCGATTTTCCATATTTTTAACTGCTCCAATATTATGTGTATCACTATTCGATCAAAGGCTCTTTCGAAATCTGTGGAGCGAATGTTTATATGGTATTTAAAACCGTATTGGAATGAAGAAAAAGAAAACAGTTTTTATTTCCTGCCACTGCTGCTAAAATTCTTATTAATTGTTTTTTTTAACAAGTCATAAACTCAGCAACAAAATCGATTTGCCAATATTCTTACAAAAGAATAAAATAAAGTAAAATAAAAATCAATGCCAATAAAATAAAATAAATCCAGTACATAAAATTCGTAAATAGAAAAAAAGCAACCTCACACTTCAACAATTTAATATGAAGTAAAAGTCTTCACTTTTTGCCAATTGTTCAAGATGCATCAAGATGGAATCCTAACCATATCTTCAACCGATTATTACCAACAACATCCATCCATTGTGTAAAGTGTATAAGATAGAACAAATTTTAACTATAAGGTGTAATTTTTTATTCTAAAAAGAAATTTCAAAGGGCAGACCTAAGTGCAATGTCTTCCAAAATATAGGAAAACTAAAATAAAATAACTCCTAATATAATAAATTTGTAACAATATGTAGGGCTGTTTGTAACAAATAATTTTTTTGTCTGAGCTAATAATTTAACTTAAACCTAAAATAACATCTTAATTCTATATTGCACAAAATTTATTGCACGATGAAGTTTCATTTTAGTCCTGTAATTAAATATCAATTAAATAAATAATAAATGTAATTAATTTTATCCACTTTTATTAGTTGTAAGAATATGCCTATTAATATATGTATGAACAAAATTTAAAGCAACAATGTGTCCAGCATTTGAACGTGCCTCATCAATAGCTGCGTTATCAACATGTTCAGTGGTGAGTTTTGTTAGAAATCAGTTTGAACTGCATGCTGAATATATCGTTATTCTCATTTTTTTATTTCCTCATATTAATTACTCTTAAGTAGAAAAAAAATCAATGACAGAAAATGAAGCAAATACTTTACAATCGCAACATGCGTAATAGTAATAATTACATACATATTTAAAGTTAAATTATCTATCTCATGCTCAATTATTCACGTTTTTGCTTCTGAATACCCTACAGAAAAAAATTTTAATTCTTCATTTGTCATATTTCTTAGTACGGAATTATTTATGTTATCATATCAAATCCGGTTTCAATATTCTTTGTGTTAATTAATTGATGCAGTATTCATATAATAATACATTTTATATAATTAAGGCCTAATTTTTTTTAATATTAATTCCAGTTGAATAAATTAATAATTACTGTAATATTGATAATTAAAATCGTTAGTGTTTTCTTACTGATGTGAAGGAAATGACGTAATTTAAATGTGTGATCCAGGATAATATTTTTACGCCACCTAGCTGAATGGTAGGGCGGGTTAAGAGTCAATTTTCTCTCCAATTTCATCTAGGAGAGGATAAAATAATATCAGTTATATGGTTGACTGTTGTCTTAGCTTCCTGTTTCGTTGATCTTAAATGGGGTTAATTTTTACATCTTTTGAATCAAGATCAACACCCACTCCATTTTATTATAGTTATATTAGGGAGTCTATAATAATATTTGTGTAATGGAATGGTCTCTTTGTTGGTAAGGGAGATAGTAGGAACAAGAATCCCCCACCCTGAACCTATCTAGCTTTATCAATGGCTCCCATCCGTTCCTCTGTCTCTACTAGAGCACCAATCTCCAAGAAGATATTACCGCTTTTAAAGCAGTAATAATCGCTGCAATAGTTCTGTTCATTACATATTATAATTGTTTGTAAGGTTTGAAATTCTGTCTTTAGCTTTATCAATATTATTAATAGAATGTAGGCGTTAAGTAGAATAACGCCATGGTAGATTATACATAATTTTTAACAATTTGCTTTGGCAAATTTGAAGCTTTTTTACGTGGCATTCAGCAGAATCATTCCATGACTTCCTCTTTATGAAAGAGTACAATCGATTTTTTACTCTATTTAATTTATTTATTACTTAGGAAACATGCTCGCTAAAATTTATTTTGGGCCAAGGATAATTGCTAGACACTTAACCTTTGATTTCCATTTTATATATGTAGGTTAAAAAGAGATCCCTTTGCGGAATAAAAATGGATTTTCGTCTTCAATTAAAGAATACTGCTTGAGTTTTTTGTGTGTTAATAAACATGCGACACTTTCTGAAGTGCTGCTCTAAGATTGTTAAGTCATCTTGAAGGTTGTTGATAATGTCATCAGCAAGTACACCACAACATAAGATAGCATTATCATCTGCGAATATCGATGAAGAGGAACTAAAAAGGAAAGGAAAATTTAATGTGAAAATACTCTAAAGGGTCGGTAAGACCCTTGAGGATATTCTGCCGATACTGCAAATGAAAAACTTTGCCAATGTACACATTATATCTTCTGTTGGAGAGAAAACTTTGCACCAATAAGATAATCTATGGCGTGAAGATCAAAAGAATCATTTTATAAATAAGACCATCATTCCATACAGTGTTAAACGCTGATTTAATTCCCAGAAGTACCATGTCTGTGGACTTTCTTTCAATAAAATTATTTTTATTTTAGTTTTATTTGTATGTTTCTAAAAAGTTATCATTAATCATAGCGCTTGCGTTGCACAAGGAGTTTAATGCATTTGCAACTTTGTGCGCTTGTGCTTTAATTTGAAACTGCCAGCTAATAATACACATTTTTCTTGTGGAGTGGATGAAGGATTGGCATATTTTGGTGCTTCCGTTTCAGGACTTTTGAGATGTTCCAAAAGGGTGAAGATCCTTTTTCAAGGGATGCCAATACAATGCTCCAAGACTTGTTCATTTCGATAAAGATATCTTTTTTAATTTTTTTGTTAAGAAACTTCATTTGCATCTTATCAGTACCATGTCTGCTGAAAATCCAGCGACGATGGAAATAATTCCTATTTGCTTTTATAACACGTATGTGTAATGGTAATGTTGCGCTTTAATATAGAATAGTTTTTTTGAAACACATGAGTTGTTAGTATCGTTTACAATATTGGTAAAAGATTTAAGGTTACTACTTAGGTCGTTTATATTGTCGCGAACAAAGTCAGTAGTAAATATGTTTTGTTTAACATTGCGTTAGAATAGTGTCCACTTTGCTCTACAAATTTGGAAGATAAATTATTCGTACAAATATTTGAAAAGTTGAGAGTCACTATTACTTGGAAATGATCAGAGCTCTAAAATACTTTAATTACGAATTTAGTTTTTATTTTTCTTTTTACAAATTCTTTTTTTATTAAGAAATTTTTGAAAAACTCAAAATATTTGTATCTAGAAAGTAATAAGGAATATTTAATTCATTAGACTAGCAATAGAAAAAAGTCTTAATAAAAAAAGAATTTGCCAAATCATAAATTGAGCTCCAGCTCACAACTCCGTTCAGGAAAATCATAATTTTATAAAAATATTCAGTTGCATTTATGTTAATTTTTAAAATATACTGCGAGCAATGTTCTATTTTTGCTATAAATAAGAACATTTAGATATTTTAAAAGCTTCAGATTTAATAAAAACAGAAAAATAATTGCAATGTTTGTACTTTTGATAATAATGAATGCACAAATATTATGGTATGAAAATGAAGTGCACTGAATGTGACACAATTTCTAAATGTGGTTTGAAATTATGTCAATTCTAAATTAATATTTATTTTATTTTTAAATGTTACAAATGCAAGAACAAGCTAGGACAGTAATAGAGACAACGACCGATAGTTTCTTACTCGTATGTAGTGCGTTACCCACAATCCTACTAGAATTATATTAAATACTTATGAAAATTGTTGTGATTTTGTGCTTTTTTAAAATAGAATTTTACAAAACTACTAACTTTTACCCGCGACTTCGTTAACGTGAAATTCCGTGGCAAAAATTACCCCTTTTTCCTTCGTGGTACTTTTTTTATTGAAAAAATGTTTGTGTCCTTCCAGGCTCAGATCTGTCGAAGCTTAAAACTTCATTGTGGATGGGGCAATAAAGGAAGTCTCATGGTCTTTATGACCAAAATTGCGTACAGCACTCGCCATGCGAGACATAATACTCACTGATAGTCAATATTTAGGACGGCAAATGTCTTGGACCTCTCATTCTTTAGATACCATGTTTAAAGTTAGTTTTCTTATATACGCATACATAATATTTAAAATAATAAGATTTTTACACAAGAAGATACGACAAACAATTCTGCGCTCCCAATTTAAAAATGATTTTTTTTAGATATGACTTTGATGCATTAAATTTAATTAATATTATTTAGTTAATGAATATCTATTGAAATTTAAAAATTAATAAATAAAAAAATTGTCTGCTTGTACAGAATTTTAAATATTTAATACAAACAAAAATTTGCATTATTTAAAATTTTTGTCAAAATTCAAATATTAATCTAATTTGTTAAGCAAAATAAAAGCGCCGACGTTATTCACTGAGAGCTGGGACATTAAACTAAAATATTAACATCGTGATCCACAAGAAACTAGATTCTGTGTGTAACAAAATTGTCTACTAATAAAAACATTTTAATTTAGTCTTACATGATTGTTAAATCTTCTGATTTTACACCGTCAAAGCATTAATTTATTATTTAAATTTATTTATTTCATAATAAAAAATGCCACCTAAAGAGCGTTAATTTTTAGAAGTTCGACTTACAGTAAATTCATGTTACATCCCGGGAATATATTAAGTGTGCTACTACTAACATGAAATAAAACAAAAAAAAAACTTTTACTCTAAAGCGCAAAAGATTTGGAAAAAATGTATATAAAAAACATTGTACTACTACTATACTATTAAATATAATGGCCTTTATGCACAAGGATAATTTAAAAAATATATACGGTTAAATAGAAAAAGAAATATAAGAAATGGAAAGCGTTTAGAAGACAACGACATGTCGCGCATGTAAAACAGATTAACGGAAGGCAACGACCAACCACTATTCACTTCTAGCGGAAATTAAAATAAACCAACGTTCGAAGATATAAAGAATTTAAGTGTAAATGGGGGAGATGTGATGAGAATGTTAAAACTAACGAAAATATTTAGGCGCCTAAAGTTTTGTTCAATACTTTGAATAGAAGGACTCAAAAATTAAAATGTACGAATGAATATTATCATGAAAAAATAAATACTTACACATTAAAATACATATTCCTGTTTGTGGTCAATGTGGGTCAATATGGAGCTTAATCTGGACTGAAAATGTCTGTTAAATTAAAATTTATTAGACACACTTTTCCAATGTGCCATAAAATCTATGTACTTATGTTGAAAAAGAATTTAAAATCATAGCTTAGAACTTAATTAATTATAATAAACAAACTCATCGATAAATACGTTCGTATGTTTCAATGCGGCTTCGTGTGCAGCCTTGTTGCTTATTGAAATTAGCCTGGTTACCAGCATCAACCGAAATGGCATAAGATAATATTATTTTTGTTCTTTTCTTATTATCTCAATGGTTGATTCATTTGTATGTATTGCTTCGCACTGTCGGGTGACTTGGTCCTTTAATAACAAACGTGAGCGGAATATACTTTTTTGTGTTGGTGAAGATAACACATTTATAACAATATAAGCACTTAGATTTCGCTCTTATGATGTCATACTGATGTCATTGATTCTTATCCCAGTAATTCTTTTTACTTACGGCAAGGTGGTTTGCTTTGCTTTAGTTAAGTAAAACATCAACTAATGTGATCTGTCGACAGTCGCTTAGTCAAGATTCGTCACCCCCATTTTTGAAGCTCTTTTCCGTGCTAACATTTTTTATTATTATTATTTGTAAATTATGTTTTACGGTAATTGAAACGAACTACTTAGATAACAACCAATGACGTCAGTGTCACACCGTAAGCGAATAGTCCAAGTACATACATTGTGATGTAGGTGAAAACTTATAAATCACACCCTACTTACAAATCCGATTACAAATTGAAAGTGCGAAACTTAACATAAAGATACTGCAGATACTGTAGATGTCTTTATTAAAAACTATTAGGCTTACTAACATATTTTTGAATTGTTTAACATTAGAGGTATTTGTCAGACTAACATTTTTGATTTTGTTTTCTAATGAATAAATTGGCTATAAAAATTGTATCCAGTTTCTTAACTAACAAAAAATATATTATATTGTGTTGTAAGAACAACATAATTGCTATTTTTGTGGTACATTTTGTTAGTATTATATGTAAAAATTGTGTTTGGGATCTAACTTATTTAATTTATTTCAAAATGGGGTAAACAATTTTATTATTTTCTAGGTAGTGAACAATTTCAACAGAAGTAAACGTTGACATGTTTTATTTTATGAAATTTCAATTTGTACTGTCGTATAAGTGTTTGTTATTTTTGTATTTAAGTAGAACATTTAATATATTTGGCCAATAAACTATTATTATTTTTGAATAAAATTGCTAAAGTGGTCCTCACATATTCTAAACTTCTGAATGCTAAGCAAAAGTACTGTACTTGATGATACATTCTCGATCTCCACAAAAAATAGGAATTTGTTTAGCAAAAAAGTTCAAAAGTTTTTAAAATGCGAGCAGACAACACGGGTTTTTAATTAAGTACAAAAAAAATATATAACTAAAATTATTTATATTTTTATATCTGTCATGTTGTTCTCCAGTACGAAATTACAAAAAGGAGGATATGCCATTAATAATGAAAAACAAGAAGTTGCTTCATGATGAAACAAAAATTATTTTGTCTGGCGAAATGAGACCGCTAAATTGTTACCATTTTGGTATTAAATTTTAATAATGTTAATGCATTGTTAAAGCCGGAGTTTTTACTTGTTGTCTGTCAAGTAAGTACAGGTTATCTCATGGCAACTTTTAAAATGGTGGGATATTTAAGCTAAAACGTCTTATTGTAACACTCTTTATTATTTTCGCATCTAAACCACATATAGAATATCATATATAAGGATATTATCAAATTAAAAAAATCCATCATGTGCAAAAAGAAATTCCAAAAAATAATCAAAAATAACACCACAATCTCGAAAATAGGAGGAATAATCGATGTTCATTAAAAAAATACATAAATTATTTCAAATTATCAGAAAAAAATTAAGAAATTTTTAAAAAATTTAAGATTGTAATAGAAACTATAAAATCACTATTCTAAGCAGATCCAACTTACAATGTATCATTTATGTCAGTGATTATGGTTCAGTTGGTGAATAATTCATTATTAAAATCTGCAACTCGTATTTTAATGTATATTTTCTCTTATTTTTCATTTAATTTATTTTATCACTTTAAGAAAGCGCCTTAAATGCGCCAGAGCCCAACACCTATAAAAAGATGCCTTTTATTATCTTATCTCTTTTGAAAATAATGTTTCATGTCTCTTTCAACTCTTCAATGCTTTTGATGAAACTACAATGATAATATGATAAAAGGAACAAGATGGTTTATATGCTCGTACATATAATTTAACAAAAGAGATAAAAGCACTGACATAGATTTAAACAAAACTATGCAATTCGTTTGCACTTACACTGTTTAAATGTGCTGCTTATTGCGCTCTGTATAACAAAGTATAGAAGTGCTTAAAATTCTAGTTGACTTAGTTATACCTGAACCTTAACGTCCTTTATAAAAATTAAAAAAATGCTTATTTGTATTAATAATTTTCTTGTTCTTAAAAATATTAAAATTTGAAAAATTATTGTCAATTCAATGGGGCTTTGGTTTGATATTTTTTATTTTTTGCTTTTAATTATAAAGTACATAAGGATGTCCACTTGTCTGGCTGCCCTCGTGTGGAAAAAAACCTGATTATATACATACCTTAAAAAACTTTCATTTATATAAAGGAAACATTCTGCAAAAATTTTCTTGTAAAAAGTAGATAAAATAAACTTTGTTCTTATTCTGTTTTATTTGTTTAATTTTGTTAAATATATTGTTTATCTTGTCTATACAAAGGTTGATGAAACAGAAAACTAAAACTTCTTTGCAATGAAACATTAAATTATTTGTTTTTCTCTTTACAAATATAGTAAAGTACAGAATGTAAGTTTTGTCAGCTCTAAACATGGAATAAGGTTTTAAAAATATCCAGTACAGCTTTGAAGTTATTATTAAAATTATTTGTTAAAATAGCAAGTATAATAATGTAAACAAATTTTTGTTAATACGCTTATAAACACCTTAGATCCTTTACTTTTAGCTGACCTTAAGAAAATCTTTTAATGCGACCTTTTAATGAAGTCAGTAGTATATTTTTAAATAAGTACACAGTATAAACTACAGAAGACAAAAACCAAACCTATTTCCCAGCCAGAATTTTTTGAATTTTTTGAATTTTTTCATCAAATTCGAGTCTTTTTTGCCTCTACTGCGCGATTAAAAAGTTGGAATATGCACTAATTTTCTGAACATAAAAGATAATTTTGTCTGGCAAAAACGTGACTACCTGCTTCTCTTCTTGATAAGTCATTTATGATTAATTTTCTATATTAGTTAAAAGTCGTTTTCTATCCCTTCTCTGTTAGTATTTAAAGTTTTTTTTTCGAATTGTTTTCTGATCATTTATTAATCTTATTTTACTTCATTTGTGAGTATTTTTCGAATCGTCTTTCAGTCATATTTATAATAGCTTACGAGTCTTTTGTGAGTAATTTATCCGTCTATTGTGGAGTCTTTTTATTGTCATTTATCACTCATATTTCTATTCATTTGGAAGTCTTTTCTATGTCATTTATGACTGTTGTATTTATTATCATTTATCAGTAGTATTTCTAATCATATTTAACTCTTGTTCGAGTATTTTTCAATCAGATTCCTATCACATACAGATCGTTTTTTGAAAAACCACCTTGCTGAGTCTTTTTAGAGTACTTTTGGGGATGCAAAAATGATAATTCACTTACACGATCGAAAAAATTACTCAAAAATTATTCAAGCTAATGATTAAAAAGAGTTCGATTTAAAATAATATAAGAAATTGTATAGCGATTGCAATTTAAACATCCAGATGTATAAGATGTGACTATTATTTCCGTTATTTATTGCTTAATCAAAAACAGATCATGCTGGTGTTTGAAAAGTGATTATAATTATGTATTGTATGATCATATTATGCGCAAATAGAGGATTAAACACTCCTTTTTATGTATTTTTTAAGGATAACGAAGCAATCTTATACAAATTATTCTCATTATTCTGCTTATGTAATATTTCGTTGCCATTCATTTAAAAAAGAATGCTATCCTAACCAGAACCAAAACTTCTGTAACAGTGCTTGCGAAACCCCGTTTTAGAATAATTTATATTTTTCGATAATTCGCTAGGCCTGATCTTTAAGCCGGAGCACGGTGTTTCTTTAATGACCAAGAATAAAAAATGTATCATCGAATTCCCCATTATTCACTTAATTAAAAACAAAACAAGTTTGAAATATATCGAATCCTGTATATCCTAAAATTATAAACTTAAATATTTTCTACAATTATTTTATGAAATTATTAAAATCGTTGGCACAATTCCTTGTAAGCAAAGACTCTTGTGGCTGTCATATAACCTTTTTTGATATATCGCACTTGATCAACAAGAGGGTATTAACTCGAAATTTTAATTTTTTCACTTTTCTCCAAAACTTGCATTCTAATATTCATATTTAGCTGCTGTAAAAATTTCACATTGTTTTGTCTATGTTTCGCTAATGAAACGGATGATTTAAAATCTATTTTTCATATACCTTTGATGTAAAATCAAAAAGTATTTTGCTTCTGTTGAAAATTTTAAAATTTTGAGTTAATACCCTCTTGTTGATCAAGTGCGATATGTTTTCTGTGGCATTGTTTCATATCCAAAGCGAACTTTTTAGTATAGAAAAAACGTGTTTTGTATGAGTTTTAATTTGAGTTTATTTAAAATATACTCTGTTTAAGTATTAACATATACAACTTCGCTTTTCTAAAACGTTTTTATGATAATACTTTATGCAGAGTACCGCTTTTTGAAAATAATCATATCTACAATGTGCGTATGAGTAATATGCATATGAATATAATGCAGTACAACATTTTTTAACTCATTGATTTGGGACTCGATTTTGAAAATTGCACGTGAAATTAGCCCCAAAAATATGAACTTTTTCATCATTGGTTTTGTCAAGTTGGCTGCATTAGTAATTAACAATTACATTTTAAAACCAGAAGAACACTGAATATGGAAAATAACAAGTATACGTGCGGAATAACGATATATAACTGTGTAAAAATATAAGCGGAAATCACCCTTCGTTACACATCAGCAATTCTAGCAATTAAAGTGAGTGTCTTTTCCAAGCGTTTTGCAAGTTAATTATAACAGCTGATTTTAGAGCAAAGGAAGAAAGATTTATTTTTGTTTGTAAATTCAGAAAAAATCCGAGATAGAAAAATTTTATAATTTTCGTTACTACAAATTTGTAATTATTAAATTCATTATTCGAGATAGGTCTCGTTGTTTTTTTTTTCAAAAAATTCAAAAGGTTTTTAAAAGATTTTGTATAAGATTAGAGGTTTTAAACTTTTCAAATATATGGTTTAAGATCCGCTGATGATTTGGAATTAGCACCAATGGAATGCATGTATATAGACAAGCTAAAAAACCATCAACAAACAGAACTTTTCGATTTCTTTATTAAGAATTTATTTTAAAGTTTTAACAAACTAAATATAAATTGATAAATTGAATTTTGTGGTGAATTTCATTTATATTCACTTTTTTTTGCTTGGGGAGCCCCGTAGACTAGTAGATAGCGTACTAGATCATTAGTCGACGGGTCGCAGGTTCGATTCCTGCCTAGACCCTGGGTGTTTCTGCAGACAAGCCAAAATGGCTTCGCGGTTTGTGTTTGTTCTTTAAAAAAAAAAAAAAAAATTGTTTAAAGAGTGGAAAGAATAACTTTGCCGCTTAGAATAAGCAAAGCCGCATACAATATTTCAACACGAACGACGCCGATAAAATTTTCATTTGAAACAAGGGTCTGGTTTATGTGTAAACTTTCTAAAATTTTATAAAAGTATTGTTTGGCATTGCATTTTTTTATTTTAACAATATTTCCCTCAGCAGTCTTAACACACAGGCAGTTGTTGTATCCTTTCCGTCGCCGTAAAATTTTTTCTAGTGCAGGAGTTTACTTATTTTGATTGTAAAAATATAATAAAAACGCAGTTGTCATAGCATTTCTAACCTTTGTAATTACCAATCAGCAATGGTTTTTTGTCATGCATATATGTACAAGTGATGAAAATCTCAGTTTCATGTATTTCGTTGTTGTGGTTTTTCAGAATAAAGCACGTATGCTAGATTTGCAATATCTGCAAGGGTTGTAAGAGTAGTTTGCAAAGAATGTTGATAACCCACCTTTAACAAAAAAATTCGTATGGCCTACTTGACAAAACTAATGATGCAGAAATTCTAAGTTTTGGGGGTACTTTTAAATGCCATACTCAGAATTGAGTACCAAAATCATGTGCTGTACTGTGTAATATATTATACTTTTTTAATACATCAACTAAATTTTGTACCACTATGTAGGATATTAACTCTAATTTACGGCATTTTGAAGAGAGAAGTTGTATAACAGCACAAAGAATTGCGCAAAATTTTAATATTTTCTTACAAAACTTTTTTAAAAAATATTTTAATTCTTAATTTCAGAAGACATGGGATGCATGCAGATACCTGTTAATTTGCAAATGTGCAGCAAATTTAATAGCTCTAAGATAAATCTTTTAACTTTGCTAACTGTTTATGTAGGTTTTCTCACTAACACTTCCTTTTAATTTTATTTTTATCAAAATATAGTTTTTATAACTTCCTATGCTTAAACACGGTAGCTCAAATGAAGTAAATAAATAATATAATAATAATTTTATTGCTCTCAGAACAAAAATGGAATTTGTACAAAAATTATGTTGTTTTCATATATCTTTTTTTTAAATAGACCGCTCAGCAGGATAGTTCAAAGATTTCAGATAATTTTTTTATAAATTCTTGCTAAATTAAACCGGTTGAATATAATTAAATATAAAACGCAATGTGTGTTTGCATGTTTGTTTGTTTGTACCTTATAGAAGACTAGACCTCTGCGCCGATCTTAATGAAATTTTCACAACATTTAACTGGTACTCTGGATTGATTTAAAGGCTACTTTCTTAAGTTATGTTACTCTTTCCACATAGTTTTTTAAAGATTTAATAATATATAAGAGAGAGAGAGAAGAAGAGGACCATTAATTTTTTTTTTTGGAAAATTGGAAAAAATTTATTATCAAAAATTTTGTCGTTTGTGGACCAAATTAATTTTTTTTTGCAAACGGAAAAGGTTCGGTAAAACTGTTTTAGTTTTTAAATTCGGGTCACGGGTAGCAAAGCGCTCCGTGCTAATCTTGTTAATTATAAAATTGCAAAAACATAAAAAATTTAAATGGAGATAAATTTCATGATATTAAGATTTTACTTTCTCTGCAAAAATCTTAGCAAAAAAAAATTTGTGTACTAAGACGACTTAGTTCATGGTGCCAGGAGCTAGAGAAAAACTTATTTCAAAGTGGTTAGAAAAAATTTTATATTAAAGCCATGTTGACCGATTTTGGAACCTTGATATTTTAAAATGTTTTCTTGCGAAAAATTCTAAGCCCGATTTCCTAAATAATATACTTAAAAATCTGACAATGCTAGGAAAATTAAACTAATAGCTTGTTGTGATTTAAGCCATATAACACTTTCTAATTTTTAATACTCAACAATGACGTAGAAATACATTTACTAGTCACTATGTACAGATTACATCGTACATGTGTAGTATTACAAGCATGTCAACAGAATGTACAAATACCTAGAAATACATAAAACAAGTTAAAAAAGTTGAAAACTTTAAAGTAAAATAAAATAGAATCTGACTGAAAAAGCCATGAACACGCTCGTGTAAGCAGAGATATTAAAAGCAAACTGGTAATTATTTGTAAAACAAATAGAAGTAAAAGACTTGATTTTAATTAAAAACTTTTATTGAGTTTCAACTCAGATGTTAACAGTTGTTAAAATAAAGGGATTTAGTAACAATACGACAGTAAATATCAATAGACAAATACTTTGCAATAAACATTGCAACAATACCAAAAGCTTATATATAGATTTAAAAAAAGTTAAGAAATACGGACACAAAAAAATGATTTTACTACATGAAGGGCTTAAAGAGTAACATAATATAAATAGTATTATAAAATATAAAATTTATACTAGAAGCTACAGCAGGTGCTACGAGGTTACAGCTGTTCCATCGCCTCTTCAAATCACCCGGTTTCTTTACAAAGGCGTATAGTTTGATTATGCCAATACCTACCAGAATATTAAGTGCCGACATATTACCAGAGTCGAGTATCCTACTGCTTATGCTTGCTAGTGCAGGGCATTAGCACAGAATATGAAACACATTTACCTCTTCCTCTTCATCGTTGTACTTCTGCAATAAGCGTTGCAACTTAGATCCATTTTTCTAGCATGGATGTGGATATTTCAGTGCTCATTTAACACTGCTATTAATAGTCCAATCCGACATTTCTTGGTTTTGAACAGATCGCGTGTCCTGCTCAGGTCTTATTGGGGGGCCACGTTGACCTAACCACTTGGCAGGTACCTTCGTTTTCTCACCTGTAATGACCAGGTCGATACGATTCGCGCTAGATCAACAGCTTGCATGGTAATAAAGCAATGCCAGAGAAAGGGCTGCTCATTGAGTTGTATAATGCCAAGGCCTGTCTAGTAATGCCATCCACAATACAGTTACCAGGACAGTCAGCGTGTCCTGGAGTCCATATTAGTGTTGCTTCCAACTGTCTCGATATCGCATCCGGAGATATCTGGCGTTCGACAACCACAACGGATACACAGTAGACACCATTTATAGCGGCAAAAGATACTTTACTATCGGTAAATGTATAGATATCCTCCGAAAACCTAACTAAGCCATCTTGCCGCCCGCTTAATAGCAGAGATTTTAGCTTGCAAGACACTACAGCTGTCCTGAAGTCTAAAGAAAATAATATTAGTGGAATTTCGAAATAAGAACAAAAAACTCTTGCATTATAATTATTTGATACATCTACAACTATTGTTTAATTTTACAACATTTCAAAAACTACTTCACTGTTTAATTAAAAATTAGATATCGCAATACCTTTTTTCTTTTCTTCGTTGTGATGGACTGACGAAGAAATGTGTGATTTTTATATAGGTGGTATTCAGCGTTTAGTGCAAATGGTCTTGCGAAAGTTAAAATATAAAATAACGTTGCTTATTTGTGAAACTTAACGGTAACTCTGTGTATTTTGTTGTTGGACTTCTCAAAAAAGCTAGGATATTTTGCATTTGCATTTTTGTTAGGATCAGTACTCAGAGAATGACCCCTACGTCTGACATGCTGAAGTTTAGATAATCTTCTTGCTCTCAGTAAAATGTAAAGTGTATACATTTTATGTTGAGCTATTACTCGTTTTTAATAATATATTAATTAGTATTACTTATAAATTCCAAGTTTATAAAAATGCTATAAAAATTGTTTAAAAATTAATGACAGGTTTTTCATACAATTCGAACAATCTTTTATTGGTTAAGGTTCTTAAATTACATATAAATGTCATTATCTAACTGGGATCGTCACTTTTATCTCACTTTTCAATTTAAAATATTTAAAATATTCTTAAAGTTCGTCCTCCTTATCTGTTGTTATCTCAATTTATTAAATTTAGAAAATGTGGCTTATTTAAAATGAACAGAATTAAATTTTGTACAATATAATTTTATATGTTCAGCGCAAAGTATTTAAAAAATGAGAAACTCAATAAATGTTGTTTATAGAGGAATTTGATACAACGAATAAAATAACATTAAATTTTGTAGTGCTAGTTTAAAAATATTTCAATTACAATAACTATTATTAGGTTAAGTTAAGTTGCATAGGACGCCCGTTGCATGCTATTGGCCTACTTGGGTCTAAAATTGGTCCTTTTGTAATACTTTATGAGGATATGTTCTTAGTTAGGGTCGGCTTTGAACCAATCTTATCTTCGAATAAACAAATGTATTCCTGCATTCTGTGAGTTCTGCAAGTTTTGGTAAAGTCAAATTGCGTAGATACGTCACTCTGTAATATAACAGAGCAGCGCATGGACAGAGTAGGTGCTTGATAGTTTCTTAATCTTTTTAATTTTGACAACTTCTGCAGCAGTCGTTGTATGGAAAACTCAAGCTCCTAGTGTGAGCACCTATAATGCAGTTGGAACAACACGAGCCCCGATCGTACCGGGGCCAAGTAGGTCTTGAGACTTCACATGTGGTTTTGTTGGACCATCTCGATGGTATTGTCCCTAATTGTTGCTTCTGATTGAATTATCTTTAAGTCATTATAATTTAAAATACAAAGACTTGCATGCATATTTATAATGTTTTGTATTAACTGTTTAGCATTAAAACTACAGAAAAAAATTTTTGAATATAAATAGTATAAAACGATTTCACAAGTCTATGCCAAGTCTTTTGCCAAACAAATTAAATATTATTTTTGCGTCACATTTACTAAATTTATTTTCATGAAAGCTTGCGCATGCATTTGACTATTATTTGCAATAGGTTTTTATTGCAAGACATGCTTATCCACAACATAAAAAATGAAATACTATGTAGCATGATATTGAGAAAAATTTATATTATCTATAGATTAGAATATGTATAAATTTTATCACTACTAACAGTTCCCTTGGGTTATATTAGAGAAAAAAGCAAAGCTTGTACCATAAAAATAATTGTGCCACTGCATAAAATAAATATAAACAAAAATAAACAAAATCGTTAAAACAAAAACCAAATGAACAATTTATTTTATTTTCCTTTTTTATGTAATAATCCTTAAGTTGCAAAACGAGTAACAATAATCCTTTGGAAAACAATTTCATTACAAATATGTTAGTTTTACATACCGTCCATGCTCACATGCTATGCAATACTAATAAATAAATATGTACGATATTAACTTGTATTCACGTACCTTAACCCTTGACTCAACGCACAAAAGTGCACACACAACAATTTGGCTAATAAATCTAAGAGGATGAAATTTTGGCTTATGTTATTAAATATTCAGGTCGTCCCGAAGTTATCTTCACCTATTCCCAAAAATACTTTCTATGGGAAATCGATCTTAAATTATTAAATGATCCGAATTTGTACTACATCCGGAGCCCAAGTTCAGGATCTTAGACCCGGTTCACACACGTTAAGTTTGACTCATATAGTCTTGAATTTTTAGGAAAATCTGTCTTATCTAATTTTTTTCTGATTTTGTAACATACGTGAAGATAACGTCAAGATTCTGATATGTATTTTTCCATAAATTTTAATATGTATTCAAGGACAAGTTTTTCAAATTGGATTATGTACATATTTTTTGATTAGATCATCTATAAGCTAACTGGGCAATATAAACGTGGTTGAGATTCTTCATGCGACCCACTATGCACAAATTAGGATAGAAAATAGTATTCAAATTATATTTATAGTTTAAAGTCCTTTAAAAACACAACCACATAACGTAAAAGTAATATGACATTAGGTCACATAATTCTGCATTCGCACTATATATTGTTGACTATAATTGTACAAAATAACTATAACTATTAAATAAATTTTTGAAATTAAATTATAGATCGTGTTTTGTGCTCATTACAATTCCATACCATTTGATACACAAATTTAGGCAGTTTGTATAAAAACTATAAAAGTAGCTTTGAAGCTGGGATATACTCAGCCCTGCCCAGGGTCTTCTTACACAAAATTCTTTACAAAATGAAAAACACCTTTTTGTTGCTTAGTTTTTTGTGTGGCTTTTATTTATTTGTTCACAAAGAATTAATTATGGTTTGAAGTTTTACCGTCAGCTGGGTGGTCGTGGCTTCATGTAGCTGTAACTGCTCTACATACTAACTTACTGTTACTATTTCACGCGCCAGAGAAAAATCCAGCAACTTTACTACTCTGGGAGGCCTCTGTCTGCGACTCCGGGTAACAACCTCGGGAGTCCTCTACTGCTTGGCCCTGATCCAGTGCCGTATCTTCCGTGGCTAGATCGAAATCCGGTCCTAGCAAGTCGGATAAAAATCCTCCTTGCTTCTAACTAATGTTTTATACTTGGGACTACAACCTCGCTTGCACTGCTCGGTGTTTGTTCAGCAGCTTGCACCAGTGTTACCACCTTAAACTTCTTTTGTATTTATTCATTTGTGTTATTTAATTTTATTTCACCTCCACACTTTCACTTGGTCTTACCCCCTTGATCGTCAGCCGGAAAAAGAGATCGATTCCCTTTTTCGTCTGCCTTTTATATCATCGTGGCCGGCTACAAGTCTGCTTTTTTGAATCAGATCGCGTTTCTCTGCTTACACCTCTCCCGGAAATATTCAACTTAACCCCCCGAATACCTCTTTTACCGGAGTGAGCCCTTAGCTGCTCACCTTAAATGTAATTATTTTTGGGGATGAAATCGCCCAAAATTCCCTAAATGTTTTGGTACTCACAATTTGAAAAATTATAAAACAAACATTTAAAAATTAACCATGATTCAGTATCCAATTGAATAACTCAGATGTTTAACAAATACTCTTATCGTAGTTTGCTTTTTTTTTATATAAAGAGAAGTAACACTCAGGCAATTAGTATGCCTACCAACCCGTAGGTGTGCTACCTTCTTTGGGAAAGGGATAGTGAGAGAGGACAGATGGTGAAAGAGAGAAAGCTTAATTTTTGCAACTCTGATATTGCGCGCTGTGTTAGTTTTTAGATCAGTGTTGCAGCGCCTTTGATGTCAAGTAGGCGCATTAAATGTGTTTTTAAGCTTTTGTAGCCATTTTATTCATTATTTTACTTCGCCGGCGATTTTGCTACAATACCGACGAAGGAGGGCGCTGTGATGTCCGCTAGCATACACCAGTATCAATTGCTGCCAGAAATGTTCAGTGACCAGTGTGCTATGCCTTCATCACTTAAACACTCCGACAACAACAAATACAATGGCATACTCTAATGCACATCTGCTTTGAATTGTCTAAGATCGTAGGCTGCCCAAACAAAATGTCTCCCACTTTTGTTTGAACATTTATATTAAGAGAATTTTATTTCAATGTTGTTTTAATGATTTTCGTTTCCCGATATGCTCTTTTCAATTCATATTTGGTAGATTTAGAATACTAGCAGTATATTATTTGATTTTCAAATATCAAGGAAAAGATCAATGTACTTTAGTTTGTTCTTATATTAAAGAACTAAGTCGGCTGTCTTTGCTTGGAAGCTCTTTCCTATAAGGTTCAATTGAGTGCATCTTAATAAGTAATTTTGTGTATCATCGAATCATAATTTTAAAATTGACTACTCCTCTTGTCGCATATTAGTTATTATGAGATGTTTCTGATTAACTCCCTACAATTTTCTTTAAATTGGTTAAAAAGTACAAATATTACTTTTCCATTATCAAAGGAAGCCAAATAGTCTGTAATCGCTCAAAACAATAGAGATATGCCGTAAGAGGTAAAACATAGTAAAGTTGAGTTGGCAATATATGACTGCTGATCGTGTAGTTAATTTTGAGTTTACCATTCGTTTCGATGAGAAACTAATTTTCTTATTTTGTACAATTATTATTTAAGAGATACCTCGAAATCTCATTTCAAAAAGTTTCGCATAAAGACAAGCTCAACCCTCAGCAAATAAAGTTTTTGAGACCAACTTTCCTTTAAAACATACTTGAGAGACATCTGAAGCACAATGGTAAAAAATTTTATTTACTGTCGTAAAATTAGTTTCAACATAACAATGAACCGAAGTACTCCGCTAAATTTTTTTACTCTTAAGTCTTCAATTAAGCTTGAAAGATGTTTAAAAATGACTATAACTACCAAATCTTAATTTAAAAGGCACTTATGGGGATATTTTGAAATGAAAATGTATCAGTGCAACATTAAAAGCAAAAAGTTGCTAAGGAACGTATGCAGACAGGAGTACGAGAAGATCGCGACTTTTGATGTTAAAATTCTTAAGGTAAGAAGCTATTTTTATCGTCTTATAAAAAACTAACAAAAATTATGCATAAAATGACATAGAATTATAAAGACCATAAGCGAAATATTTAATTTAATTAAATTTAACTTAATAGGAGTGCTTATGATTTTTTTTAATTGCAGTAAAAAATGCACTGCGATAGCGCAGATTTATGAAATGCAGTGTATATCACAGTGCATGGTAAAAATGTAGTAGTCCACAATTAAGTATAAATTAGCCAAGTGTTTAAGATTTGAACACATATGTAGGTTAGGTTAGGTTGAAAGGTCGCCGGTGAAGAATTAGGAAAGAGTACCAGCCCACTTGGGTCCAAAATAATTATGATCCCTTTGTGTTTACCTGAAGGAAAGAGGGAAAAATGATAATGAAAGAAATTAAGTAAAGTATTGAAAATCGTGTAGAGTCACCTCTTATAGTATGGAAATCATTAAAAATGTAGAAGTGTAAATTAAAGGTAAAAGGAGAGATATAGATTCCGTGAAGGAGAGATATAGATTCCGTGAAGGAGAGATCGTGTAGTCTACGACCAAGGGGGGAGTCAGAGAGAGAACCAACCAATGCTCCCAATGAAGGAACTGATGTTTTCGAGCCCGACAGCTCCGAAAGGCTACTAAAGCGTCTCTTGTCTAGGAAACGAAGGCGTTTGTGCTCCAGTGCAGGGCAGAGGCAGAGTAGGTGAGTAGTGCTCTCTTCCTCCTCCTCCTCCTCGAACACAAATGTAACTCCAAAACAAAAATGACAAAAAAATATATAATAACTTCCAAAAAATTTTCATTAATTTTGGGAGGTATTTAATTTTGAAATAATTGGGGTATTCAAATTGTAGTCATAAACAAAAAAAAAAAAAAAACAAACACTATATAATTTCTCTCACACTTCTTTTAAAATATTATGACATAATGAAAATATGACTTAATAGGACCCCGTTTGAAGACCCCTAATACTTAATGTTTTCTTAATGATTTAATAAATATTTTAGGGAATATTTTTATTTCTTTTTTCTCGTCATTGCTTTTCGTAAAAAAATGAAAAATAAGTATTTCCAGAACAAATATATTCCTATATATATATTATCTAATTTTAAAGTTTCTTTGAAATTTTTAGTAAAATACATCTTGATTGACTTACAGTTCGAAGCCTTTCTATACACATTTCTCAGGTCTTTGACTTTTGACTCAGTTCTGAGAATTTCACTAGAAAGTAGCCCCAACAATAAGAAATTCTGCATCATTCCTTTTGTCAAATAGTTCATATTTTTACTTTGCCATCAAAGTTCTTGCTGAGTATTAATGGCCCTTATTATGAGTGTCGCAGTCGTAAAGTTTTTGTGTCGAAATCGACAACTTTTTGTATGATGGAAATATAAGTGACGCATACGATTATATTTAAAAAAAGTGCAACTCTACTTGTAATTTTATTAAATTTTTTCGCTACCATGAGTGGTGTTTATCAATGTCAGATATTGTAGACAAGGTCCAAGGCGAATCCACAACAGGTGGCCTCGAGATCTCAGGTGACTGAATTCGCTTGAATTTTGGCTGCCAAAATTTTTTTAATTATTTTGTTTGCTTAAAAAAAATAGAAAAAATTATTCATGTATATTAATATAAAAAATATTTTTTATTTTAAATAACATGTTTCTTATAAAAAAAAGTTCATGCATTGTGTTCTATTTTAAAAATTATTTATTTGCTGTTGCCGACAATAGAGCTGAGGCAGTACTTCCAACCAGCGTACCACTAATAGTACCAACTGAACCACCTGCGGAAACTGGAAAGCTACTGAGAGCCTGAGAGTTCCTTATGATTTATTGGGAGCACATTTCGGAGTATTTGTACCTTTGCAGATACGGTTGGTGATGTCGCATCCGAAAGACCTTTTATGTCCAGTTTATTTTAATCATTTTTATATCCACATAATCCCAAGGCATACACAAATACAAATATAAATATATATTTTAATTTTTTATTTAATTTTTTTGTTTTATTTTCTCATAAATTTGTCAACCGTTTTTTGACACAACTGTTCTGATTTTCAAGGCGAGTTCGGATGAGACTACCTGTTGTGGATCTGCCTTGAAAAGGTCGTTAAAGTTTCTGTTCACAAATAAGACAACAAATTAATAAAAAAAATAAATAAAATGGACCCAACGAAAATGTAAGTATCTTATAGCAAAAAAAACATTTTTACCAACTTGAACAACATTTCAACCCATTGAAGAATTAAAATTACTGATTCTTAGCAGTTTGACAAGATTATTGAGCTCATGCAACAAAATCCGAATTTTGGCAGAGGATTTAATAATGGCCCTAATAAAATAAATTTAAAAGAGGAGTGGAAGGTTGGTTGGAAAGTGTGGGCTGATTACAAATTTAAGTTAAGGAAAAAGTTATCACACAACAAACGAGAACGCTTTGCGACAGGTGGTGGATCCTATAAACAATATGCTTTATCTGCAATAGAGGAAGCTGCCAGTAATTTATTGCAGTTTTTTGTATTCTTCTTCATCAGAAGAAGATGAAAATAAAGCGACACTTAACATATTTTTGGAAATTACAATTAATAGCTAAATTTTTATTTAATTAGAAAATTTTACAACAACCATTTGAAAGGTTCTATCACAGGGTTATTCTTAAATAATTATTTTTATTTAATTTCCTTATCACCTTGTCTATTTTAATCTATTACTAATATTGGCGTTGTCGGAAATTTTACATGGTGCCCAAACAGATATAAAACGCCTACGCTTACGACCTCGCTAGAAAACACGACCACGGCACTCATAATGTGCTGAATATTAAAATACCCAGAAAGTCAAATGTTGGTACAAGGGTTAACGTTAATATTAATAACCAAATCAGTTTTTATACGCTTTCATGCCGTGCTACAGTATCTACATATTACCGTAAAATTTTCCTTGCCAAATGTTCAATGTTGTGAAAAGAGCTGGATAGAAATAAATTATGAAAGAAGTAAACACGATAAAAAACACAATACACAAATAGCACAATATAATTTTATTTTAATGCTTCATTGGTAACTGATTGGCCATTTACCTGGAAATCACACAAGCATAATAAAAAGAATTTATGGGAGAGAAAATTACGGGAAAAAGCGAACATCTATAAGTATAATTAGTTTTATTTTAAAAAATTCAAAGATATGTTATATGTTGGATATATATACTCGTAGGTGGTGATCTCTGATTTTTAACTTTAACTTTCCATAAGCTTGTTTATGTTATAAGCATCATTAAAATACAGCATAGACCATGGCTTGTAACCAACAGAAAATAACAACTTTTGGAAAATTAGATTGGAGAACATCTCGAACTTTTGTGCCGATTCATACAATATACAATTTTTATTTACGATTATCGACTCCTTCAAGTAAACTGAAGCGGAAACCGAAAAAAAATTATTTTACAACGTAAAAATAAAAACCGTGATAATTCAACAGCTGCTTGTACTTGGAAGAAATTAACGCCTTTTTAATAGTTACTTTGGCACGCACATACATTAATGCAGAATTTTTATTGGAAACCCGTAACAGGGTTGTGCAGTTCATAAAATTGTTTATGGCATGGAAGTCATATACAAAGAGTACATGATATGCTATCATTTATGCAATTCCAAAATGTCTCTTCATTTTTGAATTAGACAAGTTTTTTGTAGTCAGAACTCTTAATTTAACCCATTACGCACCAAGACTATATTTTTACATAAATTTTTTGAAAAAATATATCATTTTTGATTTAAAAAATCTGGTCCAAAAAATTTTCCGAATTTTCGTTTTCCCAGAAAAACCTGTTCGAAATTTTTAACACTGGCACTTACTCTATATGTCAGTTTTGTATGCAAGTAAAACATTTGGATTTGTTTGCTGTTTTATTGATTTATTTTATTATTTTTTAATCAACTGATACAAAAGTTGTGAAATATTGTTAAAATTATATTTTATTAAATTTATTTTACTATTTGAGATATCACGTAAAGTAAAATGTAAGAGAAGCTGCGAAAAATGCTTTTATTCATGTTTTTGCTTGAAACATTTTGAGTGCAAATGAACATGATATTTCTCGTACATATAAATTGTAGGATTACCATAGCGCTTTAATTGACAACGACGATTTTTTTCTTAGGGATTTCTGATTATGACGTGTTTCCCCCCAATTTTTGGAAGATTTGTTGGTCGATATTCCTTATCATTGACATCATCGACATCGGACGATTCTTTTATTTCAGCCAAAAAAAGAGCTCCTGTCACAAAGATTTTGACATCTTTTTGACTCATAGGTTTATCCACTTTGTATTTTGCAATCAAGCAATACAATTTCAAAGTATTCATCGCTGCCGAATTCAAAGTAGTACTCGACAAAGGCCAATACCATTTCTTTCCACGTATATTGATTTGCCAGTTCTGGATTGAATTGTCGTGCATATCCACGCGCCCCCCTTGACGAAATTCGCTTTCTAAGATATGAAATATTCACCTTTTCTTTAAAAATTGTAAAATCAAATGTAAAAAACACGCGATAAAAGAAATAAAAATATAATAAAGAAAGATAACAGAATGAATAAAAAATATCATACAATTGTCATTATCAGTCAGTAAGTATGGGATAAGCTCCATCGTTCGAAATTTTGAACAATAACGTTTACACATATGTGAAGTCAAGCATCTGCATGAAAACCACGTTTTTTATTTTTTATGATGCAGTTACATACATACTCGTAAATGTGCAATAGTTGTTCATGTTTATTTTTCTTAAGAATTCATTTAAAAAGTGTCTAAAAATATGGGATGCAGAAAATTAGCCCCAATAACGTTGGGGAGGGGTGTGGTCATGGTGGGATATAGTTTTATCATAGCTGAGAGATAATATTTAATATTTAAGCCAAAATTTAAATGAAATTAAACCTATTTCATGATTAAAAAAGCTGATTTTTACTGTTCGAAAATTCAAACAGCGAAGAGTTAAACAAAAGCTGTAAAACATTCAATGTTGTTCTGTATATCATGGATATACTCATAATGATAAATTTAAATATCTACTAAGTAAATTTATTATTCGATATATTCTTCCAATTTTATTTCAAAAAGTTTTGTTTGTTGTGGGTTGAGCTGGTCTATAAAAATGCATTTTATTTGTGTTGTGTTTATGCAAAATCGTGTGTAATAAGCATATAATATAATTGTTGAAAATTTAAATGGTTATAGCTTCTAAATAATTAAACCTATCTTAACAAAAAACAGATTGCATATCTACAAGCAAATACCTTTAAAATTTAATATAAATAAATAAATACGAGAACCTTGAAATTTCGAGCGATCAGCCTTGTTGCTAATATATATAGTTTAACAGAAAATACTCAGGATTGCTAAAGTTGGCATTATTATTCCCATACAATACTGCATGCATCAGTCACATTAGCCAAAATATCGAATCTTGGAAGATAAACCACACTCCACTTTCCTGTACGCAAATTTAAATTTAGTTAAACACATAAGTTTTTTGAACAGAGTGCTATATTTTTTTTTCTTTTTTTAGTTGTGACAATATGCCGAGTCACAGATATGATGCCATTGATTTGTCGATTGTTAACCGTAATAAGATAAAAGAAATGTTTATCAGTTGGTTTGTATTTGCTAACAATTTGATGAACTAACTTCCTAAGAAAGTTTATTTTAATACATTTTCGCTGGTAGTGAAATGGAGCATAGTATGCGGTTGTACTTGAATCCACATCTTCCAAGATAATAACAAATGTACTACCAAGATGGCTTACATCTTGAAAGTTTAAAAGTTTTTAAAACGTTGTAAATTTAGTCAAGTAGTCATAAAATACGTCAAAGTGTTAATGCCGTTGTACTTTCGATATACTGACACTCATTGTTAAATCCAGCCATTCCACATTCAGCTAGAGTATTCAACCAGACTCTCATATTGTTCATTGAATTGCCTTTGCCTTATTCTACATATCGATGATGTAATATAGAAAGGGTGTATCTCGATTTGTTTCGAACTCATATTACACTTCAAAGTACACCAGAAAATGAGGATACGCCTCTATAAACGATTTTAAGGACTAATATAAGGTAGTTTTATACACGCGAACGGGAAACTAACACCACTTTCCTTAACAAAATCTATACAGTTTAGAATATGAATTCGCCAAAACGTTTTAAAACTCTTTCTGCTTTAAATTAACTAAAAAACTTATAAGCATAACAACATTTTATCTATATTTTCTGCGACTATCTCTGAGTATTTTAGTTAGATGCGTTTTAGTCACATCTGTAAAAGAAGTTGCACGTACCCATCATTTGTGTTAACTTAATTAAGATTTATTAGTAATTTCAAAGACGAATAAATCAAGCAAAAAGTTGTTTAATGCTGAGGTCGTTTTAAATTATTTATAAAATATAATCACTAGAAAATTCTTATACGTACAAAAAATTATAATTACAAAAACAATTTAAATCTTTACAATTTACTGAAAATACTCATAAGTATTAATAATTAAAAAAATAATAAATAAATTTAAATAAACAAAAATAAATTTTAATGCTCTAAAAACAAAATTGTAGAGAAGTATACCTTATAGATGGATGTGAATTTATAGAGATTTAAATCATTTAATTTTATAAAATTTATTTGTAGAAGCAACATATAACTATATTATAATTAATACGAAATAATGTGTGACATTCCTAACAACTGACAGCCAAATAAAAAGTTCAATAAAGACTTTTTGTAGCCTCTGAAAAAATAGGCTAATGCTACATTCTACTTTAGAGTTTTCATTAATAATTTTTTCTGTAATCGTTTCTTAATAAAAATAGTTTGACACAGAAAACTAAAGCCTGTTTAAATAATTTTCAAATAAATAACACCGGTCAGTACAATGTTTGGGGTTCTCTTCTCGGTAAATCTCGGTAATAGAAAAGTAATATAATTTAAATTTTAAAAATATTGGATGACACTTAGAGGTAGTACACCATACCATACTTGTAGAAATAAACCATATATAAAATTTTTCAATATTAATAAATCTTGTTAGCAAA
Source organism: Gymnocheta viridis (assembly GCA_956483585.1). Classification (NCBI taxonomy): domain Eukaryota; kingdom Metazoa; phylum Arthropoda; class Insecta; order Diptera; family Tachinidae; genus Gymnocheta; species Gymnocheta viridis. The sequence continues at coordinate 61,301,793 of OY101441.1, read as the reverse complement.
TCTACTGCAGAAATAACAAATGTAAGATGATGTAATGATTAAAATAAGAGATGAATAGTAACAGCTTGACACAAGAAATTTATTATATACTATATCCTAATCAACTTTGAAACCAAAAGTACTTGTTCTTTTGAGGGCAGACGAGATGCCTAAAATCTCACCATTTCTTAACAGCCAAATTCCTCTCTTTATTCCCATTTTGGAATTCAGTTAAGAAACAAGGTGTTTAATTTTCACAGTCGATTTGAAACTTAGTAGAAGTCTTGCATTTCTTTTGCTTCTACTTAGTAAAATTAAAGTGAAAGGGAGAATCTCAAGATTGTATACATGCAGAAGTATGAAGTATTCATCTTTCGTTCGCATGCAGTTATGTGTATCGGCAAGCAAAGGCAAAAAAACAAAACTATTGGCCGTCTTTTTAAAATCGAACGAAATACTTTAATATTATAAAATTCTTTATTTTGAGATGAAAGTGATAATTATGTACAACCTCTAAATATTATCCAAATTTCTTATAATTTGGTATATATAACTTTTATACTACCGCGATTCGGGGCGTAAGCAAAGTCTTATGAAAAACATATCTTTGGAAAAAATAAAACACCCTATTGTATCACTCAAAATATATATAAAACAGTTCTTAAAAAAATTAACAAACATTTATGATAAATTCGTATATTTTAGATTTCATTGACCAATAAAATTGGAAACTTTTTTACGCGTGGATATCATTATTAGTGTAAATTCTTTGTAAAACTTGGTGTCAGCGACTTCCTGCCATTTACTACATACCACAAATTAAAGGAGCAATTCTGCAGATGTAATATTGGCCGATGGCGATAGCACTTTAAGCGCATATTTCCCGCAGTTAGGCTGAAAGAATAATAAATTTATCAAAGGGTATCTTAATTTCTAATATACTTAATTATATAACTAGTTTAACCAAAAAGACTTAAGATAAGATAGCAGTAAAACTGCCCAAAATAACTATAATAATGCATGGGTAAATTCGTACGACCCTAATGCAACTTAAAGTTCAGAAGAAAAACCAAAGAAAAATTACGAGCTTTATTTTATAAAATCGAATATTTTTACTTTATTGATTGCAATTTGTATTTACTTTGTTTATGCTTCTGTCCATTTTAGAATAATACAGGAAGTGTCGAAGCGTTAACGGACTTTTTTTTTGGGTTCAAGTCCCCATACCGCTTAAAAAGCACACTTTATCACTTGTTTCAAATGCAAATAAGAAAAGGAAAAGAAACAAAACTCTTTATAGACAAAAAATGCAACCATTTTGCCATTTTTCTTTTGTGCTTTTTGACAGCTTCGAACCTAAAAGCAGTGTTGTTGCAGCTTCGACACCACCTGTATTATTCCACCATGCTTCTGTCTATAAAATATGTAAATAAGGAAGAAGATGCAAACATGAAAAAATAACGTGATATTGTAACTCACCAAATTTGTAGTTATTGTTGTGACCAACTTGAGTTGAGTTTAGTATGACGACATAGAGGCCTCTTCGAACATCTGCATACAATTGGTTGAAATTATTAGTGTAGGGCGAAGGTAACATTTGCATTCTTCTTTTGGGCATACGTATTTATGTTTATAAATTGATGACAATTTCTAAATACTTTTAATAATGTAATTTAGCAATAATTAATGAAAAAAATTAAAGCGTTACTATACGAGCGCAAATAAAATAAATTTCATTATTCCGAAAGTTGGCAAAAATTTTTTAGATCTGAAAACACAACAGGCTATTCTTACGTAGTTAGAATAAGTTTGTACTAGCAAAGGGGTAAATGAATTAAATGATTTTGAGTTTGTTAAGCTGTTTATTTGACGAATGATTTTGTTACACGTTATACATTAATTTAATACGTCAGATGATTATGACGTCACTACGCGTATATTTAAGTGTTGTCGTTGAAATTAATATGGGGCTTCAATTATTAGTCCATGTTGCTGCCCGTGATTTGTGTTTATTTAACAATAATTTTATCCTTGAGTACTGTTTTCATCAATATAAGATTAATTTGGAAACTTGTTCGAGCAACACTTATTTCGTGGAATAATCCACCTGAATCTTTAAAGTTAGCTTAGATTGCGTAAAATTGTAAGCTTTCTTGAGCGCTTAATATATATGTTAAGGTGATATACTCTAAGTTAGTCTAAGCAAAACTAAATTTAATTAAACTTTTTTTACAACCCACCAATATGTATCAAACGAAGTATGAACAAATCACGCTTTTGAGTTATATTTTTTCTAAAATCCCCAACAACTTCAAAAATAAAAATTAGTAATAAAATGTAAATATCAGTTTTAAATTATTTTAAACTTTATTACTTACGCAAATGGGTTTTTTACTAAGAGTTAAATATTAAATAGTTTTTGTAACATATAGATCTAGTTTAAAATATTAAACATCTCAACTGATTTAGATCAATTTCAAAATCACCTTCGAACATATGAGCACATATGGCAATCTTCAATACAAATTTTCTCAACCCACTACAGATTTATTGCGATCACTTTTTATGTTGTTTCATGACGAGTTTTTAAAATGAATTTTGGTTGGTCACATATATTTTCAATTAACTGCCTGTTTTTATAAAATGAAAACAAAATTGCGAGTGAGAATTTATATTGAAATCAAAAACAATTTTTCGTATTTTATTGTTATTTTCAATATTAATTCTCACTCACAATTTTGATTCCATTTTATAAAAACGGGCTGTGAGTCAAATATCATAAATTTTTTTTTACGATAAGCAACATTTTTTATATCTATCTTTATTTTTTTATGTCTATCTTTGTTAAGCAGTATTTTCATTTTAATTAGATACTGATTTTCTGGAAAAATTTCTCACCTTGGTAATTTTTCATTACCATGACATTTACATACATCAGATATATAATTTGTAATTATATTGTAGCACTAGAAAAATAAAATAAAACTTCAGGGTAATTCATATGCCATAATATTCACACATTAATCTACATCCTACGTTTGAGTTGTGCAAGTACATTGTACTTATTGTATTAAATATACAGATGTTCAGTAAAAGAGAGCAAATAATAAATCAAATATTTTTTGCAATTTTTGGCAAAAAACAAAAACGTTTTTTTTCATGTTTGCAGTAAATTTTAATATAAACTTCAGATGTAGTTGTCATGCTTGTTTTCGTTAATGTTCATATGGTGAAATATTATGATTTACGCACACGTTTATGTACATTTGCTTGTCAAATAATATACATAAATAGGGAAATGCAATTTGAAAAGCACTTTCATAACATGTCAGAGCTCCAAACAATTTATAAAAATTATATATGAAAATAAATACGACTATTTATTACGAATATTAGAATGACATCAGTTGAAATAAGAAATGTTATATACATTTAAAAATAAATTCAATGAATGTAAAACCAGTATTTATTTTAAAATCAACGACCAACATTTTTATTGTCACAAAAAAATGTTTCTCTTAAGTAAAATATGATCGCGAAAATAATAACCACTTTAGAGATCTTATGAAATAAACAAAATTACTTCCGCCAGAGTGTTAGTATTGCATACAAAAGTTTATTCATTCGGCTCGTTAGATGTATTGTGCATTTTATATGTATATATTGAATAAATACTTGTAGAGAGCTCAATATGCAACTGAATGAAAACACTTGTAATGAAGGACGAATTTCTCACAGCGTGATTAACTAGTTAGTAAGAATTTTTTGCGTAAGTTTGTCCAGCGAAGCACAATCAACATGTCACGAGTTCAAATCTTTTGTCCCAATCTGCGATTTTCTTTAGATATTTTTATAGGTTTTGTATATAATGTTATACAAACTACACGTTCCTCCTTCTCCAGAGTTAATTGATGAAAAAAGAAAATGATCGCGAATATCTTTAGTAGTGATAATTTTAGTAATTTATTCTATTTATTTTAATAAGTTAGACAAAAAAGTGTATACATATAATCAAATACTAATGAGAACAGTTTCATTAGTTGTTTTTTAAATTGTTGTGCGCTGCTTAAAACTTGACACCTATAAGTGATGAAGTACCAGAAGGATATTGCAAATGAATAGAAACGTCATTTTAACATTATGCTCTAACATGTGCAAAAGTGCATTCCACCACTGTATTCTCATTGCGTAGATTTTTCAATAAAAAATGTAATAAAAGGCTTATAAACGGCTTCAGAATGAAGGTTTACTTAAAGAGCTTTTATCTAAAGGTTAGGTTAGGTTAGGTTCCATTGGCAGCCGTGATCAAGCACAGCTCACGTGGGTCCATCAATTAGTTCCCGTTGTGCTACCATGTTGTCCCGTCTTCCAAGGGTCCTATGTTATCTGGCTGCTGATATTCTCACGCAGCCACCCGGTTGATTCAATGAAGGAGTGGATCTTTTTTGAATCAATATTAGAGAGACAAGTTTTGTCCGAAAAGTTTAAGTCTCAGATCATCGAATGCCGGACAATGACAGAGAAGATGTTCCGTCGGTTCTTCCTCTTCTTCATCGCCGCAACTTCTACATATGTCATTGTAATTGAGCCCCAACCTTTGGGCGTGCCTTCCAATAGGCCAGTGTCCAGTTATTACCGCGATTAGGTTTCTGAGATGAGGTCTGGACAGCTGTAGTGCCCGCCTGTAGTCCTTTTTTCATCTATTATGGGCCAGATTTTTCTAGTTTCCCTACAGGTAGTTTCATCTAACCATTTCTGAATTGCAGTAAGGTGAAACTTATGTGCAATAAGTTGTTTACTCATTGGGAGGGAGACACCTATGTCATGTGTTGAATCGTTTCGATTTAAAGTGTAGCCTGCACGCGCCAACGCGTCCGCGATACAGTTTCCGTGTATGTCCCTGTGTCCTGGTACCCACTTAAGGGTAACCGTTTAATGTCTCGCTATCTCGTCCAGAGATATCCGGCATTCCTTGACAATTTTTGATGTGATGAACACATTCTCCAGGGATCTAATGGCAGCCTTTCTATCGGTAATGATCTGAATATCCCTACCAGATATTTCGCTATACCGAATGAATTTTGCGGCTGTGTAGATGGCCGTTATTTCAGCCTGAATGACACTGCAGTGGTCCGGCAGCCTTAAAGGAATGCACCAGTTTAACTGCTCGGAGTAAATGCCAGAACCGACACCATTCAGTGATTTCGACCCGTCCGTGAAAATTTGAATCACATTCGCGGGTGTATATAGGTCATCAGGGTGGACCGCGTTATCCGAAAAGCTTACAGAGAAGCCAGGATCAAAGATTGGCTCAGGTGTGACATAGTCAACGCTCATGTTCCAATTTATATTATATAGGATGTTGGCATGACCGATATTGTAATCTCTCCATGCTCTGGTGGCTTTTAGTCTTACTGCCGTGTTCGCAGCCAACTTTTTAGCCAAAGTGTCTGGTGGTAGCCAGTTCAACATCGTGAACAGTGCCTTAGAAGGAGTTGTTCTAAATGCACCTGTTACTGTTATTGCCATCATTCTCATTATACGTTCAAACTTAGTTTGATGACTCTTCCGACTAAGCGCCGGCCACCAAACGACTGCACCGTAGAATAGAATGGGTTTAATGACACATTCGTATAGCCAGCATACATTTTTCGGGTTGATACCCCAATTTAGGCCAATGGCTTTTTTACAGCAATATAATACAGTTGCTGCCTTAATGGTTCTGGTTCTGGTCGTGACTAACATCACTACCGCCAGCATGACTCTAAATGTCACAGTACTTAAGCCCTCGCATCGTGACAAGATGACTACCCATTCGCGAGGGTTATCTAAAGGTTACTAAAAGATCTTCTGTTTCTCAACAAGAACTACATAGTATTACAATTTCAACTCTTTGCTTGTTCGAAACTTAACCGATCGTGTTGTCGCTTCAAAATCAACTAAATTAATTTTTTTTATTTCTTTATTATTTTTTGTTGAGTTTCTAATGGCTTTTGCGTTCCTTAGATAGTGCTGCTTGATTAAGACATTAATTTAAAAGTTTTTAAACCATGGCTTCGTTTTTAAAAGATGTGCATATATGTTGTATAGTTTCTTTTTATTTCAAAACAATTCAAGTACTTTTATTAAAAAAGAAACCAACATTTAGATTATGTGAAAAACTTAGAGAGAAAAAATATGCTTAACGGCCGAGGTACATCGAATTCGTCGTACGTTATACGCTGCTTTTTCAAACAGACATTAAAGCATCGGCGGAGAAGGTTGACACAATGAGTACCACACAACACAAAAAACTAAATAAAAAGAAACAAAAAAACTGATAGTTTTTAAAGTAATCAACGTACCTGTATTTTAACTTAGTTTTAAGTTGAAAAAAGCAACGTATAATGTACGACGGATTCTATGTGCCTCGGCCTTAAGAGTAAAAATAAGAAAAATTTCGCTATTGCTATTTGACATTTACAGTTCAAGCTTAAACTTGTTCGCAAAATTCAAAGTAATTTTAACATATTATGATTTTTATTTAAATTGGAATATTTCGTAACTTTTAGTAAAAGCCACATATTGTTTATGGTTAGATCACGCAAGAATAAAACGTGAATCGCAATATAAATGGATTAGCACCACTCCAAACTATTATCACAATAACGCCATGTGTAATCGGTCAATAAAGCTCCTTTTTTATAAATCTTAACAAATTTATATTATAGTTTTTTTATAGTAAATTTTCATACAATATGAGACTGAGAATAATGTTCGACTCCTGCTTGAGTCGTAAACTTGCTTAATACAATACAATTTTAACTTTATAACATTTTTATGAAATTAAAATTTTTTATATATTATTTTTTCAAGTTGTTAATGTTTTTAGTTTTTTCTGAATTTAATAAATGCACAATTTGTCTAAAAAAAGTGGAAGTATAGTTGCGAAGTAGTTGAAAAGATATTAATAAGCACATGTATAAATTAAACAAAACTTAATTTTTGTTTCGTCTTTCCTTTGTTTTTCTATTCATTTGTACGTTTCATTACATTTTTTATATTCTTAGTACAAGACTATTTGTTCTTTTTTGCGTTTTTCTACTTCAAATTTTAATAATTATTATACAAACAATATTCCTGCATTTGCTATTCACTCAAGACCAAATACCTTAATATTTATATAGTGAGAAATGGTATAATTACTTCTCATATGCTGAATACACAAAATCACTAAAGTCACCTTTCGCTGAATAAGTAATAGATCGGCATCAAGATTGAATACGACAAGTCATAGACGTACGCATGGGGTGGAAAAAAGATCCATATGAATCGACATTTCCCCTCCACTCACCATCCACTATAAGTATATAAATATCACGCTGAAAGCTGTTCAAGATTTTGTTCTTTACTTTCTTAGTACCCATTAACTCATAATTTATGGAAACATATTCAAAATTTATACATTATTAAAATCAAATCTTCTATGAAATGTTGAAATAATATTTAAACAAATTAAAAAAATACTTAGTTCAAAATGTTAAAAGAATTATTAGGAGCAAATGGTAAGTTTGGCTCAAATTATTTCAGTTTTAATGTTTTTTTTTCTAAGGGAATAAAAAACTATACTACATGAAAAAGGTTCAAAAGCCTCACTCTGAGCACTTTTTATGTAACTGCCATAAACACAAGAAGTAATCAGAAACACTGGTGTACTTGCTGTAGCAATTCATAAAAAGGTGGATATGATTAATATAAATCTGGGACCTATTTAACAAAACAACTTATCAACATTTCATTTTGCACTTATCAAATTCTTATGTTCCTCATAACTATAAAATTTTGTAATTGATAAGTTGAAATTGATAAGTATAATTTGCAAAGTCTTTTCTACTTTTTTATTCCCTTTGCAAATTTCTGTTTCACGTACGTTCTCTTCTGCAAAGTGCAAAGTTAATATTGAAAAGTGTAATTTGCAAGGTCTTTCAATACAATTATGCTGTTTCGTTTTAAAAATTATATTATATTTATGCAAAGCAAATTTTGATAAGTTTGTTAAAGCTTTGCAAGGTAAACGATCGCTTCACATATTCATAGTGAAGATTTCAAAATGTTAAGTCGTGAGTTTTTGTTCGACGATACTGAAGACTCAAAGTTGTTCGGCTGTTACTCAAAGATTTTTCAATGGATGGAGACCATTTCCAGGTGCTGTTGTTTTGGGTGATAGTGGTTACGGACTAATAAAATTGATTGATACCACCATTGCGTGTAGCATCGGAAGTAGTAGTGAAAACAAGCAGTCCCGTTGCAGGAATGGGGCTTTTTTAAAAACTACCTCCTAGACAACCTGCTTATCTTATTTATTAACTTTCAAAATGAAATGTAAATTTTAATATGGTCTGAATATTTACAATTATTTTGTAAAAAATACTTACTTTAATGTTTTACAAACTAGCAAATAAATTTTGTTTTTTTATTACATGTAACACTGCAATTTTTTATTTCAGTTTTATTTTTCCGCTCATTTTAACAAGATCTACTTAGCAATGCAAAGTCAAAAGTGATAAGACAGAAATGCTAAGATGATTAAATGCTTTGCGGAACACTTTGCAAACTTACTTTGCAGGAGCGCGCAATGGCTTTACAAAGAATATTGTGAAACAGAAACAGTTATCACTTTCCCAAAATATGCAATTTCATAAGGGAAAAGTTTTTAAGTTGTTTTGTGGAATAGAGCCCTGGTTGATTTTGTGTAAATCTGAGATTTATATTTGGGTGAAGAGATGTAGCTTCAAAACTTACTAGAAAATTAGAAAAAGGTTCTTTTCTTTTAAAAATGAGAGAAGAAACCATCGAAATTTTAATTTTCAAAGTAATTCAACTATGAATGCTTCTATATATATAGAAATATCTCAAAAACTTCTTATAAGCCTACCCTAAATTTAAGGATTAAAAGACCAAAGCAGTGTTAGACAGCTCCTATACGGAAAGGAAAAATGTGCACCAACAAATCAAATGGAGTTTTTAATGAAATCTTAAACCTTTTTCTACGCAGTTAGGTTGGCCCAATTTAAAAACATAAATAAATAAAACCAATTTAACTTGCTTATATACCTTCTTCAGTATATTCGGTAAATCTTACATATTTCTGTGAGGAAAATTTCTTAAAATTTAAAATGGAATTACTCTAATACAATGAAACGTAAATTTAAAATCTTGGCTTGCAGTTGGCTAGAGTTGGCTCCAACTCGTTCAGTTGTTTAGTGTTAATTTTTATTTCTCCTCACATATATGTAAATATGTAAGGTGGATATATGTAAGCTGGTAAATTGGTATAACATTGCTTTTGCTTAAGATATAACGTATTTAGAACGTATCTGTTCAATAATATATAATTTTTTTTAAATAGGTTCAAGAGTATATTAAACATAATAGGGTATATATAAAAATCATCGGTTTGTTCTTCACATAATTTATTTTTAAAATCAATGTTAACGCTAACAACATTGGCTCCATCCTCACAAAAAAACAACATCACAAAGAAAGAGTAAATATTTTTGGCTGAGAGTTTGATGAAGCAAAATAAAGGGTCCACCATCTAACGTTTTTTTCAACTAGTGCTTATTTCGTGAATGGTAACAGTTAGCTCATGTCTGATTTGACAGATAATTATTTTTACCCTTCCGCTGAACGAATATGGTTGTGTATACGCTGAACAACGCTTCGCTAAGTGGGCCTGCGATCGACTTACAGAAGATGCCGATTTTGCCAACAAAATCATCTTTTCAAATGAAGCTCATTTTGATCTTACCGGGTATGTAAACAAGCAAAATTGTCGCGATTTGACACCGTTGGACTATTATTTGTGGATGTCGTTAAAGATAAGTGTTACGCCGACAAGCCAGAGACAATTGACGCTTTAAAGGACAATATTCGTGAAGCCATTGGTAAAATACAGCTGCACACAATCGATAATGTGCTTAAAAATTGGACCGATCGTGTAGGCTACTGCATGGCCAGCCAAGGCAGCCATTTGAATGAAATTATTTTTCATTATTAACCGGAAGGATTGTAATTTCAAATAAAAAAAGAAATTTGAGAAAATATTCAGTAGTTTTTTTATAGCATTTTCCCAAAAAAAATTTATTTGGCGGACCCTTTAAATTATATGGATATTGCTATATAACTTTCTTATAGAGAAGGCACGTGTTACAAAAAAAATTCGAGTGATCGGTTCTAAAGAGATAACGGTCGGTTCAAAGTCAAGAACTTTATATATCATTTTACACGACATTGTTATTGAAGGGCGTAGTCCGTCATAATTAAAATACTCGGTGATATGTCCACGATCTAACCTTAAGGTGTTTGTTTAGTGAAACGAACTATTCGTAACTATTGATACACTAAAGATAATAAAATATTGTACTCTCTTACTGTTTTTGAAAAATCAGGTTTTTCATGAAAAAAATTATGAATGTGCGTAAAATATTTAATAGTTTTGGTATTTATTTCAAACATGCGATAAGACCACATTTCATTGAAAGCTAAAATGGTACTAAATAACATTTTTATATTTTATTATGCTCAATTGGTTGTCTCGTCGACGATTGTGTTGTAATTTAAAAAACGAAATTAGCACTCCTTTGATTCGGTGTAAAACTAAGAAATATAAAAAATACTAGTTGGTCACAAATAGGGAAGTGGGCATACTTCAATTTAAAAAAAAATAAATTTTAATGTTTTAAATCAACTAAAATCATTTGATGTAATAAAAAAACATGTTGGCTAAAAATTTTAACGAGATTCATCAATTGTGCGTCTTAAGATCTTTGAAGGATATAAAAATTATGAAACATAAACATTGATTATATTTTCATACAATATAGAGACCATGTATTCCAAAAATTATAAAAAATAGCAGTAGCTAACAGTCAGGTCTGAAATGGATATATTAATTGATATTATAAACTGATAGAAAAATTGTCAAAATACTGGTGTAATTCGACATTAATACTATGATAAGTGTCTTTGTTCTTGCTCCTCGCTATATTTATTTCCTACTGCAATGACTGGGACTCGAACCTGTGATTTTTCATAAATCTGTCTACATGGTCATCAGCCAAGTCTTTCTCTTAAATATCGGCAGCAATGTAAGCAATATATGAAACACGGCACACTCGTGTGGTCTATTTAACACTTTACTCTCTTCGTTCTCATTGTTGTGGATATTGATGCTGCTAATGATTTTATTCAATTTGATTTAATATTGATAATATAAATATCATAGGAATGGTGATAAAAGTACAGCAATGCAATGAATTTTTTTCATCTTTTTAAAAAGGAGTTTAAAAATTAAAATCAAAAACATAAGAATAAATTTATATTAAAACACATATTGCAAACATTGGATCACTATTTAAGTTTTTTCTTATTAAACAAAAGATGGTATCGAGCAGATGATTTTAAATTTTTTCACTGGGTTAGCAACCGAAGTTGCAAAATTAATTAATTACCACAATCATACCAGGGAATGTCATTGATTAGTAGTGGAATGAATGAGTGTGCGGAGCTAATAAAAATACCTTTTGTTATAAAAATAGCTTTATTTACAACTAGACTGAATCATAGTAGCTCCGGTGTGTGAAAAAAATGCACAAAGTAATTGAATATAAAGGCAACACGAATTAAAGTGTTAATATTGCTACATGGTTTAGTCCAATTTTCCGTTTGAGTTAAAAAAACGTTGGTTGATTTATTCATTGCTGGTTATTTGTTGCAAAATTCAAAATATTTTGCTTTTAGCTTTTTGATTATATGAAAACTATGGTATTTTGCATTTAAAATAGTCGAGGCGACCATCCCAGGTTTCTTAAAAATATTTTCTGTAGTAGTACAAAATATTATAGATTTCTGGAAACTACTTTATTTAGACCTTAGTATTGAGGATTTGAGTACTGAGTACTCAATACCTCTTATATTTCCTTGTAGTCAATACCCAATATTCAACACTTTCAGAGATGCCTTTCCACATAAATACGAAAATTTTGCTTCAAAATGTTTTAAATTAATATAACTCGGTTTTAACGAAAGTTAATCGCAAATGATTTAATCGTTTGCAACAATTATTAAGCTTGGCCTTTAAGTAAGACAGTTTTAATTGATTATTATGGAGTACGTGTAATAATTTAATGGGATTTTAACCTATTGAATATTTTTATTTTGAAATAAAAAAAACGTTAAAATTATTGATCAGTATCGAGTACGCAACTGAAAAACTTTATTTTAAACATGTAGTACTTCCGACATAAGTTTTCAGGTACTTATTGACTTTCCCTCGTAATATTTATAAGCATTATTTTATCATCGAATTATATTTAGAAGCTTTCCTTTGCAATAATAATAATAATAATAAATTGGTTTGCTGATTCATTTACACAATGCAACAAAAGTATTATTGAAAACTATCACTGACTCACTAAGGTAAATTATTCAATTATATCAGGAATTTCGAAATATATTTATTACCTCAATTTTGCGCAGTATTGAAATTTAGATCTTTTGCCTACATTAAGAATTTGCGATGGTGAATTATGATGATCAACAGTGGTAAAACTATTGTTGCAATAACTTATATTCAATTAATGTTGTTATATTGAAATTTTCTTATCAAAAATAGGTCAATGCTACATTGTAATTTGGTATAATATTTCCTCAGACTTTTTCATTTTTGTGCTTGTTATATAACAAAATATTAATCACTTTGAATCTGTGTACATTCAATTTAGTAAATTCAATTTATCATTCATTCTCTTTGAAATTAATACATTTATGATTTATTTTTCTACAATCATCATGAGATTTCAATTTATTTTCCTGGAGCTGTAATAAATATTATTAAATATTGTTATTATTTACATTGAATTCGATAACTGATGAGTCATACTTAACAAGAAATGATTTACACGTTTTTTTTAGTTTATAAATAAAGGTGGGTTATTAAACCTATTAAGTGCTCATAATAATATCCTTAATTGATTAAATGTGATTTATGAGTCAAGATATTGTAAAGACAAAGTCACAGTGTGAGTGTAACTAATTGTTTTATTTTATTACTTATAAAAAGAATAAGAGTTTTTTTAATATCATTACCTTTATTTAGAAAAGTTGTATGTATTTTTAATTAGAATAAAAAGAAGTAAAAACATCTATTTAGAAAAGCTTTAAAAGAGTGTTCTATACATTTTTTAGTTATACGTTATTGATTTAAGTTAAAAGAACTTTTAATATGTATACCTGTGTTTGATGTTTGAAATTTACTATAGATATTGAATACTGGAAGTCCTTTGGAGAGCACTTTTTTAGAAATATGAAGCCAAAAAAATTTAACAAATAATAGAAATAGGATTAAAGTGCCTTTTAAGCTAAGAAAGCTGCAAAGAAATGTTTAATCATTTTTTAATAGTAAAAAAAATCTATGTTGTACATTTCTACTTATGTTATGAAAAGTTCAGATGTCATTTGGTGTATGTTGGCGCCTGCATCTTAAAAAAAAGTTTTGTAAAAAATCTGGAAAGTTTAAAGGTGGTGGCACTGCTTGATTTGGACTTATATATATAATATGGCCCGAAGTTTGATTTAAAATTATTTAATACTATTGTTTTTTTTTTGTTAAATAAAATTTTGAAATTATACTAAAAGCTCAATTTTCTTTTTGCACTTCAGAAAAGTGTGGGCTACCAGCTCTGAAAATTTACATTTTTATCAGTTTAAATGGATTGCATTAATCTACAAACCGAAATCCGAGCTGGAGTTTCCGATTTTTTCTTGTTGATTTATTTTTTATTAATTAAGAAACTCATATCGCACTTAATCAACAAGAGGGTATTAACTCAAAATTAAAATTTTTCATTTTTCCTCCAAGTATCTAATCCAATATTTATATTTACCTGCTGTAAAAATTTCTCATTGCTTTGTCTATGTTTTATTAATGAATCGCACGATTTAAAATCTATTTTTCATATTCCTTTAATGTAAAATCAAAAATAATTTTGTTTCTGTTGAAAATTTTAAAATTTCGAGAGTTTTTAAAACACAATATAGTATAAAATAATAAAAAATTAATACTTTTTTCTTTGAAAAACTTATCAATATAAATACATATCTTTTAAAATTACCAACTCTAAAAGTCTTTAGAATCTTTGATGATCCTATTTGACACCCTTTATTTAGCTCATCGTCAATTGAAAATTGGCGCTCCATCATAAGATTTTTTAAAAGTTTATGTGTTTCCCTGTGACTTTCGTTCATGTCATTTCATAATCTAATCTCTGTTATAAAATATTTTTACGCATTACCTTTATACTCTATGGTATAAAGGGAGTACTTCGTATAAGTGATATTTTTGCATACGTGTTTTCCTCTCATTAAGTATACGTATGTGGAGAAATATGTCAAGCAATAATTTATTGATTTTAAATTATAGCGGCTTCTTTGTAATTGGTTTAAAATATTAAGCAAACAGAATAACATACGAAAGATGCTTTATGATTAACAATGATTTTGGTGTTGTTCAGTGCATTTTATGATAATGTTTAAAAATATATAATTAATTATTCTCAATAAAAATTTAAATAAAATTTATATAATGCAGCATAGTTTTACAAATGTTAGATGATATGTATGTTGGGTAGCCTTTTTAACATCTCTCACCAGTACAGGAAGGTGTTCGATTTTCTTCGGCTTTGTACATCATTGCTTTAAGACTACATGCGAGTATCAGCGATGATAAAGACACTACAATTATACATTTTTACTTAATTGTTTTCATTAAAAAAATATTATGTTTAAAGCTGAAAAAAATGCTTTAAGTCGTATTTGGTGTTCTCAATTTCTACTCTTCATATAAAATTTTTAATAGAGAATTTAAAATTTCGAAGTAACGGCAACGTTGAGTGTTGAAATTAATAATTTCGTTAAATTTTTCCAATAAAAAGAATTTTTATAAAAATGTATTTCACTGTAGGGCTCAACGCAGTAATTTTTTCTCCTTGGTCAGATTTCGGATATAAAAGAAGTGTGTAAATTTTAATAAACAGCTACTTGTAAACATTGCAACTTTGCAAAACCTCTAAAAAGTGAAGGTTCATGGCGAATAGCTTAAAAACGTTCCCCTCTCACGTCGATCATGTCAACTGTAAAATTAACCAAATTTAATGTTGTGAAATTTGACGTGCCAGAACTTTTAAACATCACAAAGTAAATCCTTTGTGCACCAAAAGGAATAATAAACCGTTATTCAGATTTATTTATAACCCAAGTAAAAAATCATAAAACAATTCAGAAACTCAAGATATATTTAATTATAAGAAATATTTAATCATTTAAGATTTGATAAATTAATAAACATTGCGGGGGACATCATCGTAAAACATCATATCACGAAGATGCATTGATCAAGAGAGTAATACAAAAAGATCCTACAACGTCCTTTAGTCAAATAGAGCTTAGAATTGAGCATTTAGCGAGAGAACGATCCGCAGAAGAGCTCTAGAAGCCTGATTATTCAATCAACCTCCAGCAAAACAGCCTTTCATATCACCCAAAAACAGAAAAATTACACTTGTGTTCGCCAAAGCCCACACAAACTAGACGGCCCAAAAATGAAAAATAGCACTGTTCTCTGATGAATTTAAATACAATTTAAAAATTCAGATGGAATAAAGTGTGTGAGCCGACCGAAAGGGGAAAGACTAAATCCTTAGTACTGCAAAGCAACTGTCAAACATGGTCGTGATAGTATCATGGTCTGGTCATGGAAGGGAGTTCATCACATTAACGGAATTATGGATCGTTTTCTTTATCTTGGTATACTACAGAACGTAATGTTGCCCTATGCGGAGGGAGAAATGCCGCTTCAATAAAGGTTCCAACAGGAAAACCATCCTAAGCACACCTGCAAAGTGTAAAAAGAATGGCTGCAGAGTAATTGGATTGAAGTTCCTAGCTTGCCTGTCCAATCTCCCTCAATCCTATTGAGAACCTTTGGGAAATTGTAAATCGTGATGGTTGCAGAAATGAAACTGATCTGTTTCAAGCTGCTAAAAAATCTGGGAAGCAGTAGCACAACTACTATTATTAATTTAATATAATCAATTCATGCCTACTAGATGTGCATTTGTTATTAAAAACAAAGGTTTTCCAACAGAATATTAGTTTTATAAGTTTGTTCTTCTCGATTGCACAAGGGGGTACTTTAGATTTGCTCTTTGCTTTTTCTATTTGAAATGATTTAAAATTTTTTTTGTTTTCCTAAAAAGTGAAGTTAAAAACGATTCTTTATAGGAATAATAAACACACCAGCAAATAAAATTGTAACTTAATATAAATTAAAAAATTTTTTTAATGAAAAAAACAAAATTTTTTTCTACCGTTTTTGGGGGTGCTTTAGTTATGGCCAATAATGCATGTGTACATAGAGTTATGATTGCTGTTAGCCCCGCTGCAGTTTTTATATTTAAGAATTCACACATGTTTTATCTGTCTCTTCCACAGACCACTGCAAACATATATATAAACCAAACACCAATACAAACTAACCATTTCATAAATTAGATAACACAATATTAAGCATTATATATTATTCCGTGCACAATAATCTAATGTTATTGATGAATACTTTGAATAATTGTCAAAATAAATATATGATTATAAATTTTAATAGCAATTAACCGCTCAGTATGGATTAAGTAGAGGTCGCTCTACGGGAGCCCTACTGGCATTCCTCTTGGAAAGATGGTGTCATTCTATTCACCATTCTGGCGAAAGTAAGGTGGTGGCTCTAGATATTTTCAAGGCGTCTTATAGAGATTGGCATGGTACACTTCTGTCAAAACTTATTGCTTTTATTGTCGGTGATATTTTCTCTCGATTTATATCAAGCTTTCTCAGAGATCGCACTATACAAGATGTTATAGATGAGATCTCAAGAAACGAGTTCAAGCTTATTTCAGGGATACCGTAAGACTCCGTTCTTTCTCCCAGACTTTTTTTCTTTTCCTAAATGACCTTCTATGAAGCAAAATATGAATGATTCGCTAAATAATGATCTTTTAACAATCTCTGAATGGGGCCGTGCGAATAGGGTAAAATTTATGCTCGTAAGACCCAATATTGTGTACTTACACGCAGATGTAGGAACAATCATGCTGATCTCCTTAATATTTACACCACCTATCCGACCGAAAATGGAATATAACTCTCATGTATGGGCCGTTGCTTCAAAGTTTATTTTGAAGATTGGGTACACGAGAGGAAAAAGAAGCTCATCGGTGACAGTAGAGTAGCCAACTCTATTGACTCACTGTAGCATCGACGCAATGTGGGATGTGTTTCACTATTTGATCGTTCTGACAATGGAATGTGCTCTAATTAAATCAGGGCACTTGTTCCCGAAACCCGCTCATTTTTACGAATAGCACGTATTTCGTTAAGAGCGCATTCATTTGTGGTTGATATGCCAGTGGATCGCACTACGCATTACAGGGGATTTCGTTTTTTAGCCGAACAGTTCGTATGTGGCATAATATTCCTGCAGAAGTGTTTCCTGTTACTTTCAGTCTGGGAAGGTTCAAATCGAACGTCCACAAATACTACTGCCTGTATCTTGGTTTGCATAACCAAAAAGAATTATTAGTTTTTAATTAAATATATTCCTGAAGAAGCTTTCCATAGGGAAAGCGAAATATTGTATAAAATAAATCATTTATATTTATTTTGTGGACATAAGGCTTAAATAAATTATTTAATAGCATTTAATAAAGCATACTTCCTTTTAAATAAAATTACAGAAATATGTACAAGTAAAGGTAAAGAGTTCTAAGGGTATCGCTGAGCCCTTTATATATTTTTAGCCCACCGCGGAAAACTTTGGAATAATGAACTATAAAGAAATTTATTATGCACTATATTACCTTCCGGAGAACTGGCCAGTTCAAGAAAAATGAGAGTGTACAGAAGATTGTAAGTATAGTTTACCTTTTTATCACTATTTATTATTATATAATTTATTTTTTCCATTTTGTACATAAATAACTCGGTCAAATTAACTCAGTCGATAATGCTCATTGTTTTAGTATAATATTTACAATAATAAAAATAATAAACGTTAAATGAAAGAAAATTCCTTAATATTGTTTATAAAATTTCCCCGTATTTATTTAATTTCTTTTGGGAAAACCTACCGGATTTATAATTACTTATGTTTGCACCACTTATAAATGAAAAAAAAAATACATAAAATAAAATAAAAAGTTATCACTGGTCATGTAACCTAAGTTTATTAGTCAATTTAATTTTCGTATGGGTATTATGATTTAAATTCAAAGCTAAGTGCGAACAACCCCTTTCGAGGAATTGGAAGAATTATGCAATAATTAATATTTCGGTCACGCAAATCACCTGTCTGATTTTCGAAAAAAATAGTATGCGACCAAACTGCAAGCGAAACCTTTCAAACAAAAAAAATATTGGAAATAGTTTAAAAAAAAAGTTAAAAAAATATACATGAACTCATAACTTCCTTCTTTTTTGAAGTTGTTTAAAAATTATTCTAATGCTTTCTTGTACACAATATATTTTGTTTTCCCCCATGGAGCATAAACATATAAATCTCTGGGTTTACCTACACATGAGCATGCTACATAAAGCTGTTAATGTGAGAAACATCGGTATTCTAACTGATGTTTTTTATGAGAATCGCCTTAGTTTAGTTAAATATTAATAGTATCATTAAAAATAAATTGAAATTGATTATTAAGGGATATAGGTAGCCACACCCCATATCATTGAAAAGATTGTCCCTAAGATTTATCTGTTGTCATCGCAAACGCTAAGCGAACAGGAAAATACAAACTTTTGAATTCAACTGACATGTCTGTTATTTTCATTAGAATGCATGGAAGCAACACACCTCTTCCTCTATATTTTCCTTCTATTGTTGCTTCGATAAGATTTGTCAACATTTTTTTAACAGCAAGTCGAGTCTTAATACAAATTCGAAGTCAATATTACGTGATAAGATACTCGTAATAGGCATGCCAACTTTTGAGCACATGTGATGGAAAGTTTGGCAAAGCAAGCGCATTCAAAAATTCGACAGGATAATTAACTACATCATCAACATTCGTCACAGTATTGATGGATTTATAATTTCTAGAATTGCCACCAATTTTATTAAAAATTTTAGTATTTATCAAATTTGTATGAATTTTCTTAGCCGCTAGTAAAGAACGTCCTGATAACCACCGTGTGTTTGTGAAATTTTGTTTCATATTTGGGTACACACAGTGGATTGAGTCAGCAACAGATTATGTTATTCTGCAAAATTCTGGTGTAAATGTTATGATATTTGTTGCTGGATCGGCTGACATCTTTTCATTCTCTGAGTCTAGTAATTTCTTCGAAAATTGAGAAGCTAATGCAACATTTTTCAACTAAACACGCATATTGGAACCTAATTTTAATGAGACGTTATATAAAGAGTAACCCGCATAATTTAAAGAGGCTCACTTCAAAAGCTTTACAGATATTGAATATTGATTAATTAATAATTCGTATGAAAAACAGCCAGTTTTTCGAGTGGTTTCCATATATATTTTCTACTCAAGTCGATTGCTGGGGTTCTATAAACAACACATTACCTTATATGGGAAGTACCGGTCTACCTCATCTGATACTACAAAGATTTTGCTGGCAGGCGCAACTTGCTCTACGAGTAACCCATATAAAGTTTTGAATGCTTAACTATTGTACTTGTTATGATATAGCAACAATAATAATTAGTTTATATGGATAATAACCGTTCCTCGGCCTCTATACCACCAGAATTTTGTTGAAAATTGTATGGTGTGCTGAGATTAACTCACATAAAATTTAGAGAGTCTCACTCCTGTAATTGTATAGATATAGGAAAATTAATAATACCCTGTATGGGGGCTAACCGTCTCATACCCTCAAAATTTTGCTAGAAATGCCAATTTGTTTTAAGGGTGATCCTAATAAAATTATGAGATCTTAATTATTGTAGTTGATCTGATATGGGAATTTTATAAATAACTTTGCAAATATGAAAATTATAATTTACCTTATATGGGGACGACCCGTCTCCACCCACTGATATCCACAGTATTTTGATAGATATATACATAGATTTCTTTGAACTATTCAGCAGCATCCAATGGCAGTGTAAAGTCAAGTAGAGTAATAAGATGTGAAATAATTTGAAACGTATTTCACAACTTGAAATAGTTCGCTAAATAATTCGGATAAATAGTTTATATTCCTGTAACTACCACAACAAGATGAAAACGTGAACAAAGAGAGCTAGTGAGATAAAGGAGCGATATCGAAATCGGTATTGATCCGTGTTGCTAGTTTGTTGATTATTAACACATTACTAGTGTATCCAGTGGCCGACTCAATTGACCGTATTCTGGAAGTTATTATTAATGATTTATATAAATACATATAATAAAATATAAAAAAAACATTATTAATAAACAACTTAAAACTCTGTCTCACTTCTATGCAAAAGCAAATTGAAAAAGCACACATGCACACTTTGTTTATTTTTCAAGTTGAAGCTGATACATGCATTTGTAATAAGTGTGCATGTGTTAGTAGCAGCTTTAAACGCTTACAGCTCCCAAAATATCGAAACAATTTAAATAAAATTTTTATTGTGCACATCTTTGTAAAAGCTCGTTTAAAAACATATAAATCTTATCAAAATCGGTCATTCATTATGGCCGTAAAAGGGATCTAAAAAAATTTATAAAGAAATT
The DNA here is from genome assembly GCA_956483585.1 of Gymnocheta viridis. Classification (NCBI taxonomy): domain Eukaryota; kingdom Metazoa; phylum Arthropoda; class Insecta; order Diptera; family Tachinidae; genus Gymnocheta; species Gymnocheta viridis. The sequence goes on along the minus strand of OY101441.1, from coordinate 61,280,995 downwards.
TTAATAGAAATAAAAAAGCTTGAAAATTCTTAAACTCAAGATAAATAAGACCTTTTAAACGTAAATAAAAATTTTCATCTAAAATAGCGAACTCGTGTAGTTGACACATACTTTTGTTCTGCTGAATAAATGACTTGCTGTTTTATTTTTAACGAAAGGAAACTGTTGAGAGGGAAAGACACAGCAGGTGGTTGCTAAAAAACTTTATTATAAAAGAAAAGTTTTGTTTCAATAGAAGTAAAAAACATATACAGCACATATTATACAGTTGTATTTAAATAGAACTTCATTGCTTTCTTTAAATAAGAAAACTATTTACGAAATTTAAATAACTCTAATATTGTTTTGTAATTTTAGAAAATAATGAAAAAAGCTTCAAGCTGACTTTTTCTTAATGTAAATTTGAAGGTAGCAAAATTTATGTATATATAATGTCAATATTTAGATATAGAATTTTTTACAATTTTCACACTTTGATGTGATAAATACAAAATATTTAACAAAGTATTGTTTTTAACAAATAGATTTTTTTTTAATTTTGATTTCTTTTTGAAAATGCTTAAAGGTTTTTCAAATAGGTAAAGCTTTAGGGGGTCGTGTGTTCATCGTCTGTAAATTTGTTAGTTTCTTATTTATTGTTAAACTTTGTTGTCATGATAAACTGCAACACCGATCAATACGTGCAAATTATAAAATTGTTTCTACTAAAATTGGGATTCTCTTGTGGTAAAGAAAAATATGCTTCAAGGGCAGCAGCTACCATTTGCTGCCTCTAACAGTTAAAAACCTCTAAGTAAGCAGAGCTAATTTAAAAAAACATAAAAGTGTTATTTCAGTGATTGTAGAGAAGAAACGGAACTGAAAGCAAATGGAAGTGCTGTCATTTTACAGAAAATTTGCTTCGTTAAAAATATAATAGCATTATAGTATACAACTTCTTAATAGTTCTTTAAGAAATATTCTGGTTGTGACGGTACAATCGCTTTTGATTCTTAGTCAAGACTTTGTCATCTATAGGATCAAGCTTTGAAAATATATAGTTGTGTTTGCTATATTCCAGCCGATATTTATAAAATACTTTTAAACAATAATGAGAAAAATCAATTGAAACTTTAGAAAAATTTATTTTATATATCTATATATTTTTGCGAGTTTTTACGAAATTGATTTCGTATATTTTCTATAAAAGATTTAAAGTTTTTTTAATATAATTTATCGCAACTACACTCTTTACGCCATAATTCAGTATGAACATTCTTTCTTAAAATTTATATGAAAAGCACGCAGTATTAAATTTTTAAAATGATTTTCATACGAGTTTTAGAGAAAAGGTTTAAATTTAATTTCCTGACGCACAATATCGAATGATATAATTCTTCTATAAAATTATATTTCAAACAAACCCAATTTCTAAATATTCTTATGTTTTAAATGTAATTTCACAAAAGAGCGATATCGTTCGACATCGTGGGCCAGGCAGTAAGTTTGTTAGAGTTTATAATATGGACCAGAAAGTCCTTTTAAAAGCCTCCTAAGGACATTCTTATGTTTCGCTTAAAAGCCTTTTTCATGGAGAGCATGATAGGAGGAGATGTTGATATGAAAGTCTTATTAAAGTTGCTAAAAGGGCTTCGAAAAAAGTTTGCAACGCTTACAAAATTTCACATTATTAACTTTTTATTTGCTGACAATCTATATATTTGATAGATTTTAATTTATTTTTTATTTCTTCTTTGGGTTTTTTTTTTGCTGTTTAGTTAAAAATAAAAATATTGAAAAACTACTTCGGCTTTACATACTAAATTAATAAAACTTTATTTTTCTTAAACGTTTCCTTTTTATTAAAAAGAAAAATACATTTTATCAGAGGTTGATTGATTTTAAATTAAGCAACCTAGCAAGCAGGTACCACCAGCTTTCTTGATTTAGTTTTCTGCCTTCTTTGTGAAATATTTCGCCTTAACAATAACCGACAAGTTGAGGAAGTGATCACGGCCCAATATTTTGTAGTAACCAAATTTAACTAAATAGATTACGGAAGCTTTAGTGTTCTTCTCCTTTGGAGTACCAACACTTTGTCAACACCAACCATATTGATGGTAGGACAGAATTATTGCTGGCTACGCAAATGGAAGATCGTCATACGAACTTTGTCAAAGTTGATGCGAGGGTGGTGCACACCACCAGCATTATTCCAACTTCCAGAATGCTTGCGGTGTTTGATAATACAACAATGACCGTGACTTACATGACCGTGAAGTTTTCTAATCATCTTCCTCTTGATATTCGACATCTTGAATTTTTTCTACAAAAAAATTACTCTTGAAATGAGTAGTGAATCTTATTAAAGAGTATGGGCCAGGCCTTTAATTCAAATACAAATGGGAATTATATAAACATAAGGTCTTAGCAGAAAGACAGGCTTTTGTTTGATTTCAAGTTTTTATCGCTGAATAGTATCGAATACACTAAACCATCGATTAATAGAATACTTTTGTTTAAAGACACGATTTAAGATCACTTGCTCTATAAAGACCTGTCTGTAATTTATAGCATCTACTTATAACACTTGTTATGTGAAATTTGTTAATGCCGGATACACAGGCATATAAATGCTCAGAGCTGAAGTGAATCAAGTCACAAAAAGACAATTCGAAGATATTTTCAGTTTCAGTAAATGAACTGCCATAAATAAAATATAAAATGAGAGCCATTGCCTTGGGGTTTTTACCGTTATCTTACGAACGAAACACTTTTTTACTTATTTCGTTACAAAACTAAATAGAGTTAAACTTTGCGGAGAATTCCGCACTAGTTTTGAAATTTTTCATATTTTATGACTTGGTTCACTTCAGCTCTAAGCCCATCATATACATCGACGTAATCGCACATGCATTGAAAATGTATTTTAAATGAATATTCACAAATTCGTGGAAGTAAAAATATGTATGTGTATGATTATATCAAATTCATTTTTGTTGATATAAGAAGATTACTTATACGTGACGATCTATGATGTTTTTAATAAAATATTTTCTTATGTTATTATTTGCTCAAGTGAAAAAATTTTGTTACTTCCTCATAACCTACTGTTCGCTTAAGCATTGTGTGCTTACAAGTTTGTTGATAAGTATTAAATTGATTTTTTTTTTATTAAAAATGTTATAGAAAATACATAATATATGCGTTAATATGCGTTTTCCAAAAAATTATAACACGTTCTTTTCAGCGCCCAATTAGAGCGCGCAAAATTGAGTGCCCAGTTTCTGAGTTGTTAAACTCATTTGCACATTAGATCAATATAATATGTTTAAAGCCATACTTACTTTACGGAAGTTATATTAAATATATATTCCTTTTTTTAAACATGGCAAATTATATCTACTTATGAATTTTTTGAATTATTCATATCTGTACTAGAATAAATTGTAAGAAAGTGCTATTGCTGCCGCGGAGTACTTAAGAAGATTAAAGGAATCCGTTTCTTACATACTAAATAATGCAATATAAGTTCGTTTTGAACATAAAAGGTGTTCTTAATTTCCCTTAATAATCCAGATTTCCCTTCTTGAAATTTCGTAGTCGAATCGCCATTTTCTTCGCAATTTTACTTTTCGTCATCGGTAATCAATTCAATTCCGATTTATTAGTTCCGTGCAGTTTTTCACCAACTTATCAGTTCACGACTGTTGGTATTTAATTAATTAATTAAATTTTTTTAATCTTTCTGTTGCAAAGTTAAACATACGATATGATTTTTTTAATTATTTATAGGAAATTTGACTTATTTTAGTCTCATACGAAACGGTGTAGGAATGGAAATATTACTTTCTTAGTAAATGCATTTCAACCCAACAATGTATGCTAAAAAGAAATAATATGAGTAAAAACGTGTATAAAACCTTTATTGCGCAAATATAAGAAAACTCTATGACATATATAACAATATAAAATTCTAAGTACAAATCCTGTAACGCTTAAATTATTTCCATGTCAATAAAAAGTGGCACACATTGACAATAAATAGAAAAAGACGTAAACGAAATATTATCTTCGTAAACGAGATTATTGTTGCTTGGATACAGGTATTTATGAAATGAAAATATATCCTGTTTCCCCCATGTTTTATTCTAATATTGTTTTTTACACAAACTCGTTGTCATTTATTTATATGCACATAACCCTTTAGACTTCGAAATAGTGGGACATAATAAAAATACAAAAATTTCTTAACTTCATATTTTAAAATTGTATGGATTTAGTAACACGTTTAAACTATCAGGTATAAAAAATAGAGAGGAACTCTTTTGATCAGAATCTAAAACATGCTTTTTTCTTTCCGTTGCTAAGTTAAGTTAAGAAAAATGTTTCTGAAAACAAATTCCTAAAATTCGTAGAAATACGTTTAGCTGTAATTGGTCGCAAAAATAGTTGAAATTTCCTTTAGTCTAATGGTTGCAGCTACAATTAATAATACAACAATATTTAAAAACAAATAATTTTTACAGAAGCTAAAGAATAAAATTATATTCAGGTTATCAAGTAATTTGTTTTTATCTATTTAATTCATTTAATAGTTTTATTTATTATTTTTCACAAAATATCTTGAGTCTAGTAGTGACCTAAGATAAGCCATGTGTCAAAACTTCCTTTCAGTGATAAACAAAACAAACTATTGTTTAAAAAATTTTTGTTTCTAATCAAGCATATGAAAGGAGGCTTTATGGTGGAAATGTTTTATAGCTTATTTATTTAAAATTTTTTTGTTAAATTTGTTTAAGATTAGTGCAAAAAAGAATTGAGATATTTAAAATGAAACATTACTCAATAACCAAAAATCATTGAATTTTATATTCATTTTATTTCTATTTATTTTTTCTGACGCAGCGTGGCTATTGTCGCCTTTTTAATGTTGAAAATAAACCGACTGGTTACCAATTCTCTCTTACAAGGTCCAGTAAATAGTTTTCGTGGTGCCGGAAGGCTACGTACGATACACAACGACTTATATATTGAACATGTACGCGGGACTATGGAAAAATATCCAGAATGTGAATAAGAACGTGTTATATATAACTTATGCGCTGTTTCGACTTGAATTTCTTTATTTCTTTTCTCAATCAGAAGGAAACAAAAAATTTTAAAACATTTCACAATTTAATACAATTAGTTAGTACGAAATTCCTAAATATGAATTTATCACAACTTTTCAATAAAAAAACTGAATGAAATGAACTGATTAAATAAATAAATGAACTCAAGACAAAATAATAATTTCCACTTAAGCGTTAACAGTTCAAAGAAATATACATATGTATAATTATTAATTATTCCTTTGAGATGTTTAACATTGATTAATATCAGTATTATTATTTATATTAAGCTTGTGGTCACTTTTTTATCAAAATCATCCAAATTTATGTTATCTCGATATTTCGTTAACCTCTGGGTAACTTCTTCAGGAAGAAAAAAGTAATAAACTATTTAAATAATCAAAATTAACAAATTATTAGTCAACAATTAATTTTTCCGTTTTGGTCTAAAAATTCTTTGTCAATTGAAAATTTTTTGTTTGAATTTTTTTAATGAGGAAATGAAATAATTTTTAAAATTTGAAAACATTATCTGCCTGTTCGTCGCTATCGATATAAAATTTTCTTTCGTATAATTACATTTAAAACAAAAAAATATTGTATTATTTTATTATATTTACTCCTTTAGCCATAAATACTAAATGTCTATAATTTTATGCTACACTATCAGTATTAGCTCTAAAATTAATTCTTAAATCTGACGGTATATTAGTTATCTGTAACATCTCTAACATCATGATGTGAATTATAGCAATGAAAAAGTTGTTTTTTGTGATGATGTATAGTTTCTGTATTTTAGGTTAGACTTATATCCTGCTAATCCAGTTTTAAGTTTATTTTTTGTTGTGCTTACATAAACTTTATCACAATATTCATTATCGTTACACTAACATGGTATTTTGTAAACAACATTAGATTTATCAAGTTTATGTACTCTATCTTTTGTCTTACTAAATTATTTACCGAAAGTATTATATGTTTTATGTGCCGTCCTATATTTATTAGTATCAAAAATATCTGACTTTGTTAATCTTTCCGAAATAAGATGTCAGAGATTTGTAAGTTTTTGGTTCAATACTGTCATTTTCTAAATTAATTATTTTCTGTCTTCTATACTGCCCTATCCAGTTATAAACTAATCCAATAGGGAAATCTTTATTTACTAAAATATCCTTTATAATTTATCTATTCCTTCTGTGGAATCTTACATCACTAATAGTCAGTACTCTGTCAGATTCTTCGCCGTATTAATAATTATTTTCTTTGGCTGTTTCGAATAACTATTAATAATCCTCCCTGATGTTGTCGGTTTCTGATACAAATCAATTAATAAACTATAACTATTCGTAATCTAAATAAGGAAGTCTATTATCCCTTTCTCTTTCAATAGTGAATTTCATGTCAGAATGGAACGAGTTAAAAGATGTTAACATATTTGCTGAAATAATACAAAATATATCAACATATTTAGTTATAATTTTCGGTTTAACAGATAAAATATCTATACTTCTATCTAATAATTCTTCCATGGCAATGTCAGTTTTAATTGGAGATGTCGGAGATCCCATTAGAAGTCTTTTTTTTAAATATATCTTATTATCACAATGAAAATATCTACTATCAACTATAAAAAACTCTAAAATACGTAAAAACCATTCCTTGTTCATATCAGTATGTTCTGTAATTCTATTCAAATTTACTTTTATAATACTAATCGCTATTTCTATTACAACACTTGGAAATAAAGAAACAATATCAAATGATACTAATATTTAATTATTATATATCCTAAAATTTTTATTTTATCCCTAAATTGTAATGAGTAATATAAAATTTAGAATTATTAGTCAAATTTCTAAGAATTTGTGTAATAAATTTACCAAGTTCATAGGAAGGAGAATTTATAAATGACCAAATCGGTCTCAATGGAAAATTATCCTTATGGATTTTCGGAACTCCATATGATCTTAGTGCATTCGTTATATTTTTTTTAAACGATTTATTTTTGCAAGAGTAATAATCTGCGATTTAAAGAGTTTTTCTACAATTTCATTATTCAACTCTGGCACTATCATTTACAATGTTGTCCTTTCTTGATAAATAAACAAGTATATTCATAGTTACTGTTGAGATACCTTTACCAGCAGTCAAGATAAGTATGTGATTGTTAATTTTTAAAAACTTTTCTGGCTCTCTTACATTATTAAGTATAAACTTATCTCTACTAATTAATCGCATCTTATTTATGTGACCATCTATAATATTTGTTAGTCTTGTCCTAGCGATTTCTTGTCTTTCCTTATCTGGTATTGTCTTCAATAACGTAAACTGTTCTTTTCTAACACGCAACGCATATTTTTGTTCTAAAGAAAGAGTCCGTTGAATATCTATCGGAATATTTATTTCTGTTTTGTTCACGTATCACATTAAAAAAATTAATGTCATTTTAAGTACAGCAGTCTTAGATAAGTATTGTGCACTATTAAATACGGACTTAAAAAACCTTGCATATCCTGTAATTTTGTTTTTGTATGCATTTTTAGACACAGTGCAGGACAAGAGCGGTTATCGCTGTAAGCCCCAAAAATTTTTAAAATCGTCAAAAGGTACACTGATTTAAACTGTAATTTAGAAGGATTTTTTTTTGGTGATTAGGTTTTACTGTTCGGTGACTATCAATTCAAATTTATATTTGATATATTTTATTGAAATAAATTTTTAATGAAAAATTTCCAAAAGCATATTAGAAATATATGCATTTTTTTGTTTTTTTTCTTGAACGACAAATAGTATATAGAATAAGGATATGTGAGAAAAATAATATATCTGGAAAATGCTCTACATGACTTTGCTGTCATATTTCACAGTTCGAAATATTTGATGATCATTCGACATAAACGCGATTTCATTTAGTTCATGCAGCATTGAATCGCTTCACAAAAACTGCAGGGTTTTGTATGTTTGATGTCAAAACTATTTGACTTTAAGGAAACTAACCCCGACTAACTCTAATCATCCAAAGCAAAGAATACATACTGAATGGCTTTATAAAATGCAGATACAATTTGGTATATGCTTAGAACACATCTTAAATAAAGTTTTGCAGTTAAACTTTTACTGGGTTTACCAATTTGTGCAGAACTGGATTTGCCAAACTGTTTTTTTAAAGTTTTTACAATTAAACTTTAAGTAGTGCAAGCTTTATATGTTTTTCGGTGCCCCCTTGCAAAACTAAATAACTTTACGACGTGCATAAAAATTTATTGCACGACAGAGGTCTATGTTAATGTTTTACAGACAATTGGTTGATTAGATGAGAGATGGCCTGTTAACAATGATTATTGTAAAATTTTAACTGTTTAAAATAATATATATAAAAATATTACTTAAAACTTCGTAAAAAATTTAAAATAATAATAAAGCAAAGAAAAAATTTTAAATAATTATAAAACAAAGAAAAAATAATGCAAAAAAGGATGTTTGTTCGCTATATTTTTCGGGCAGTAAATATTATTTTTAAGTATGACGAATAAAGACTGCAATTTTTAAATAAAAAATTAGTATACGGTTAAAATTTTTTTAAGAACTGAAGTGCTGCCAGGGTCAGGAGAAAAAGAGAATCTACATCGACTTATAGAAAATAACATAAGAAGCTTTATAACTCGAAAAAATTAGAAGCTGAAAAAGCCTACTTTATCTAAAATTAAATTTTAGCCGCAGTTCTCAACAATTTTCAAGTTATGTTAAGCCACGCTTTGTCAGAAATTTTTTTTATCAAATCTAAAAAAAACAAGTAAGAGAGATATACTCGGCTGTGCCGAATCCTATATACCCTTCACCATAGTATGGAGTGACGAAAGCAGTCACAATCACGAAAATTCACGCCCACGAAATACGAAATAAATTTAAAAAAATAATTTAAATGGAAAAAATTACATTAAAACAAAAAAATTGCCACTCACCGTCTCACGGACGCACCCTCACGTGATGGAAATAAAAAATTAATCACGATCACGCATTATTGGTTCTAATCTCTATTTCATAGTATAGGCTGATTTCATAAACACAGCTTGCAAAGCAACACTGGAAGCATGAGTTTACAAGGCATTCTCGTGCTGCTTTGCAAACTGCTTATATGAAGTCAGCCATAAATTATGAATTTCGTAACACATTTGTTACACTTTCTTGCCTAGGATGCATTATAAAAATATTAACATCCCCTTATTAGCACTTATATAATTTTTCACACATCCAAGAAGTGTTTCAACGTCTTTATCAAGAAGCCACTGGTCTTCGACTAAACAAAGAAATGATTTGAAACGTAAGAAAAGATTTAATAATGAAGATATTTTCTCAAAATTGACTAAAAGAATCGACAACTATTACATAAAACTTTTTTATTTAAATCTTCTTTTGCGTTTGCTGTGTAAGACAGAAAACAAAATATGAAAATTTACGATAAAATCGCAAACAGAAAGCATTTTGCTCTCAAATCCAACCCATAATTCGGCTTATTTTCGTAATATTTAACAATTAATCCGCGTCCAATTCCGTAGTGCGTGCTATCGACATGCGATATTCCGCAAAACTATGATTTTTTAGGTGTTTTTAATGAATGTTAGATCAGTTAATTTTATATGAATATGAAGAAATCAATTTTTTATCTCCTAAGATCTTAACTTATCATTTTGTATATGTTGAATTGGGGAAAATACGAAAATATGCAAAAAAAAATAATATACAAATATGTATGCATATACTATTTTTCGAAATTTTCCCCAAACATTCCGATCCAAAAATCCAAAGTTCATATGTATGTATACGATAGGAACTGATTGTTTGAAAAATATTTAATGAATTCCGAACTATTCTTAGAATACAATTTAATTAAGCCACATTAAATTATTCAAAATGCAAATGCATTTTAAATTTTTATTCCAAAAACAAAATAGTTTTTAATAAAAGTTTAATTTTCAAAATGGAAATGATATTTTTTAAGTTTTTTCTACTCTATAATTTTGCTGTTTTTTAATCAATATTGAATCATGCAATTTTCCTGATGTTCCCATATTTTTAAGAATTTTTGGCATTTTAGAGATTTTTTCAAGATTTTTGGCTGCCGATTGCCAATTATATGATGTTTTTAAAATAAAGTTTGGGAATAATTTCCAATATTGCAGCTGCAATTTTTAGAATATGCGCTATTTTCGCGGGGTTTTCAATTTTTTAGTTTCTTTGCTAATTACATTTTGGAGCTTGATATCAAATTAAATTCTTATATCAAACTTTGTTTTTATTTTATAGAAAAGGCAAATAATTGAAGTGCTTTTGAAGATAAACTCACTGATGTTACAGAATGAAAGAAACATTTGTTATCAAATTCTAGCCGGGAAGAGATTTTTCTGCTTTGTTATGTGTTACTAAGTATCCAAAAAACATTTTAATTGTCAAAAGATTTTTTATCACATTGTACTAATATAATAATAATGGGTTCTAATATACTGCAGGTACGCTCTGCACCTGAGTATAGAAAAAAACAGGATATAAGCATCAAGTTTGCCTTTCTTCTGAAATCACAAATAGTCATAAGAAATGAAATATTAATACATTTTTAAAATAAAACTAAAATTCAATTTCATTGATTTTGTATATTTACTCGTACATAGTGTCTTGACGATCGATCCATTACATTTCTTTAATATAAATAATATAAAAATAATTATGGTTATTTATATACAAAAAGAAAATGTAAGCGATAAAAAATACTGTAATATGCATGCATAAAATTATACTAATAAACGTACAAAAATAAGTTTAAAGAAACAAACAAAAACAAAACAACAAATCTTTACTTTATGACTGTTTAAATATGCACATGTATACACCAATGTGTACATTTGCCCATGAACGCATTTCAGTATGAATGTATGTGATATATGTTTGTGTGACAAAAAGGCCAATTTACAACAACCACACCAATTTCTATCAAGAATTTGAAGATTTGAAATAAGATACATATATTATGTTCTTAAACGCGTAAACAACTATGAAAAATACAACTGCTCTGTGGTGTACAAGAAGCGCTTGTGACTACCAACCAACCAGTAGGTTGTTGGATTGAATCCCAACGCAACTTTTTCAAAAAATTTTTAGAAGTAAAATTATATCGAATACCATTTTTTTTGCTTATATTTTAGTCGTTAATGGACCGACTTCAATTATTTTCAGTCTAAAGCTTCGAAGAACTCCATACAAGAGATCTGCTTCATAAAATTGACCGTAGACCAGTCGGGGTCATACAAAAACAACAGAATAGGAAATATAACAAAAAAAATTCTTTTTGCTATATCTCATTAATTATTGGACCGAGTTTTGTTATTTTCAAACCGAACAAATTTATGAAAAATTCCAAGAGAATGGTATAAAATTTATTTCTCTATGTTGTGTTTTGGCCTTAATTCTAAATACACCAATATGTAGCAGATGGTCAGACGGACAGACGGACAGACGGACATCGCTCATTCGACTTCTCTATCTATAAGGATCCAGAATATATACTTTATGGGGTCTCAAATGAATAATGAAGAAATTACATACGGAATGACAAACCTATATATCCCCTTTCCAAATTTTTTGGTGAAGAGCATAATAATCTATAAATATTTAACATTTTTTTACCAAATTTAAATTTGAACAAAAATGTTCTTGCACTGAAGTATAATTATTCCAATATAACAAAATTGTATATATCTATGGTCACACGCAATAAAAGCCAAACTCGAAAAAACATAATTTTGAGATAACTCAATATTAATTTTGGAAAAGATTTTTGGAAAAAAATCCAATCATGGCTTAGGAGAAAGTATATAAGTATATATAACTAAGCACACATTATTGTGCAATATTTTTACCAAAATTGGTAACTGAACTTGAAGTAGTTAATGAGATATTTAATCAATTAAAATTTCGTTCTTTATTGCAAAATAAAAATCTTAATGCTTAAAGTTTAAAATAACTTATGATTTGTTTTAACATTGAGTAATTTATTGTTCTTAAGTTTATAAGGACTTAAACGATTATTGCATATTAAAAGTGGCAGGCGAATGGGTAATATGTTTATGTGTTCTCTATTATTTGTGGTAATTTACATTGCGTGAGCAACCTAATTCTATATAGTATTTTTAAATAAAATTAAGTAATCTCTTAGTGAAATAATGAATTTATCCAAAAAAAAAATTTTTTAAAATTTTTATATATTGAAACGATTAATTTTTGGCTCAAGTTCAAACCCGAATTTACCCATTTATTTATTCTAATTTTTTTTTTTAATTTTTATTAGAAAATTTTTTGGATAAATTCATTATTATTTTTTTATTAAGAGAGTACTATATATAGAACAATTTTTATTATTCATCATACTAGCAGAACGGATCAGTACTGATTTCGAGGTCGCTACACCATCTCATCAGCGTTCTTTGTTCAATTTTACCACTTTTGACGGTGGATACTAGTGATCAGGAATATCAACTATTTTGAACTTGAGCCAAAAATTAATCGTTTCAATATATAAAAATATTAATAAAAAAAGTTCGACTAATTACTTATAAACATTAATTATAAATAACGATGGCACGCGTCAAAATCTACATGTTTACTTGGTCATAGTTGGTTAAATACTAAAAAGAAATTCAACTACAAATGACAGAAACCTAACAACATGATTAAGTACCGCTTGTTTCTCAGCAGCCAATGGCGCTGAATAAGCAAGAGAGACTGAAATATATAGAGTAGTTATTCATCATAGATGGGATTTCGTACTAACCGAAATTGATTTGACATGTGAAAATGAATAAGTTTGTACTTTTCGTATCCTAATTTGTTAAATAATACGGTTAAATAGTTGATATTCCTGATCACTAGTATCCACCGTCAAAAGTGGTAAAATTGAACAAAGAACGCTGATGAGATGGTGTAGCGACCTCGAAATCAGTACTGATCCGTTCTGCTAGTATGATGAATAATAAAAATTGTTCTATATATAGTACTCTCTTAATAAAAAAATAATAATGAATTTATCCAAAAAATTTTCTAATAAAAATTAAAAAAAAAAAATTAGAATAAATAAATGGGTAAATTCGGGTTTGAACTTGAGCCAAAAATTAATCGTTTCAATATATAAAAATATTAATAAAAAAAGTTCGACTAATTACTTATAAACATTAATTATAAATAACGATGGCACGCGTCAAAATCTACATGTTTACTTGGTCATAGTTGGTTAAATACTAAAAAGAAATTCAACTACAAATGACAGAAACCTAACAACATGATTAAGTACCGCTTGTTTCTCAGCAGCCAATGGCGCTGAATAAGCAAGAGAGACTGAAATATATAGAGTAGTTATTCATCATAGATGGGATTTCGTACTAACCGAAATTGATTTGACATGTGAAAATGAATAAGTTTGTACTTTTCGTATCCTAATTTGTTAAATAATACGGTTAAATAGTTGATATTCCTGATCACTAGTATCCACCGTCAAAAGTGGTAAAATTGAACAAAGAACGCTGATGAGATGGTGTAGCGACCTCGAAATCAGTACTGATCCGTTCTGCTAGTATGATGAATAATAAAAATTGTTCTATATATAGTACTCTCTTAATAAAAAAATAATAATGAATTTATCCAAAAAATTTTCTAATAAAAATTAAAAAAAAAAAATTAGAATAAATAAATGGGTAAATTCGGGTTTGAACTTGAGCCAAAAATTAATCGTTTCAATATATAAAAATATTAATAAAAAAAGTTCGACTAATTACTTATAAACATTAATTATAAATAACGATGGCACGCGTCAAAATCTACATGTTTACTTGGTCATAGTTGGTTAAATACTAAAAAGAAATTCAACTACAAATGACAGAAACCTAACAACATGATTAAGTACCGCTTGTTTCTCAGCAGCCAATGGCGCTGAATAAGCAAGAGAGACTGAAATATATAGAGTAGTTATTCATCATAGATGGGATTTCGTACTAACCGAAATTGATTTGACATGTGAAAATGAATAAGTTTGTACTTTTCGTATCCTAATTTGTTAAATAATACGGTTAAATAGTTGATATTCCTGATCACTAGTATCCACCGTCAAAAGTGGTAAAATTGAACAAAGAACGCTGATGAGATGGTGTAGCGACCTCGAAATCAGTACTGATCCGTTCTGCTAGTATGATGAATAATAAAAATTGTTCTATATATAGTACTCTCTTAATAAAAAAATAATAATGAATTTATCCAAAAAATTTTCTAATAAAAATTAAAAAAAAAAATTAGAATAAATAAATGGGTAAATTCGGGTTTGAACTTGAGCCAAAAATTAATCGTTTCAATATATAAAAATATTAATAAAAAAAGTTCGACTAATTACTTATAAACATTAATTATAAATAACGATGGCACGCGTCAAAATCTACATGTTTACTTGGTCATAGTTGGTTAAATACTAAAAAGAAATTCAACTACAAATGACAGAAACCTAACAACATGATTAAGTACCGCTTGTTTCTCAGCAGCCAATGGCGCTGAATAAGCAAGAGAGACTGAAATATATAGAGTAGTTATTCATCATAGATGGGATTTCGTACTAACCGAAATTGATTTGACATGTGAAAATGAATAAGTTTGTACTTTTCGTATCCTAATTTGTTAAATAATACGGTTAAATAGTTGATATTCCTGATCACTAGTATCCACCGTCAAAAGTGGTAAAATTGAACAAAGAACGCTGATGAGATGGTGTAGCGACCTCGAAATCAGTACTGATCCGTTCTGCTAGTATGATGAATAATAAAAATTGTTCTATATATAGTACTCTCTTAATAAAAAAATAATAATGAATTTATCCAAAAAATTTTCTAATAAAAATTAAAAAAAAAAAATTAGAATAAATAAATGGGTAAATTCGGGTTTGAACTTGAGCCAAAAATTAATCGTTTCAATATATAAAAATATTAATAAAAAAAGTTCGACTAATTACTTATAAACATTAATTATAAATAACGATGGCACGCGTCAAAATCTACATGTTTACTTGGTCATAGTTGGTTAAATACTAAAAAGAAATTCAACTACAAATGACAGAAACCTAACAACATGATTAAGTACCGCTTGTTTCTCAGCAGCCAATGGCGCTGAATAAGCAAGAGAGACTGAAATATATAGAGTAGTTATTCATCATAGATGGGATTTCGTACTAACCGAAATTGATTTGACATGTGAAAATGAATAAGTTTGTACTTTTCGTATCCTAATTTGTTAAATAATACGGTTAAATAGTTGATATTCCTGATCACTAGTATCCACCGTCAAAAGTGGTAAAATTGAACAAAGAACGCTGATGAGATGGTGTAGCGACCTCGAAATCAGTACTGATCCGTTCTGCTAGTATGATGAATAATAAAAATTGTTCTATATATAGTACTCTCTTAATAAAAAAATAATAATGAATTTATCCAAAAAATTTTCTAATAAAAATTAAAAAAAAAAATTAGAATAAATAAATGGGTAAATTCGGGTTTGAACTTGAGCCAAAAATTAATCGTTTCAATATATAAAAATATTAATAAAAAAAGTTCGACTAATTACTTATAAACATTAATTATAAATAACGATGGCACGCGTCAAAATCTACATGTTTACTTGGTCATAGTTGGTTAAATACTAAAAAGAAATTCAACTACAAATGACAGAAACCTAACAACATGATTAAGTACCGCTTGTTTCTCAGCAGCCAATGGCGCTGAATAAGCAAGAGAGACTGAAATATATAGAGTAGTTATTCATCATAGATGGGATTTCGTACTAACCGAAATTGATTTGACATGTGAAAATGAATAAGTTTGTACTTTTCGTATCCTAATTTGTTAAATAATACGGTTAAATAGTTGATATTCCTGATCACTAGTATCCACCGTCAAAAGTGGTAAAATTGAACAAAGAACGCTGATGAGATGGTGTAGCGACCTCGAAATCAGTACTGATCCGTTCTGCTAGTATGATGAATAATAAAAATTGTTCTATATATAGTACTCTCTTAATAAAAAAATAATAATGAATTTATCCAAAAAATTTTCTAATAAAAATTAAAAAAAAAAATTAGAATAAATAAATGGGTAAATTCGGGTTTGAACTTGAGCCAAAAATTAATCGTTTCAATATATAAAAATATTAATAAAAAAAGTTCGACTAATTACTTATAAACATTAATTATAAATAACGATGGCACGCGTCAAAATCTACATGTTTACTTGGTCATAGTTGGTTAAATACTAAAAAGAAATTCAACTACAAATGACAGAAACCTAACAACATGATTAAGTACCGCTTGTTTCTCAGCAGCCAATGGCGCTGAATAAGCAAGAGAGACTGAAATATATAGAGTAGTTATTCATCATAGATGGGATTTCGTACTAACCGAAATTGATTTGACATGTGAAAATGAATAAGTTTGTACTTTTCGTATCCTAATTTGTTAAATAATACGGTTAAATAGTTGATATTCCTGATCACTAGTATCCACCGTCAAAAGTGGTAAAATTGAACAAAGAACGCTGATGAGATGGTGTAGCGACCTCGAAATCAGTACTGATCCGTTCTGCTAGTATGATGAATAATAAAAATTGTTCTATATATAGTACTCTCTTAATAAAAAAATAATAATGAATTTATCCAAAAAATTTTCTAATAAAAATTAAAAAAAAAAATTAGAATAAATAAATGGGTAAATTCGGGTTTGAACTTGAGCCAAAAATTAATCGTTTCAATATATAAAAATATTAATAAAAAAAGTTCGACTAATTACTTATAAACATTAATTATAAATAACGATGGCACGCGTCAAAATCTACATGTTTACTTGGTCATAGTTGGTTAAATACTAAAAAGAAATTCAACTACAAATGACAGAAACCTAACAACATGATTAAGTACCGCTTGTTTCTCAGCAGCCAATGGCGCTGAATAAGCAAGAGAGACTGAAATATATAGAGTAGTTATTCATCATAGATGGGATTTCGTACTAACCGAAATTGATTTGACATGTGAAAATGAATAAGTTTGTACTTTTCGTATCCTAATTTGTTAAATAATACGGTTAAATAGTTGATATTCCTGATCACTAGTATCCACCGTCAAAAGTGGTAAAATTGAACAAAGAACGCTGATGAGATGGTGTAGCGACCTCGAAATCAGTACTGATCCGTTCTGCTAGTATGATGAATAATAAAAATTGTTCTATATATAGTACTCTCTTAATAAAAAAATAATAATGAATTTATCCAAAAAATTTTCTAATAAAAATTAAAAAAAAAAAATTAGAATAAATAAATGGGTAAATTCGGGTTTGAACTTGAGCCAAAAATTAATCGTTTCAATATATAAAAATATTAATAAAAAAAGTTCGACTAATTACTTATAAACATTAATTATTTTTTAAAATTAAGAAGAAATGGGTAAACTCAGATTTGAACTCAAGCCAAAAATTTCATTTCAATATAAAATTAAATATTGTGAAAATAAATAATTAAATACATGTTGGTGCTTAATTATAATGTTAAGAGAGCAACTGTTTTTTTTAATATCTAGAACAAATACTAAGTTAGAGGTATTGGAGTTTTAGGAAAAATAAAGCCTTTTTTATTGTTTCAGATGGCACATAAAACTCTTTTCTTTCTTAAGTCTAGTTAGGCGGTTTATGTTTGTAACCACAGATATGTCTTCTTGCATCGATATGTACTCAAAACTTTTGCCATTTCAACACGTCAAACAACTAAGTATTCAATTAAATATATAAAAGATAAAATTAAATAAAACAAAATTTTAAATATCATTGAAAATCGGTCCGGAATATTTACGCTAAATTAAAAATAAAATGTGTTTAAATAGGAAGCATTATATGAAAATGACTTTAGATTTTTTGAGAGTAACTCCAAAATAAAAAAGTGTACAAATAGCCATGAAGTTGAACAATTATATTTGTAAAGGCTAAAAATCAATATGTTTAGTATGCGTCACCCTCGTATTAATAGAATGTTTTTCTTTTGTTCGTTAGTAGACAAAAAAAAACAATGAAGCT
Source organism: Gymnocheta viridis (assembly GCA_956483585.1). Classification (NCBI taxonomy): domain Eukaryota; kingdom Metazoa; phylum Arthropoda; class Insecta; order Diptera; family Tachinidae; genus Gymnocheta; species Gymnocheta viridis. The sequence continues at coordinate 61,262,770 of OY101441.1, read as the reverse complement.
ATCCTAGAGTTATGACATTTCTTCCACAGTTTGCGATTGACTAAATTAAGAAAATATACAATTTTGTGAATTATTGGAGGAATCGCATAGCTCCCATATATAATTAAATATATTCTTAAAAAAATTTGTACGAAAATTTTGACACCTTATCACAGTCCTCTGTATAACATTAGAAAATAATTTAAAACAAAAAATAGTTTTTATTTGTTAATACTTATGCGGAGCCCTATACGCTTAAAATATAAAAGTTGAACAAGACACGTTTTCTTTTTTATTACAATGAAATTCGTCCTGCTTATGAATAAGGTGAATAAAAAAAATATTTTTTTTGATTAACACTCGCAAGTTTTCTCTTTTGATAATACTCTTATAATAACATCAGTTGCAGTGTTCCAAAAAATAAAAAACAAACGTGTAACAACAGGTTAATTTAACGATAATTAGTGATTTTAATAGTGGTGAATTTGTGTTTGCTTTTAAATCTTTGATATTGTTTAAACTTTTCATATGATTGAATAAAGGTTTTATATAATATCTGCAGTTTTTATAAGAAATATTTGGGTTAAAAATCTATGATGATCTGCACTAGTAGCAGTGAAGTGCCAATAGGAACCCTTCCATAATCAATTTCAGTTTGTTTTCAATATAACAATTTATATATTACTATATTTGTAAAAATTTATTTTTTTGGGGATTAAATTTCAAAAACTAAACTAAAAGCTAATTTTTTTTATTTCTGCAATATTTACATAAAAATTAAATACGTACTGGTACCTGATTTGATAAATTTTTGGCGGTCTTGAAATGAAATGCTACGTGACCTTTAGCCGCTGCGGTTGTGATGACAGCCAGCTCAAAAGAGGCATCCACTAGACAGGTTCCAACCATCAACCACAGCAGGGACAAGAACAAATAAAAATTACAAGAAATAAATAAATACTAACAATACACAAAACGGGAAACAACTGGCAGAGTGAACTAGGTGGACGTTCACTACTTGCCCTCCCTCCCTATTCCAAACACGTATTTTTTATCACTTCACCTCGCCCGAACAGAGAAATTTAGCAAACAAACATATTTGTTTTTAAATTACATTTTATATATATAAAATGAAAAAAAAAATTGCAACCAAATATTTACGGATACAGTGCTTAATTAACCTCTGTTTGATCTTTTACTTTTTTATGAGCCATTTTTATTTTGTGTGTGTGTGTGTGTATTTGTAAGAACAAGTTTTTAATGCGTAATAAAACATATTTGTAATAGATCTGTAGATACGACGCTCGATTTCAAACATAAATTCAGTTTTGGTTATCGTGATTTAGAATGTATTTTCTTTTGTTTAAGATTCGTAGAAAGATGACTTTGGAAGTTAAAAATGTAATAGTATATAAAATTTGAGATGGACTAGCGCGCAAGTTGTGCAGAACTTGTCCTTGTTGAAGTTTCTAGATTTTCTTGCATAGATCCGCACATAAAAATAATGATAATGAGCACGCCGCTTCGGAAAAAAATAGAAATAGAATATATACAAAATTCAAAGATTTTTGTTTATTTTTTTATTGAGTAATGTTTCTTTTTAAATTTCGCAAGTCTTGTTTGCACAAGTCTTTAGCACAAGAAACAAACAAGTTATAAAGTCTTTACATCAAACTGTTAATATTGCGCCACCCTGTATAATTTCTAGATTACTACTAAAATAATTTTTTTGTCGTGCTATAACGTTAATAATGCTTTTATAATAAAAACAGAATAAAAATATTAAATAATTTAATAGAAAACTTCTTGCTTTTACACTACAATTTTTCAACAGTTTGCTATGAAAAATCCTTAAGAAATATGAACACAAAAATTATAAAAATGTAGACACAAAAAAATATTAAAAACTAAATGCAAAAAACAGAAATAGTTTGGATTTAAAGTGTACTTAAAAAAAGTCATGAAAATTTTGTTTTAAAGTAGACTTGAATGAATTTTTATTTTCTTTTGAAAGAGGAAGGGAGAAAAGTTCTACTGTGCCAAGTTTTGCTTTATTTGCTTTAATACTCGTGCTTCTTTTTTAATTTTTGAATACTGTTTGGTACTTGTCTTTTACTTTTCATACCAGTTATGTGAAACATTTTTTATATGTCAACCACACATTCCCTTAATTTTAGTAACAGCAAATTTCGATGTCGCTGGTTATAATGTTTCTTTTTATTTATGGCACATAATATTGTTAAAAAGTTCATGAATTTACTTAGTTGTACATTTGTGTTGTCAATAAACAAACTAGACTTAACTTCATACAATAGCATTAATATCGTGCACCAATTGAGTTCAACTATTGAAAAATTAGAAAAAAACGAACTATAAAAACTGTTCTGTATACTTTCAAGTGTTTGGTGTTAAGTTCTTAATGTCAAGCAAGTTGCATTGGAATTTGTAAAATAAACTTTCAAAATTGTGAAAATACCACGCAATAGAATTTCGATACTATACATTTTTAAAGAATGCACAATTAAAAATACAATTTACAATCATTATTTAATATTTGTAAAAATATTTAGAGCTGCATAAAATATAATATAAAAATAATATAAAAACAAATTATTGTTTCACCCGAACAAAAACTTAAAAAAAATAATTTGATAAATAAATTCTTCATTATCTCTAAATTTTTTCATTAAACTGCTCACTGCTCTCGCCTTTCTATTCAAAGCCAATTTTGCATTGACCTTTTAAGGTCGTATTTTGTTTAATACAATCTTAAAAATGGGTATGAATGTAGTTTAAGCCGACAGCCAACCTATTGGCCAACTGATAGGCGAAGAATTCTAAAGTAATTAATTTTGGAGTAATAAGAGGTGTCCCCAGCGCATTAATCAAAGTTGAAGCTTCTTTAGATTTATCTTGAGACCATTGCCCTACTATTTACTCAGATACAACTCTGTCACCTACATGTGATTTAACGATGACAGCAGCACATGTAAACTGCTGAGAACAACAGCGGAATTTGATGAATCTATTAAAAAGCTTGAATCAGACCTGCCAAGGTGCCCAAAATACTACTACTACTACTAGAAATCGACAGGTGAGATATAATAGAATTTACTCCAAAGACGAAGAATGGCTTTTATATGAAAAAAGAAGATTTCGAAGAGAATGGCGGCGTTACAGATCGCCACAATTCAAAATTAGGCTGAAGAAATGTGCTAAAAAGATTACTAAACTATTAAACCATCAGAAAACACATCTGTATAAACCTGATGCAACTCTGCAAAGTGATTATTCTCGCTGGCGAGCAGCAGGAGGCCTGAAAAGACCGGTAATAAGTAAGTCACAGCTGAAAATTTCAAATGGGGACTGGGCAAGAACTGATACCGAAAAGGGTACATTGTTCGTTAACCATTTACAAAACTTATTTACGCCTAACATATCTGCTAATATAATTGAGCTGGCAACAGTTGCGGCTACAGATCCGGATCCCCTGAGGTTCACTATTCGAAAGATTGAAAACACCATTGCTTGTCTAAACTCAATAAAAGCCTCTGGAGCTGATAAAATAAGCAACAAAATGGTTCTAGAGCTGCCGTATATTGCAAAAAGGATAATTCTTTTCATTTATAATGGTATTACACGTCTCGAATACTATCCTACAGAATGGAAGGTTTCGTTAATCACCATGATACCTAAGCCCGGTAAAGACTACGCAACGATTGAATCCTACAGGCCCATAAACTTGTTGTTTAACATGTCGAAATTATTCGAAAAGCCTTTTATGGGTAAACTGACGACAAAACTGTATGATACTGGATGCATTCCAGATCATTAATTTGGGTTTAGAAAACAACCAATCAATAAACACATAGTCTGGGGAATGTTATCAGGAAAACTTTCGAAAAAAAAAAGAAATAATGTTCCGCGCAATTTATAAATGTTTCCCAAGCCTTTGATAGAGTATGGCACGAGGGTCTAATTTATAAATTAAACAAATCTTTCCCGCAAACACTGTTAAGCTCTTACAAAAGTATTTATATGAAAGAAAACTAGTTATTAAAGAAGGTAATTTCATAAGCTCGCAGCACGCGGTTCAAGCTGGAGTTCCTCAAGGCAGCATCTTGGGATCGACATTGTAGTTGATATAGGCATCCGACTTGCCATTAAACAATAATATTCACGTTTCAACTTTCGCTGATAATACTGCTTTTTTAAGTGCTCACAATAACCATCTTGAAGTATCTCGAAAGTCGAAAGATTATATATCTCATTTAGAAATATGGCTAAAACAATGGGGAATAAAAGTGAATGAACAAAAATGCGTACACATAGCACTTACACTGCGCAAAGGCACATGCTCGCTTTTAAAAATCAATAACCAAACTATACCGCAACATGTTGAAGATAAATACCTCGGAATTCATCTTGAAAGACGTTTAACATTTAAAGCTAAAGCAAATGAAATTAAAAGTAGCGCAAATGAATTGGCTTAATGGCAGAAACTCCACACTAAGCCTAGATTGCAAACTTTTACTATAAAATTCCATTTTAAAACCAATATGGTGCAATGGCATTCAGTTATGCGGCACTGCCACGGCGTCGAATATAGAAAAAATTCAAAGGCGACAAAATAAAATTCTTCGTGTCTTCACAGCTACTCCTGTTCTGTCAAAAGCTCTCATATTCACAAAGACTTAGATGCCCCGATGGTGAAGACTGTGACTGCATATTCAAAGAAGTTAGAACTACACCCAAACCCACTAGCCCGCGTCATTCTGAATTTTGAAGGCTACAACCGGCTGAGAAGGATGGATACTTTTACTCTCAGCCAAACACGGACGACGTAAGAGACCGTAAGAATCAACAGTTGCACCTATTATTTTGTCTAGCATTGGGTGGACTTATAATTCACATTTTAAAGGTTTAAGAGTATAACACTTCTTGTTAGTTAAAATTTTGTTTGAAGATTCAATAAATAATACCAACGCAAAATAAATTTACCATTCCAAAAGGCTGGAAGCCCGGCTTAACTCAGACAGACCAGCTTAAACACTATTTGATGTGCATGTAAGAACTAAAGTTTTGAAAGATAATCTCCTCCGCGTGAACCAGTATGGATATGCAAAACGCAAATTATCTAGAGAGAATTTACTTACTTAATTTTCCCGAATAGAAAGATAAATATAATCACTCTTTAAGAGCGTTTTTGAGATCATAGTTTGATAGACAAATTTCTAAGGCAAAAGGGGTCTGTCTGTATGAAGTAGCTTAGACCAATGCTTAAAAGTACAGCCATAACTATCTCTAAGCAGCAACATGGCTCTACGAATACAATAAAATCACTTTCACTTAGCCAGAAGCGTATGGTTTGAGTTCTAATTGAGACTTTATGTGCTTGGGAATGGGTATTAAAATAACTGAATCTTATTCAATCTTCCATACATTCTACCATTCTTGATATTTTCATTCTCGAGACAGTTTTACAAGTTTAATAATACTCTTGTTATCTTACGAGTATCTTAGCTTGGTTTTAGAGTATCTGAGTTTCCTTCCCAGTTTTAAGACAATAGAACTTCAAGTCGCTATTTATAATGCAATTTATTTTCGAAAAAAATGTTCAAATGCATATTAGATTCTATAACATTTTTAAAGGTGAGATGATTTGTAATACTATTTAAGATTATATTAAATAATTTAATCAAGTGTTTGTTTCTACATGTAACACATTTTCATTATTATAAGGATTATAATAGAAGTTATGGAAATATATTAAAAGGAAAATAGAAAGGAAAACTCATGCAAATGCGTAGGCTAATAAGTTGACCACCACAAATTTAAATAAGCATATTTATAATATAAAAACCCATAATTATACTTCTTACAATTTTTCTTCACTACAGGGAGTCCGCCGGGAAGGTATACTATTTTGTTTATTTATAATTTTTGATTAAATGAATGGATCTTATATTAATAAAAGTTTTATTTATTGTCGGCAATTATGTGTGGAATACAATATAAGATAAATGTCTGCCTCTGTTAGCCTCACAAATGCAATATAAGATAAATGTCTGCCTCTGTTAGCCTTTTGTATATTTTTCATTGCATTCTCACACATTTCACGAGATATTTCATTAATTTCATCACGAATATTTTGTTTTAGTTGCTCAAGCGTCTTTGGTTTGTTTGCATAAGCCTTGCTTTTTAGATATCCCCCCAAACAGAAGTCCGGAGCAGTCAAATCAGGCGACCGTGGAGGCCAATCAACATCACCATTTCTTAAAATAAGTTGTTTTGGAAATAGGTCTCGCAGTAATTCCATTGAAATCCTGGCTGTATGTGATGTGACACCGTTTTGTTGATACCACATGTTAATCAAGCTAAAAGCATGCAGTTGTGGCGTTAAAAAGTTTTCAATCATATCACGATATCGCTCCCCATTCACAGTTACCTGACCAAATTGCACACCAGACTGTCACGTTTAGTGGATGCCCAGAACCAACTATTCTATTTATTCACATGTATATTCAAATGAAAATGTGCCTCGTCACTGATTATGATTTTTTCATAAAAATCGGGGTTATCATTGGCGAGCTGTAACATCCTATTGCCATATGTACGGCGCACTCTGGCTGAAAATCGTTTTTCATTGGCCAAAAGTCAAATTTCTTTTTGTCACCGATTTTTAAAATTTTTACGCCCTTTTGCAGCTAATATATCCAGATTAAGGTAGCCAAAAAATTAGGTTAAACTATTGATAATTGTGAGCGTGGCATGCTGTCAAACTCAACGGTTTTTTGTAATTTCAGAAAAAGGTGTTTTTCTGTTGTTTTTTATCAAAAATAAATGATTACTACTCGCAAGCTATCATCGATAATGGCCTGCGGTCTTTTTTATAATGTTGGTAGGATTATAGTCTTTAGTTTTTGTAAGTGGTCAGAGCTCTAGCGTTTAATATTAAGGGCGTTACGGAATATTTATGAAACTACTATATTTTTCTCAAATTTAAACTTTAGTAGAATAGAACTTCTAGGGAACAAAAGGGAACAAGAAATGTATACCACCCGGAGAAAGGTGAAAGTGTCCTCTTTACCGCTATATATACTTTTGCACCCGTGACGAGCCGTGTGTAGAACACTTTTTTCATTTTAATGAAATTACTCCAATGTACTCGTATACAATGGTGTATATAATTTTCACTTTTTTGCCTAAAAGTTTATGTTTTTACTTTAGACTTCGTAAAACTAAAAAAATTAAATATAATACCTGCGAAAGGGTTTAATGGGTTTGTTTTGATCAGCAAAAAATAAGTCATAAAATTATCACAAATTATCACAAAATTCTACAGTAAACATATGATCTGTTTCTAAATTTACCTGTTATCAAATGTTAGGGTCAACCAAAGTCATAAACAATTTTATAACAGTAATCGGGTCATTAAACCACTAAAGAAGAAAAAACCAACCCAACAACAACAACAAATATTGGCGAGATACTAATTAGTTTTACCTGATATTAAGGTCTGGCCAACATGTGCAGTTTTGTGCAATTTAAGCACTACCTGCTATGAAATTAAAGATCAATGTGTGAATAACATGTATCTAAAAATGTATAAAACTACGGATTCGATAAGGGATTACTCAGTTAATCCTATAAGTGTACGGATAAAACATAAGAGACGCAAATAAAAATATTCAGAAAATATATATATATATACAACCAACTACCCATGGAGAAATATGTCTGCAACAGTTCACAAAATCCTTTATCATGGAGAAGATGTCATTAAATATCATTTGGTGCCACTTGGAGATCTATCAGAGGAGGCTCAGGAAAAAAGGAACAAGGATTACAGATTTTATAGAGAGCACAATACTAGAAAAATTTCAAGAAATTCAACAAATGAAGATCTATTTAATATATTATTGGCAACGTCAGATCCGTTCATCTCCAGTATTCGAAATCAATGGAAAGTGGAACATCGGGATTTAGACGAAGAAGCCAAAAAACTACTAAAGAACAGAAATAGCACAGAACAAAATATGGAATATTTGCAATCAATATTTGAGTCAAATGAATAATAATTATAATTGCCTTTCATTGTTATTTAAGTACGAAAAACATAATATTAGTAAAAAATAATAATAAACAGAACCTACCATTGTTGCAAATGCTATTAAAATTTATTGCAGTTTTTATTTTTAAAATGTTTTTAAAATTATCAAATTTGACAGCAAAAAATAATAAATATTTCTGTAGTAATAGTAATATTTTTAGATAATATTATTAACGTGTTTTTTTAAGTGTAACTATTCTTTGAGTGTAAACAAATTTGCAAATTTGTCAGCAAAAAATTTTCAATTTTTCTGTAATAGCAAAATCTCCAGTTGATTTTACCATTTTTTTAGTGTAAAATTTTTTTTAAGTGTAACATTAAAAAAATTCCATTATTACAAAAAATATTTATAATTATTATTAATTTCCAAATATTCAATTTTTTAATAAATAAAAAAATAATAAACCCATATTTCACTCTAAAAGTAAAAAAAATTCAAAAGTTCAACTTTGACCTAGAATTCCTTAAAAAGTCCTTAATCAATTTTAATGAAATTTAAACTGAGTCAAGCTGAACTAAATATCTATCCAATAAAATAAACATTACTTCAATATTTTGATCGGTTCAAAAGTTACAGAATTTTGGCCAATGAAAAACGATTTTCAGCCACTGTGCGGCGGCGTAAATGGTCTCGTGGAAGAAGCTCTTATGTCAACTGAATATTAAATGGAAACAAATGCAAATCCTTGTGCAAATTTGTGGCCAAAAATGTTCTATGAAGACCAAGCTGCTGAGCACGGCGTGGAATTGAGGTTGATATTTTGTTTTGAACATTTTCTTGAGCAGGAGTTGTGTTTTCAGCCGATCTTGCAGTACGTTGTGGTCCATGCTTAGGCCTATGAATTAAATACCCTCTTTCTTCGAAATCATTTACTACACGATAAATAGTGCGTTTTGTTGGCACGTTGTTTCTCCCAAAAATTCCACGTAACTTTCTTATCGTCACAGTAATTGATGATTTATTTTGATAAAATTTTTTAATACTTAAAACACCGTGGTTTATCGAATATTTTTTCATAATAAATTTGCCACGTTTCTACTTCACGACTGCCAAATATGAACAGTAAAGACTGATGTTTACAAAATGGCGGCAAAACAAAGTAATATGCCTTCCCGGCGGACACCCTGTATAACAAAATTAACTACATCTAAAAGTATTGACACATGTTTTATTTAATATTCAAATAAGTTTAAAAGTTCAGACTTTTTTTTCTTTGGAAATGAAAAAGTATATAATTTAAGTCGATACAACTTAAAGTTACAACAAAACTTTGCAAATTAAAAATAACTTTAAAAAATAGTTGGTAAAATATGCTTGAGATAAATATTTATGTTAACTTTATCGTTGAATTTCAATAGAATATAATTTGACGATATTTTTAAAAGGTTGACACTGTTTGGGTACAAGAAGAGCATGAAAAATATTTTTAAGTATTTAATTTTTAAATGTGACGAACTAAATTTCAATCATCAAGTTAGAAACTAAACTGGTTAACCAAAGAACACATCCATCTGTGATTGCAATAAAAAACTTTTCATTTTATGGTTGTAGTTAAGGCAATAGACATTTTATCGATTAAAGTTAAGCAAAAGTTAAATAAACGAAAACTAGTTGAGTGACTGGAAGTGAAATATAAAATTTGCAAATAGAAAATTTTGTAAGAAAAAAGAATTAAAGGAATATTTAGTATGTGATATGATGTAAAGTTTGTTCTTGTCCCATACAAATAACAATAAGTGTCCATACAATAATTTACAAATTAGCATAATTTTTACAAAATCGTTTCTGAAATAAAATTCTATGAGAAATAATTATCTGAAGCAGTACTAGAACAAGTAGAGATATAAACAAGGATAAAAAGCTTTATCATCAAAACAAAATTTTTGCATATCTTCTTGATTTATTTTTTTTATCAATTTATTTTATACATAGTCGAATAATTATATTTCGTTTATAAAATTAGAAACTAAACTGATTAAGGAAAAAAGGCTAAGCTCTAATTTCAATAGAAAACTTTTTATTCTGAGTTTCTAGTGAAGGCAATAAAAATTAAATTGATTAGATTTGAGCAAAAGTTAAATAAACAAAAGCATGTTTATTACTTTACCAGTTAAATATGCAATTGGTTGATAAGAAAATGTGTAGGAAAGCTAACAAGTGAAAAATTATCTAGATTTTTCCATGTTAAAAACACCACTAAGTATTTTTGTATGAACATCACTTCAGATACTTTTACTTCTGTTTAGAAAATATTAATGCATCCTTTAGTTTTGTGTCTGTAATTTGTCTGTTGATTTTTGAATAAGTTTTAAAGATTACTATGCTTATTTATACTTTTATAATTTCTAAAATTCTCATTAGTTTTTTTTAAGTTTTTGTATAAGATAAGAGTTTAGAAACTTTTGAAAAATATGGTTTAAGATCTACTGATGATTTCGCATTAGCACCAATGAAATGTATGTTATATACTAGCTAAAAAACGCAACAAACCAAAGGCTTTTTGAAAATCTTTGAAAAAAGATATCAAGGCAATCTCGATGAATAAATTTAAAAAATATTAGAAAACTTTTAATATTCCAGAAAAACGTGACTACTAGTAATAACTCGAACGTCTAAGATTTCGTAATTTTGGACGAATTACTGTGTACCTCGAACTATAAAAATCTTTAAGTTCTGCGTACTAATATTGTGACTAATAAAATACTACCAATTGAAGCCTTTATAACTGTTTATATAACTATTATTTCCCATCTCAATGGAAAATTTAAGAACTACTTTCAATTGAAAAGGAAATAAATACAGGATTGAATACAATTTGGGTTAAAAAAAATCAATCGAGTCTTGATGCACTGCCTAAGTTATAAAATCATATAGTTTCTAATCACCGAAATTAATGTTGCAAAGTTACAATATTTTCAGATGTAAAAAAAATATTGGATCATTTTTATACGTAATTGTATATAATACAAAATGAAGGTATATTAATTGTGAGGTACATCCACTACCCTGCTGATTAGCAGTTCATTCCTCCTGTGTTATCAAATTTTGTTTACAATTGAGAAAAAAAAATAATGCATACGCTTTGAGAAAGTTTTCAACAAGTTCTAAATAAAACAAAGAACAGAGAAACAAAATATTTAAAAAATGTTATATGTTAGCAATGCAGGGAAAATAGCATAAATATTTTTTTAGAAATTAGAACTTAGAATTAGATATACTTAAGCAAAAAATAAAACGTAATAGTTTTCTAATTACTTTCCATTACAGAAAGCTATCTGCGTTACGAAATGAAAAAAAAATAAGTAAAGTTTCATAACGTATACATTTTGATTTAACTTTTGTTTCTCTATTTAGCACAGAGTTTCAAAACGAAATGATTTTACCCAGAAATTTCTGTTTCAATTTATATAATTCTTTGTAAAAAATGCACAGAAATAAATTTTTAATCTTTTTATCCTATTTAAGAATTCTAACTCGTTTCCTATTTTTTGACCGCAAAGCCAAAAGCTGAACTGGATTTTTTGGCATTTTAACTGAAAGTTTAACAAAGTTGACCCTAAAGTTGTGCCAATGAACTACAATAACCTACAACAATTTTTTGAACCATTATATAAATTTTCACATTTGTTTTTTTTTATTTTCCTTTTGACAATAAAACCACAGAATTACAGAATATTGCTTTCACATCATTTATAATAAGAATAATTTAATGTTAAAAAAATAAAAAAAAGTTATCAAAATAACGGACGAAAATAAGCTAGACATAAAATATTTTTCAAAATAACTATTTTAGCACTAACAAATCTGTCAAGAGCAATAATTCTGTTAACAAAGAATATAAATTATTTGATATTTTGCATCTAAAGGATAAACCACAATATCACTTCTTTTATTTAATTCTAAATTTATATTTAAGACCAAATGGTGAAAATTGTGTAGTAAACTTTTTAGTTTGTAACTTGAAAAATTTGTCAGAACAGACAAATATTTGACGAAGAGTTTTTTTTTTAAGTGGCATTTATTTTCAATTATACCTTCAACATGAATTGACCTATTAATTAAGTTGTTCAGGTAGAGATGGTTAACAAATTTTCTGCTTATTTCCTTATAACAAAAAAAATACATTTTTATTCGGTGCGTTTTATTAATGTCGATATAAACACGTAACCTACAAAAAATTCAAATATTATTTCTCAAATTAATAAATACACTTCAGTTTTACTTATATTGTACTTTTTGCCGTTAGCTGCAACTTCCAGAGGAAAAATTAAAAAATATATACATGAAACAATCTGCCAGGCAGGCCCTCGATGTTACACGTATTTGTTCTTTTGTACAATTAAATTTAAAACAAAAACATTCCTGCATATAATATTGTACTATGGTCATGGACTATATCATTTTCAAACCAGACCTTATTGCTATAAGACAATTTTTCGTGCCTTCATTATAGTACTGGTGCCGAACAAACTTCTTGCGGGTTTAGTGTTTGGGTAAGTCTGATGTAATGCAAAGCTGGACCAAATGGTTCAGCCCTAGGATATATTTCCATGTTTTTTACATACATTTGGGTCACTTCTGGACTAGTCCTAGACCTTTATGGAGTATACTCTACATGCGTGTTTGGACTAGGTGCGTTATCTGCAGGGATATTCAAACATTTTGTTATTGTTTTAAATGTAATTGTCCGAAGAACGAATACGTGTGACATTGAGGGCCTGGCAGAATTAGTTTTTATTATTTACGCTTTATGTTTAATATTTTTATTTCCAACTTAATATATCAGAATTAAAATTAGCGACAATTACCTCTCCATAACCAATTTCAATTAGTTTTTAATAAAACTATTCATATTTTACTAAATATGTAAAAATATTAACTTTGGGAAAAAGTGCGATTAAAAATAGTAAAAACGAAAATTTTAGCAATCCCCATAAAAATTGACAATTGCATAATTCATAACAATTTTATTAAAAAATGATTTATGTGGAAATAACCAAAAGCATTTATACAGCTTACAACTTATACAAGAGAGTGTGAAATAGAGAAATATATATGTTTCATTGTAATCCTTATTTGCATAAATTTAACCTTTTGTACAAATAATAATGTGCATGTACGATTTCTGATATTGCACGGAAATTAGTTGGTTTTTATTTTATCACTAAATTTGAAACCTTCATAAAAAACCCCAAATTTTGTAAATCACAAAAGTTTTAGTAATATTAAAAAAAAACTAATAACTCTTAATTTAAAGTGATTATTATTAGGCTAAAGTTCGTGAAGTTTTTAGTCAGAATGAAATGGATATTAGACAATATTGCATAGAAACAAGGAAATGACTAAAATTAATTTATTTTAAATTACACGACAGAAGAGAAACAACGACGGTTTTTATGAGAGCCACACCACCACCATTTGTATTTCCATGTATTCGCCAATTTTGAGGGGCTCAGTTGAATGTGATCTAAAATCTTATTTATGCAAATTATGACCAGCATGGTAGATATTATTAGTTGTTTCAAAGCAAATATAACTTCATAAGTATTATAGTTTTGTGAACCCTACGAATTACAGCATTCTGGGATCAAATAAAATCATACAATGTCATTACTAAACGCGCAATTTTTTACTTGAAGTCATGTGATTTGCAATGTTTGCAGAACAGGACAAATAATAAGATCTTATAAAATTTTTTAAAAACTTAAAAAATCTTTAAAGGAAACGAACTTTCAATTAATGTTTTTCGTTTTTTATATAAGCCGGGTCATTATAAGAAATCGGTAAAAATTCTATTTGCCGTATTCATAAAAAAATAGTTTGTGTTTGAAATCTATTTTAAGGAAAATGTTTATGAATAATTTGTCTAAAAATACATTTCAAATACAAATTGTTTTTTATGAAAATTGAATGAAAAATATATGGATAATAAAGCTCACATTTGTAGGATTCAACGCACTTTCCCCTATTACATACTTAAAAAATTCATGAATAATTTTGTTTTCGTCAATTGATTAATTGTCTGGTGCTTACATGACATTGTTAAATACATGTATGTATGTACAGCGTAGTGGTACGAGTTCTATAGCATAGTTTTGGAACAATTACACTCAAAAGCAAAATCAATCCATCCGTACTTAAATCAATTCCCAGCGGTATTTAAAAGTACGGTGATCCCAGATTTACCAAAATCGATTTAACTACGGACGGATTTAAATGCTCAATTTAATTTAAGAATTTTTTAGTTGATTCAAGATTTTTTACGTTATTAAAGAATTTTGTACTTATTTTAAGAAATTCCAGGATTTTTTATCTAAAATAATCCCATTGTCGGTTTGATTAAAGTACATTTTATTATTATTTGTACGCAAAGTTTTGAGTACAATTCGTACTCAAGGTAAGAAGAAAATACACGAATTTAGTGCGCCGTTTTTTTTTGTCTGTGTACAGAAGCTGTTACAAAAATTTGTTTCAAAAAAAGTTTGTAAAATGATATTAAATAAAACTTAAAGCAGTCAAAAGATACACACAGCTTTTTACGAAAATATATCTGACATTCATCTTTGATGCTTAAATAATACCTTTTTTAATAATAAAGCTGTAAATTACATATTGAATCGGTATTCATACTATAACAAAGCTCCGTACAGACGGTTGTCAGATCTTACATTCTCGTCAGTAAAATGTATTCAAAATAATACAATCGTCTGAATTGGCAATGTTTGTCTGACAACGATGTCAAAAAAAATCATTAACAGTCCATTGTAAAACTGCCAACTGAATTACCTTCGATGCCAAACTCATATCATTGTCAGTTGTTGTAATATTATTTTTTATTACCAGATGCGTGAAGTTTATGCAATCTTGTTAGACAATTTTTTTGTTTTTTGAGATTTTTTTAAACAAATATTAACGTGAAAGAGGACTGCCAAGAGGTTTATAAATATATAAGAATTTTTTAAATATGTTTAAAACTTTTTCTTCTCCACAAGTAAACATAATCGTACACATATTATTTTCCCTTATCCCTAAAGGTATTCTATACTCCGAGAATGTGAATGATTATGTGCCTCGCAAATGTCTTTTAATAAAGCTGACAATTAATGTTAATTAGTTATCTGACAACCGTTTGAACTGATAATAATCTTCCTCACAACATTGGGAGATAAAGTGACCAATGAAATTGCAAACTTTTCTGACAAATGTTTTACAGCCATATGAACTGTCCATATATCTGGTAATGGCAATAGCTCCTTGTCAGTCTACTGCCAACACAATCCCATATCAGACAATACTACAAGATCTCACACCCGCCTGTAGAGAGCTAAATGCGTATAAAAAATATTTGATATATTTTATATCACAGATAACAAAAGTCAATTTTGTGGCTTAGAGTTTTTCAGCCAAGTTGAATACACAAACTATTAAAACAAAATCTAATATATTTAATTAAAAAAAGGATCATTAATTTCTTCAACTGACCACTTTAATGCTCTTAATCAGAATGATACTTCAAATATTTGTAAAGTAATCGTTTGTAAGTTGAAAACAAATAACACTGTGCGACAGTCAAAATCGGGATGGGATGAAACCAACGGGAAATGTTATTCCGGTAAAAAAGAAGTTATACGTGTCCCGGCGTTTCGCTGGGTCACGTCTAGGCATCGAGATATATCGATTTGAAGTTAGTAACTGTCATATAGGGGAAATTGTCACCTTTCGTGGTCTTTTTTTTTTGACAAAAATTGGGAATTACAATTCCTTTAATCTGTTCATACATCGTTTCGCTACATAAGCAAACAGTTTCGGAGTTATAAATGAATGTATGAAGAAAAAAAGTATTTTTTGCCTAAAAAATTTAATTTTTCTATTTTTAATTCATAAGAAATCCAAAACGGTAAAAAAAGTGTCTATTACTTTCACGTAAAGTCACATAACCTATGAACAAAATGAGACATAAATCATGAAAATCGATGAACGCGTTTCGCTTTTATTCACAATTAAGAGAAGGTATCTCATTTTGACAAGAATATTGATTTCATGTTTCAATGAATTTGGATAATATTTATTATATATTATTTATTATAATTATTAACACGTAAAATTAAAAATTATTACAGGTAATTATTAGGTTATTACATAGATACATAGGTTATAAAAATTGATGAACGCAAAACTTATTTTCGTTTGTTTGCGCCCTTTACTTTCTTGCGTGGTGGTTCGCCCACTTGTTCAGAGTCTGTATCGGATGAGGATCTGTCTTCATCTGGAAAAAATCAATTGTTTTTAATCAGTCAGTTAACTTCATTTTTGTTACTTACCGTCGGAGGAAACTTCCATTGTATATTCTTCTTCTTCTTCTGGAGTTGGTTTATAGGTGAAATCCGATTGATCCATTGTTTCAATAGAACAAGAAGTTTCTCTGTCAGGACTTGGAAGCGGTGGAATTGGTATTTCATCAGAATGCGGTAGAGGTATTTGTGCACTTTTAACAGATATGTAAACTCTTCGTTTAAGGCCTTTACGATTTACTCCACATATTTTGTTTGCGCAAGCGTAACAGTTATCGGAATTGTGCTCTCAGTCCAAATCATTGGTACACCAAAACGAAGTGAACTGCGTTTCCCTTGGATCCACATGTTAAGACCATTGTAGCACGTTTTAAAAATTTTGTCGGGGACCCACGAAACGCCGCGAATTATTTCGCAATCAAAATAAAGTTTAAAAGCGCGCTCCACTTGCTCAGTGAGTAATGCAGCATTTGTTGAAAAAGCTCTTTTGCCAAAAAACGTATCAAAATAAATTGATATTTTCTGGACCTTTTAATTGTCCACGCACATTTATGACCATTTTCTAGTTTGTTACCGCTACCATAAAAATCAAATAACCTTTTGCTTATTACTTTTTTTTTAATTCTGACAATCATAAAAAAAGTCACCATTTTTTTCCAAGGAATTTTGAGCATATCTCGAGCAAATTTTTGAAATTCATACCTTCACTTAATTGTGAATAAAAGCGAAACGCGTTCATCGATTTTCATGATTTATGTCTTATTTTGTTTATAGGTTATGTGACTTTACGTGAAAGTAATAGGTGTAGACACTTTTTTTACCGTTTTGGATTTCTTATGAATTAAAAATAAAAAAATTAAATTTTTTAGGCAAAAAATACTTTTTTTCTTCATACATTTATTTATAACTCCGAAACTGTGGCTTATGTAGCGAAACGTTGTATGAACAGATTAAAGAAATTGTAATTCCCAATTTTTTTTATTTGTTTCAGCAAAATTGGACTAGTGGTTCTCGAGTTATGTCAAAAAAAAGACCACAATTTCCCCTATGTGATAGTTACTAACTTCAAATCGATATATCTCGATTCCTAGACGTGACCCAGCGAAACGCCGGGACACGTATAACTTCTTTTTTACCGGTATAACATTTCCCGTTGGTTTCATCCCATCCCGATTTTGACTGTCGCATTTTGTCGCATAGTGTAACAGTAGCGAATTATAAGAGAAATAAATATTGATAAGTGCAAACTCGTGTGTTACCGATTCAGTGTTTGACGGAATGAATTAGTTGCCAAATTATACCACAATAATAGAATTTATTAATATAATTTTAATTGCGAATTAACACAGCATAGTGCCGAAAATTATAAAGGTTGCATTTCATAATTTGATATCTCGATCATTTTTTCCCATATTTATAGTTTTGAAGACACTGAGTAAGTTTTGACAAAAAATTTATTGTTCCAAGAAATTGTTGAAACGTTTCATTTAAAAATCTGATTTTATTCACAATAGTACCTCACTTTACAGCAATTGTAATAAGCATCAGTAACATAGTCGAACACGTTTGTTGTTTGTAGTTCGAATGTTTTTATATGTAGATTTGTAATTTAGCTAACAAAAATCAAAATGTGACTAGAAATGTGAAAATAAACGATTTACGGCGATTTTATATGGTATTTTTGATCAGGACAATTATATCCTTTCGTAATAGTTTTGATTTCTTTGTGGAACATTTCTCCTTGCTCCTCATTCCCATAGGTTGTCATGAAATGTATCTAAATGACAGTGCAAATAGTATACTTTATTGTACACTAAATCTCGAGAGCCAGAGTGAATTCAAAAGAAGTAATTTTTAGTCACTGAACACAGTGCTATGTGTGTTCAAAATTACTGAGAATGCACAAAACACACAAATGGCTTAATTGTGCTGACTTGTGTAATTGGTGCGCTTGGGGTTCAAATCCCATCAAAATAAATGATTTCATGATTTAAGTACCGAGAAATTAACCATAAATCCAAATAAAAATTATGGGTTTTGTTCTAACAACTAAAGAATATGACCAGAATTTGCTTTTTAATCAATCACAAACTTGGTCGTTATGTGGTAAAATCAAAGAAAATTTTACGATCCAACAAATAGAAAGAAATGCCACTCCATAACATGCGTAGTTTGCTTCATCTATTGTAAATTTTGTTTAAACTTAAAATTTTACGAGGCAGATTTTACTGTTATTGGTATCCTTAAATAGTTTTTTCTGCATAACTGCAATACTACCGAAACAAAATTTTGCAAAATATTTACATGAAGTAGTTCATATTTGTATAAATATTTACATGTTTAATATAAACTTTTGTTTAAACACGTGTCTTCCTCCCATTTTCTTATAACCGAATAATAAAAAAGTTATCTACAACATAACAATCGATTTAAGTAGATACTTTAAAAGTTTATTTTGTTGGCGAACATTCACACTTACTGCAGTTATAAATTTGTTACTAATCCGTTGTTTGTTCAACTGTTGAAAAGTTTAGTTCCTAAACAAAAAGTTTTGTTTAAGTTTGGAAAAACCAAAAGTATAAAATTGATTAAAGAAATTTAGAACAAGTTTTGATAGTGTATTCCAAAGGGATTTAATGAATTATAAATGTTTGTTCTGTTAGCGCATCAAGTTTTGCTTATAAGATTTTGAGCCGTTTCGCTCAGCAGTGTGAAATTATTAACTAATTGGTAGTTATGGAAAATACTTAAAGAAGGCCACGATTTCTTTAAAAGTTTTAGGCAATCATACATGGAATATTTGGAGTAACTTTATATTTTTTATTGATTTAACAAATCTTTTGAATATTTTTTTAAAGTGGAAAAGTGTAAATCGTAATTAAAAGTCATTATTTTTTTTATTAAAATTCTAAAAAGAAAATATTAATTTAATCGATAGGATATTTTTCTTTTTCAAAGTGTGAGCACTAGTGTTGCTACGAGGTGGAAAAAAATATGATAAATCGGGTTTAAAAAGTGCTAAAAGAAGCTTAAAAAAGTTTCAAACATTTCAAAAGATTTGTTTATTGTCAATATCAAATTATGACAAAAGTTCCTTTCGTGATGCAATTTTAATATATGTAGATACCATCAAAGTGGAAAAGTCATGAAATAAGTATATTCCTGTAGAAAATATGTATAAACAGATTTAAATATACTTTGGAAACACCGAGTTTTTTAAACATTTCATTTTGAAGTCATGAATCGAGTCACATTCATAATGGGAGCGGCCAAGAGCACTTAGATTCCAGAACTTTTAATTCGTTGTTAAGATTGAGCTGTTTGTAAGATACAAAATGAAATCAATAAAAATACTGGCGATATCCCTAAAATACCAGCAATTAATTGACCCTGAAATCAGCACGGAAATTAATTTTTGAAAATATATTCTGATTTTAAAGTACAGTTTAGAAAATTTAGCAGAAAATAATAGTTATAAATTTTTTACCTTTTGAGGGTTGATTCAAAATCACGAAAGTTAACGAAGCTAAAAATAAATTTCGAGACTAAAACATAAATCATTAAATATGTCCTCGAAAAGGCTAAACTGAACACGCCTAGCGACTGGTGCTAAATGTAGACTTTTAGGAAATTCATTAAAAAAAAAAAACTAGAAAATCATGCTTAGATAGTAACAAGAAGCCCGATTCTCGGGAATTTATTAAAAACTTGGATATGACTTCACATGTACGTGTAGTGTGTGAAGATAATTTTTTTCAGTTTCAAACGCACTAAACTGCACTTTTTAGATACACAAACTATTTAACCCTTAACTGATTTTTGTACACAATTTAATACTAAATTCAATTTCCCAACTCTCAACCAATTGTAGAAGTTGTAAATTTTACAAATGTGGTGGATAATTTCTATATAAACATGTTTATGTAGAAATACCAATAAGATTTATAGAACTTACAACTCATACAGTCGTTTGTGAATTGTTTCTTTTGTTTATAATATCAATGTATTCACTAATTTATTTAACTTTTGCTAGATGAAATTGATCTTTCAACATTATTGCTTCTTCTTTGAGATTAAATTTATTATTATCATACAAAAAAAACAGCAAAAGAAGTTTATCAAACAAATATATTTTGCATGCGATATTTTAATTCTACATTTTTAACTACTAAAAAAACTGTGTATAACGTGTAAAAATGTGTGTTTAACTGTCTGTTATTAGAAAATGAAAACAAAATTTTGAGTATGAATTAATATTGAAAACAATAATAAAATACAAAAATTTGTTTTTGTTTTTATTTCATATTCCAAAAACAGGCAGTAAAAAACATAAATTTTATGAAATACTTCTATACAACTGGCCCTTATTTTCTTCTTTTGTTGAAATCTTTATTTTAAACCATTGTTAATGCAAAATATTCTGCTATGGTATGCTCAGTAGGGTATAACCAAATTTTGGCCCTAGCACTATGCGATAGCGTATATTGTGTTATTTACGAAAACAATTTTTTTGGGTCGTTTGAAAATATAAACAAACAGCACCCACAAAAACGATTTTCTAAAATCCCTAAAGAAAAAAATTTAATAAAAAAATCTTTAATATTTATTTTTATTATCTATTATTATTTATTTTCTTAATTATTAAAGGACATGAATTTTTTAATTTTGGAATTGTTTTTGCCGAAATATATAAGTACAAAAAAAAATCAAAAAAGTAATTAATATTATTTTTTTAATAGCTTGATATTTGCAAAAAATGGGAATAACTTATAGCCCTAATGCTCAGACTTAGGTTTTGGACGTGCCACTTGGAACTCTACGTTTTCTACAAAAAAAAAAACTTCAATTCGATTTAAATTATGAAAACTGCTGATTCAAATAATTTCGTAGTTCAACCAATGACGAAAATTGTTTATCTACTTAGTAAAAGTTTATTTACTTAGTAATTTCCAGTTATTCAAATTTTTAATAAAAAAATTTTATTTATCATCAAATTTCAATCATAATTGATTCAACTAATATAAATTTTTGATCAACTGATGTTTTAGAAAAATTTTTCTGTGTATCGGGCTATTTTTTTTAAATTCAAAAGTAAATTTTACTAAAACATGTATGTGCTGTTCATAGAATCGAATTGAGTGGACAATTTGTATGAAAACCACTCAGTTATTCAAGTGGTTCCAATACATATTTTCTACTTAATTCGATTGCTTGGATTCTATGAACAGCACATTACAGTAGATTCTGTTGGTCACCCATAAGTCAGATAAAGTAATCCATGCAATAATAAAGTTTGTTTTGAAATATATGTTGTGCTATAATGTGTTTCATCTCATAGTGCTGAGGTATAATTTGGTTGTTTGCTTGTATAGGGTAATCCATTTTATGCCTGATATTTTTCGAGATGAATGTTGGCAGTTTTCGTCCACACTTAAAAAACCATTAACATCTGCGAATGTTTGCGTAAGAATGTTGTTGGTAATAGGTCTGCCAGAGGTATTAAGAAAATTTTTCGACTAGTTGATTTGCTGTATAACGCCTTAAGAGTATTTTGTATACCAATATGTGCCACAACCATCCAGCCACCAGTTTGTTGCATTGAATTAAATTGATTCCGATTGGTCATTCCTTTGCTAATATTGTATTAGTATGTTGATGAAGTAATTACCATTATTGTTATTAAGGACAAAATAGCCAAGTAATGTAAACTCGAAGACACTTGTCACAGCTGTGATATCAAATTACACCAGCGTTATGGGCAGTTTGTCTCCGAACGTTTTTTATTGCCAGCTTAACATTTATGTCTTTTCAAGACTTTAAAAACTATTTTATTAAAAAAAAACAGCAAATAATTCAAACATACAGACGACAAGATATCACTCCTTAATGAAAACTAAAAAATTCAATATACTATTTATTAAATCAATCTTAAATTTATTAAACCAAAATAATTTTATTATGAAAACAACACAACCAGTGATTTGAGCTTGCTGGGCATTTTGTTATAGAGCTCCTGACGTTGAAGATCTATTATAATAAAAAGTGCTTAAGCAATGTTCACACTCAATATAACCCAGGGCATCGCTCAATTTACATGGAGCTACGCAGTAGTGTAATTGAAAATATAATCTTTCACACACTGGCAGACATATTTCACACAAAGCTTTTTTTCATTCCATTATAGCAACGTCCTGTTTGCCTAACCACTCAAACAGATTATTAAGGTAATATTTAGTCCTTTTTTGAAAATTTTCCTTAATCGTTAAGATTGTGTCAAAGAGACTTCGTATAAATAGTCATTATGTAGCGAGCAAATTTTTTTATTAAATATAATTTGGATTAGCCAAAATTTTTTCCTTAGTTAAGTATGAATAGTTTGAACCTTTTTTTATTTAAAAATATTTATAACAATATGCATGTTATCTTTGTGTAGCAAATATTTTTGTTTGCAAACATTATATAAATTCCAGTCTAAGCTGTTTGATATATGGGCCACAAAAGTGTCATATTTTGAGTTTCATATTACACTAGAGACTTAGAAATAAATCTTGTTTCCCAAAACTTAATCTACAGACTCTTATGAAAGTTACAATTGCACAAATTATGCTGCTTAAAGCACAGCTTGTGCCTCGTCTTCCTTCTTGTTTCATCTTTGCCAAAATTTATTTTAATCTTAAATAAGAATATCCACAATCTAAAAACTTTTTGTACCAGTTTAAAAATTGCCTTCTGGGAGTTTGCCTTATCATCATTGTTTTAAATTAGCTAAAATAAATTAAATATCTAAAAATTAAAACCTTTTTTAATGTTGCTTTAATATAGCTCATAACAAAAAGTCTCATATTTTCCTATATTTAAAATTAAAAAAATATAGGATTGCCCACTTCCAACTTTTTGGGTTACTTTTTTATCAAACATAAAATTGCATAGCAAAATAAATAATTCATTAAAGCAATTAAAGGCCATCGATCATTTACAAATTAGGAGAATTTTAAATCATATGGGTTTCAAAACAACAGGCATATATTAGTGTTTTCTACTAAATCGTGGAAAATGTAATTTTTTTATTAAACTAAACGCTTTATGTAAGTAATGACGTAAACAATAAAATCAGGTTCATAATAGAATTTATATACGGAAACTTTGCAATTGCTTCAAGAACTATTCAGAAAAAAATTTGGTAATGGCTTTAGAGTCTACATTAACTTACAATAGCTTTTTAACTACTTAAAAGTAAACAACCAAGTAAGTTGTTCTCTGAGTGATATGGTACTAAAACACATACAAATGATCAACTATTTTAAAGCCCTGACAAAGTCATGCATGTGTTTTTAAACTATGTGTGTGTGTGTGTGTGTTAGTGACACCAAGCTTTTAGCACGTAAAAATTGTAGTGCGTAAAACATTTCACTTCAAACACAACTTTTCCTTTAAATACACGAGCTCAATAATGACAGCATTTTTATTCTGTTTTGAGTATTTAATAACTTCTAAGTTTGACATTTTTAAGTCATTATTTGTAAGCCAAAGCGGTAGGTACTTGCCATGGAGTTCTCTTCTGGGTGCATACGAGTATTATCATTAAAATTTTTTAACAACTTTTTAACGTACAACTCACAGGAACTATTTATATATTTTTGTTGAATTGTCCCACTCTTGTTATGAATTTCCAAAAATCATGTATTGTAACATGTACCTGAATGAAGGGGTTTCCTAAAAAGGTGTGTCGTTTATCCAGATTGAATTCGTTATAGAAGTATATTCATAGATGCTCATATCATCATATTCAGGCCAAAGTATATTGTGTTTTTTTTCTATGTAGCGCTTGCAGTTGTCAATGATGAGCCCTGTACGACACTTTGAACGACATCTGGGATTTATTCATCCTATTTATGATTACATTAGCGCTACACAAGCAAATTAGGCATTAACAATTTGGGTGTGATAAATCAGAAGGTCATCGGAAAGATGACTAAAGGACTAAAAATTTCTAACTCAAAAATAGTGGCTTAAACCTTTTTTCAGGAAAAACTTCAACTTGAAGCGGTCGATTTGTTTTAAAAATGTTTCCCAATTAATTACACTAATTACTGATTTGTATAAAAACTACAGCTAAAAATTATATAAGAATAGGAATGACCACTTTTTGTTCTTTTTCAAACTTCTTTTTCTTCCGAATGCCAGAATACATAATACTTTGAATTTATTTATTATTAATAAAAAAATTAATTTATCCCAAAAAAGTTTTTCTAAAAAACAATTAGAAACAAATGGGTAAATTCGAATTTGAACTTGAGCCAAAATCAAAAAAATTCGTTTCAATATACAAATATAGAATTTTTTTTACAAACACAAGCATCGGAACATTCTTGGTTTGCCTGCAGAAACAGGATGTACGTATAATCAGCCAATCGCAGTAAACGCAGACCAAAAACAAAAATTCAAATCACTCAACATTTTATGAAGAACGATCAGTAAAATAATTATCCCCTATCTATTTGGGTCATTATTTATCAAATGAGAATACATAAATCTACACTAAAAAGAAATATCAAACCATCCGTACTCAAATTAAGTCAAAGCGATGTCAAAAGAACTGTTTGATTCAAGTACGAAATTTTCAAGAGCTAAATTATAAAATTTAACCACGTTGGCTTTGATTTTAAGAAAAGTAAATCTTTTAAGAGTGACAAAAAGTGAATGGCTTCGGATTGTACGTAATGGATGTGAATTGGATGGACGATGGAGGACCACTTAGGCTGGTAGATGATCCTAAGAGTCAAGAATATATTGGCTGGTTGCTATTTTTCGTCCACACAGTTCAAAAAGGAGTCTCCTTAGTGCCGGAGGACTATGTGGGGTGCAAGCCACCGTAAATATTGAACGCGTACTCGAGATTATGATGCAAGTTCCAGAAACATTAACAAGGATGAGTTCTACACAACTTGTGCTCTTCTCCATCTTAAATTTCTGTACTATTGCATAATCAACTTTCAAAGTCATCTTAATACGAATCTTAAACTAAAGAAACGAAAAATTTTCCGTATTTTTGCGCCGCCTTGCATGAAGTTAAGCTATTTTTTACGTTGGCAACTTCATCGAATTGTATGTTTATTCGAAATTTCGTTATTCTTTCCGATTTTAAATAAATTTTTGGGGGTTACTACCAATTTGATCAAAAAACTTTTTCGAATTTTCGCGACATACGTAGATGATTTTTAGCGTTTTTTATAGATATATAAGGCTTGACATAGAATATTGATGGAGGAATAGTTTTAATGGCGTTCCATCATTCATCCAACCCAGAAACTTCATGCACTCAATCCAAAGGAGTCCAATTTGTGCTCAACCTGGGGAATCTAACCTGCTCTTAATGAATTAATATTATTTGGATTCAAAAAAATAATTCTTAATCTTTCGTACATTACCTTATCAAAAGTTTGAGAAATATAGAGAAAGATATCATAAGGATTTTTTTCTTCTTCCGATGTTTTCTCAGCCACAATTGCAACAATGAACGAGTATTTCATCTTTATTTATTTGAAGCCACTGTGCTTGTGAAAACTTCATTTTAATTTGAGTTTGTTTTTGCATATAACTGACTGCTAATGACAGTATAAAAATTGAATAAATTGTATTACATCAAGCACACTTAACTTAAAACACTTTGCAGCAATAAATATGTGCGCCGATACCCCCTAGAGATTTTCGATGTGTTATTTGCCTATTTGCAAAAAATGAAAGCATCTAAATCTGTAAATAGTTTTTTAAGACTTATCCATTAATCCTATGAATGACTGTAATTACTGGTGGAAACTCGTTCTGCTGTTTCACTATGTATGTCACTAATAAAACCAGTAGAAAGTTGTGTAATCAAGTAAGTGAGCAAGGGATTGCCTCTATGATAAGTCCGATTTCATTTAATATTCATTATAATATTTATATGCAATTGTTGAACTGCTTATATTGAAATGAATTTTTGGCTTGAGCTCAAATCCGAGATTACCCATTTCTTCTTAATTTTTAAAAAATCGTTTTTGGACGAATTCATTATTTTCTTAAGAGAGTACTTTTTTGCAACAATTTATTCACCAGACTGCAGAACGGATCAGTACTGATAATCTCTTAATAAAATAATGAATTTATCCAAAAACAATTTCTTAAAAATTAAGAAGAAATATGTAAACTCAGATTTATTCATTATAATTTAATAACTTAGTTTTAGATTTAGTAAAGTAAGTAGTAAGAATTTATCTGAACATACAAAGTGTTTTTTTCTATAAATCTTTTATACTTTCAATATTTCTCGTATTTTCGGTAAGAATCTTCAGGTAATAGAAAGTCGTATTGTTATTTTCAAAATATTAAAATAAAAAAGGCTTTAAAAAACTTAGCAAGTCGTAAACAAAGAAGGGGGAAAGAAGATAACCTTGGAAATTATTTTTATTGAATTGTTAATAAAATTAAATAATACTTTAGCTTTCATATGGATAAATACCTTTTTTGACGATTAAGTACAAAAACTTTTTTAACGCCTTTCAAAAAAATGTATGTGTAGTTATTTAAGTTGCAGATACCGGCTCAACCTTTCATCGTCTTTAGGGTTCCGTACACAAAGAATAAAAACGGAACCGTATTGTGTTTCCTAAGATGCCTGCCTGTTTGTCATAGGCGCATCTATGTCGGGAATCATTGCAGGTGGATAATAATGCCCAATGTCAAGTTCAGGTTTAAGTACACGAAACCATTCGCGCTGTTATTAGCCCATCATAACTTTGCTACATCTAATCATAAAAAAATAAATCTTGAAAAATTAGGAAACCTTATTCAATTAGCCACAAAGAAAGATAAATGGTACATGAGATGAAAAACAATGTGTAGCAATTGGTTAATTTAACGTTAATTAATTAAGGTAAAATTTTAATGTAGATCATGGTGCAAGTGAACGTAGAATACAGGGTGTCTGCCGGGAAGGTATACTATTTTGTTTTGCCGCCATTATGGTAAACATTAGTCATGACAGTTCATATTGGCAGTCGTGAAGTAGACACGTGGCAAATTTATTATGAAAAAATACTTAATGAACCAACGTATTTTTAGCGGTTTAAAATTTTTATCAAAATCAATCATCGATTACTGTGACGATGAGAAAGTTACATCAAATTTTTGGCAGAAATTACGTGCCAATAAAACGAACTATTTATCGTGTATTGAATGATTTCGAAGAAACAGGGTCTGTAGGTGATAGGCCCAAGCATGGACACAACGTACTGCAAGATCACCTTAATATATTACTGCTGCTCAATTCCACACCGTACTGAGGTGCTTGGTCTTCAAAGAACAACTTTGGCCACAATTTTGCACAATGATTTGCATATATTTCCATTTAAGATTCAGTTGACACAAAAGCTTCTTCCACAAGACTAGATGTGTGAATAAACAGAATAGCCGGTTCTGGGCAATGAAATACCCTCAAATTATTCATCTGTCACTGCTGCATCCATTAAAAGTGACAGTCTGATGTGCAATTCGGTCAGGTGGAATCATTGGACCTTACTTCTTTGAAAATCAAAACGGCGTAACGGTAACTGTGAATGCGGAGCGATATCGTGATATGATTGAAAACTTGGTAACGCCACAACTTCATGCTTTGGGCTTGATTAACATGTGGTATCAACAAGACGGTGCCACATCGTATGCAGCCAGGATTACAATGAAATTACTGCGAGACCTCTTTTCACAAAAGTTATTTCAAGAAATGGCGATGTTGATTGGCCTCCACAGTCGCCTGATTCGACTGATGTGGACTTCTCTTTGTGGGGATATCTGAAAAGCAAGGATTATGCAAACAAACCGGAAGCGCTTGAGCAGCTCAAACAAAATATTCGTGATGAAATTAATGAAATATCGCGTGAAATGTGTGAGAATATAATGAGGCTAACAGAGGCGGACATTTTATCTTATATTGTATTCCATTCATTATTGCCGACAATAAATAAAGCATTTATCAATATAAGATCCATTCTCTTTCATTTAATCAAAAATTATAAATAAACAAAATAGTATACCTTCCCGCTGGACACACTGTACATTCCACAATACAAATAACTCTCGTATCCTTTTTCGAGTCATAATTTGTATAAATACAAATTTGAAATCACATTTAACTGAGCCACCTAAACAGTGGCTGATACATGGAAACACACATGAACACTGATGATGGGAGTGTAGCGGCTCCCGAAAACTAACGTTGTTTCTGTTCTACCTACACTTAAGTTGAAATTAATTAATGCCAATTTTATCCTTGTTCCTTTGGAATATTGTCTCATGTCCAATTCTTTCTGACTAAAAATGCTACGAAATTTACCCAAAATAATAATCACTTACTCACTGACTCAACAACATTTTTTACTTCTATTTGTTACAGCTAAAGTGCTTCAATATTTTTTTAATTCAAAAAGTTTCCCGATGAATTGCATAAAATTTAATATCTTTCCAATCATGTATTTTATATTTTAACAAAGACTTACATTTTGACATTCAAAGTGTGCTGCTGTATTCATATTAAATTCAATCTAAGTTTTCTCATTTGACTACAGCCTTAATTACAACTGATTGCTGCTCAGAACATCCTTTTAAATGCTCTATTGCCAACAAGTGTTTTTGTATAATCGCATATTTGAATGTTCATAAAATGCCTTTATATTTTTTTCTAAAAATCTCCTTTTTGTTTCTAAAATTCCTACTTTAAATTCTATTGTTAAGATTTTCCAATCTTTGTTCAATCGTAAGAGGTGAAGTGATTACAACAGGTTTTCATATTGGGAAAGGTCGGTAGTTAATTATTCAGTCACTGCTGATGAATCATTATTGCACTTGTAAGTTTGGATAGCAAGTCCAAATAAATCAGTGCGTATAAATGAAAAGAATACGGGCGTTAGTTACTCTCTTTAGCTAGTAAATTAACAATGGGGTGAATTGCTATGCCAGGTGAAGTAGGAAAATGAAGATAAGTCGGCATTTAAATAGCTCGGAAAAAGAAGTTAAAACAGTATAACAAATTACAATTTTAAATTTAAGATTTAATTAAAATTATTCGTTTAAAAATTTCCACTTTTTACAAAGCCTGCCTTCTTAATACTCGTAATTTTAAAAACATTGGCAGAAAAAAATTCCAATTCACAAATAGTTATTTTCCACGTAATCCCAATGTCTTTACATAATTTATATCCTCACCAAAGAACCAAAATCAACATGTTGAAGAGGCAACTATTCAACGAAAAGTAAATAGGATAAATTTTCATTAAATAAAAATTGCAATACCGCAGAAATGCTAGCGGTTAATTTCAAATATATAACGAAATGATTTCGTAAAAAGAAGTTCTACACATTTCCTGATAACAAAAGTATTTGCAAAAAGAAAAAGAAAATTTTGATATTTTGAGGCATAATCCATAATGAAGAAGAGCAGACAAAAGCTATGAAACTCAGACATAAGAATTGAGGCCACGTACCGAAAGTAGGCTACATCAAGCTTTGGAAAGGACAAGCTGCTAAAGCTGACAACAAGCCGCACAAGGTGGATCAGGTCACAATAACTCCACAATTAGTATTTTTTTGTTGTTGATGCAGAAGGATTTATTTTTCTAACTAAACGATATGGATATAGGACACATTTCTCCCAGCAACAGGACGAAAATACATACACTTCAGTAGGCATATTTATTATTTGCGGAGGAGATGTGAATTAACCATTAAGATCGTGATATTTAACCACGCTATATTTTTCCTCGAAGTTTGTGATAATCATTTAGAATTAGAACTATTGTATTCATGTGCCAATCCGAAATGACAATAATCAGTTTTTCTGTCCATATACCCTTTTTATTCCATTTCAAAATCGACCTTCCCTTATTGAAAAACTGTTTGTAAAGGGTATCCCAAAGTTAACGCAAGATTTGAATTTTCGATCACTTGTGCAGTAAAGTGCTCGTAACCCTGAAACAATTTGACAGCTGACAGCTAGATCTTGTACAAATAATACAACTTGCTTTCATTTAATTTAAAAATATTTCAAAATTAATTAAAAAACTAAAAACATTGTTTTCTATTTAATTTAAATCTTGCTCAAATTTTGGGTCAGCCTTTATTTGCTTAAATTAAAAAAAAGGAAAACAAACATAAGAGATTGCTAAGATTGTACTTCAATTTAAGCTTTTGAAAATGTGTTGAACAAATTGTTTTATTCTTATATCTGATAACTTAAATTTTAACAAATAACCTGGTATTGATTTTTAAAAAGATTCTGTTTGCGAGAAGCAAAAATAATATGTAATTTATTTTAAAGGCTGTAAACGTGAAAAGCTACCGCATCGATGGATATACTAGAAAAATGTGTTACGATTTTGACTGCCTGTATATCAACTAATCCAAAAATAGTTTTCAATCGCTCAATTCACAAATACTTGTAGTAGTTGTATGTTGTATGTTGCACAATTTTTTTTAGTTATTTCTACATAAACACATTTCAAAACATAGACTGATATTTGTAATGCTTTTGAATTATCTATAAGATACCAAATGATTGTGTAGGTCAACGATACAGCGAAGTCATCAGGTCGCTGAATCACCATCTGGTTTCCATGGGACCAGATAGGGTACTGCTCAGCAGCTATTAAACTTTTCTCGGTGAAATATATGAAAAATATTTTGTTTTTTATATACATATGTATGTATTTTTTTACCAAAAATTAAGCGGACATCATATACAACGAAAAAATTAATACATTTAGCCAATTCATATAGTGTTCTGTTGCATATTATTTATACCATTTTGTAAAATTGTGCAAAAAAATGGTGATATTTTTCATATAAAAGTATTACATGACAATAATATTTTGTTACTCACGATTTTCAGAGTGCTGTTTTTAGTTTACAAATACGAGGGAAATTTTTATTTGCAATATTATTTTATTTCAATTTCAAAAATTAAAATAATTCTGATGAAAAATAATATTTAATAATTCGCTATTTATAAAAATATCAACTTATAAAAAGCAATAATTTAAATAGAAACAGAAGGCTATAATGTCGTTAGTGACTGGATATAAAATTTAGGCAGAAATAAGAAGTGAAATAAGTTTTTGTCTGTTTTGCTGGACATTGTTTTTCTTTAATAATAATTTCTATATTTTTTCTGTCATTTGAGTTTAACCTCGGTGACAATTGTTTATGGGCGTTCACAATTGTGCTATTTGGACTTAAACAGTACTATATTACGTACCACTTTAGGATACTGGCTAAATATATTAGCTATAATTATATTTATAGAGAAAAAAAATAATTTTAGAGTTTTATATGAAAAAAATATTATATAAAATACCAAATTAACATAAAATTCTATTATACAATTAAAAAATTGAGAACGACTTCCATTCAATTAGTATAATAGCCTTAAAGAAAGAGGTATAAATGTAGCCTCGGTGATCACCTTTTAAAGAAATCACACGCAAAGAGTGATTGTATAGACATTCATTGCCGTGTTGACTTAAGCCCTAAGCCTTTACGCAAAATGCGGTGTAGTGTCGTTTGTGTGTAGCATACAACCAAAGAAAGAAATATTTCAGAAGACTCTAGTTAAGCTCTCGCATGCATTAAGCTGTTCCGGTTGTGTCTCGGCGGCAATCGGGTGGGGTTTCAAACATAACTTAGGCTGGAACATTGGCTACATATAATAAACATTTTAATTGCATGCGAATTAGTGATAACAGAATCTATTGCAAATGAGAGGCTATAAAAAGGGAATCATAACTACTAAACTACTAAAACGGAAAATGAAGACAAGGAATATAAATATAATTCAACAAAAATTGAAGGATCATTGATAGGTGGAATTTGCAACTTGAAATGGGCCAACCATAATCATTAATATATATCCTTAACGATTTAATTTTTTGTTAATGATTCCACAAGTGTATCCATATCTATCTAGCTTTTACTTTATAGCGGGAAACAAACTAAAAGATTTAGCATTTCATGATTTCAGTTTTATTCAAACCAAAAATAATAGTCTCGATAAATTCAATCCTAAAAGATGCAAGAAATTTAAGAATAAACTTTAAAGCAATTTTTAATAAAAATTATATAATGTATTTTTTTTACATAAAAAGAAAATGATAGACATATATTTTTAACCATTTAACAGGTTTAATTCCACACCTTTTTTAAGTACTGCAAAAATTATTAAAATTAATAAAAACAAATGTGAAAAATATGCATAAATATGTAGGTCAGTTTTGAAGAATAAGAATTAAAAGGGAATTGAGAAAAATAATAACTTCGTTGAACTGAGGCGTGGAAAAAATCAAAAGGCTGGTTTCCGAAGATTAGAATTAGACTAATGTAAATTGTAAGCTTGTTTTTAATTACCTTACGATTGGGTTTTGCTTTATTTTCTTAGTAATATCTATCGCTTTTGTTTTATACTCAAATTAATATTTAACTAATAAATAATCTTTTATTAAATTTTGTTGCTTTAGTATATACACATATATATTCTTTACCATGTGTATATACATGAGGTGGTTTTTGCTTCTTCTTCACTATTTTATTTTTAATTTTTTCTTATTGATTTATTATTGTTGCATTTAATTTATCATTTCATTTATATATTTGTTTCCCATTAAAAAAATTTATGAATTACAACACTAAAACTTTAATTTGTTCTTCTTTTCCCAACATTTTACCAAAAATAATTACTCCAGTCTCAAGTTAAGAAAAGTTTATAGCTAATAAACTGAAATTGAATTGTGACTTACTTATGTTTCTTTCACTAGTTTCCATCGATGAATAGCCATTTGATGTGTTGCTGTATATATTTTAAGGAGATGGTTGTAATAAAATTTTCTGATGCAATCTCGATATAGATTTGTAATTCCTTTGTGATAATATTTGGTTGACAAAAAAATAAATAAATCTCAGCAACAATATTTCACAAATCGTAGCAGCATTATTTATGTGATTACTTATAAAAAATAAGTGAGGATTGGCTGCCAAATCTGAAATTAATCATATTTGGCTAGAAGTTAAATCTGACAGAAATTTAGATTTTTTATACGATTTACCCGGGTGATATGGCACTAAAATATGGCATATTTTAAGGTACATATAATTTATTGTTTTCCTTGCTGTGATGGCTCTTCTTTGTATAAAATAAAATTGATATAGTTATTAAGTTACAAAATTTACTTTTCACAATAGAAATTTAACATAAAAATTTTCAGGATTAATTTTAAATAACCACGTTTATAAAAGAAAGACTTCACTTTTTAATTGTTGACGTAAGGTAACAGGCTTAGCATGTGATTTAGGCCTTATACACCCCTGTAAATACACCTACTAAATTGATTAATAAAATTTGGTGCTTATATGAACAGCAACTTTTTTTCTCTATATTTTTCTTTTCTTCTAATTTACTAAGCAGTGGGGCAATATGATAAGAATTTCTTTATGATTGGCATAACAGAACTTCAACGGGAAAAAGGATATAAATAATTAATAAGACTTTTTCTATATATAATTTTAACATCTAAAAAAAATTCTTCTATACCAGCACTTTAAAAACTACGTGCGCAGAGGAACATAAATATGAGAAAGACGCAGTCAATGTTTAGTGAGATATCCAGGCTGTTTTTTAGGCAACAGTTGATACTGTTGACAAGATAACATCATTGTATTGTGTAGCTGGAAGCTGTAGATCATAAGGTACACCACAACTTGCGTGATAACTGCAATAAATTCTCCAATCATCAACCCAAACTTTAATTAGTAAGCTTAGATATAATTTTCCTTAGAAATGTAAATTTTTTATATAAATTATTTCGTTCTTGATATAAATTTCTACACCCGTAACAAACCCCTTTTCATCTTTCTTAAGTATTATGTACTCGTTGGTGGCAACAAAACTATCTAGTAGATCTCTCTCAAACCATGTTTCAGATACACTTCAGATTACTCAATCCAATAACGAAACTCATCAGATCTATTTGTGAATGACATAAACAATATTTAAGATAAAGAAGGCAATCCTATTATAATAAAACAAGAAATGATGTATATATAATTTAGACATCGTAAAAAATGAAGTGATAAATTAAACAGATTGTAAGCATTTTAAAAAATATTGAAAATAAAGTTAAAAATATCTTAAACAAAAGCTTATTTAAACTGACTTGAATTACTTGTAAACAGTGTAAGTTTTACATAATTTTTGCATGAAAAATATACATTTGCATATTTTTCAAAATTTTACACAAAAAATCAATTTTGGAATAACTTGCATAAATTTGCATATTTCGCACATTAGCAACTTTTTTTAACAAAACTTGCTTGTGATAACTGATACAGCTCCATACATGATCTCTACAACGCGATCATTAAAAATTATTTACCCAAAATAATGCACGTTACATGTTTGGCTCATGGATTGCATATAATTGCAGTTTTTTCGCATACATTTTGAAGCCGTTTTTCTTAAGGTAGAGATACATATATACATACGTAGTGTATAGTATTTTTCCTTACTGTCTTAATTAATTTCCAGGCGCCCTCTTGTATCAATGTAATAATGCATTCTACTTGTGCAGTCAATGTTCCGCTAGATGTGGATCTTGGTTAAAGACTTTTATTTATTATTGCGATAGCTTTATAGAAATAAGCAGCGTTTTAAATGAACTTTCTGATGATGAGGCAGAGTCGATATGTAATGCAAATGCATTATTTAACAATTCTTCGGTAAAAACAAATTTAGCATACATTAAACATATTGTGAATATATTTGCTACAGTTAATTAAATAGAAAACCAAAAGACTTCCTTTACATGAAAGCTTATCCGTCCTTGAAGACGTAAAAGAAAAACTTTAAAATATTAAGAATAAAATATTTATTGGTAAACTTAACAACATTTTTAATCGTTGGCCTTTTAACGCTGACCAAGATTAAAAACAACACATACTGATTAAAAGCTATTAGTCTGTGTTTTTTCGGCTGCATATTTGTGTGCATATTTAAAAAATTTTTTTTATTCATTTTTTAATAATTTAGGTGCTTATTCAAATTCGCCCTGCTTATTAATATTCGGCATTCGTCAATTTAATGCTGGCTTTTTTATAGTTGATTGCGTACTAAGAACATCAACTACAAAAGACAAAAATAAAAAGTTCGCTCTCGCCCAGTGGCGAGTTATTAGTATCCACCGTAACATGTTGTGAAATCAAACAAAAAATGCTCATTCTTCTAATCTGATGATTAAAAATATTCCAATATTATTTTATCAGTAAAGGTAAAAACAAAATCAGAAAAAACGTCTATTATAAAAAAAAACATTTTCCCTCGTCCTCATTTTCAATTCTTTCTGACTAAAAAACACGTTACAAATTTTATCCTTATGATAAGTATTAACAAACAATAATAACAGTCTTTTACAAAAAAATAAAAAGTGATTTATTGTTGTTGGAACTTAAATACCGATAGTAGTGTGACAATTTATTATGAGTGATACAAAGAATAAAATTAAAATTTTAGTATTTAATTTTGCAGAAGAGAAAATCGAACCATAGACAATTGGTGCTAAATTTTAATATTTGTATTCGTGAATATTTCGCGGATTCGCAGATATTCGCACATGAGAATACTTAAAAATTTATAATCGTTACATCACTAGTAGATACAGCTAGCAGCAGTAGCAACAATATTTATTAAAAAAAAATTTTAACTTTATCCGTCAGCAACTCAAACACGTATTTATGTACATATATAGACATATTTATACACATACAAATACCAAAACTTGTTTGGAACTAATTTTGTTATACCTTCTTGGCTGCCTTTGCATCAATGATTTTGTACACTTCTGTACATGTACACATATCGCTTTCATTTATTTTTGGCTGAACTATATAACCAACCTTCTTCACAATGAAGATAAAGACATTTTTGACAATTATATTGTTTTACACATGGAGTGTGCCAAGCCACTGAATAACTATATAAACAAAAAACAGTCATAAATATCAATTTGTTGTGCGGCTCCGCTATTTTGATTTGTATGAACAAGGTAATGCCAGCATAGGAAGGATTTTTATGTCATAAACAAAGCTATTATTGACGTTATATTGCTGTTGTCTACACACGTAATCTTCTATTGTTCTTGTTTAATATTGCATTAAATTAAGTTGTTTTGCCAAAGACTAAGCACAAAATAATGCTGATGGCAATAAGGTCTACAAAATTATATATTAATGTGAATAAGAGAATATGTTAAATAAATTATTCTTGAAACTACGCTGAAAGCCTACAAACCAACTTATAGGAAATCGACCAGAAAACCTAGTAAAAAAATGAGATAATAAGAAAAATGGCATACATTATTTTATATATTTTATTACTGTACTTTATTTTAAAAAAAATATCTAATAGAACGTTGTTTTGACCGAAAATATTTTATAAATAAAGATTTATGCACTTTATACCTGCATATGTAGATATAACATCGTCCATAAAAATTGACAATTAATCCAGATGATAATGAATGTGTGTCTGAAACGGTGGCCCAAGTTGCGCCTAGAGATAAAACATTTAGAAATTCTTAAGTACAACATAATTTTGTTTAAAAAAAATTTTTCATTTCAATATAAACCTTAAACCTTAAACAGTTCAACAATTACGTATGAATATTAATTATTAAAAATTAAAAGTTTTATTAATTAATTATGGAGTTTTTGAGAAAAATTTTCCTACAATACATTTTAAATACAAATTATTTTTTATAAATACGGGCCTAACAAAGTTTCAATCAAAATTAAAAGTTTTATTTATAAGATTGTTAAATAAGTTATGGCCCATGATTGTAAAATTTTTGTGAAGCCGCTTTTCGATCTACAATTCATTAGACCAACGTGACAAAAAAAATCACATTTAGAAAAAAAAGGGTGAAAATTTTTAGGGAATTGCAAATTTTTCATTTGGCTTTATTTCAGGGCCTAATTATTTAATTTAAGCCAATAATTTTTTTTATAAAAGAACGTAAAGGAACAAAGAAGATACAATCAAACAAACAGCACGGCCAGTACTGTTTCGTTACTCAGCACATTGCGTTAACAGTTTTCAAGCTAACTGCCAGAACTTCATAGAACTTAAATATTTAAACGAATTCTGTTACAAAATTTTCATTCTGTTAATATCAGTAATGTAAATTTTCCATGTTGAACTTTGTCTCCATATTTTTTTTTGTCATTTCAGCATGGTCAAGAGATAGTTTCTTCATAAAAAATATAATCTAATAAAATTTACAATATCGCTGCAAGACTAGAATTGTTTCGTAAAACATACATCGAAATTTTGGAAAACATTTTATTATATTTTTTGATTTTGAAATCCAGTCTGAAAAGTTCGGCAGAAAATAGGAAAATGCATGTAAACAGAAACAATTAAAACAAATTTTGCATAAATCCAAAATGAAAAAAGGCCACGGAGCTAAGACAAAAATTTCAATTCTGTAATAAAAAAAAGGAAGTCTATTTTCAAACTTGCTGAACTGCTACTTTTTGTGATATGTGTGTATGTTTCAGCTGTTCTATTATGTATACATTACCATTAATAAATGCAACTTCAGTGGAAGCACCTTTATAAGTTTAATTTTGATACCCAAGCGCTAGCTGTTGCATGAAATTGCATCTGCTACAGAAATCCGAAACCTGTTTCTTTAGTGGTTCTAAAAGCGCATTAAATTCACATGCAGGAACAAATGCTTCCAATGTGGGGTTAAAAAAATTAGCACATTATGCATTTTAAGTGCGTACAAAATACATTTTCAAAAGCTCAAAATGCATGTGTTATTATATTTACAGATGCACAGACAGCATCCCTTTGTACTTCAAATAATACTATAATTATGAAAAATATACTAAAGTAATTGAAATTTAAGGCCATATCAACAGAAAAGCAGAGCTTTTCATTTAATGGATGATTAGCACTATCCCTTTCGTTTATTCCAACATTTGCATTTCAATTAACCAAAACTGTTCGCTATCTCCATTCGTTTGGACAAAAAATTACCCAAACATTTCACACAAATTTTGGCGGAATGAATGCAACTGGAACTTGACAAAATTCAGTCAGATATATTTTGGTAATGTTAATCAAAAAACACAAACAAAAATACAATCAATATATTTGTGCTTGTATACCGACAGTTTCTATGCTTTTAGGCTTTTAATTAATTTTTTAATTCGTGCTGCCAAGTGATAGTGAAGCAAGAAATATTGAAAAAAGTAGTTGCAAGAGAATAAGCACCATTACGCTTATATCCTTTAATGCAGCAGAAAAAAAGTTCTTTGAACTTTTTACTAAATTTTATTTTCTTGAATACTCGGCTGGCTAATTAGATGAAAATTGCGTTATTTTAGTTTGTTTGTTAAGCAATTACTACCACTTATACTTAGTATTTATTAAAAATCATTGCTGGTGAGTACAAAATTTTAAATGCAATATTTAATTTAATTTTGCTAAATTTCTTGAATCTATTTAATAAAAAAATTAATTCGAAAAAAATTTCAGTAGGTTATGATAAAAATGCATATTGTTTTTGAATAAAATTAAAAACTTAAGAGATCCTTTTCTGGCAAAACACGAGTAAAATAAAAGTATCAAGTAAACACACATATAGAAAGTTGAATTTAATATTAAAATCAGAAGTGTTTTTCCGACAAATTTATTTTTATGAAATTATTTTTATTCTCTCTCTTATAATCGAAAAAAAAGTTTTCATATTTTAACTGTTCTTTGAATTTCATCCAAATAACATTAAATTTTATTTTCTCTTCAATTAGTTGTACCTTAATATCCCCTTTAACTATCTTATAATCGTATATTTATTAAATTTATCTCAACTTATTATCTATGGAGCTTATGAAATATATTTTTATAGATATATTTTTAGGTTTCTTCATTTCTTCTGTGACAAAATCTTGAACAAAATTTCTTAGTGCCTTTCATTATTCGTATTTTTTTTGGATTGCAAGTTGAATTATAAAATAAAATTATGTGCTAACGTTTTTTGTAAAAGAAACAAGGTTAACCATTTTGTAAGCCAATTAAGATGACATACTTTTTATCGGTTTTGTTATATCTACCTTGCTTTATATTTTGTCGGTTGGCCAAGTGCCTGTTGGCTTTTTTTATGAGTACAGCATTTTTCTTCTTAGTTAATCAAAAATATTTTTTTGGATTCAAATAAAATGTCCACTGTAAGAGAAATTAATTTTGTCAAATTGTATAGAAATTCAAAATTTATATGGAAAAAACTGATATTAAAAAAAATCTTAGTATTTTCCTGTTGAAAATATTATAACATGTTAAACATAACCATTTACTTGTATTAAATTGTTAAGAATTTTGTTCGTATAAACTCTGACAACCTAATCCTGTAACTTATAGTGATACTTTTATTACAACTAAAAATTTTGTACGACCTTTCCTTTTATGTTTTATTATATACACTAATAAATGAACTATTGAATGTACACAACGTTTTCTCGGCCATTTTATTATTCAACATTTCCGTACAAATTTAAAACTTTTAGAAATATTTGAGAAGGTCTACAGGGGTTCTGAAATATTAAAAATAATATTTTAAAGTTTAAGCTATGAAAAGTGACTGCAAACATTTTTCTATAATATCAGCCTATTACTTATGTGTGCTTTATCTAAGATTTGCAAATAGCTATTTCAATTGTTATAATTTGTTTAAATAGAATTTTGTATTGTGTATGTTAAAATGTGCAAACTGAAACAAAATAATGCATCTATTCATCCTTATTGTTGTGTTAGCGCTCGCGAAAACTAAAATTTTCCATACAAGCAAAATGATTTTTTCTCTCATTTTTCTTTTAAGAATCATTAATTACAAAAATCACATATTTGGCGGTTTATACTCGTAGTTTTAGCAGTAAAAGTCTTAATATGGGGCACATATAAAACTTTTACAACCTCATATGGAATTAAACTAAAATAGCTCAAAGAAATACTAAATTTTTATTCTGCAAGTAGAGTATTCAAAAAGAGGAACCAAAAACCAATTTAATGCTTTTTACTCTTTAAAAAATTAACCGAATTTGTATAACGAACACAGCAAGAAAAGCGCAGTATGAAATTCAAGTATTTCCTACTCACTTTGAGTGCTAGTTGTACTTAAAACTTTGAGTACAAATAACAATAAAATGCACTTTGATCAAGCCGTAAACGGGATACCTTTAGATAACCAATCCAGGAGTTTCTTAAAAAGAGTACAAAATTCTTTATTTACGGAAAAATCTTGAAACAACTAAAAAATTAAATTGAGCACCTAATAGCCTGTACTTAAATCATTATTTCTGTACTTGATTTTAGTAAATCTGGGAAAACCGTACTTTAAACAATGCTTGGAATTGATTTAGGTACAGATGAATTGATTTTCCTTTTGCGTGTAATTGTTCCAAAACTATGGAATAGGTCTCGTACTATTTCATTGTAATTTTTTAATAAAGATTAAAAACCGGAACGATAAAGCTTCAGATGTTGACATGGTAGTTAATAAATCAGCTAAATTTCAGCGGCTTGCTCCTGCTGAAAGACAAGCGGCTGAAAATATGATGATGACGTAGAAGAGTATGCTGCAAGTGAAGAGGAGGATGATTATGTACCTGGAAATTCTGCCATCGATTGTGCGTCTTATAAATAATGATATGTGATATGTGGAACATACTGAGGAGTTTGATGACGATGATAACGATACATATTTTTTAGAAAATTTATACACCAGGGGTCAAATTACGGCATTCGATATCAAAGAAAATTTCCATAAAAATTCAAAAAATTTTGTATGGGATTTCGTTCGATATCGAATGCTGTAATTTGCCCCCAGATATGGTGAATGTAATTGTTAGATAAACACATCGCAATGCCCAAAATTTTCAACAAGAACCTTGTTTTTCAATTGTGGCAACAAAAACAACATGATAGTTTTGACATTTAGTTTTTTGACGTATTCGTAATAGATGCATTGACAATTGTTACAATGAATTCAATTTCACTCGAAAATCGCATTAAAATAATTAAAATCCACCATGAAAATGGTGGTTCTGTTAAATTGACAACACCAACGCGTGTTCGACTGGGTCGCTCAACATAAAACATCGCAGCCGTAAGCCACAGTGTTGAAGAAGATCCAAATTTGTCAATTCCTCGTCGTTCTCAACAATTGGGGAGAGTTTTGCGTAAGGACTCGGCTTTAAAGCCTTACAAGGTCAACTAGTGCAAGAATTGAAGCCGACCGATCATTCACATCGACGTAGATTCACTCAATTCATTCAGGAACATACCGCTGGTTTTTTTTTAATTTTTTTCAGTCGATGCCTATTTACACTTGTCAGGGAACGCCAAAAAGCAAAATTGCCACATTTGGGTTTTTGAAAATTCAAGAGCAATTACTGAAAAGCCTTTTCATGCTCAACGTGCCGCTGTTTGTTGCGCTATGTTTTCTAGAGGCGTGACTGAGCCGATGTTAACAACTCAATTTTGGCCTATTATTGATGACGTGGATATCACTGATATGTGGTTTCAACAGGACGGTGCTATATGTATATCACACAGCCAATGAAACGATAAATTTATTGCAAGCAAAATTTTCCGATCGCATAATTTCACAGATCGTGTGATTCACCAAACTAGATTATTTCTTGTGGGGCTGTTCTAAGGACAGAGTTTATTCGGAGCTAATCGAATCGAGTGAATCCATGATGTGATTAACGAAACAAAGCCGCCATTTTACCAAAAGGTGATTAAAAACGTTGATGAAAGAATCGATTTTTTCGTTTTATATTGTTTTAGAAAGCAAAGTTCTTGTCGAAAACCCCTGTATATCTTGGTCTGTCTAACAATCAACCTCAACTAATTACCATCCGTTGTGCGTTATTTGTAAAAGTATAACAAAAATTCAACGAAAAATTTGTTTTTGCTGTGGCAACTGCAACAAAGCTATGCATATGCTTTCAACATGGCAAAGAGACAAAAACATGCATTTCCAATGACTCTTTTTAATATAGTTATTACAGAATAGTTGCATTATTAAACGAATAGAAACAAATATTTAGTTTATTATACTTATTTGGCTACGGTTTTCAATTGTGGTCTGGCCAGACCATGAGGTGCACTAAGTGGTGAAAAGGTTACAGAACATCATATTTGCATTCCAGTTGAATTCTTCAGTAAAAAAAATAATTATATATTTTTCCTCTATAAATAGTTACAAGCAAGGCGTATTTAATCCTAATGCTGTCACCTAGTTAAATACACCTTGGTTACAAGTAGCGTGTTGAGTAGCTGACTTGTGATTGTTATTAAAATTTTTAATACATTCAATAATATTCTCTTATTTTTCCACCTTTTTTTAATAATTATAAATGATTATTCAAGCCTTAGGTCAGTTTATATAAAATAACGTACATTAGTTTTATTTTTTGATATATCGACAATATCGTTGAAAAAAAAATTTTATTTCCTGAAGAAGCCAATCAACGATATTGGCGAAGTATGAAAAAATAAAATGAATATAAATTTTTTTATATAAACTGACCGAAAGCTTGAATAATCATTTATAGTTAATACATACATGTATTTAATAGAGAGTTAATTATCTAACAACATTTCCAATGAAGCCATTATCATTTCTCTAGAGATACGTCTTACGGTGAAGAATAAAAACTTATTTATAAAGAAATAGTCATGTTTCGTATTTAATATCTATATGTTGGTCATTTTAATAAATGATTCTGATGAAACTTTGACACTAAAGTATTTTAAATATCTAAATAATATTTTTATATTATTAGTTATCTCAAATCATTATACTACAACAGAGAATTTTTTCTTATAAGTAGAAAAACCAAATGCGTACAATATAATCATGAGTTATCTAATTTATGTTGCAACTAAAGCAAAACAAAATAATTTAATATGTGCGATA
Organism: Gymnocheta viridis; assembly: GCA_956483585.1. Lineage (NCBI taxonomy): Eukaryota > Metazoa > Arthropoda > Insecta > Diptera > Tachinidae > Gymnocheta > Gymnocheta viridis. The sequence goes on along the minus strand of OY101441.1, from coordinate 61,219,327 downwards.
TTAAAACTTTCTTTTTATATAAATTATAAAGTAGAAACTAATCTTGAACGTTTTATGTATTTGATTTTGTATAACTGCAACAGCACATTTAATAGTATTTTAAGTCGATGATAAATTGTGAAAAATAAGACTGTCATTTTTTTATATGAAACTCATATAAAAAGTTATTAGAGCAAAACTTAATTTCCTTCACGCTTTATATTTGGGAAAATTTAGTTTTAGTTTTATAAAATGAATGAAGTTTTATATAATTTTTTTTTAAAACCAATTACCAAAGCACAATTTATATTGTATACAATTTTATATTATTATTTAAGGCAAAATTATCGGTACTACCAAATAACTCCTGAATGAAATAAACCTCAATTAAATAACAAAAATCTTTCCAATACGAAATCTGGTGTTTTTATTATGATGTAAGAGGCAAGTAAAACAAATCTAAGGGAAATGTTGTTGATCGTTATTTTGTGTTGCTGTCGGTTTTTAGGGGTTATTTCGTGGTAGAATAATATAGGTAGTATCGAAGCTACAACAAACCAACAACAGCAAAAACAACACTTGTTGTTTAGGTTCGAAGCTGTCAAAAAGCATAAAAGAAAAATGTCAAAGAAATTATATATTCTCATGTGTCCAAACACATTTGCATTTTCTGGGCTATAAAGAATTGTGTTTCTTTTCCTTTTCTTGTTTGCATTTGTAAACAAATGTTCAAGTGTTCCTTTTAAGTAATGTGGGTTTTTTTTAAGTAATGTGTGTTGGTAAAATATAAACAAATTTTGACAGATGCAAACCCAAAAGTTTTTTAAAGCTTGCCTGCTACTTGTATTAATCTACCATGAGTTATTTAAATTTTTTTGAAGTAAAGGAAACCAATTACGGTCACACTTAGGAGAAAATGGTTTGCGACCGGCCGGAGGCAGGCAATGCAAAAAACATTAAGATATGGAAGAATGTTTTCGGCATAACTCAGACGAGAGAAGAAAATCTTAATTAAAAGCAGACTGTTTTTGATATACTTATCCCAAAGTTAGAGCCTTTTGGCAATAGTTATATTTGCGTTGGAAATAATTCCATTGGGATTTATTTCATGTCTTTTTGGGCTTTATTTATTTGGAGGTTTTCACTTTGTAGTTGTTTTTATTTTTTTCTGTTAGGCCTTTTTGCATATTGTTTGGGAGTTATTTCATTGCGACTTTTTTTTTGTGTGAATTATTTTGGAATACTAAAATATCAGTAAAAAAATCTTGCTAGTATGGTTTTATTTATTATATTATATAGATAGTTTTCTTAAAAAAGCCAATCGAAATTTAATATTTTCCTACAAACAATTGTGTTTTTATCAAATGGAAACTAAATAATATTTATGTCGAAAATATATACATTTATAACCTTAGGACGCAATAAAGCTTAAGTAACTAGTGTGTTTCTATTCTGGGACACTTTAAAAAAGCGGACAAATTCTTATGAGGTTGAAAATGTCTAATGGCGAATTCTAATGGTAGTGATGCTTATGTACATACTGTTTTCCGTATTTATGCATGTTTGCAACTGTAACAATATACAATTATTTCGAAATATGCTTGCATCAAGCTGTTTCCGAAAGTACTGTTTGAGTTTTATGCGATTTCTGTTTAAGCAACCATTTCCTCGAAAGGCACCTTAACAATTTTGTTGAATAACGTCTGCCTCTCACACTCTTTACAGTTGTATCTGCATTTATGAAATTGTAGATGTTTGCTCGTACAAGTTATTATAAATATAACTACTTATAAAATGCGTGACGACAGTGGCATTTTGCTAAAACACAAATATAATTATTGCCTTAAACATTAATGAGCAAACATGTACAAAACTTTGTGATTGTTAGGTAAAGTGAATTATTATATCATGTTTGGCATTTAAACTTTTAATTGCATTAAGAGAACGTAATTAAAAAAAATTATATATGTATTTTAAAAAATCTACAGCATATCATTTTCTTTATATTTTTTTTCAAAATTGTGTTTTTTGCTTATTTCAATAAATTCAAAGATCTCTTACCGAAATAGGTTAACCACTCGATTTAAAAACAAAATTACTTAGGGCCCTTCTATGTTAAGGAAACGATATATGTGTGTATGCTTGATAATAATTTAGATAATTTAAAATCACGTAAACTACTCAAAAGATTTCAATACAATTTTTCGATATTATTTCAATAAAATAATAGATATGATTTAATATTTAATATGTAATGTTGATAGAAAAGATATTTGATACAACGAAATGGCTCTACTCACTAGCACGTCAAGTGTTTTACGTACTTAGTGTCACAACTAATATAAAATAAATTGAATTTGCTTCTGCGGGGAGTTGGACCATTTATCGAATGTATGATAAGCGCAAGCTCGACTTTTGCGCCACTCAGAGAATATATGTATATTAAAAGACGATAAAACAGTACGCATGTAGGTCGTGCTGAAAAGTATGATTTCACTGGGTACTGTTTAACCGCTTTTTACAAAACTTTATTCCAAACAGGTTTTTTAAAAATCAATTTCTTTAATAATTCCAGAATAGTTTTTTCCGAAATGTAGGTTTTTTTAGTACTTTATTTCGAATTTAAATGTAATGTTTTGGTTTTTGACATTACGAATAAAACCAAAACTGCATGTATATAGACTAGCCGCAACAAACAAAAGTTCTTGAACATCTTTGAATTTAATTGTTATTTTGAAGACTGCTGTGTCAAAAGGGTATATATAAGTTCCCGTAGTTCCTACAAGCAGCATAGGGCCATAACAAATTCTTTCCATTCGTATTTGCCTGATACCAATGTTTTTATCACGTACCAGCTCTTATCTTAGTTGGTCGCTTCAGTTTCGATTTGGCGGAGCCAGGTGTATGATGGTCTTCCTTTTCTACGACTTCTTTGCGTGTTCCATACAATCTTGTCACATCGTTAGCGGCCTTCCGTAGTGTATGCCCTACGCATGTGGGGATTCGTACACATAGCCCATCATTAGATATCGTAAGTGGCCAAAATATTTTTAAATTTCTCCGCAAACAGCGGTTTAAGAATACCTGTAGCGAGTTTACATCCTTCTGGGATGCATTCTGCGATTTAGATTCATAAAGAAAATCTGATGCTATGCCGGAATATAATATATTTAACTTGGTTCTATTCAAAATAGTTGCTGATTTCCATATGGGGCTTAAGATTCCAAATGAATTTTCACCAGCTTTTATTCAGTTTCTTGCGATTTCTTTAGAACCACTTGCTATAGTCAAAATACTTCCGAGATAGCGATATAGTAGAAAGTTGATACGTCTTCAAGATTATTTTCATCTATTGCGAATGCTCTGTTGTTAGATGCATTGGTTTTCATTGCTTTATTTTTCCAATATATATTTTTATACCAGCCGTAGCTCCTTCAGCTTGCACTGTATTGATCTTAGCCAGCATATCGTTGAAGTTATGGGATAGTAAACATATTGTTGCCGATTTTGCTGAAATATTTTAAATTTTAACAGCAATTCACTTAAGAAGTTACGATAAGGCAGTAGAGATGGCATACACACACTTTAGGAAGTGTTGCGGTTTTCACTTGCTATCGTCACAAAATTGCAGCTGTTTTATTTCGGTGAGTATTCGAGTACTCAACTTTAGTAATGAGACCACATTTCTATAATTCCATTTCACTTCCTTTCAATTGTTAAGAAAACGTGATTGAATAAAGTAGTATTTCCTTGAAATCAGTTCACTATAGAAAAATAAACCTAACCCTAACACATTTCGATATATTTGGGGTTTTATCAACCTATTTAATACAAAAACTATTCCAGTTATAAAAGATTTGGGATTATTAAAGTAAGTACGAGATATAACTTGTCTAATATTTCAAGCTATTCTAGAAAAGAACAAAAACTCCCTCATTACAGCATTCAGTCGTGGAGGAAGATAAAAGATTAAATCTGGCTAAAGCCAGTTCTGTAAGTAAAAATTAAAACCTTTCTTTTTCTACTTAAATTGTTAAAAAAATTAGAGATATAATGATTAAATTATGTACATAATGCATTGTACATAAAGTGGTCGCATTCTTTGCAAAATGCGGCGAATATAGGAAATTCAGAATACAATTTTTTTTCTTTCATTTCTCTATATTTCATTACATACAATTCTGTGGTCCTCTTTATAATTTTTATTGGTTGAGTTCAATGACTACATAATAATCTTTTTATTCACACTTCGTCCTCGTTATACGAGATTCAATGAAATTTATTACCGAATAAACCTTTTAATGAATAATAAAGTTTTGATATAATTGTAAATGAGGCATAATAACATGTACATATAGGAGCAACTAATTCTATTTTCGTAAAATAACTCACTGAATTAAAAATACCTTAATTGTAAAATTTTTTTGTAATGTCTTAGTATTTTAGTTCATAAAAAAAGAAAAATTTTAAATTTTCCTAATTTCTAAAATATGTATATAAATAAAACCATCATGAATTTCTAAGTCCTAAAATAAAGGAAGTGTTAAACCTTACGGAGTGTAACCTAAGTTAGTGTTTTTGTCACAAATTTCAATATAGGGACGACTATAAAAAAAAAAGTTGAGTGTCTTAGTCGTCAAAGGCGTACTCGCTAGAGTATAAATGGGGAGGGAAAAATGCACTCTTGGTCAAAACATCTGACCTCTGGTCAATTATCCGACCACTGTATGGTTAACAAGTTATAGATATTTAAAGTTTTAAGTTTCCCTTAGCTCATAGGCAGCTTATAAATATGGCATGAAGATTTTTTTGTGCTACGCGTTCTATGCTAGAAGTATAAAAATCCACGCCTTAGCCGACAAAACTAGCCGATGTAACATCAAACATGCCGCCTTGTACTTCTAGCACAGTGATGGAATTTTTTCCTATAACCCGCGCGTAACAATATGTCTTTGGTATAGTCGAGATCTTCTAGCCTTCTGTTGAATTCCATACGAGGCTCTTCTAATTTTGTTATCCTTGTTTCACTCCAGTTTTAATTGTGAGTGAGTCACTAATACAGCCATCATGAAGATTTCGGCAATCTGCGTTGTGATATAGGTCCTTAACAATATCAATTACTTTTTTGGAGTGCATTTGCATGCAAGCGTTCTCCATATACCTGAATAGGAAAGCGTATCGAATGTCTTCACATAATCGATGAATATCAAGTAAAGAGGCGTCCTCCGCTCACAGATTGCTCACAGATTGTTGACATAGTCAATGCATGAATTGCAAGGTCGGATTAGTCTGCTAGTTGCGGAGAAGCGGATCGAATATGACTGGTTGCCTTTTGTATATAGAATTTTGTTTTTTTGACTTACAGCAAACAGCTGATATATAAAAAACAAATTTCTAAAAAAGCTCTTAACACTTTATAAAAAGTACTTACTTCATTCCAAGAGATTTAACGTTAACGATATAAAACGCCAACACTTTTAACCTAAAAGTCAGTAAAAAGATCACCCAATTTTTTTGTTGTTAGAAAGACCATATTTTCCTAACGAGGTAACTTCGTAGTTTTTATATTTTTAAACATTGTGATTTACCCGCTTCAAATTAAAGCTTCAAGTTTTGTTAAATTCCATAGCAAATTTAACCGCTGCCAGAGTGGCACTTTTTTCACCGTAGATCACACCTTACCTATTACTTTGTTTGATTTATCAATTCGAACAAATTAGATTAATTTCATGAATTCGGCATTAGTATTTCTGGTAAAAACGTTTTTTTTAATATATTATTGAGTTTGCGTAAACGTTTATTAAATAGTGTTCGCAAAACAAATATTAGGTTTATAATTCTTGTAATATTTCCTTGTTTTCTGGTTAAGTTTTGAGGATTATGATTCCCATATTTAAAGTTTTGATTCTTTTTGATACATAAAATAATATTATTGTAATTATTTCAGCCAGCAGCAATTTTCACCTGTAGTAAGATACTGTTTGCATGCGTTGAATATTAAGCTATAATCGGATTCAATAAATCATATATTAACCATACAAATATCAAAAGCCTTTTACTTGTATGTGCTAATTTTTTTTAATCCTTTGAATTCCTTTAACATGTTTCTTTTCATTTTTTCAATGCTGGTTGTACCAAGCAGAGCATGAAACCTCATAAGCCAATTTAATTTAAATTCATTACAAAAAGGAAAAAATTTTATAAAAACAAAATGCAATTTCTCTTAATTTTTCATAGCAAACGTTTTTATATCGACGACAGTATTATAACAAGAATATAAGGAATATCATTTTAAAAAAATCGTCAAACATATATATAGAGTTGTTTGTTTTCAGAATTGAAATTTTATCAGATTGTTAAATTCTTATTTTTTTTGTTTACCTTTACATTCGTTCGTTTTCTATTAACAGAATTGATTTGTTGTCAATTTCATGGCAACGGCATGATATGACATACCAGAATCACATCCGACCTCAAATTGCGGAAACAGAAAACAAAACTGCAATGGAAATAAGTACCATTAAAAAAGAAAACAAAAACAAATATAAAAATATATTGAACACAAAATATAAAAAACCTTAACATGAATTTTCTGCGACAGCAATAAATTGTAACAATACAGTAAAATGCGATATTATGCATTTAATCAATCAGTAAATACTAAATCCCAATTTTGAAAGTCAAAAACAAAATCATACACTAATTTCCAAAATATTTAAAGAAGTATGATTTTTAATCAACTTTTAATAAGTTTCAGTTTGGTCCAAAACCTATTTTGTTTACACAAAAATATCATTCAGAACCAAGCACTATTGAATCGATTGGCATGAAAGTTTTTAAATTTTTAAATTTCCAAACCTTTTAGTTGTTGTCCAAAGTAGTTTGGATAACATTTTTTAAAAATATAATTGTTATTAAATTTACAAATATCTTATTATAACTATTCCTCATCAAAAGAATGGCATCTAATTTGAATATTAATACGCATTTCATAGTTATTATTTTATTTTTGGCATATAGTCGTCCCGAAATTATCTTCACGTATCTCTAAGCGAAGTTGAGTTTGAAGTTATTAAATAATCCGAATTCGCACTACTTCCAGAGCACAAACTCAGGATCTTAGATCTACTTCACACACGTCAGGTTTGACTGGTCAAGTCTTGAGTTTTTAGGAGAAGCGGTCTTGTTTCATGTTTTTTGATTTTGTGATATAAGTGGAGATAAGTTCGGGACGACAATATGTATTACAAAGAAATGTGTCGAAATTTGCTTGTGAGAGGGTTTATTTACTCGCATACAACATGCAGTTTTTCCTTCCTTATTAAAAAAATATTTAAATAATACAAATTAAAACAAATACATTAATGATAAAAGTTTTTACTGCCAGCCCCACGAAGTCACACGGATTCGTTCTAAAATTTTGTTTTTGTTTTAAATGTAATTATACGAAAGAACGAATTCGTGTAATATCGTGGGTCTGGCAGTAAGTTTTGCTTAATTCACAATTATATTCTACACTTGACATAAGAACGCGTAATATCAGAGTTGTAAAACAATTAAGCTTTCTTACTTTCTTTCTTACTATCCCTCTCCCAAAGAGGGACACAGCTATTGCTTGGTAAGCATATTAATTGTCTGAATGTGACTTCTCTTTATAAAAAAATAAAAATAAAATACTTTTCTGTAAGGAAACGCCAAATTCAATACTCTGGAGAATTATGATTCGTGCAGACTTGAAACTGGTTTCATTGCCATGCTATAACCATCATGAGGCCGTTGTCATAATAAATATTATCACAAAAATGAAATAACAAAAAATACACATTTCGTTACCTTAATATATACAGAGCCTAATTATTTTTCATAATCGAATGATTAACCTATTTCGATAAGCGATCCCTTAATTTATTGAAATATGAAAAAACCCATTTTGAAAAAAAAACTATTTAGGGCCATTGCATATTAAGGTAAAGATATAAACAGAGAGCAAAAGTTCGAACTAAATTTAAGTTTTTATATATTTTTAATATTTTTAATAAGTTTTATTTAAGAATCGATGTACGAAACGCATTTAAAATAAGTATATGATATTGTGGTTCAGTTGGCTTAGCAGACAAATGCGTTTTGAGTTTATTAGCAGCTTGGTGAATTCGATACTTGAGCTTAACAGTAATAAAAAATTTAATATAAAGAAATAGTTTAAAAAATAAAATTTACATATGAAAAGAACATTGAAAATTCGACGGCTTTAAATTTGGTTTTCCATCATCCATCCAATTTACCTCCACCACGTGCAATCCAAAGCCATGATTACTTAAGAAAAGAAATAATTTAAACAAAATTAATGGTCATAAAAGTAACTGTTAAGAAACATAAAACAATTGGTTTGTCCATTTGTTTGAAAATAGTAGAAAATAATTACGAGAAGTGCTTAAATATGGCAGTTTTAAAAGGACTTGCGTCGTTTATAACTTATATTTGAGGGGATAGCTGGATCCAAAGACGAATTGAATTGACGAAATATACTTTATGCAGTTTATTCTATTTCCTCTATTCAATCTATAAAAGGTTATTTTTTGAAACAGGTAGGGTGGTTGTTGGTTATATAAAATTTTATGTAAAAATATTAGTGTTCGGCAATTTAGCAAATTATCAAACTTTACACTGTAGATTTTTTTTTGCAAATTGTGATGCACTTCTAAGGATTTTGATACCAAATACATATCGAGCAATTTGTTACATTTAGCCTTCGTCTACTTACAGCATCATAACTAGCAAACATACGACTTGGCAAAAAATACGTTTTGTCTAAAAGCATCCGGATATGAATTGGTGTGAAATATTGCGTCATCTAAAGATTACGAAGCATAGCAAAGATCTTCCCACCATTTATATTATTATGATCTGACCAATTAAGTTCATTATTACATATGACACCAAGGTTCTTAGCAGATTCCAAAAAGTTATGATCGAAGACACATTGAGAAGTTTTTAAAATATCCCACGACTAAAGCTGCTGATTTTTTGGAGTTTCCATTTGCAGATGATCATAAGTAAATTCTATGCCCATCCTGGTTTATCAAGCATATACAATAAGCTGCATCTTTAATACTGCAACTAATATACAGCTGTACATCATCAGTATACATTTGAAGTTGGAAATGTTTTACATACAAGTATAATGGAAGGTCATTACCATATATCGAATACAAAGGTCGGCCAAATATTGAGCCTTTTGGTACACCTCTTGGCGTCGAATAGCTGCTGGCGATCATTGAATGATGGTAAAAACTTTGACTTCTATTATTTAGGTATAATGATGAAAGCTTTATTGCCGTTGTGAAAAAATTGCACATAAATTTTATTTTATAGCAAGGAATTGTATGATCCACCATTTCAAATGCCTAAGAAGGGTCAAGCAGTATGAGACGTTTATCGATAATAAAAGTACTAAGGCAGCTAAGGTTTCATCTAAATCTAGAGTCTTTCAGTTAACAAGGCCGCAAATGACGGCTTACTTCAGAACGTTTTAATTTTTAAAATACCTTTGGTAAGTAGGGAAAGATCGCAATTGGTTGATTTTACTACCGGTACACAAAATTGAACTTACTATTAATTTGTGGCATAAATATATTTGCAAGTTATTGATTTAATTGGTTTACGTCGGTTTCTGTTGTATCAGCATCGCTACGATTGACTTAACCCTTTTTATTGATTTTCAGCATTTCTGTCGGGAGTCAATGCATATTTCGAATTTATATATTTAATTAACAGCAAACAAGCTTTTTATATTCTAAATATTGTTCGTTATTAAATTAGATTTATGAACTTATTACTTACATATGCTGTATTACTAACCAATACACAATATAAGACAAGATCTTGTTCTATTGAAATAAAAAAGCTTGATAAAATAAATAATCCTTGTATCTATGTTATGTATATTCATTTTTGCAATCATCTTACAAAAACCCCTTTCGTTATCTATTTTGCCATAAAATGCCATTTTGAAAGATAATAAAAATCAAACGGATGCGTGTATTGAGTATTTATTAGAGATGGGCATCGCTCACGTGATTAGCGTGAATCATGCATGATCACGCATGATCATGTAGCTCCTAAAAGAAAGATGAATATAAGAGAATTCTAAAATAATTTATTTGCAGCCAAAAAATTTTGTCGTTTTTTGTCAGAAGACATGAACCTTTTCTGACGCACCCAACGTGACTCACGTTACATTTTTTCTATTATATTTCTATTCTGAAATTTTAATGTTTCAAAATAGTAAACACAATTTTTTTTGCTAAAATTGAAGTGAATTCAATGTATAAAAATATGGCTTTCGATCGGGCCATCTTCACTAACACTAAAGTAATGATATGAATACCTAAGAGTGGTTAATTTCTGGTATGAAATTAGAAGATCTGAGGTAGGGGAGGATTTGATTATAATTTGTTCATTAATATTCGTCGAAATATATGTATTTTATTTTAAAATTATATACATATCTAGTCTAAAATGCCATAAAAAAATAAAAAAAAGTGGAATCACTTCCAAAAAATTTTCAAAACTAACAAATTATTTCAGAAAATATATTTCTCAGTTAAACATAATTTTCCTCTTTTATTGCAGAATTTTCTAATTGTATATTAGATTTTTCTATTCGCATTCAGAAACTTTAATGTATCAATAATTATAGGTTGTAATTTTTTCGTGAGTATTTCGTGAGTTTTCGTGATTGTGAATAACTTGTTTTTCCACTCACGTGAGTGTGACTGAACGAGAGCCAAAAATATGACATCGTACGTGAGCGTGCATGAGTGAAATTTCTTTATCGTGAGCGTGCATGAGCAAGAGTAAAAAGTCACTCACGATCCCATCTCTGTGGGATTTAAATGCGTACAAATTTGCTTCATTAATATCCGCCGATTACAAGCGTGCCTTTTTGACGCTATTATGCGATAGTAGAAGTTAATTTTCCTTCATAATATACAATTTTATTAAATATTTTTTATTTTTGTTAAAGGAACTTTCGTACCATTGTAATTTTGTCATGATTATGACAATTAAAATAAACAAGTAGCCCAGTATGTATCGACTTTCAGTTACTGAAATAATAAAAAAACACTTTAATTCTCTTTTGTTTGAAATTCAGCCCTTTCATTAAACAAAACATTTCAAAGAATTTATTTAGATTTTTAACTTGGCACATCCTAAACTAAATTTTACAATATATGATGTTTGTTTCCGAAATTTTTTAATAGTCAAAAACGAATTGAAATTACATTTTCATGAACTCTTTCAGTTGCTACTGATGCTTGAACTTTCTTAGGTCTAATATTAAGCAATCCTATTGCCATATTTGCTTATTTAAAAATATATGAAATCAAAGAGCATTTCCCATACATTTTTCACTGAGCTTACGAACTTTGTAATAAGTAATATGCACTGTATATAAGTTTTCATAAATACAAAAATTTCAAAAATTTTTCTGTTTATGTCTTATTTCATTAAAAAAACCTGCTTGGATGCATTTTCGAATTTACAAATTTAAACATTAATTTTATATATCGAAACTATTGATAATTTTATTTAATATTTTGTTTGATTCAATAAACATGCTTGTTTAGATTTTATGTCAGTAAAAAAAATTTCGCTATTTTGTATTTCTAATATTTAAGTTAAGTATATCTGGGATAAATGCTATTTCAGTTAAACTTCATTAACATTCATAAATTTGTTTCCGTGTACTTCCTTCAATTAAAAATTGTATACAGTACTGTTGATAATAAATACCTTCTGTTTCATTTAACTGTATCTTGTGATGCTTTGTTTTATATATTACGCTTTATTCCTTGTGACTTTGGATCAATTATGAAAGTATAAAGCTGCTGATTTTTCCAGTTAATAGCAATAAAAACATTTAAAATATCTTTCAATAATTTCTTGTGTGATAAGTTCGGTAGACTACTTGATAGAGTATGCAAATTCGATTAACGCCAAATAATTTGGAAAATGTATTTGTTAATTAATGCGGACTTTGTTGTCTTATTAAATTGCAACGTTTAGTAAAAAAAAATTTAAAAAAATTTCGTTATGTGATATTAAAAAATTTGCAGAAAAGTAGTCTAAAATAATCAAAAGTTCAAAGAACTCTGTTCTACTTAAAAGAACAAATAAAGTTTAAAAAGTTGCTGTTATCCTTACCTAAAAACTAAATAAACATACACATTTTACTTATAAATTCACTTCTGCATTGTGAATATCTACATATAAATTAAAAAAAAGAAAAAACATATATAAAAGTTTTTTGGATAAGTTTTAGAAAGTAAGCTTAAAATTTAATAAAAAACTCAACTAAGTTTTTGAAAAAAAGAGCTGAAAGTATTAATATGTATTTAATAACAGCAACACAAAATTTGAAAAATATTATTTTTAATATGCCGTATTTCTCTAGTGTTTATTTATACAGCATAAATGCAGCACATAGACTAGATTTTAACTAGCAGCAAACGCAAACATTTTGAAAATTTATTGCGACAATATCTCAAATAACTCAGTACATTTTTAAAATTTTTATTGTAAAGCTTAATTATATCGACATGAAGAGGACTAACAAATTTAGTTTGTAATAATTGAATTTATATGAATTTATGGTAGATGCAGAACAAACGCTTGCAACTCTCTCAATAACTGGTAATACACATAGACAATTATATAATGCTGTAGACTATTGTTCTGGAGGTTGAAGGTTCGATTCCTTCTATTTAATTTCCAGTTAAATATTTTTGCAATACTACAAAACAAGTAAACAATTATGAGACAACTAAATAAGTTTTCTTGTACAGGAACAACGCACGTGGCTAAAATTATTATTTTCAGGAAATGAAAAAAGAGAAGCTATTTAAAAAACGATATCTCCGCAGAGAGGATGTCCCATGTCATATACTCTCTAGTAAATAGAAATCGATTTTCTTTGCGTACATTATTCAACGACGGTTTTGTTAATCAGTTTTTCAGCTATTCACAGTTTGTAATGTTTCTTTTCACAGTTAAGAACTAATTTTTGGTGCAGAAAGTGCAGATTTTAATGCAATTCTTATGATTTTTCTCATTTCGGTTGCAGTTAAAGTGGTTGGAATCCTTTCTTTAATTAATTTCCAAGTTCTCAGTGTTGTTTAATTTCCCAAGCCAAGTCACTTCATCCAATTCCCCATTTGATTGATAGGAATATTCCAGTGTCTAAAATAACAATAATATGAAAGTTTTCAAAAATAATTTAATTTTTGCATTTATTTCATTAAAGATCCTCTTCTAGGAACATTTCCGCAAACACAAATTTTTTAATGAAAAATAAAAGTAAAAAAATAAAAAACAAAACATTTTAAATTCATTAGTAATATAAGAAAACATGTCAAATAATACTGAAAAGGCAAAAAAATATATTTTAGAGTTTTATCTACATTTGTGAAATGCTCCTATTAGTCATTTTGACTGACATGACTTCAAGAACTCAAAAATAGCATTACTAACTGCAGCAAAGTGATCGTTCAAAGAAAGACCGTACCATCAACTGAGATTACAAAAAAATGAGATCTTACCATAGCAGCAAAAAAAATTACATGCAAATATAAAAACGGTGTTAGTCAAAATGACTAACATTAGTACTGCAGGGTTAATTGCGAAATTATTAAATTCATTAATCGAGATTGCCTCGATATCTTTTTTCAAAGATTTTCAATAACTTTTGTTTGTTGAGGGTTTTTTAGCTAGTCTTTGTACACGGTTTAAGGTCTACTGATGACTTGGCTTTAGCGCCAATGAAATGCATGTATATAGACTAGCTAAAAAACCCACAACAAACAAAAATTTTTGGTATGAAGTAAAACAATTGTATTTGTTTCGGTAACATAATATAAACGCAAGAACAAATACAATTCATTATATATTTTTAGTTAATAAAGGAAAAATTACAAATATTTCAATTAAGCACTTTGGGGGTCAACACAAATTATTTAAAATAATTTTTTGTACCAAAGAAACATTTAATTTTTCATTACTAACACAAAATACTATTTTCTTGAACTGTTTTTGACTTTCCTGCGATTTTAAACAAAAACAAAATGCGTGTTGTTTCTTCATTGTTTTATTGCTGTAGTACTAAATAGACCCGCGTATTATTAGATCATGATCAAACTTTTATTTTTGCATATTTTTTCTGTAACTTTTATTTATTTCTTTTATTAAAATTTGTTATAAGTATTGCCGTTGGTTTTTTATACCACTAAAAATAGAATTTATTCTTTTATCTTTTTATTACAATTATTACAATACATACAAACGAAGCGATACTTAAGAACTAAAGATGGGATCGCGAGTGACACTCCACTATGATCATGCACGCTTGTTCACGACCTTCTATTTGTGTACTTCATACATGCTCAAAAAAAACTATAACAAAATTCAAAAATTAAAATTTAAAAGTTATATGAAAAAAATTATAATAAAGCAAGAAAAATCACAAAACAATTATGACAAAAATCTACACATACTCGCTCACTCAGTTCAATTTTTTATACTCATGCATGCAGGCTCACCTGACTGAAATCACTTGTGATCACAGCAATCGCATGAGCGGTACCCATCTATATCTCCATCTTAGAACTAAGATACATTTCAGTCGCCAAAAACTTCTTTGTTTCATAATCATTATCTGAGTAGTCTTAAGCCAACGTAAAATAGTATGATTATTGCTAATTTTTTTAGCTAAAGATAATACGATAATATTTTTGCATGGTAATAAAATTTTGATTGAAGTCGGATTTTTGTAACAAAATTATATTATTATATGGAACCATGCTTTCATAAAAGGCAATTATAAAAGTTTCAAATAAAATCATGAATTCTATAAATGTAACATAATAAAAATTTCTAATATATTAAAATTACAGTAGAAGTAACAAAACGTCTAGAAATAGAGTCATGTGATTCGACTTGATTCTATCGATACAACGTTTTGTTTAAAAATCTTGAAGTAATAAAACAAAATTTTAAAAATTTCTGTTTGTTAGTGTTTTTTTATAGCCTTTTTTAGTTGAAATTATCGAATCGCAGACATGCTTCTTCGATCTGCAATTATGGGTACTGTAGATATTAAGAATTCAGAAGTTTTCGCTGTTTTTGGCTTGAAAAAACTATGTGATTTTTGATGGACAGACCACATTTTTCAAATCTCAGAAGAAAAAGCATTTAAGTGCCTCATGAATGCTTTATGCCATAGGATCTTTTTACTATTTATATCACTTCGTTTAAAATAGAATGCAAGGCAGTTTGCAGTTGCGCGACCGCATATAGAAGGCAGTGGAGAATCTCATCTGCGACTTCATTGAATTCACGGCTATTTTATCGTTAATACAAAGGAATGTGCTCTAATGAAATCAAGGAAGTTGTTGCCGATAACCGAACTTGTTAGCGCACCACACTCTTTTCGTTAAGAGCTCATCTACTTGTTGAAATCAGCTGCATGCTGAAACATTCCTACTACCTTCAGGATGGGAATTTTCGAACCTATTCTTGTATCCTCCTTCTTAAAATATATTTTCGTAGACAATTTACTAGATATGTACGGATCATCCTCTTGGTAAAAAATATCTTGTTTTTCACAACATAAAACAAATTTTAGCTGTCACAACTACTCCATTGTCATGTATTTTCTTTGGGTTCATTAAGCTGTACAATATGTATGTTACCAAAAGATGTTTCTAAAAGCCTTTTCGTTTATATTTATTGTTTTGAACTGTTAAAATCAAAACCAAAAGAAATCCGATTTCATATGTATCTATAATTCGAAAAATAGGATTATCTGTAAAACACTATTCAACATAATTATAAATTTAATTACATTTTATAAATTCTTAAGACACACACACTATAACTAAAATTGCACTTAATTTATTTTATGTATGATTAGTTTAGAGTACATAATTTTCATTTGATTGCTACTTTTAAAACGAAAATATTCATAAAGATTCTTATTGAACTAAACAGTATAATAATAAGTAATTAAAGTATAGATTATAAATAATTAAAATTGTATCAAATAACGATATCACTAATGCATCATATAATATTAGTTAAGCACTTTTAACTAAATTTATTCAAAACCAAATAAATTTATTTCAATTCCATCATATTAATTACTATAGTTGCTTTATGCTACTACATTCTTTTAATCTTAACACTTAAATTGAATAAAACTATCTTCATTCACAGCAACATTTTACCCAGTCTTCATTAGAAGAACAACAACAAAATGTAAAATGGTACAATAAAATTAAGAGCTTCTTTAATATTTTGCCAGTAGAAACAACTCATGTCCTTTAACTGAAGTATATTCATACATGTAGATTAAAGTTGTTCTCTATATTCAGCCACAAACTTATACCACTTTAGAATAGTTTTGCAGCACTTAGATCTTAGAACTGTATTTAAACAACTGAAGACTGTGCAAGGGCTACATATTAATGAACTGAAGAATGCGTACGATAGTAAAGTAAGATGTTGTTTATTTTAGAGCACCACAAAACATATTTCCATACTTATAATTTAAATTATTTTCAAAGTCATACTCGTATCTAAAAAACTTTTTAGGAATAAAAAGGGTGCATATATAAATAAATAAATAAAGCATGAAGACTATTTGTAATTTAAGAGATTTTATATGAAGGAACAAATGTGGAGCATAAATTAAGGTTAGTTTATTTTTTTTTGTATTTGTGCAGTCAAGGGAGGGGAAATAAAAAAAATCCAAATTAAAAATCCATTCAGTTTAAACATTTATATAAGTAGTTATGAAACATTAATCAATTATATTTAATGATTTTCCAGATAATGTTTTCAAACACTAATTTGGGTTAATATATACATATTAAACGAAACAATGCGATTACAGTTTTACCAATGGTAGCACAAATTTTAATATTAAGATTTTTGGAGATAATACTTTATGAATTAAAGAAGCGAAATGTCTGTAGAATGCAGGGTTGCCAGAAAAAGACAGATTAAATGTGCTAAATCGCCGAAATAGTACTAAAATAGTCTACAGTTAAAAAAAGTATTCGTTTTTGTAACATTGTTTTTTATTATTACAGGTAAGAAGAAATTTTAGATTTTCGACATCTGTACATTTAAAAAAAAAAATTATTATTTGTAGGTATAAATTAATTATTTAAATATATTTACATATAAAATTCATTTTATTCAATATAAAAACTTTTAATGATATACATATGAGATCAAATTTTGTAGACAAAAGCTTTAATATATTCTAATTAAAGTTGTTAAGAGTATTCACGATATTAACCATTTTATCTGTATATTCCTCACAGACCAAATCATTTTGTATTTTTCTGATCAACCGATGTTTTTTACAATATGCGTTGTCTGATTTCACACTCTCTCTTTTATTCGTATAAATAAACAAAATAATTCTTTGTTCATTCTATTTCTGCATTTGCATTTAAAAAAACTAAAGGTGACAACACAAAGTTCGACAACTCTTTAAAGTGATTTTCGTTAATCGATTTTATAAAATTGTGCACTTGAATACAGAATTCGGAGGTATTTTCTTTCGTATCCCACAATTGTTCAGTAATATAGTCCACTGACTTTGCAATGTTTCTATTTCATAACCGCAAAATTTAAATTAATTTAAAATACCTATTATTAGTATTCAAATTTTCTTCAAAGTAATTATACAGTTTGGAAGCCGAGTTTTTAATTCAATAAGAAGTTTTATAAAAAAAAATGTTATATACTTTTCTTATCTTATTAGTTTCTTCTAAAGATATCTATTGCATTTTGTTTCAAAACTTTTTACTGTATACCTACCGCAAAGTTGTAAAAACGGTATCATAAATATATATTTTGAATTTGTTATACATTGAGAGAATTAATACTTAACTTGCTATTATGTATGTGATTTTTTAAAGAAATAAGTGCTAAAAATGCAGAATGATAAAAAAAAATATGCTAAGCTAGCATTAAGCATTTTTTTCTTAATTCTTAGAGCTAACTTAGAAAAAATAATACTAGATCTAGCAATAAGCTTTTGATGATTAAACATCTGTAACTTTTTTTGTTTTCTTAAATTTCTCAATTTTCCTCAACTTTCCCACTTATTAAAGCATAAATTCTAAAGTTCGAAAAAGTTCAAAAAGATATTAGCACTCTTTTATATTCCAAGCCCCTACAACCCGTTGTGTACCCGTCCCGATCCGACTCAGAGCTCCAGAACAATTTTTCTGACACAATGTCAAATATTTTTTGCAAAATTTTTAGTAAAAGAGTGTAAAAAAATGTTTTTTTAAGTATTTTAAATTTTTTTATCAGATCGCTTTTATAAGAGACGGTATTTAGATGGATATGCGTACTTTAAAAAAGAAAATGAATAATTTTCAGTCAAGTTCTAAATCATGTACAGTTCGTCAAAAAAAATGTGTTGTCTACTCAAAATAAAATAAATTTATATTATTCGGGCCACTAAAGTACTTTGCTTTTTTGTGCCATGGGAATCAAATAATTCAACACAATATGCTACCAATAGGAGATCCATCTGAGGAAGTGCAAGGAAATAAAGACCACAGATTCTTTCGCGTACACAATACAAGAAAAGTTTCCAGATTTTGTACTAATGAACACCAGATAACAATTTTTTTTTGCACATCATATCCCTATATGTCCAATATGGGCAAAAATGAAAAACTAACTCTATTCAATTAGACATAGAAGCTAATCTACTTCTAGAAGATGAAAATCAAGTCTTTTTATATGAAATATTTACTAAAATTTCTTAATTAAGAGTACGTACATTAATAAGCTTTAAATTTACAAATTTATAATAAAAGTTTATATATAATATTTATAATATATATTTTGGACTTAAATAGAAACCTTCGTCTTCTCCATTAAAACCCCTTTTCTAATGTAAATTTAAACCAATGTGTGTATACTTTATGTTCGCCACTTAATAATCAAATTTTTAACTCAAACTGCTTAAAAACCAAAATTTTGGTTCTTCGTACAAAAACTTTCACGAGGGCAAAGTTTTGCACTTACTCAAGCGTTACTCAAAATATAAGGGTTTGTGTAAACAAACTATTTTATCAAGTTTTAATACTTCACTTTTGTACCAAAAATCAGTTAAAACTTAAAATGCATCTTAAACCCATCATAACTATTTCTCTAACCGCTCGATTTTAAAGTTTTATATTTTAAAGCCTATAATCTCACCTAGTAAATAAAACGCATATCGAAATTCCAACCCAGTCTAAAGTTATAGATTTTTGACCGCCTTCTCGCGAAATGGTCCACTGTACCTCATAGTTTTCAGTAATGCACTGCAGCGTATACTCAATATATAATGTAATATCACGTGGGGTAAAAGCAAATCATACGCGTATATGTCCAACTTTGTATCTCAGATGTAGTATATTGCACTGTCATTCTAATCGACTTTTAAATATGCAGATTCGCTGATGTTGTTTAATTAGCTTACCTTGTTTTCCCAAACGAAACTTTTAGGCTGGACTCCGCGAAAAAAGCGTTTTAATTAGTCTGTAATGTATAAATCATCAGCAAAAAATTTGGTGGAAAAATAATGAGCTAACAACTATGATAACAAACATGCTAAGTACATATATTCCACCAGTTTCTTTAGCATGCTATTTCTTAATCATCGCGATATCATTAGAAACAAGTAGTTACGATTTTGGCTTAAATATAACGACATAATTCACGATAAAAATTAAATATCTGCCGTGATTTTTGAAAACCTGCTTTTAAAGAAATTGTTGTATTTGCTGTCAAGCATTACAAACTGATCTATTCGACAACTATTTTATTGCTCACTAAAAATTTGTTTTATCGTTTTGAGAAACATATACATAAGAAAAAAAATTCAGAGAATAATTTACTTGATTGTTTTCCAGTAAGTATTAATTTAACTACTATACAACAATGCAGATGGTATTTCGTTTTTGTGGAAAATATATTATTCTTTACATACTTCACACTCCCGAGTTATTTAAACCTTTTCCATATAAATATTTTACTTTTTAGATTTCCTCTAAAGACTTAAGATTTACTTGTGAATCTTTTACTTGAGCACACATGTGTTTTTGTTTTTTAATCACCATTACGTATAAAGCTTTTAAAACAAAAAATACGTGTTCATATGTAAATAAGCGGATGCTAGTGCTGTTAGGAGTACTTGTATTTGTATTTACGAATATTCTTATTCGCATTCGTCAAAAACACGCAGATACTTCGATAAAAAAAATTTGGTAATTCGTTAAAAAATCTTTATTTTTAACTTTAATATTACTCATATTTTATGAATATCTAAATTGAAATCAATTGCTGTATCAGGGTAGTTATATTTTATAACTTTGTGTTGCTTCTTATTGATTTATTTAAAAAAAAACTTTAAATTGTTACTCGTTCAATATATTTCGAACCATTTGGTTCATCGTCAATATGTATAAAAATACGATTATGTTTTATAAACATGATATTTTTGACATATAGTTTTTCGATGTAGTCGGTGTCCATGCATTGACAATTGTTACAACGAATTCAATTTTGCTCCAAAATCGCATTGAAATAATTAAAATCCACTATGAAAATCGTGGTTCTGTTAATGTTACATTTCGTAAAATTTATGTTATTTTTGGGCAGCATAATCGTCCTTGGATTCTACTGGCTTGATACAAAATGTGTCATTACCAACGCGTGTTCGACCGGGTCGTTCGGCTGAAAACATCGCAGTCGTGAGCCATAGTGTTGAATAAGATCCAAATTTGTCAATTCCTCGACGTTCTCAACAATTGGGATTATCCGTAACTACCACATGGCGAATTTTGCGTAAGGATTTGGCTTACAAGATTCAACTGGTGCAGATATGAAAACCGACCGACCATTCACATCGCCGTAGAATCGTTCAATTCATTCAAGAACAACCCGCTGGTTTTTCTTAAAAAAATCAATTTTTCAGACGAAACCCATTTTCACTTGCCAGTGTACGTCAACAAGCAAAATTGTCGCATTTGGGCTTTTGAAAATTCTAGAGCGATTTTTAAAAAGCGTTTGCAAGCTCAACGTGTCACCGTATGGTGTACTATGTCGTCTGTAGGCATGATTGTGCCGCTTTTTTCAAAGATGACGCTGGAAATGCGGTAACGGTCAATGGGTCACGATATCGCGAGATGTTAATAACTCAATTTTTGCCTACTGTTGATGACGTAGATATCACTGACATGTTGTTTCAACGTGATGGTGCCACATGTCACACAGCCAATGAAACGATCAATTTATTGCAAACCAAATTTCCCGGTCGCATAATTTCACAAAAATCAGCTGTTAAGCAGCCAGCCAGATTGTGTGATTCAACACCACTTGAATATTCTTTGTGGATCTCTGTTAAGGACAGAGTCTATACGTAGCAAGTTGAATCGATTACAGCCTTAAAACTCAAAATCCGCGATTAACGAAATATAGCCGCCATTTTCCCAAAAAGTGCTTAAAAATTTTGAAGAAAGAATCGACGTATGTCAGCGTGGTCGTGGTGGATATTTGCCTGTTATCATTTTTTATTCATAACTGAAGAACTTTTCTCTTCGTAATACAATAAAAAATTAAATCATATTCATCTTAATTTTTTGTTTTATTTTGTTTAGGAAAACAAAGTTATTGTTGAAAAACTGTTAAGATGTTTAAAAAAAAACTTTATAATTATTACCTGAATATCTGTTTAGTTTGAAAAGTTGTAAGAATATGTAGTTTATATTTTTTTCAAAAATTATATATGAAAAATATTTAAACAAGTTATATTAGACAGTAAATTACAGCATGTATTAATATAATTTTTTTATCAGGGTTTTCTTTACATTTACATATACTTCTTACATTTTCAATTTGGCTTACTCCGCGTACTTGTAATTTACATTTATTTGGGGTATTCACACTGTAGTCATAAGTCATATGTCATAAAATAATAGCACACCAAAATATGACAAGTGTGAACAACCCCGTCATAATTTAGTGTGCTATGTCATAATTGTGCCAGCTGATACAAAAAAAAACATTTAAAAATACAATTTCATATCAAAATGCCGAAATCAAGTGAAAAAAGTAAAATAATAGCTGGTTTGTGCGAAAATTACATGTTAAACGTGATAATGGCTACCTCAAGTAAATATGAACAAAAAAATTCATGTATGTATGTATTCAAATTTAAATGCACCCTTTTCTAGGTGATGAAGAGGAGGAAGAACAAACTAATGAGCCGAAATATTTTTTCTTACGGCGGCAAGTAGAAAAACATCCATAAGCTGCCAGGCAGATAGCTTAAACAAACGCATAATTTATATTCAAGGCGAATTAATTATAAGGTGGTTGCAGCGGCGAATTCACGTGAATTTATACATTACCTGCTCTTTCAAATTTGTTAAATATTTTCCGGCGCCATTTTAATGTAATTTTTTATGCATGGAGAATTTTGACAGCGTATATAATGAATTCACCGTTTACACAAACAAAATGCCTGTTGTTGATTTATTGTAGTCTTAATAAATTTGCCTTTTGCACGAAAATTACATTAAAATGGCGCCGGAAAATATCATGGTGTAATAATATCAGGTGTGCGCAACAAGGAATATGGTTTTTTGTAGGGTTGTGTTTTGACCGTTAAATAATCTGCAAAAAAATGGTAAGTTTCACGGTCTTGTCAAAAGTTGTTTACATTTTTGGCCGCCATTATGAATATTTTTGTTTACGTTATGCTTTTTGTTTTTGCATAACCACTAAATACATACAAACCACATTTTGTTATGTTTTGTATACAGCTTTTTTTGACAATATTGTGATAATTTTACACAAACAAAATGCATGTTGTTTTTTATTGTTGTTTGATAAGAGCACCTTATATTATTACACCATGGAAAATATGTAACAAATTTGACAGGACAGTTAATGTATAAATTCACGTGAATTCGCCACTGCAACCACCTTATAATTAATTCGCCTCCTGGTAATGAATTTGCCTTGTTTTCATTTTGTGTTATTTGTAGCGGCGGCTTGTTAATATTATTGCCGGCTCGAATAAGGAGTTACAGCTGCTCGACTAAGATTTCTACTGTTATTTTATGACAAACCAAAAACATACCTTAAAAAGTCTTATTATTTTATGACTTTTTTGCTTGAAGCACAACAACAACTTTTTTAAACCATTGTAAAATAATAAGACATTATGACAATATGACTGATATGACCACAGTGTGAACACCCCAATTATGTTCTGTTTTAAGAAATTTTGCATTTTCAAAATCGAAAGAATCATTAAGAAGCAATACAATGTGACAACATATATAACATTATTATCATTTATTAAGCTTCCTTTATATCTAAAATAAAAATTAGTTAAATCAATTTATTTTATATTAATTAACGATCAAACATCAGTAAGGTCATGTTGATCCTTAGAATAAAAGTTCGTAATTGACGGTGCTGTAATTTAATATTGCTTCGCTGCTTATTTTCTTTGCATCATGTTAGATGGTTGACGTCATTTGCCACCAATGGTTCGAAAAATTACAGAATAATTTCTTATATTGTATGACGAATTCCATCTTGCTCACGTAAGCTTTTTGCTAAAGATATATTTGGCTGTGGTTAAGATGGCACGTTTCTAACTTAGCCTACGACACTTTAAAGATATATGACCGTCTTTAAGCAAATACAAATTATCCTGTATGATACAATGTTTAGTCAATTTATTAGATATATCGTTGACCAATTAAGATTGCCTTAAAAAAAGGAATTTAATTTTCAAAAACTGAAAGTATGCTAATGAATTCTTTTTTAAATGTCTATAGCTTATTTAGAATTATAATGAATAGTTTGAGGACGAGGAAAAACCCCTAATGTGATAAAAGATAACTGAAGAATATGAACCTTAATTTAAAAGGTCAAAAATCCCTGCTAAGACGATGCAACAGCTTTTGCTCAAAATTATTAATATCCATCTACTATCTTTGAATTACACAGAAATAAAAAATTTTAAATAACGACGAAATGAATTAAATTGCTTATAAATATCTGTGAATATATTTAATATATCAACATTTTATACTGATAATTGAAGGCACAAACAGAAATTGAGAAAAATTAATAACATAAAAAAATCTTGAAAAATTAAAAAAATGTCTGTAAAGTCGCCTAAGGAAGCAGTTAATAAGCTAAAATTCTGTCTTCATAATCGAACTTGGTTTCGATTATGAAAGATTAGAAAGTGAATTATTGTTGTCGAAATGTAAACACTGAAAGAAGTATGATAATTTCTCCATAATAGCTGACAAAGAACAAATTTTTAAACGGATACAGAAAATGTATCTAAAAATTATAGACATTTTATTTATAAGAATAAAACAGGATATTGAATAACTTTCATTATATTGTAAAAGATATAAATAATTTTGTATTTTTGGAAATTTTTATTTAAAAAAAAATTAGAATAAGTTTTTTTATGTTTTGTTAACACACCAATTATTATTATTAATTTCATTTACACACACATATATATATATAAATATATATATATATATATATATATATATGAAATCTTTTGTTCTACGTGAACATTTCATTTAAATATTTATTTTACATTTTTGTATTTATATTATTTTTAGATAAATAAAGCGAAATATTAGATTAATTAAATAAATTAAATTTATATTGTTGGCCTCAAGCTTGAAAAAATTATTTCATAAAATAATTAATGTTTGGAGTAGTTATTCATCAGAGATGGGATTTTATACTAACCGAAATTCATTAACGTGTAAAAATAAATAAGTTGCAATTTTCGTTCCTTAAATTATGTGGTTAAATAGTTAATATTCTAAGCACTAGTATCCACCCTCAAAACTGGTAACATTGAACAAAGAACGCTGATCTATACTGATCCGTTCTAGTAGTCTGATGAATAATAAATTGGTCCATATAGTACTCTGTTAATAAAAAATAATGATTTTATCCAAAAAAAAAACTAGAAGCAACTGGGTAAACTCGGATTTGAATTTGAGCCAAAAAACCTTTTCAATATTTAATAAAATAGCAGAGTTTTTTCAGTTAAATTTTAAAATTACTTCATAAAAATTAATTTGTATTTCAAATGCATTTTAACACATATTTTTCATAAAAATGTTCTCAAAAATAAATTTCAAACACGAATTATTGTTTATGAATACGACAGTTGCTATTTTATTTTGCACTTGGTGATGAATCTTAAATTGATTATTCATAATCTTGATTGAGTTTGCCAGTATTTCCGCAGATATTCGTAGTCCATTCTAATTCACGAATACTTACAAATTCGTCACATCACTAGTATACACATGCATATCGTCAGCTCGATTTTAGTTTGGCACTTCATTTCTTTTTATATATTAGATATATTTTGAAAATCCAGTTTTTGCATCCAAATTCTTTTTCGCCACATTGTATATGATTTCTGAGATATCAAGCATTTACTTCGGTTTATATAATAATTTTAAGGTTTAATAAGTATTGTTTTGCTGTACACGTCGCTGTTTAAAGATTCGCGGAAATTTTTTCAAATAACTTTCATTACTACATTTTTTTCATTTATATAACAAACAAATCCTTTAAAACAAATGCAAAATAAAATGAAACCGAAAAAAGGAAGCGATGCACAGTGGTACCATTGAAAAAAGGATAATAAATATGAATCTTTCAAACTTGTTATCTGAATACAAAACAATGCATGTAAAAATCATAGAAGAGAACGTAAACTTTCAGAATGTTGAAATTTTGTTCAAAACTAATTGAACATTAATAAATATAGAGGTTTACTAAGAATAATTTCACTAATGAGTGTTAGTTTTGTAATTTTCTTTATCTATTAGTGAAATGAAATTTTTAACCATTTAGTTAAACATAAGATTTTTGAGGTTCTATTGTTTGTTAGCGATAAGAGTTTTAGATAAGCAAACAATATTTAGAGTTTCCTTTAGCTATAAGATATGTGTAAGTTGTAATATCAGCTCAATTAAAAAACTGATAAGAATGTTTTTTTTTGTCATTAAAGATTTATAAATAGATGTATTTTTAGAAAATAAGTGAGTAATAAATATATGTTTGAAAATTAAACATATAATCATATCATATAAATTCAACATAATATTTTACAACAGGCAACATAATTATTTTATTTATTTCTATTCATGTAGTTGTGAAAAAAAAGTTAAGTCAAGTCTTTGAAATTAAAGTAAAAAATTACTAAAATAAAAATAAAAGTTTTTAGCATAAAATATTTTAGGTTTTTCTTTTTTTCAATAAGAAGAAATAAGTTAGCAAATAATTTGTCGCTCTAGATAGCAAAAAAAAATTTGTTGAACATAAGCACAACAAGTTAATCAATACACGGTAGCACAAATATTTAATTTTCCAAAAAAATTGCATTTGTGCCGCTTGTGACAAAATTTTTATATTTGCATAAAAGAATATAATGAAAGTTCACAAAAATATATATTTATATTGAAAACATATGCTGGAAGCAATTAATCAGAAAAAACCTTATCAGATATATTTAAATAAATCTTTAGGTCATTATTCTATGTCGTTGTTCTCATATCTAACTTTGGCAAATACGCCTAACATATAAGGAGCTGACGATATGTACACATTTCTCTAAAAAGTTTAAACTAAATTTAAGTCTTGTTATTCAATACATATTTATAACATACTTTCGCTACGTAAATGAACATGTTTAAACCTCAAAAATGTGAAAAAACATTTGTATAAAAACTTAAAGTTCTTAGAAGCAACTGTGAAAAGTTAAACATCATGCTGGCATATATTCCAAGCAGTTGCGGCTCTTTTTATCTCCTATAAAAACTGAAATTGCTTAGAAAAGATATTTTTCAAGAATGTTTATGCAAATTTACTTTTACACCTACATATATAGTTACTTCGTAGGATTTTATTTAACACAATTTTTTAGTTTTGTGTGCTACTACTTCCATTGCCACACGAAAATAGAATTTAAAAAATTTTAAAAATTCATTCGGATAATTTTTAATTGCTCCGCCTACAGGAGAAATCCACACCCAATTGAATGTATTGTGTCAAAGCCTCTTATATGAAAATATGTTCTGGACCTAAAGTGAGTTTCAGAGATCAAGAGGATATCAATAAAATTAGTATTTAAAAATATTTGCGTTCCATAGCCTTTATAGTTTGCAGTATGGTTTTGCAAAGAGTGAATACAACGCGGAGAACTCGTATTGTTCATTGAACATTCGGCTGTGGGATGGTCTAGTGCGAACTCAACACAACGGAAAGGTTTTCTGCAATAAGCCCGAGTATGTCCAAATTGTTGACAATGATAACATTGAACAATATCCTGTACTTTTTTGGGAGGTTCAACAGTAATTATGGCGTTGTTAATGTGACGAATTTCATAAATTTCCTTGTTGTTCGGACTTGGGTTGAGATCAACATAAAACATTGAAAGAGGTTCCTTCGTAACTGTACTTCTGAGGTTCAAACATTTCTAACATCATAACCTTGAGCTAGAAGCTCGGCTTTAATGTCTTCTGGAGAACGTTCTTGACGTACTTGGTATGTATGGTAACCTATTTTTCTACCTTCAAAATACTTAGCAAGTTTTCTATAAGATTCTATGCTACTTTTACTTCATTATTTCCCATTGATTTATAATTAAAATCTTTTCTAGATATAAAAGAGCTTATGTTATCTACCATATCTACAATATGATTTACATGAGGAATAAAAATTGGGGGAGGTTTAATGTGATTAGCCGCTTCTTGCCTTACATTACCATTGTAGTCTACATAAAGAATGGAAAATCGATTTGCATTGTAGATACCAGGGTTGTCAACAATTGTGTTAAGTTTTTTATTCTTCATTTCCCATTGGGTACTAGGTTTCAGTACGTTTATTTACTATTGGTATTGTATGCCAATTGTAAGAAGCATATTTTTCACTACTCTAGCATCATCATCATCACTATCAGCAGTCATGCTGTAGGATTTGTTGTTATTTTTATACTGTTTTTTTTATTTTACTTTTTTATTTGTAACATTTTGATTTTAGTTACAAATTTGTTTGTGGGATAAAGAATTTGGTTGTTTTTAAAATATTTTTAATTGCGTATTGTTTTTTGTTTTGCTTTTAATTGTTGATTTTCTGTTCTTTTTTTATATTTACTTATGAACTGTTTTTACTAAATACAGTCGCGCTTCGATTATCCGTGGTGGTCGGGACCAAAAGCATTACGGATAATCGATTTTCACGGTTAATCGAATAACAATTTTGATTATACAGTTTTTTTATATTTTTATTATTTAACAAGTGAACATTGGTGTACATACATATTTACATTAAAAAATTAGTTCAAGAAGCTTATGTATATTTTTAAATTAAATAAGTATGTATACATTAAATTGCCTACTGAAAACATGAGGCAAAAAAAGAATACAATTTCTTTAAAAAAAAGTATAATATTCTTTTATAAGTTTTTCTTGAATGCGATAGACTTGAATTTTATCCTGCTCTGTAATTCCAGAACAACCAGGACTATCCAGGAATTTCAGCAATGTGCTAGATGCCTCTATCGGTTCTTTTAAAGTGGTTTCTGAAACAATTACATCGTCTTCATCAGTGGTTTCCAATCCATTGTCTCCCTCAGATTAATCTGAGTTACTGTTTGCCATGCTTATAGTTTCTTCACACTTTCATCACATTTGAGCCATGTCTCTATATCTTCTGTGGTAAAGTCATTCGTAATATTGATTATTTGCGCCACATTCTCGAGCGTATTCAATATTTCCGTACCTATAACAACACTCACAATATTTTTTGAATTTTCGTTAATTATTTTAACTTTATCTTCAATATTTGTCTTTTTGACTCTGGTATTGATGCCATACTAAATATATTTAGATAAATAACTAATCACTTGTGAATCCCTCTGACTCATCGTATGTAAACAATAGAATTCCCCGTTTTCATGTTTATTATATTGTATGTATGTATGAATTTGAAATAAAATTCTGCCCATCACGGATAATAGAGGTAATAACGGTTAATCGAAGCACACAATTTAAAAACATTGCAAACAAAAAATAATTGACTGATCTTTGGCCATCACGGTTAATCGGGGTTAACAGTTAACCGGATCAGGGATAATCAAGGCCCGACTGTATTTAGTATACTTGTTTTTGTTTAGATAAAGAAGAATTGAAATAATGCACTGCCACTGCGCTTATTTAAACACGTCTTATTGCATTCACTGTCAATAACAGACTGATTACTATAAATATGTAGTGTTTTTTTTAATATTTCATTAAAATTATAGTAATTTAAAATAAATATTTCTTTAAAAATATGTATAAAGAAAGGAAAAATATATAAAAACACCGTAATACAATAATAATTCATTTATAAAATTGGATAAATACGTCTGCGAATTAGAATGGATATCTTCTTGAACCTATCTCAAATTAAATTTGTTCCACTAATATTGCTTTTCTGAGTCCATTTAATAGAAATTCCGAAGTGCTTAATGACAACTTCCTATTTTATTTTGGTCTCTAGAATATCAGTTTTAACAAGCTCTTCCTCCTTTTCGTTTTGTTCATCGTTTTGTTTTACATTCGTTCGTTAAACCGAGTACAAAATAAAATTTTTATTCGTAATATAAGGTACTTAAGAATAGATATAAAAATTTAAGTGTTCGTTAAATGCGATGTGCATTAAATCGAATGTTCGTTAAATCGGAAAACTACTGCATTGATGATTGTACTATTGCAAGGGATATCATTCTCTTTTAATATTGTTTGTTTTGTGCTAACACTAAACCGTGTTAGTTATAATTCACACACTCAAAAGAAAAATCAATCCATCCGTACTTAAATCAATCCCAAGCGGTGTTTACGGTAATCACAGATTTACTAAAATCATTTACAGAAAGATGCATTTAAGAACGGAATACAAAGTGCTAAATTTTTCACGTGATTAAAGAATTTCATGCACATTTTAAGAAACTCCAGAATTGGTTATCTAAAGGAATCCCGTTTTCGGCTTGATTAAAGTACATTTTATTGCTATTCGTACTCAAAGTTTTAAGTATGACTCGTACTAAAAGTAAGTAGAAAATACTCCAATTTAGTACAGCGTTTTTCTTTCTGTGCATTAAAAACTTTAATTTCAATCGATAAAAATAAGTGATTGATATTAATGAAATCCCGTTTTGCCTATTTTTTATTCAAACGAAATTATCATAAAACCTTAACTCTTATTTTAATATCCGTGTTCTTTCGCAGAATATTTTGGTCTTAGATATATCAGCCAAGGATAAAGTTATCGTTGTTGATATTGACAAAGTCTATGAAGATTTGTACACACTATGTATTGAGATTTCATATGACATATATTGATATTTATTGAAAGTAACCGCATATACATAGTACATATCGTTCCCTCAGTGGCAAAATATCATTAGCGGTAGTTTCTTCAAAACTGGAACTAAAATTTTTTTGGACTATTAAAAGCTTAATCTATCAAAATTTTTGCTAACTGCTGATACTTGCTTTGTAAGACTTTATCATAAAATCATATATAAAATATGCTTCAAAATTTAAAAAAAAAAACTTCTCCGAAAATGTGTTAACTTTGTCGCTTACGATAATTAGCCGTTAATAGGTCAACTTGTTAAGTTGTATATGTGCTTAAATTACACTGGTCTGCAAAAAAAATTATTTTCTTCTTATTGTTTTTATGCATGATAACATCATATTTGGTGCTCTAAACATGGAATTTACCATACAAATAAATACAGCACATAGATTTTAAATACAATGTTCAATTAATTAAAAAACGATATTATATAGTAACGAGGCAGAGGTCTCTTTGCAGATGCAATATTTGGATATACAATCTCGTTTTTATTTTATAACAAACATTTTTATGATTCTGAGGTTCACTCTAAAGCATTGGTATCTTAAACAGCATAGATTTGTGACTTTCTTCAAGCCAACCTCTCAACGTTCTTGAACAACTGCTACAGCAAAATTTTGGGAACCAACTTTTATTCCTCCCAGCGATAGAAAATCCAAAGTAAAGCTGATAAGCTTTTTTAAAAATATTTGTTATTACATTTCGATGTGTTTTTAGAGTAAATTCACTACAAATGTAGCAAAATAGGCTATAGAATTCTTAGAAATGCGCGGTATTTTATAACCTAAAATTTAATGGAATTTATTTAAAAAAAATTTTAAATTTCTATTTTATATTGTCTCTGTTTATAAAAAAATATATGTATAACATGAATTTTGTGAAAAACTTACTAAAGTATTTGATATAGAACGTAAAAAATTAAAGGACAAGTTTTCACCTAACTGTTGTAAAGTCACAATGTATACAGCGCAGTCGCATATGTTCTACCATAGAAATCACTTTCGGCACTTTCCTGTTTTTTCTTACGACTATCAAAAACCTATTTAGTAAGTATCTATATACTCGTATATTCTTTATAATGTTAATGCATAAAACGAATTAAAAACCAAAACTTAAAACTTTGATATATTGGAAACAAAAATTCATATCGAAAAGTCTAGACGTGATAGAAAAAATTTGCCATAAGGAACAGAACCAGAGCATCAAAATCTTCATATTTGCGACATAATTTTTTTAATAAGAATTTTTTTGCAGACCCTTGTTATTTAATAAATAGTTAGAACTGCACGAAAACGTTATACAAACTTCTTTATTAGCAAGTAAAGAAACAAATCATAAATTAAATATCTTTTAACTTTTATTGAAATAAGACTCTCTTTTTTTGCTGACAGCAAATTTTAATATGAAATTTGTTTAAGGGTGCCAGGGTTATTCATACGCTTGTATTTGTAAATATTAATGCACTCATACAATTTCATAAAATTTATTTTATAATACTTTTGAGAACGTATATTAATATAGAAATAAGTTTTATCTGCTATTTCTTCAGGAATGCGAAATATCTTTTAATATGTATGTCTTGTTTTACTTTTGTTAATGTTTCTTCTAAAATTTTTATATTATTCACATTAAAAGGGCATCATTTTACACAAGTATACTTTTCTGTAAACTTTGTTTGTTTTGATTTTCAAATATAAAATATATTTTTTTTGTTAACTTTAAAGCAAATTTGACATAAGCTGTTAAACAAAAATAATATTTATGTATAATATAACTATTATAATTCATTAAGCTATAAACACATTCACGACAGCAGGCTACATGACTGCAAATGTCGCTGGCTACATATGTCGCCATGTTGCCAGCTACTTAATTATTTTGAAAACGACAGCTACACAGTAAGGAGCTGATTCATTTATATTTCAGAGGTGCCACTAGAGCTTTTTTTTGTTTTTTTAAGATAACGTTTTCAAAAAGTACAATTCCATGCAGCAATAAAATGACGAAAAATCACTTATATCGCAAAAATAGCTAAAAACCGCGAAAAGTTGAAATATTTTGAAACAAGCGTAAAACTTCCTAAATGGAGATAAAAATTTAAAGAATGTGATATGCATTTACATTCCTTACATTTTTATGCCTTAAGAAGATTTTACGGTTTTTTCAAAACTTTGCAACTTTTCGCGGACTTCGCGTTTTTTGTAATGTAGATCACATTTTCTATATTTTATTGTTTCATGAACTCTTAAATGATATTAACCATTTTTCCTCCAATGATTAGAAGTTATTGCGAATTTTCGTAATTTTTGCAGCTTTTTGCGCGTTTTCCACATTTCTTGCATTTGTATCTCGTTTTTGAAGATTTTACGACTTTTCCTAAATATTGAAAAATTTCGCGCATTTTTGCGATTATCGCTATATAATTGACTCAGTGACCTTTTTATTGCTTCTTAATATTTCTTAGAAATAATTTGCTTAACATATTTTGTTATACTCGTATTATCAACACTTTTTTTGTTACGTAGCCAACAAAAATAGAAATTAGTTTAATTTGACTACACGACGAAAGTAGCATGGACAACAACCTGCAGTCGTGTAGTCGTGCAGTCGTGAAAATAATCTTTTTCATTTAAACACATGTATTCTATTTTTGACAGGTTGTAGTCGGAAGCCTGCTGTCGTGAATGCGTTTATAGCTTAAATGCTGACTTATTATGGTTTTATGAGAAACACTCATCATTTTTAACTTTTTAAATAAATTTAATTACTGAAAAGTTTGTCTTAAAAAGAGATTCCTGTCCCTTTTAGACAAATGATGGGTGATTGGTCAACCACTTTCAAAGTTGTGTTTATCTGTGTCTGCTGCTGTTTCTTTCCTTACGGTCAAATTATCAAAAACAGGATCCAAAAAAAGACTGTTATTTTTAAAATTTTCAACAACAAAAGCACACCTAAGAAACTGTCTGATTCAAAAACAGCGTCATAGATTTTTTCGATGAGTAAAAAAATTTCAAGTTTGTAGAAACCCGTTTTTATTCAATTGCATTAAAGCTTTTAC
Organism: Gymnocheta viridis; assembly: GCA_956483585.1. Classification (NCBI taxonomy): domain Eukaryota; kingdom Metazoa; phylum Arthropoda; class Insecta; order Diptera; family Tachinidae; genus Gymnocheta; species Gymnocheta viridis. Next base: position 61,185,735 of record OY101441.1, on the reverse strand, counting down.
TAATAGTCCATTTAGTTTGCACCGACCGCCGATTGCAAGCAAACGACCCATAGGGGTCCATTTACACTGCACCGAAATCTAGTACTTATGGGATTTCGAGCCAAAGCTAGTTGTTTTTGACTAGATTTCCCATGCAAAACCAAATCTACTTCTTTATTAGTTTTTAAAAAAATCTACTCGAAATCTAGTAGTACTTAGTGATACAACTATGTTTTTTCTCAAATTGCGCTAAAAAATACTACAAAAAACAAACAAAAAATATTAAGTGCGTTCAAGTTCCCAAAAGTCTTTAAAATTTTTACTGAACGTTTACACAAAATACAAAAAGTGAGAACACAAATTGAGAGCCTTTTAAAAGAACATAAATGTTCAAAACCACTTTTGAGAGCCTTTTAAAAGGAAATAAATGTTCATAAGAACTTTAGAACTTTCTTTTCTTTGTGTTATTTTAAATCTTTGGAGTTGTGAAAGAGCTAAATATATGTTAATGAATAGCATTAACAAGTGATAATATACTTTTTCATAAATTTATTCTGACACAACTTAGCAAAATCAAATAAAATAAAAATAAACATATGAAAAAGATTACCGAAAATATTTTGTGTATATTTTCTTAAAATATTCGTGATATAATAAATAATACATCGAGTACCAAAAAGAAAAAGAGTTAAGCAGTCAGATATATTTCAGCACTACATTGATTTGCATTCTGCTGTTTCTTTAATCTTACTATTTTTTTAAATTTCTCGTTCACGTACCTTTTGGGAAACAGCTGCTCAGTAATTACTCTTTGAATGCAAATGGTAAACAAATGTAATGTAATTTACTGAATGCCTATTACCTTATAATTCCCTATATTACCTTTGTGTTGTACAAAAAAATGAACAAAATACTAATAAATGTCCCATATTTTTCGATATTGTTTGTATCAAACGCAGTTTTCGAATATATTTGAATATGTTTTTTATAATTAATATTTTTACGTAATTGTTGAACTGTTTTAAGGTATATATTGAAATGAGATTTTCTTAGAAGTAATTTGAACTCAAGCCATAAAAATCTAATTTCAATATATACCTTAAAAGAGTTCAACAATTACATATAAATATTAATTATTAAAAACGAAGGCACCCATCATAAACCATCATGTTCACATTGTCACAGGTGGTTGAATACTAAGAAAGTCAACTAAAAGACTAAAATTTAAAATAAGAGATGGAATTGCGTACTAACCGAAATTGATTTAACTTGTAAGAAATTAATGTTTTTTTTTTCTTTTCAATATTGGCCAGCTGGTCTTGTTGTTAAAATAAAATCTTGCTAATGTCAAAAAAATGCAATGTAAACGAAATAGATTTTGAGAAAGATTTAAAATCAAATCTACTAGATTTCGAGGCAATGTAAGTGCACTATAAAAAATAATATTTAGCAGAAAAAGAAATGCTGAAAAATAAAGTAAACTTAAATTAATTTCTTTTAGTATACTTTGGATTGATTGGAAATAAAAAACATTCCCATTTCTTCCGGAGTACGATACCTTACATGCTGTGACTCCAATTTTCCAAAGGCTTTTGGTGACGGCATCCGGGTCTCAGAGGGTATTAGTTTTACGAGTGTGAATTGTTTCTGGTAAATAACATCTGTAATGGAACCCCACAAGAAAAGCTTTAAAAAGTTCAAATCGCACCACTGATGGAATGCAATTGACATCGACAAGTTGTCAGATAAGACGATTTTTTGGCAAAATTCGATGCTCGATAATTAGTTTGTAATAATGCCAAACATTTTTCTATCGTAGTGTGATTCATTTTGGTCTGCGGAGGTTTGATACTGCCTACCAGTAATATTTCACTCAAAATATTCTGTACGTAAAATTAACTGAAATTGTAATTTAAAATTAAAAACCGGTTTACTCCTTTTTCATTTGAATTGAACCAAAAGTTCATTTAATTTTTAATGTTAAAAAATTAATCGACTTAAGCCCGTAAAAATAAAAGTTTTTTCCTTTGTTTGTATAGGTGAGGAAATCTCAAACAAAACAAACAAAGCAAGCAAAGAAAAAAAACAGCACTTGAAAACAACGGACAATATTGAATGTAACTGAAAATCCATATTAATATGTCCTTAGTTTTTTGAATGAATGTTAGAATTGGTTAAAAATAAAATTGCTTACAATTTCAAATGTTTATTCTTTTAAAAATTACTGAACGAATTACTTCTTGAATAAGATACAGTCCGTTACTGTAATAATATTGTGAGTGTTCGTATAAAAAAAATGTCAGTGTCAAAACCAGATTTAGATTTAGAATTTAGACAAGTCATTGGAAGGGTTTTAACTACTACAGTAGACTGGAAGCAGACGTCCATAAAGTTTACGACTAGTTAGGAGCACTGACCAAATACATGAGGCAGTAAAAATAATGTGATACTCAATTCACGATGGGATAATACATTCCAACCAATGTATGGTCAAAATGGTAACTAATTACTAGATATATTGATCTGAACCTTAAAAATCGTCCTGCAATACGCATAGGAGACGATGTGCCTAGTGCAAGAACGACATAGGTTGATATAACTAATAAATCGGGAAGAGAGCATAAAATTATAATGTCTGCAAAGATCTGAAAAAGGTTTAGGACCTTACTTGCAACCCAAAATAACTTTCGCTGTTTCCTTACTGCTTAGGTTTTAATACAACTCAGCATACCTGAAGACTATTGAAATGGTTCAAAAACTCTGCTTTGAGACCGTCAAACAGATTCAAAAATACCACTTGAGGATTGCAACTTGTCTTTGAAATAAAACAAAATGGTTAAATTTGTAGTTGCTAGCAGTAAATAGACCTGATCATAAACGCTGAACGTATTATTTTGTGGGTTATGAATAAATCCTGCAACTGTGTTTCGGAGTTTCTTCTATTTCCCATCTTTACCACAAGTCGTTTCACACGTCCCTCATCGACAGAGGAATGTACATTCAAGCAAATACAAATATTTACATAAACATTCAATATACCATTTCAATATTCAATAAACAAGGCACTTTCAGAGAGGAAAATAATTGATAATAAAAGAAAGTTTATTTATTTATTTATTTATTTAAGATTCTTTATCTCAATACAACAAGGACATGTCTTATATTATAGTATGTATGAAGCAAGTTCAAAAATCTAATTTAATGAAGAACAATATTTGGAATTGGAATAAATAAGAAAAGAAATATTTTTAAAGAAATAAATAGTAATAAAAGTTACAGTTAAGGAACATAAAACAATTAGTTTGTCCATTTGTTTAAAAACTGTAGAAAATAATTACGAAAAGGGACTTGCGTCGTTTAGGACTTGCATTTGTGGGGGTAGCAGGCTCCAAGGACTAATAGAATTGACGAAGAAAAGTAGCGTAAAGATCGTTGTTATATATTTTATGCAGTTTGTCTTATTTCCTCTATTCGATTTAGAAAAGGTTATTGTTCGAGACAAAAAATAAAATTTTATGTAAAAACGTTAGTGTTCGGCAGTTTAGCAAATTCTCAAAGATTACACTGTAGATTTGTTTTGCAAATTGGAAAATACTTCTGAGTCTTTTGATAGCAAACACTGCAATGATGTTATATGCTACATGAAGCATTCGTATACTTTCAGCATCGCAACTGGCAAACAGCTCACAAGCATACATAATATTTGGCAATAAATACGTTTTAGCTAAGAGCATCCGGATTTGAATTAGTGTGAAATATTGCGTTATCTAGAGATTACGAAGCATAGCAAAGATTTTCCCACAATTTATATTACTATGATCTAACGAATGAAGTTGGATAATAAATATGGCACCAAGGTTTTTAGCAGATTCCACAAAGTTTATCATCGTGTTATTCATATGTATTGCTGTAAGACACATTGCCAAGTTTTTAGGATATCCCACGACTAAAGCAGCTGATTTTTTGGGGTTTATACTTAATCCATTTGCAGATGTCCTTAAGTAAATTCTATGCTCATCCTGGTTTATCAACCGTAAACAGTAAGCTGCATCATTAATACTGCAACTAATATACAGTTGTATGTCATCACTTGAAGATGTTTTACATACGATTATAATGGAAGGTCATTACCATATATCCAATACACCTCTTGGCATCGAATAGCTGCCAGCGATCATATAGTGATGGTAAAAACTTTGACTTTTATCATTTACGCACAATGATCTTTATTGCAGTTGTGGAAAAATGCACATAAATTTTTTTTTATAGCAAAGAATTGTATGATCTCCCGTTTCAAATGCCTTAGATTGGTCAAGCAGTATGAGAAATTATATCATTTGACGTTTATAGACTTGGCACCTTATTTTCTCAGACATGCTAATCAAAGTACTAAGGCAGCTAAGGTTTGGCCTAAATCCAGATTGTCTTTCATTTACCAACGTGTTAGTATGCAAATGACGGCTTATTTCAGAACGTTCTAATTTTTCAAACACCTTTGATAAGTAGGGAAACATCGCAATTGGTTGATTTTACCACCGGTACAATTTTGAAATGTTTCCGGACAGATGAAATCCTAGACGTTGTAGTAACCGTATTTGACATATGGGTAATGTAAACAAGCGTGAATGGAAGTGTAAGTTCAATCCATTTTGGATGCACTCTATCATAACCAACAGCGTTAAATTTAATATTTAAAATTACTCTGGTATATCTTCCTGCGAAAAGTGCACAAAATTGAATTCATATGTTTGTTGCTGATTCAAATCGACGTTCTTATAAAAACTAATGTTAATATGTAGCATAAGTTTATTTGTAAATTGTTGATATAATTGGTTTACGTCTGTTACTTTGTGACGACGCTTCCTAGGTTGGGGTATAACTCGTCGTGGTCTACGGTTTGCCAGCAAAATTTACTTGATGTTGGGATCATGAGGGAAAGAAAACGCTTTATCAAATACCATTCAAGTATTTATTATGGCTTAACTACACTAAAAATACGAGTACAATTCGTAGCCTTATATTTAATTCTAAGCGAACAGCTTATTAAGAGCGTGGTGGCAGCGCTGCTGAAGTAGATTGAACGTAGAGCGCCCTCGCATGTTCAGCCAGCGCGTGAGATACACAGCGCGATCGCTAACAGAGAAAGCGGCCGATTACAGATCGGACGTAGAGCGCCCTCGTATCTACAACCATCGCGTGGGATACGCAAACGCGAGTACTAAATAGAGAAAAGTCCGGTTGCAGATCGGACGTAGAGCGCCCTCGTATCTACAAATAGCGCGTGATACACACAACACGAGAACAAGAAAAACCAATCACTGTTATTAGACTGAAATCTAGTTCGGCCACACAAGAGTAGTGCCACTTAAGCCTGTTGAATGGTTACTTTAAAGGCAAGACAATGTTAGAGGATGTTAAGCACTCGTCCAACTTTATGTTCCTACCTCGTCGGCAGCCACATACAGACTTCATTTTTCTTACTGCTGTTCCTCCTTATATACTAAATTTCTGCTACACTTATTAGTTGAGATAAAAACGTAACTTACTAAAATTTGGTTGTATTTTAGTATAAACTTATTTATGCTAATACTCATATTCACAACTATATAGCGACTCCGTCAAAATACGTTCATTTTTAAATGTAAATAAAAAATAAAAATAAAATACAGTTTCATACTGCAGGCTATAATTTAAATCGTATAATTTTAAATAACTCATTGTACGAAAATAAATTCAGTATCACGTCTTAAAGAATACTATCAACGGTATAAATAAAAAAAGAGTTAAAAATATATACGTGTATTTTACGGCTAAAACAATGGTTACCCCGACTTTCGTCGTTACAACTTTTATATCAGCATTGCCACGATTGACTAAGCCCATTGTATAGATTTTTCGGCATTTTTGGCGGGAGTCAATGCATGTTTGGAATTTATTTTTGTAAAATATTATTATCTTGGCATTTCTAATGTTTGTGTTAACAGCAGCTCTAGAATATTTGAAGTCTTCATAAAGCTCTGGTGTTCTAAAGCGGTTCCACCTAGCGTATGCACGATTTCTAATGTCAATTAGAGATTATATTATTGGAGTGAACATGGTTTGTCATTTCGCAGAACTCTAGATTTTAAAGGTACATATTTATAATAAAGAAAACTTAGATTGCGATCGACAAAGTTTATTTGTTCAGCAACAGCAGAAGAGGAAAACACATGGTTCCAATTTAGAGATGATAATTCAGCAACAAGGGACTGATAGTCTATATTGGAAAATTTGTTTTTTGAATTTTGAAATTATACGATATAAAATAATGACGTGAAAACATTGGTGCAGATAGCTGATGGAAGAGTAGCAGATGAGAGTTATAGTTAACAAAACAAAGATCAAGTAAAGTGCTGGAAGTGGACGTAAAATGTGTTGGAAATACATTGTTGTCCAAGTTCAACCCAATGGAACTAATTTCTTCTACTAAACTGTTATCTTTAAGAATATTTGCATTAAAGTCCCCATTTAAGATTATATTGTCGTATCCAAGAGTATAAGTAGTTAACTTTTCTAGTCCATATTGATACATCTGTTAGACCTACGAGTATATATGGTCCCAACCAACAGAGTTTCATTATTGTTAAAAATTTCTAACAAAATGTACTCAACCTTTTCTATTGTTGAATTAGAAAGACAGAGTTGTTGGTTGTTGTTGTAACTCCTGCTTTGAAATAAGCTTGCAGATGGTGTGATTTTTGTTCGCGACGTTTACATAAAACTGCACTAAAGTTACGTCTCTTCGTCTTAACAACATAAAATCAAATCGTATGCATTACTACGAATCTTTTTTTTCATTCAATAATTGACAGATAAAATTATTTTGTGTTTAAGAGTAAATTGAAAGATGTGCTTGGAAGCGCATCAAAACAGAACAACTAGAAAGTGATCAAATATTTTACGGCTTTCAGAAAACTTACATTATAATTTTGCTATGATTATGCAAAATTTTTAAAAATTAAAACTAAAATCGTATTTACACAAATCTTAGGACTTTCTTTTAATCAAAACAAAAGTTCTTAGATAGAAAAACTCGGTATTATAAATTCTAGTGCAAGAATAAGAAAAGTACCTGTCCCATTTTCTATCACCAACAAATACATAGAAATAAAATTGTTTTTGCATGTGTTAGTTATAAAGTGCTTTTAAATATTTTCATCTGCTTTCTTATTTACGAGTTAAGCCTCTTTTATGTTTTTTGTTTCGTTGTTGTTTGGAATTTTAATTATTATTTTTTCTATTGAATAAAAGAAAATTGCCATGGGTTGTATATGCTTTCAGATGCTACAGTTTCTTTTTGTATATTTGTTCTATTTATAACTTTTAATTTTCTTTTGTTCAGTTTTTTTTTCTTTATCTTTTTTTGTTTCTTTATTTTTTTATTTTTATATAAATTTTGCAGCGTCGCAAGTGTACAATTATATCTATGGCAGAGGTTTTTTAATAGTAGTTGTTGCTATTAAAATCTATCCCTTTTCATGTATTGTTACTTATGGATTTTACATTATTTTACATAAGAAGGCAAGGAAACAACACGTTAGTCACTGGAAACTATTGTAGCGTAAAATTAATTGTTGGCTTTTATTGCATACGTTAGAAACATTAAAATGGCAGAGAATACAAATGGACGAAGTATAATTGATGTATGTGGGAATGTATTAATTGCGCAAAAGTGGGTCAAACATTGGCATTCATCAATATGATTGTAGTTTCAATCCATTTAAGAGCCAATCAAAGGATGACGAAAAATAGCATAGCTTGTAATATTCGATATATAAAGAAACACTAAAGCAAATATAATTAAAATTGTAATGTAGAGGATGAAAAAGGCGTTCATATTTTAGAAAATAGGGGATTAAGTAGAAGTAATGGGTAGAAGATTTCTCATTTTGTCTGATTATATTTTATATTCAATAATTTGTTTGTTGTTTGGAAAATACACACGTTTCATATAATCCAACCGGTTGGTCAAATTTGTAAAATGAGTTTCCTTTACAACTTTCCCTAATTATCAAGAAATAATTTCAAATGCTAACAAACTTACTACTTTTTCTTCGCCATTTTAACTCTTACATTTTACAAGGCGATGTCATTGATGGCGAGTACCTTCTGTTCTCGTTTACAAATAACTATTTTGAAATGTCCTTGTTTAGAAGTCCCTGACTGAAGGCAATAAAAATTAAATATGTGCATTCTATCCTATTTGATACTATTTTGCTGCAGTCTTATTTATAATTATTTATATAAATGTGTTTGACATCGAGTTGGCGGGCAAGTTAAAGAAACCTGGTCAATTCAGTTGGTCAAATTTAGTAGGCCAAAATGTTGTAAACCAATCAGGATATTTAAATGAAAGTATTGAATGCAATCTGGGCATATTTGAGTCAATCATTAAGAATGGTATAATTTTAATTTTAAATAGAACAATAAAAAACTAAAACATCTGGAAGAGGTTAATTCGTTTTGTTACCTCGGAGTTGTCATCATAAAATCTGGCAGTTCGAGTGCAGATATGGCCAAACAAAGAGAAAATGCCAATGGCCAACTTAATAATATATGGATCTCTTCATCTCTTTCTCGCCGTGTTAAATTAAATATCCTCAGCCGTAGTGACCGATCTACATTGTCCCTCGTAACATGTACGCATGCCCTACAAGCCCTTAGAAAAATCCTTCAAGTATTTTAGCCACAATACATATCAAACCACAGACTATGGCATCAAATAAACCAGCTCCCAATAACAATTCAAATACAAAGGCGAAAATGAAAATTGATTGGTCACACCATACAAGAACCGGTCACAGATATTGTCTCATACATGGTGAAGACAGATTGATACCGGAGCGTCAAATATGCAAACTAGCTGGAAAAACATCGCAATGAACAGATCTCGATGGAAAGATTTTGTTAAAGCGATATGATCCATAAAGGAACAACGGGAATATATATATAAAAGCTTTGAAACTTATGTTTGGAATAAAATACTACTGTAATACGCAATACTTCCGGCTGTATGTGGATAATAGCTTTAGAATATTTTTTTATAAGCGATCCAAAGACTGTGGGTGATTTTCGTAGCCGTGTGGTTACACATAGTCCCAAACAAGTAATCCAGGGGTGTCAAGTCATATGAGTTGATCTCGTAGCCAATCCTCTTCCTCAGCAAAGTGGTAGTAGTTTAATGATACGTGGCGCCATTTTTATGGAACCACACCTCTTCAATATTGATACTTCCAATTTCAATTTCTACACGCTTAAAAGCAAAATAATACCTCCACTATCCTTAAAAAATAAAAAATTCCTATTTTAAATATTTATTAATTCTAGAGCCAACAACATATTTATATATTTTTGAAATTTTATAGCATAAAGTTTTAAATTTAAATAATACATAAAATGTGACTTTTCACCATATTGTATCAGACTCTACCAAAATTTATTTCTTCAAAGTTTATTTAATTTTTAAAGAAAGTCTTATTTGATTTTCCACAATAACATTTAGATGTAGAGCTTTTCACATACCAATACATGTATAACAAGTAAGTCCTGAGTCTTTAGTTTGTGGGTGAAAAGAAGCAGCTGGGGTAGGAAAAAATACGATTTATATTTTTGAAGTTTGTTTTTGACATTTATTTTATTTTATTTCAATAAAATTTTTTTTTTTCGTATACTTTTTGTATGATAGTAATATAATTTGTTTTTTTATGAATGAGAAAATAAAGAAAAAATTTTCAAAAAGATTAGAACGAAACAATCAAAGTATAAATAAATGTTCATGATTTTCGGTAGCACCTTCAAAAGGCAAATAATAAAAAGTCTTGCCTGATAAATCAACTTCTAAATGTCACCTTAGAGCTAAAGTTTTGACCTTAGAGCTAAAGATTTTATCTGCTGGACGCTTTGTTGCATTTGTTGCCAAAATAGATTTCTTAAATTTGAAAAGATGTGGAGGAAACTAAATGTAACATTTCTTTTACTTTTCATTAAAAAATTTGCTATTCAAAGTTTTCCTAAGACAAAATTTTTGCTTCGTAAGTGATGATAAAATTATTTATAATAAACTCACTATTTAAAAAAATCATTATATTGTAAAGTCCTGATTATGATTTCTTTAAAAAGTAATGTGTGATTAAAAATAATTGGTGACTCCAAACCATTACGCTGAACAAAAGGAACTCTTTTATGTAACTAAAATAGCTTACTATATATTTTTCAGAATTTCTATTTTATATGGAAAATAAAAATTAAATTATAATACCATTTTTTACACAAAACTTTACTTCCGAGCAAAGTATTGAAAATTGGCTATTGAATTACCTTTCATAGTCTTAAAGGTTTTTTTAGCATCTCTGCTCTCACATGCAATTCAATATTTTACTTTCCATTTGTCGTCGGGAACTGGGGAAGTTAATATTTCAATATAATAACACCAAGTGATGGCAATTAATTTTCGAATCGAAAAATTTATTTGTGTAATCGAAGACAATGAAAAAATTTGAACAGAAATAAGTTGATATCGAGACATTAACTTGCATATTTAACGTTTTTAAGCCAATAACTGATGCAAAATGTCGTTACGAAATAACATAAATCTACTTGCATTCCAACACAATACCAAAATTTTTATATTTTAATTTTATTTAATTTTGATTCAATAAACAAAAACTTTTCAATATTTTGTATATTTCACTAACAAAAATGTTGGAGCGATTTTAGAATATATATTTATTTTTACTCTTTCTCAAAAGTTGTATTATTTGGCGCGTTCATAAGATGTAGCTGTTTAGCTCAACAGTTGTAAAACTGTTGCCAACTGTTGAATCAAACAGTTAGTTATCGGAAACGGCTTGATGAATAACTGGCAAATAGATAGATAATTAATGTAAGCAATTAAAAAGAAATAAAAAAGTGCTGCAAAAGAAATATCATATATTATAAATGCTATACTCAATGCAAATAGTCAGCAGCCCAGGAATTTTCCATTTTTATTTTAAAATCTGCACAACATAAAAATTAACAGCGGAACACTGCAATAAAATGATATACTTGCGCCGATAGTATTTATATTTCAACGCTAAGCCGCCACGGTGTTCAAAAAATCTTGAAATCTTATATTAAACTAAATATGTAATTAATATAAATATGAAATTTATATTAATCGAGATTGCCTCGATATCTTTTTTCAAAGATTTAAAAACTTTTGTTTGTTGAGGGTTTTTAGCTAGTCTATATACATGCATTTCATTGGTGCTTAAGCCAAATCATCAGTAGACCTTAAACCTAATTTTTAAATGTTTCAAACCCCTTTACTTATACAAAAACTTTTAAAAACTCAATAAGAGTTATAAAAATTACAATAGTATAAAGAAAATAAAATAGATTCATATCGAATATAATAATTTGTTTGTTGGGATTTTTGAATAAGTTTCAAAGCATACTATGCTTATACTATTGTAATTTTTATAACTCTTATTGAGTTTTTAAAAAGTTTTTGTATAAGTAAAGGGGTTTGAAACATTTAAAAATTAGGTTTAAGGTCTACTGATGATTTGGCTTAAGCACCAATGAAATGCATGTATATAGACTAGCTAAAAACCCTCAACAAACAAAAGTTTTTAAATCTTTGATTAATATAAATAGTCACCATAATAAACCGACGTATAAATTTCATTAATTATTTTAATTTTATTACTTTATTTTCGTTAGTTTATTGCATTTGCAATGCAAAATTTAAAAATTAACAAAGCAGCGTTGCAATTGAGTATAAAAGCGCATATCTCTATTGATCAGCTGTGTAGGATAAACACTATAAGTAACAAAAAAAATTTATAATTGAAAAAATTACAACAAGTTACTCAACTGTTGTGTGGACGTAACTACTCAACTCCAAGCCAAGACAAACACTCAACGGTTGCGCAACAGTCGCGTCTTATGAACGCGACCATTGGCAAACATATTTCTCCAATTTACAATCGTTTAAATCGAAAGTTTCCGATTCGAAACAATTGAACTTATTTGAATATTATTTTTTGTAATTTTCTAAGTGTTTATTAACTTTTTAAATTCAAAAATTAAAATCTTAACAACTAACCTTTATTTTTTTTAATTTCATAGGGAAAAAACTTTATCTATTGTACAATTATTTTTCTTAGAAACTACCAACAGCATTTCAAAACTATTGTAGCATCTATTGCCATAGAACCCCGAAATAGGTTAAGAATTGAACAATTAAACAAATCAGAATTTATTAGACTTTATTCCTATTATCCAAAAAAATTCGGTTGTCAGAAATAGATTTTTTTCTTTGCATTAGTGAGAAAACAAGCTGGAACTTTTTTGAGTTATCTAAAACTTTGACCTCCTTAAATAATATTGTATTTTCTTTTTCCACAAACGTTTGTTGTGTAACAATAATGACGGCCACTCAAAAAAGGGTCAATTGTAATTTGTTATTTTTTAATCTTCTTATCATTTCTTTGTCAGCATTTCATGTTTCTGAAATTTTTTTAATACCAAACTTACCTAACTGGTAAAAGAAAGTCTTTTTGTTACAAGTCTTGTTGTTTTTTAACGCATATATTTTTAAGTTGTTTTGCTTTTTAAACTAACCGTGTTCGACCAGTTTGCACAGTGGACATAAATTTGATAGCTATCATGGAGTTATTTGTTACACAGTTTTGATTGACTTAATCCAGAAAAAAACAAACAGGTGCATTAATGAGTGGTTTCTTTTTTCAAGAGCAGAGCCAAGTTTTATTTTTATTATTTTACTTATTTATTTTTATCACAAAAATATTAAGAAGATAATTCTTTTATATTTCAACAACATTTCCAAAAAAAGTCAGAAAAAATTAAAAATTATATCGAAACAAGGAGAACTTACGTAATATTATCAATATCAATATACACATATAAAATATTCTTCAAGATTAAATGAAGTGAAAAGAAAGCTAGCGTTAAATGTTTCTTGAAAAATAGTCAAAGAGAGCTTTAGCAAAATTGTCTTTTCGCTGGATACATTTTACGTTTAAGGGTTAAGTGTTCCATAATTTGAGGCATTAAGGGAAACAAATGTATTAAGATGAAAATATCTTAGTGTCAAAGGAATCATACAATGGGTGTAAGTTTCAAAAGCAAGTTTTCAATACAAATAGGACAGAGAGAGAGAGAGAGAGAGAGACAATAGAATAAATCACGTAAAAATAAAATTTTTCTTATGAGTAAATAGTCAAGTAAATCACAACGCCAAGAATAAATACTACTGTATCGACCTATACCACAAAAATAATGTGTTGCGAATCGATATTACAGTAAACTTCAGCATAATAAGTTATCAGAGGTAGTATAAGTTGAACCACCATTAT